>OZ012739.1:278998431-279608431 GCA_963859935.3 Lathyrus sativus
TCTAACCATGCTTGCCTCTTTGGCATTGTTGGGTAGGCGTCCCATGCTGAGGTAGGTATACACATGGGTCATCCAGCAGTCACTGTCGCTGATAGCGTTTACCTCGGCAATTGTCGTGCCTCTCTCGATGCTGGGGCGAGAGAGGACCTCCTGGATTACGGATTTGTTTCCACTCTTCCTCTTCGTGCTAGCCAGTTTTGACAAGATGTCTGCTCGGGTGTTGTGTTTACGTGGAACATGTCGCACCTCTGCAAAATCGAAGCTCTTCATTTTTTTCTCTTACGAAGGAGAGGTACTCGACGAGGTTGTTGTTCTTGGCCTAATATTCTCCTCGTACATGGGATGCTACGAGTTGAGAGTCAGTAAAGATCTTTACTTCCTTCGCGCCAAGGTCTTAAGCCAGACGAAGTCCTGCGAGGAACGCTTCGTACTCGGCCTGGTTGTTCGATGTTGGGAACGCCAAGACGAGGGAGACTTCTATTAGGATACCTTCTTCATTTTCCAGTATGATGCCCGCTCCACTTCCCGTCGAGCTAGAGGCGCCATCAACAAAGATGGTTCATTTATGGGCCCCGGGGGTCAGGGACTATGCGGAAGCCATTTTAGCGACAAAGTCAGCCAGGACTTGAGCCTTGAGGGCTTTTTTACTCTATTGGATGTCGAATTCGGAGAGTTCGAGCAACCATCTGAGCATTCTTCCTGACATGTATGGCCACTCGAGTAGCTGTTTGACGAGCTGGTCGGTTCTAACTATGATCGTGTGGGCCACGAAGTAATGCCGTAACCTTCTGGCCACGGTGACGAGGGCCAAAGCGACCTTCTCAATCTGCTGGTACCTGAGCTCAGACCCTTGGAGGGCTTTGCTCGTGAAGTATATTGGTTTTTTCCTTAGGGGGTTTCGCGAATCAGTGTCACGCTGACGGCTTCTATGGCGATGGTGAAATACAGATATAAGGTTTCCCCAACCATGGGTCTCGATAGAACTGGCGGCTCCGAGAGAAATTGCTTGAGGTGGGGGAGAGCTTGTTCGCACTCCTCCGTCCATTTGAACATGTCCTTCTTGCGTAGCAGTTTGAAGAAGGGGAGGGCATGTTGTGCAGACTTGGTGACGAATCGTGACAAAGACACGAGCATCCCACTTAGCGACTAGATAGACTTCTTTGTGTTCGGGATGGAGAACTCAGAGAAGGCCCTTCACTTGTCCGGGTTGGCTTCTATTCCTTGTTTTGTTAGATAGAAACTGAGGAACTTGCCTGCTCATACGCTGAAGGTGCACTTTTGAGGGTTGAACCGCATCCTACACTTCCTCTATGTTTCGAAGACCTTCTTGAGATGGGCGGTATGGTCGACCTCTTCTCGTTACTTCACAGTCATGTCGTCCATATAAACTTCGAGCATGTCTCTGATTTCTCCTTGGAAGACCTTGTTCATCATCCTTTGGTATGTCACCCCAACTTTCTTCAGACCGAAGGGCATTACGTTGTAGTAATAATTTCCTGACTCAGTCATGAAGGTCGTGTATTGCTTGTCAGCCTTTGTCGTGGGGATCTGGTTGTATCCCGAGTACACATCCATGAACGACAATAGTTTAAAACTTGCAGAATTGTCGACAAGCTTGTCAATGTTAGGTAATGGGTAAGCATCTTTAGAACATGCCCGGTTGAGATCGGTATAGTCAACACACATTCTCCATTTTTCATTATGTTTTTTAACAATTACAATGTTAGACAACCAGGTTGTGTACTGGGCTTCTGATATAAAATTTGCCTCTATAAGGTTTTTTATAGCAGCCTTTGCTTTCTCGGGAGACTGTCTATGCCTACTTTGGACTATGGCCCTAGTGACAGGATCTATGGAGAGGTGGTGGCAAGCCACATCGGGGTTGTGCCCGAGAATTTCAGCAGCGCTCCATGCGAAGAGGTCAACATTCTCCCAGAGGCAGGCTTTGAGTTGTTTCCTTGCTAAGTCGGGGAGGCCCATGCCGATCTTCACGCTTCTTCCGAGGTCGTCTCCTAACGTGATGAGTTTGAAGTCCCCGTCTGGAATAGGGCGTGTCGGATGGGAGAGTTGCCCGTTGTCTACTGGGGACGTGTCTTCGGACCCTCTGTTTTGTCACTACTTACCGGGGAAACGGTTGTCGAGGTCGACAGAGTTGACGTGCAGGAGGGGTTTTGGCTCTTTTGTTTGGGCTGGTCTGCCGGCCGATTTGGGGGGACACTAATGGAGCTGAGTCTTTTAAGTGCCGCTTCGAAGCATCTTCTAGACGTCTCGATGTCCCTGTGGAGGGTGACTACCCACCCTCTAGTTGTGTAGTACTTCATCTTTAGGTGGGCTGTCGACGGTACTGCGGTCAGCTCGGCCAAAGTTGGCCATCTCAGGATGCGCTGGTACAAGGAAGGGCATTCAATTACCAGAAATCAGACTTTCACCTGTTGGTCTGTCTCCTCGGCCCCGAAGGTGACAAGCGGCTATATGTATCCCCAAGGCTTAATGGTGGTATAGTTAAAGCCTTGGAGGTCGGATCCCACATACGGAGTCAACTGGCTCTCGTCGAGCTGTAGGGCTGTGAACAGGTGGACATACATTATGTCCACTGAACTTCCTTGGTCGAATAGGATTCGGCGGACATCGTAGTTCGCCGTATAAGCTCTGATTAGGAGGGGGATGCTGGAGTTGGGTGCTCCCCCGGGAAGTTCCTTGAGGTAAAAGGTGATCGGGTTTGATTGCTCTTTGAACCTGTCGAGTGTATTGTTTATCTTTGAGCTCTTGTTGATGAGTTCCTCGAACTTCCTCTTGACCGACCAACCGACAACTTGTTGGGCCCTCAGGATATTACCAATGCGGTGGGGAAAACTTCCTGAGGACTATGGGCGGTTAGTGGTCTGGCGGGCTCGCTAAAGAGGAGGAAATCTTCTGGTCGGGAGACACACAGAGCCACCTGCTTTCCTGATTCGTCGGAGGGGATTGATGCTTCCTCGACCCTCTTGGCCTCGCGGGTCTCAAGTCGGGGGTTTTCACCCCTTCGGGTATACTATTTCAGATGCCCTTCTTTAATTAAGATCTCGATTGCATCTTTGAGGTGGATGCAATCTTCCGTGACATACCCATGGCTCCGGTGGAATCGGTAGAACTTGGATTTGTCCATGTTGGGCTTTGGGGGTGTCGGTTTCAGGAACTTGATATATGATTGAGCCTTGTGAAGGAGGGTATTTAAGGTGCAGGGACGTGCGATTCACATGGCCTTGGCAAAGTCAGAGTGTGGTTGTATGCCTCTTTGTATCAAGAACTTCTTCATATTGTTTGTGGTGGACACCTGGACGGTTTCGCAATTGAACATCTCTATGTAATCTCGGAGAAGCTCATTCTTCCCCTAGATAATGGCTTCGAGGGCTGCTTCTATCTTTGGATGGCATCGGGAAGCCATGAAGTGCCTGGAGAACTGCCGCTTCAGTTCACCCCAAGAGGTAATGGAGTCGGGCGTGAGGCATTTGTACCATGCCATGGATCCCTTCCTCAGGGTGGTAGGGAAAAGCCTGCACTTAATGTTTCCCCGTATATTCCGGTAGTCAATCATATCGTATATGCTTTCGATATGGTCGTCTGGGTCAGTCGTGCCATCATACGTAGCCAAGATCGAGGGTTTCTCCATTCCGATGGGCAATGGGGCCTCCTTGATGGCTCTGCATAGCAGTGAGCACTAAATGTCCTCATCGCTCTTGGTGGGAGACAATGAGGGGGAAGTTGACCCCTAGTAGTTTCAGTTCCGACGTGGGGGACGCCTCGGCCGGACTCTCGGTCTAGAGGGTCCCCCTACGACTTTCTTTTTCTGAGTCGGGGAACGTCACTCTTTTCAGGGAAGAGACATGTCCCGTTTGTGGGAAACCGACTATTGAGGTCGCTCTAAATAAGGGTGGTGCCCCGTTGATAGGGGAGAGGGACTCAGTGACTCTTCGACGAACCACGTCCTCCGTGGGAGAGGAGACAGACTGATGGAAACCAGACGCTGACGTGTCCGCAAGGGAGGGGACGGACTAACGGAAACTGGGCGACAGTGTCTCCACGGGGGAGAGCGTGATGGTCGTTCCCTTTCAAGCATCCCTATTTGTTCGTTTTGTCTGAAGATCATCAAGTTGGTCTGGTTGATCTCCGCGAACAGAGCTACCACGGTAGGATCGGCGCCAGCTGGGATCGATATGGGTTATTAGACAGTCGGGTTGTCTAAGCGTTGGACAACATTGTAGTCCGCGTCTTCTGAGGAGGGAGAGGCAGTGCGCCCGTCCCTGTGGTCACTTTCTTCGCTGCG
The DNA here is from genome assembly GCA_963859935.3 of Lathyrus sativus. Lineage (NCBI taxonomy): Eukaryota > Viridiplantae > Streptophyta > Magnoliopsida > Fabales > Fabaceae > Lathyrus > Lathyrus sativus. Next base: position 279,002,735 of record OZ012739.1, read on the forward strand.
GACGATCGTGTTGGGTCGTGGTCGTCCCTGTTGGAGAAGGGAGCAAAGGCAGATCTTAGAGCATTATTGTTGCACGGGCTGGCCATGATTGGAATGAAAGTTGAAGGTTGAGCTTCTGTGCTCGGATAGGAGAAAGAACAGGGAAGCAGAGATTCCCGCAGACGGTGTCATTGATCTTACTTGATCAGAAAGGAATCAGTAGCTTGTCACGCGTCGTGAGTTGCTGCCTTCACCAGTATTATGGAGGAGAAAGGGGGTGTACCTGTAAGATGCTCTGATGCTTAAGTAAGTACCGGAACTAGAGAAAGCAAGTACAAAGAGAAAGTGTGATGAATAGAATACTTGACCCTCTAGTGAAAGAGGGTATTTATAATGTGCCCCCAGCGTAGGGCCAACAGTTACATTGCATTATGCCGGATTGTCAAGCCCAACACAAGTAACTGTTAGGGCTTACGTGGCGTAGTGAAGACCAACACATGGTTTTCGCCTGGATCAACTGCCCCGTGATCTTTGGAAGGTGGGCTGACCATCTCTTTCGGAAATGGGTAGTTGCCTGATGACGTATCCTCGCGTGGGGGACACGTGGAAAACATGGGGGGAATGTATGGGCTTCCCTGCTAGGAAGGTTGTTTGCTCGACGGATGTGCCTTGTTGAGGCTCCTGCCCGACAGAGGAAATTGGGCCTTGTTGGGCCTCATCATCATGGCTTTGGGTTGGGCCTGCCCGGCTGAAGGGCAGGTCCCAGCCTAGTCTATAACATATTCTATTTCATTCCATGCCATTTCAATTAGTCACATTTCGTCAATTCAAATAAAATTTTAATATTGGGAAATGGAAAATTAAATACTTTATATAAAATTAATTTTAATATAAATTAATTTTGTAAATACTAAAATAAAAATATAAAATCCAAAACAAAATAATGTTGAGTTTTTGACAAACAATCACAATTATAATACCTTTACATATATTTAACTTTTATCATAATGACCATTAACATCATAATAATAAATTTTTATAATATATTTAGATTTGGAAATAGGCTCAGTCGAGCTAGGCTTTGCCAAGCCTGAGCTTGCCCTGCTAAAAAATTTAAAGCCTAGTCTGGCCTGTAGCTTATCATAGGCTTATTTTTAGGCCTAAGCCTGACTTTTTCAAATGTCTGATTTACCTACTAGCCTATTTAAAAGCCTACTTCATTTGAACGTTTCTAAATAAGAAATTCAACTTATGTTAATTAGACTAACAAATTAAAAGATCATTGAGACTAAATATTTGTTTTCATTGTCTCATTCAAGTTTACCTATTAGTATAAGTTTGATGATACGATTTGTTGGAGAGAACTTATAGAAAAAAAACTTATGACATTGTTTAAAATGGTTTTTCAACTTATTTTCATAAGTTGTTTAAAATAACTAAGATTTTTTTTGTATTTTAATTCAAAGTACAAAATACAATATAATAATAATAAATTTATTGAATTTTTTATAAATAGGTCGGTCTGATAGGCTTAAAAGGCTTTTCTTACGGCTTGTGGCCTAGTCTCTTTAGCTAAATACGCTTATAAAAGAGAATTTCTTACACCACCCCCTGGGGTTCTTAGGCACCATGTGTGCTTCCGAAAATACTCCCTGCTTCCAGAGATGTATCTCTGGACGCACCTTTTTTTTACTTAACGTTGATTTTTTCTGGAGCTACATCTACAAAATGTTTATGTTTATATAGCTCTAGAATAAATCAAAATACATTCATGTCAGAGTCCCTTCTCCTCCCTCATTCTTCATTTTTCAACTTCTCACTCTCAAACTCTTCAAACTCTCCTGAAATTCTGGCAAGCACACAATGGATGTTATCACAGATATTATGACATCAAATATAACACAGACTAATGGACTTACTAATAAGCTGTAAATGGAAAGCAGTAAATAACATAAGTAATTGTTCACCCAGTTCAGTGTCAACCACACCTACATCTGGGGGCTACCAAGCCAGGGAGGAAATTCACTATCAGTAGAATTAATTCAGAGTCAAACAACTCGTTTGCACTCTTCACTTAAGACCTACCCAATGACACTTCAGCCTAGAGACCACTAGACCAGAGTTTCCCACTCACCCCCCCTCAATCACCTCGGTGATATTAATCAACACACAATTACAATGAGATATGAAGACACACTTCAAAACACACCTTGATCTTGCTTCACAACTTTGATCAAGTGACACAACCCTCTTTCTTAAAAGCTTTGAGTGGCACAATAAACACACCTATTCATACACAATAACCAAAGCAATTATACAGCATACAATTGCTTGGCACACAAGGAATCCTAAGACTTCTAGACACACGTGAAGAGCAAACCTCTTCACTCACAAAATCCACGTGAAGAACAACCTCTTCACTCACAAGACACACTCTCCAGTCTCTCTCCAGAAGCTCTCAGCTATTTGGAGTGATCCTTCTACTATTTATAGCAGCAGACTTTCTTTGGGCCTTGATGGAGAAATTAGGTTTACCCAAGATAAACCTCTCTTCATGAAGTTGCACACTTATCATTAGGTCAGTAGTCTTCTATGTTATGACTATTATGTCGCCTAAGATAACTATGCTTCTTGAATTATTTCCTGAAGTATAGCCTGAGCTAATAACAGAAAAACAAACCCTACGCGTCCTGATGTCATACGTTTGATGTCATAAAATCCAGCCATGACATTCAGCTTCACTTACTTTTAGCTCTCCCTGCAGAACACTCTTCACGTATGTCATAACATCAGTTATGACATTCATACATACATTAACGTTTTGCCATAAAATGCAGCCAATCAAAGACATCTACAAACTCCCCCTTTGGCAAATTTTTGGCTAAAACACTCTGTTACAGTATCAGAGATTTCAAGCAGCAGAAGTCTAACATATCATGCAGGAAAGCTACTAGCTACACACTATCAGTGTTGTCTATACACACTCACACTGTTAGCTCTCAGGATCAACCTGTTCACACACAATCATCTGTTAGTTATCACTACAGATGTCACAATATGTTGAGTAATATTCTGGGTTACTCATCTTCAACTGATGCACAGCATATCAGTGCACACAACCTGTAGCCAACCTGCAGTCATACAAATTCATCCAGCCTGCTCTAGATTATGGATGTTATGACATTCAGGATGACATCCTGAAGTACACAATCACCTGTGAAGCATAACATCCTATGCTATTCCCTCTGAAGAGGTACACAGCCACATACATTCTGCAACCACCCTGCCAAAACACACCCTACTAGCAGCTACAATACTACTAGGTTCCATCAAGGAACACATACACATCTAACATATGTTCCTATACTCATTAGGAACTCACACAACACTAATAACATCAGCTGTTATCATACATGCACATTAGCAAAATCTTAAACCATGCACATTTGCAGCAACCCCTGTAACACACCTGCAACACACTTGTAGCAGCAATTCAGCTAAGTCTTCCACCTGTGAAAGATACATTTCTCTAACCTGCTGTTATCTAACACTCTCTCCCCCTTTTTATCCACAAATTAAGATCAAACTAATAACATAATATAGATCATAATGAGTAACATTACACATGTTTGGGGTCATTACAAACAAAAACTGCTCATAGAGAGTGTAACACCCCACTTCCCAAAATCAATTAAATTAATAAACATTATAAATAAACAAAATCAGAGTTCCAATTCTCCCAAGTGGGATATCACATAAAAACAACGTTTCCTTATAAAAAGGTTTATCTCCAACTTCAGCGGAATATTAAATAATAAAATTCAATAAAAGTTTGATACGTTCACAGGGAAATAAAATATCAGTTCAACATAAAACAAATAAAAACGCCCAAGTCCCGTGCTATGTATCAGAGCATCCTAGACTCGACAATCACACCAATATCCAAGCTAGCTAAGCACCTGGATTATCTGTACTTCCGAAGAAACACAGACCACAACAACAACAAAGGGGTGAGAAATCATGATCAAAAATATAATGGTAATGTAATACATGTAATAAGGCAGTAAAACACACCAACACATCAATTATTCACCCCAACAACACCATATAACGAACCTACTGTTCAAATTACAATATAACATATTATAATGCAAAATTCAACTCAACACCATGCATGCGGTACCGACTCGTTGGTTCATTCAATCGAACCTGGATAGATCACTTACACTCCTCCTGAGACATGATCTATCCCCCACCATTCTCCACAAAGGAGTACGGATGAATCACTTACGCTCCTCCTGAGATATGATTCATCCCACCAAAACACCATGATATGCACACACCAATGCATAACTAATATATTTAGGTACTCAACGTGCACACGATCCTCCTGATCATATCATCATACATCAATGCATATATGTACAAATATAACATACACCAACACCATATAAATCAACCAGATAGTAAACAAGTTCATACTTTAACACCCAGATATAAACATGTCCCACCACTCGGGGGTACGCGATCCTACTGATCACTACATACATATACATCAACTAATTGTCCACCAGTCATTATTACGGGAAACGTGCACTATCACCAAGTACACAAGTTAGTTCCCACACTCATCATTCTTACAGTGCATCAAGGCCAAACTGTACCTATAATCTCAACTCAGATCCTCAGTCTATTCTAGTACCAATCTTGCACATTACCGTAACCAATAGGCTTCTAATTCCTATTCCCAAAATCATCACCTACACACTTTATCGATACCTCAAAAGCCATACAGAATTTTCCCTAAAAACTGTAAAACACCCTATATGCCATATATGCCAAATCATCCCAAAACACCAATTCATTAACGATTACTATATAATTAACAACAATCATCATCAATCATAACATAACAATATATATTATCATATATCGATCAATTTCCTACGGGGTTAAGGAATCCCCAACTACCCTATACATGTATAAACCATTCCCAATCAAATTTCTCCCCCCTTACCTTGTTAATCGGTTGATCGATGAAAGAATCCTCCAAGGTTTGGCCAATTCTGATTTTCCCCTGTTCCTTCGTTCTTCGCTCCCTTTTCCGTTCCCTTTTCCGTTCTCTCCTTTCTATCGTTCTTTTTCCACTTTCTCTAACTTCTCACAATGTATCGTAAAACTCTAATCCCTCACGTTTCTATTTTCATTCTCTAATCCCAATAATAATAATAACTTAATAATAATAATAAAAAAATAAAAAATAATAATAATAGTAATAATACTCCACCAATAATATTAATAATAATAATAATAATCATAATAATATTCTCCCACTAATAGTTATAATAATAGTAATAATATTAATAATAATAATATTCTCCAATATTAATAATATTACTACAATTAATAATAATAATAATAATAATAATAATAATAATAATAATAATAATACCACCATATTACTACTATTTATTTTATTATTATATTCACACCAATTCACCACCAATAATCCTCCCATATCAGGGACACCCACCAATCATCATCAAACACACCCCCACCAAAGGGCACACCAACATATAATAATTAAAATAGTAATAAAATGACTAAATAATTAAAATGGGTGTTACAACTCTCCCCCACTTTAATTATTTTCGTCCTCGAAAATTACCTGATGGAAATAGTTCCGGATACGCTTCCCGCATCCTTCATTCCAATTCTCAGGTCACACTGCCTTCTGCAGCACCCCCCTTAAGCCATTTTCACCAAAGCTATCTCCTCCTCTCGAAGTTGTTTCTCGTTCGTCAAACGAACTAGCAATGCCTCCACAATCAAATTATTTTTCACTGGTACATTATCCACCTGATTCAATGTAATTCCTCAACGAAGACACATGAAACACGTCATGCCAATTCACAGCTACAGCGGCAAAACGATCTAACATGTTACTCCTCCCATGCCTCTGTTGCGCTACTCTGATACAACCACAGAATCCGGTGCGAAATTCCGAGATTTCGAAGCTCGACCAGCACCAGTCACCGACGTGACTCTCAAAACACATATTTCCTTATATCCTCTTGATCTTCTCAGCCATCTCAGCATAATTCTCGGTCTGAGCACAACACTCCCACTCGACTTATTCCAACACAGAAGAGTCTTACACTCCCTATCTCACCAAGCCATATATAGTGTCATTCCGACACTAGGATGGTAATCGTTATTATAGGTAACTCAATCAACGGTAATTACTCATCCCACGATCCACCTTGATCCAACACCCAAGATCTCACCAATTCTCTACAGACTCAATAGTCCTCTCTGACTGATCATCAGTTTGCGGATGGTAAGCCGAACTCAACTTCAATTTAGTACCTGAAGCTTCCTGTAAGCCCCTCCAACATCTCAATATAAACCTCAAATTTCAATCTAACACAACATTCGACAGTATCTCATCCAACTTCACTACTTCCTCAATATGTATCTCATATATCCTTAACACGGAATAGTTCATCGACTCGCAACAACCCAAATTAAAATTATATCTTTCCAATTCTTTGGAAATCTCAACACCAAATCCGTGAAAATACTACCTGATTTCCACTCTGGAATATCCAACGGCTGCATCAGACTCAACAGTCTCTGATGTTCACTCTTCGAATTCCAACAATTCTAACCAGTATATTCAACCTCAACCACTCCTTTCCTCATCTATGGTCACCAAAACAATCTACTCAAATTCGGTTACTTCTTCATAGTACCGGGATGGACATTCCATCTACCTCAATGTATTTCTTCACGAGTACTCCTACTCCCCTCAACAACATCCAGTCCACATACCCCATCACAACATATCATGGTACTATTTCCACAAACCCGACAATCCACTCTTCGACTCTAATTTATCAATTTCAACTAATTCACTAACTCAACCCAAATTTCTAACCTCCTCGAATCTCCTCAAGAATACTACTAGTACGGTCTAACATACAAGGCTTAACTCCATAAGAAGTCTCTTCACAGACCAGACTCGCATCACAAAACTTCCCAACCGGTTCCAACTATTTTCGCCATTTTCCTCGGTACAAGCAAGGTTTCCAAATCGAAGCATCAGCTACCACGGTATATACCAAAAACATACAGTAAGATAACACATCAAACGCACCCGATCACGACGGTAAAAGTTGACCAAATTACACGTTTCGAATATTCTGCTATAATTGGATCATCCACTGACATAAAAACCATTTTTCCCAGAAAGAGCATCTCGTTAGCTCTTCAACGCTTCAAACGGGGGTCAAAACGGACATATGGTTCAAGAGTTATGAATTTTCGAAGTTTTCCAAAAAACCAAAAATTTGCCGAAAAACTGCTACGGGATTTTGCATTCTTGTCCGAAAATTCGACCGATTCAATTCCTTTCTTCGAAACAAACTTATACTCATACTCACCTAACATATAGCCTCGAATTAGAACCATTAAACATGATTTCTACGACGTCCAATTTCGATTCCGTAAAAAGCTGCGATCTCGAAATTCAACGTACGACAACAATTTCATACTTAGGAGACCATCCAACACACTTTCAATCCCAATCTCAACAGCAGATCTTGGAGCCTCCCATTGCGATACAACTTCAACCTTTGATACCACAACCACAATTGCTCTACCCGAGCTCACACGACCAAGGAAAACTCACATCCTTCAGCCCGTTGATCCATCAACTCATCAACTCTTGGAAGCGAACGCTTATCCTTGATAGTCACCTTGTTCACTTATCCATAGTTCACCCAAAGCTTCACAAAACCTTCCGTTTGTCTAACCAACAAAATTGGTGCACCTTATGGTAACACACTCAAACAAAAGAACCTCTCTTCCAGCAGGTCTTCAAGTTGACTCTTTAACTTTCTCAATCCCAATGCAAACACACAATATGGAGTCACCCATATCGGACTAGTTCCAAGAACGAAGTCAATGTGTAAGCTTTACTTCACATTCCGATAGTAAACCATTTACCTCCTCAGGGAAACTTCCGGACAATCACAATTAAGTGATAAACCCCAATTTCTCACTTTCCTTAACATTCAAAGTTTCCGTCAAAATACACACCTCAACACCGTCTTACGCCAACTCCTCAAAATAATCCCTTAAGCACTTAGCTTAACTCAAGACAATTCATTGCTCACACCACCTAAGCTTGCAAGACACGTCTATCCCATCCAACACAATCCCGTCTACTATTAACAAGAGATTGAGGGTGATCAGTTCCTCAATTTGTCAATAGACAGCCGAAAATCATGATGGGGTATAAACCATCTTTACCAAACTATAAGAGCGTAACACACTAAGCCACAACACTGCAGCATTCCGGAGAAATACCAACTTCTCCCCCACTGGAATCATTTCACTTCTACCGACAAAGTTTAAACAACAACATGTACCGACAGTGTTTTTACACACATGTCGCATACCAGGGAACAACAACACTAGACAACATTGGCCGGACGGACCGACCTGCTCTGATACCAATTGTAACACCCCACTTCCCAAAATCAATTAAATTAATAAACATTATAAATAAACAAAATCAGAGTTCCAATTCTCCCAAGTGGGATATCACATAAAAACAATGTTTCCTTATAAAAAGGTTTATCTCCAACTTCAGCGGAATATTAAATAATAAAATTCAATAAAAGTTTGATACGTTCACAGGGAAATAAAATATCAGTTCAACATAAAACAAATAAAAACGCCCAAGTCCTGTGCTACGTATCAGAGCATCCTAGACTCGACAATCACACCAATATCCAAGCTAGCTAAGCACCTGGATTATCTGTACTTCCGAAAAAACACAGACCACAACAACAACAAAGGGGTGAGAAATCATGATCAAAAATATAATGGTAATGTAATACATGTAATAAGGCAGTAAAACACACCAACACATCAATTATTCACCCCAACAACACCATATAACGAACCTACTATTCAAATTACAATATAACATATTATAATGCAAAATGCAACTCAACACCATGCATGCGGTACCGACTCGTTGGTTCATTCAATCGAACCTGGATAGATCACTTACGCTCCTCCTGAGACATGATCTATCCCCCACCATTCTCCACAAAGGAGTACGGATGAATCACTTACGCTCCTCCTGAGACATGATTCATCCCACCAAAACACCATGATATGCACACACCAATGCATAACTAATATATTTAGGTACTCAACGTGCACACGATCCTCCTGATCATATCATCATACATCAATGCATATATGTACAGATATAACATACACCAACACCATATAAATCAACCAGATAGTAAACAAGTTCATACTTTAACACCCAGATATAAACATGTCCCACCACTCGGGGGTACGCGATCCTACTGATCACTACATACATATACATCAACTAATTGTCCACCAGTCATTATTACGGGAAACGTGCACTATCACCAAGTACACAAGTTAGTTCCCACACTCATCATTCTTACAGTGCATCAAGGCCAAACTGTACCTATCATCTCAACTCAGATCCTCAGTCTATTCTAGTACCAATCTTGCACATTACCGTAACCAATAGGCTTCTAATTCCTATTCCCAAAATCATCACCTACACACTTTATCGATACCTCAAAAGCCATACAGAATTTTCCCTAAAAACTGTAAAACACCCTATATGCCCTATATGCCAAATCATCCCAAAACACCAATTCATTAACGATTACTATATAATTAACAACAATCATCATCAATCATAACATAAAAATATATATTATCATATATCGATCAATTTCCTACGGGGTTAAGGAATCCCCAACTACCCTATACATGTATAAACCATTCCCAATCAAATTTCTCCCCCTTACCTTGTTAATCGGTTGATCGATGAAAGAATCCTCCAAGGTTTGGCCAATTCTGATTTTCCCCTGTTCCTTCGTTCTTCGCTCCCTTTTCCGTTCCCTTTTCCGTTCCCTTTTCCGTTCTCTCCTTTCTATCGTTCTTTTTCCACTTTCTCTAACTTCTCACAATGTATCGTAAAACTCTAATCCCTCACGTTTCTATTTTCATTCTCTAATCCCAATAATAATAATAACTTAATAATAATAATAATAATAATAAATAATAATAATAATAATAATAGTAATAATACTCCACCAATAATATTAATAATAATAATAATAATCATAATAATATTCTCCCACTAATAGTTATAATAATAGTAATAATATTAATAATAATAATATTCTCCAATATTAATAATATTACTACAATTAATAATAATAATAATAATAATAATAATAATAATAATAATAATAATAATAATAATAATAATACCACCATATTACTACTATTTATTTTATTATTATATTCACACCAATTCACCACCAATAATCCTCCCATATCAGGGACACCCACCAATCATCATCAAACACACCCCCACCAAAGGGCACACCAACATATAATAATTAAAATAGTAATAAAATGACTAAATAATTAAAATGGGTGTTACAGAGAGCATCACAAATTCATGCTAGAAAAAAAAACGGAAGTCTAACAAATTATTCAAACCAGCAGCACATGTCATTAGCTCAACACCCAGCAGACTGAGCCCCACATCAATCTATCAACACATATTATTCATCTTCCTCAGAGGAACTGGAATCACTGTCATCTGAGTCTGACAATGAGATGTCCTTATTAATGTCATCAGAGTCATCCTCTAGCATATCAGAATTGTGAGGTGGATTCATGCGAGTCAGGGGAATGGTGATGCCCCGAAAAGGCAGTCCTTTCTTGAGTATATCATCGACAATTTCCCCAATGGATTTGTCCATGTATGCCGAGCCTTCCCTGTTTCTGATTCGCCTAAGTTCTTCAGCAGTGGGAGGAGGATACTTGCGCTTGGGTTCTTCAGCAGTGGGAGGGGCACCTTTTGAGGATTTGGGAGGATCTTGGATGAAGAGGCATCATGATGGAAAAACATCTTGTTGCGGAGTGCAGACTGAGAATTCTATAGAGTGGAGGAGACAGAGAAAATTGTATATTCAGTGATATAGCATGTTTGTATGGAATGGAGAGTTTTTGTGGTCAAGGTCGTTGTTGCACCCCAAAATTTGCCCAACATTTCTTTACCTAGCTTGTGTTTCATTTCATTCACATTAGCATTATCATTTGCATTTCATTGATATGTATGCAGGAGATCAAGAGGTATGATTACCAATCAAGAGCTATACAAGACTTTGAAGCTAGTAAAGAAGGTTATTCAAGAGTTCAAGGGTTGATATCCTTGTCAAAGAAGTTAAAGGATCCTCAGAGAGAATGGTTGAAACCAAGTGTATAGGTCTCCTAACTTGAGAGTTGTGGGAAGCCATCAGATGATTCTGAGGTCATGGAGATGGACTTGAGGTCTTGAGGGAGCTCATGAGAAGTGTTGAAGATCACTTTGAGGCCTAGACAGGTCATTGTGCAAGATTAAGAAGGCTCATCCATGAGTGGTGCAGCTAGGGTTTAACTGGGTCAACCCTAAGTCAACTGATGATTTGAAGAAGGTTGAGACTTAATTCAAGAGCCACGTGATCATGTATTAATACATTGAGATGTTCTAAGGATGATTCCAAGGTCAACTCATCATGATTGAGGAGTTCGAGAAGTTTCAGGCTAGGGTTTCTAAGACTTGACAGTGTAAAATCCCCTAGTTTGACCCCTGTCTTCAAGGTAATTTAACTCAAGATATGATTGTCATATCATCTTGACCCTAACATGATTGTTATAGGGCATGATCTTAGCTTTAATTTGAGTACTATAAGTCCTTGATAGGGTTTATAGAACTCAAGTTATGAGCCAGACAAGTTACAAGTCATCTGAGGCATGTGAATTTGGAGCTTGAAAGTTACCCAACTTGCATGACACTTTTTCCCAAGAAGGATGATTCCTATGAACATTTGGTCAACATGAATGTTGTTTATTATTCTCTTAGATTTCCATAGAGTGCTAGAAGTCCTTTATAGGATTTGTAGAACTCAAGTTATGGCTTTGACAAGTCAAGGGTATTTTGGGAAGTTGTGATTATGGGTCATTTTTTGTTATGGGTCATTTTCACCAACTTAAACATCTCAAATGAAATTTTGTTCAACTTGAAAGTTGCTCAAAATGGGGTTTTAACTTTGACCATGTATCAAGGAGGCATTGAAATGGCTCAAGGAGAGACTTGATTCAAGAAATTGTGGAAAAGGAAGAATTAAAGAGAATTAAAGACCAAAAATTCAAATTAAATGTTATGTGTGCAAATAAGGCAAAGTAATAGCATTTTTTGAATGGAAAACACATTTTGGAAACAATGACATTATTAAAAATTAGGTTTGAGTTCATTTTCACGGCCTTTTGCTTTGATACTTCATGAAGAAGTTACATCTCAAATCCAAGCCATGGGATGAAAACAAGGGATGAATCCCCACCATTCAAGTTCAGTGGTTCACAAGGAGTGTGTTGAAGGTTTCCTGAAGGAGAAATGAATGAGATATCGTGACTGCCATGAATGAGATATTGAAGAGAAATTGAAAATTGAAATTCTCATTCTGAACCTTTGAGAAGGATCTAGATCATTCAGTCACATCCTATATAAGCCTATGAATGCATTCAGTTCATTTTTTGGTGAAGATTGAAGCCTGAAGCAGAGAGTGGAGTTGGAATTTCAGAGGTGCAAGTGAGAATCGAATTCTGAGTTCCAGGCCAAGTCAAGATCAATTGAAGGTTTCATTGTGTTCATCAAGTGATTTGGAGTGTATCTGCACTTTCTTGAAGGCTGAAGAGTGCAAGAACTACCTCTGTTACAAGCTTGAACACAGGTTGGTACATTTCATTTTTGTGCTTGATTTAGGTAGAGATAGTTAGCATTCTATAGGTGGTTAGGATCCTGGTGACATGTAGTTGGATTTAGGATCAGAAATTGGTGAAGTAGAGACAAAATAGGTGTGTGATCAATTTCTGTTGAGGCTCGAATCAAGCAATTCTTTGAGTGTTAATGCTATTGAGATAGTGTAGAATGATCACCATAAGATGAGGATTACATCTGTGCATTTAATTGAGGTTTGGATGAGATTCAAGATTGAGGTATATTTTGAAAGTGCTATCGGGTTTGAAAATCCAGAGGGAGTTAGATGATTCTAAGGGTATATTCGTGATCAGCATTAAATTCTAGAGAGAATGATGTATGGTTTATGAATTTTTTATGACCTGTGTAAATGTCTTCGCCGGAGAAGACGGTGGCGCCACCGTCTGGTTTTCCCACCAAACTGAAGTTCAAATGAGGAAGAAACACAGGAGCCATTGGATCTTGTCTGAAGCTTGACCTGGTAACCCTCATCCACGGCCACGATTGAATTTCAGTTGCTGACTTTGACTGAAGCAAAACGCACCATTTTCATTAAATGTGTTGGCAACATGAGGACGTTTGGATTCATTGACCAGTCTCACCATCGTGTGTTCAGAAGCTTGCCACATAACCCTGCCTCAAAACGCCCCGTTTTGGATCAGCGAGTGATTTAGAGAAAGGGATGGGTTCGAATCCTGGCATGTATTCTTTTTTTTCTTTTCATCAATTTCTGAAGAGAACCATGTGTGAATTCAGGCGCATGGGCTTAGTGAATTTCCTGCTATCCCCACCCCTCCATGCAGGCCCAAAGTGGATTTTCAACATGATTCCCTTACTCAATACACCCCCCTCCCTGGTTATTCTTATGAGCTGAATTGATGGGCCTAGCGCCCTCCTTGCTATGCGCACCCCCATTGTGATGGGCCCAGGCGTTTTGAGCTGGCTTTATTTGCTGACTGCACCCTCTTTTCATCTTCTTGTTAATATTGTTTTATTATTTTTGTGCATTTTATACTTGTTTGATTTTAATCCATTAAAAATAGAAAAATTAATCAATAAATCCTGAGATTTTTTCCCCTGATTCATGAATGAATTTAGAAATTTTAGAAACAAAAAGATTAGGATTAGCATTTATTTTCATTTTATTTGATTTTTTCCCATTTCATTTGACAATAAAATTATATTAATTGCATCATCTGTTTGGTGAATTTTGTTTGAGCATTTGGTATTGAGTTTGTGCTTGATTTTGGCTTGTGATTAGGTTAGATATGTATGCTCCCCTTAGATTTTTCTCACATTTTTGTGATGAAGTTAGGTGCTGTTTTAGGACTAGAACTTTAGGAGTTCCCTTTTAGGGTTTATTTGTGATACCTTGAAGTTTAGGATTTTGTTGGAGGACTTAGGGAATGATTTAGGTCTTGATTTTTTAACTATAGGTTATTAGTGAATGCATGTTCCCATAGAAAATTAATCAGATTTTTAGAATGTGTTTTGGTATTTTTGATAGAATATTCTACTTGTGTGTTTATTTGGTGCTTCAATGTTGATGATTGATGTGGAATGGGCTCAAAATTGGACTTCCTTGCATAGTGGGCTTCTGGATCTTATTGGAGGACATCAAGGACTTGATTAAGCTTGTGTGAAGTGGCTAGTGGAGCTTGGATTGGATTTTCCCCTTTCTTTTTGTTAGCTTTGAATAGCTTAGGAAATTAGGGCCTTATGAGAGAGCTTTAGAAATAGATATTTCTTCAAGTAATGGTTGGTTTTGTTCCCATTCCATTCTCATCGTATGATTCAAAGTCCTAATGTTAAAGTCTCATCCCTCCTTTTGGAGGGATGTGTGACATTTACAATGAGTAGAACTTTTGAGGATGCCTTTCTCTGATAACTGGTTGAGTGTCAGACATGATTCCTTTGGTTTACTGTCTGCTTCCCATTATCAGCCAATTTCCCTGATGATTATTCTCTTCATTCTTGTTGGAGCCTATTGAAGATTGAAGCTTGAAGATGTAGTACCTTTCATTCTCTTGAAGAGGATAGACTTGAAGAACAGTTACAGACTGTGAACTGAACTGATGTCAGAGGATTGCTTTGCTGTGAAGCTGTGGAAGCTGTTGGTCTGCTTTCTTGACTGTCTGTTTTCTTTCTGTGCAACTGTATTGGTGTGACTTGTTTGATTTGCTTGATGCATTAGAATAAGTTCATGTTTAGATTGTTTTAATCTAGGGCATGATTGCATTAGAGGTTGAGTTGCTCCCTCTGCTTGTATTTTTACTGTATGGCTTTGCTTGCTGGTATTCGGTAGAGCTCTGCTCCCTTGCCTGTGTGGTTTGTGATTTACTCGATGGAATTTTATTTTCCTTTATGATTGCAGTTATTCATACTTGGCTTGAGGTCGAGACGAGCTTGTGGAGGCTGATGCCCCACACACATTTTCTCCCTCACTTGCATTGCATGCATTTTACAGTCGTTTACTATTTACTGTTTAAGCTGATGTTTTACTTGTTTCTGTTTATCATTGACATGATCCCCTAGGAATCTCACTTCCTTTGATAAGGAAGCGATGATTAGAACTTTAGGTTGAAACCTATGCATGATAACTTCTAAGAGTTCCGTGTTTCAAACCTCAACTATAGGATGAATCCTTGGTATGACAACATTAGGACTTGATAGTCTCCCCGTAGTTGTCTCTCTCTCTCTCTCTTCTCATCTTGAAACAACAGTAAAAAAACATAATAAAGGCAAGTTAGTATAAGCACGTTACGAGCCTTAAGCTACTTGGGTAATGATAATTGAGCGGTCTCCTCTCAATCGTCTAGAATGTTTAGTATACGTCCTTTGGACGATATGCAACGCATTCGTTCCCAGGTCATAGTCTCTAGTGCTGTACAAACTACAGACAACTAAAAAACAGTTCTTCCGTAAAAGACAGAAAATAAACTTCAAACCTTTTTTCCCCGTGGGCCCGTAATTCAAAGGAAGCTTTTCTGAAGAAAAGAGTGTCGTTAAATTTCAGTTCTACCGCAAACGGTAACGCCCGAGTCTCCAAAGGTCGAGCTGCGTACATCCAACTGTTGGAATTGTTTGTTAACCCTACTCGAAAAACAGACGAATCTAAATTCCCGTAATCCGTATTATCCCGAACTACGTAAGCTCTGATCTCTCATACCTGTTGAGAGTACGTAGGCACAATACTGACGTATTGGCGAGCCACCTTCCCCGTAACCCATAGTTAGACGAACTACGTTGACTCTGATTTCTCATTCTCTGATAGGAATACGTAGGCATAAAGCGTGACGCTTTTCCGAGTCATTTTCTTTTCTTTTCAGATCAGCCTTGATAGGTAGATAGTTAAATAAACCCGTCAGATAAACACAACAAGCGTGGATCCCATCGAGTACGATGGACGTGAGGGGTGCTAATACCTTCCCCTTGCGTAACTGACTCCCGAACCCAGACATTGGTTGCGATGACCTTGTCTTATACCTTTTCGTCAGGTTTTTCCGATCGTTTCCTTTCCCGTTCTGAGGGATAAATAACAAAAGGTGGCGACTCTTATGTTTTGTCGGCACCTTATTTTCGCTGTAGCGACAGTCGTGGACTGCATTGAAGTTTTAAAACTCTCACGTGCCAGTAATTGCTATGAGTCCTCATATATGCAAATACCCAATTTTCCTCTTAGATTCTCAAATTGAATAGCATCTAGAGCCTTTGTAAAGATGTCAGCTAGCTGTAGTTCAGTGGACACATGTTCCAAGGAAATCACTTTGTCTTCCACAAGGTCTCTTATAAAGTGATATCTTATATCTATGTGCTTAGTTTTGCTATGCTGGATTGGGTTCTTAGAAATATTGATAGCACTGAGATTGTCATAGTACAATGTCATGACATCCTGAGTGACATTATATTCAATTAACATTTGCTTCATCCAAACCAGCTGAGAACAACTACTACCAGCTGCTATGTATTCAGCTTCAGCAATGGATAATGAGACACAATTTTGCTTTTTGATGAACCAAGATATGAGGTTGTTCCCTAAGAAGAAGCATCCACCAGAGGTGCTCTTTCTATCATCAGCACTTCCAGCCCAGTCAACATCATAATATCCAGATAATGTAGGATCACACCATGAGAGTAAAGTATACCATAATCACAAGTTCCATTCACATATTTGAGAATCTTTTTGACTTGACTTATGTGACTTACCTTAGGATTTGCTTGATATCTGGCACATACACCAACTGCAAATTCAATATCAAGTCTGCTGGCTATTAGATACAATAAGCTTCCAATCATGCTTTTGTATAGGCTTTAATCCATACTAGTACCACTTTCATCTTTTGATAACTTTAGATGAGTGGGTGTAGGTGTTCTTTTGTGACCAGCATTGTCCATCCCAAACTTTTTTACTATGTTTTTGGTATATTTACTTTGGGAGATAAATATAGAATCTTCCATTTGCTTAACTTGCAGTCCAAGGAAGTAAGTTAATTCACCACACATGCTTATTTCAAACTCAGATTGCATGTGATTGACAAATTGTTTCACCATTTTGTCTGACATCCCTCCAAACACTACGTCATCCACATAGATTTGTGCAATCATGATTTTTCCACCTTCATCCTTTACAAAAAGGGTCTTGTCTATCCCTCCTTTTTTGTATCCATTGGTGGTAAGAAATTCAGCCAGTCTCTCATACCAAGTTCTAGGAGCTTGCTTTAATCCATACAGTGTCTTCCTCAACTTGTATAGATGGTCTGTCAAGTTAGGATCCTCAAATCCCTTTGGTTGTGCCACATATACTTCCTCATTCATATATCCATTCAGAAAAGCACTCTTCACATCCATCTGGAATAGTTTAAATTTCAGGATGCAGGCAATTCCTAACAACATCCTGGTTGACTCAAGTCTTGCAACTGGTGCAAAATTTTCATCAAAATCAATTCCTTCAACTTAAGTATAACCTTGTGCCACTAATCTAGCCTTGTTTCTAGTTACAACTCCTTGTTCATCAGACTTGTTCTTGTAAATCCACTTGATTCTAATGATGTTTGTTCCTTCAGGCCTTGGGACAAATTCCCACACTTCATTCCTTTGAAACCGTTCCAACTCATCATGCATGGCCTTGATCCAATATTCATCAGTTAAAGCATCCTTCACATTTTTGGGCTCAATCTTGGATACAAACATGAATTTGAGACGATTTCTCTGGTTCTGGTTCTTACACCACTGTTGAGCTCTCCAATTATAAGATCTTTGGGATGATCTTTAAGGATCCTGATAGAAGGTTCTCTGTTGAAAGTTTTTGATTCAGAATCAGGAGTTACATCTTGAACATCTTCAGAATTGACTAAATCATCAGCTGGTGTCTCAAGCAATGTTCCAACATCCTCTATGACATTGATTTCTTCAGGCTGATCATCAATAATAACATTAATGGATTCCATCAGGACTTTTGTTCTGGCTCTGCTGTTAGTAGAGTATCCCAGAAATATGCCTTCATCACTTTTGGGATCCATTTTCCTTCTTTGTTCATGATCTGTCAAGATGTAGCACCTGCTCCCAAACACATGGAAATACTTCACAGTTGGTTTTCTTCCTTTCCATAATTCATATAGAGTGGAAGATGTTTCCTTTCTCAAGGTAACTCTGTTGTGAACATAGCATGCTGTATTCATTGCCTCAGCCCAAAAGTGCATAGGTAATTTCTTTGCATGAATCATGGCTCTGGCAGATTCTTGAATAGTCCTGTTTTCCCTTTCTACTACTCCATTTTGTTGAGGAGTAATAGGGGAGGAGAATTCATGATTGATACCTTCTGTTGAGCAAAATTAAGCAAATTTAGAGTTTTCAAACTCCTTTCCATGATCACTTCTGATCCTGATAACACCACTTTCCTTCTTTCTTTGAAGTTTAATGCAAAGATCTTTGAAGACTTCAAACGCATCAGATTTTTCTTTGATGAAATTTATCCAGGTGAATCTGGAGTAATCATCAACAACTACATAGGCATACCTTTTGCCACCCAGACTTTCTACTTGCATTGGTCCCATCAGGTCCATGTGCAATAGTTCCAGAACTCTGGAGGAAGTCAGGTGTCCAACCCTTGGATGACATGCCTTGGTTTTCTTGCCTACATGATATTCACCATAGACCTTACCTTCATCAATAGTCAGCTTTGGAATTCCTCTCACAGCTTCCTTGGAAATGATCTTTTTCATCCCTGTTAGATGCAGATGTCCAAGTTTTTTATGCCACCGTTTGACTTCCTTTTCTTCTTTGGTCCTAGAACAAGTAGTGGAGTTACTTAAGATTTGAGGCTCCCACAAGTAACAGTTATCTTTAGACCTGGCTCCCCTCATGACTTCCTTTTTATCTCTATTTGTGACAACACATTCTCCCTTTGTGAAGTTGACATTGAGTCCTTGATCACAGAGCTGACTGATACTGATCAAGTTGGCAGTCAATCCCTTCACCAGCAATACATTGTCTAGATTAGGAACTCCAGGACAATTTAGTCTCCCAACCCCTTTGATTTCCCCTTTTGCTCCATCACCAAAGGTCACATACTTAGTGGAATGTGGTTTGATGTCCATCAAGATATTCTTTATTCCAATCATGTGCTTAGAACAACCATTATCAAAATATCAGTCTTCTTTAGCTGACACTCTCAGAGAAGTATGAGCTATTAGACTAACCTCCTTTGCCACCCATTGTTGCTTCTTGACAGGAGAATTTTGATGAAGGTGACTAGGAAATCCATGCAGACTGAAGCAAAAAGGTTTTATGTGCCCAAATTTTCCACAGTAGTGACACCTCCACCTTTGGGACTTTCTCCTTGCCTGATTCATGTTTTTGGTCTTCTGATGTTATGACATTGGTCGTGACATCCGTTTTGGTCTATGATTTTCAACCTTTAGTTTCAAGGTGGGTTTCTGTTCACCTATAAATCCCAGTCCATACATGTTTCCAGCTTGCTGACCATTCAGTAGGGTTTTTTCTAAAGTGTCAGTCTCAGGGTTTAGCATCCTGACAGATTTAATCATCTGATCAATTTAGAGTTTAACATTTTGACCTCACTGTTGAGTGCGTCAATGGTTGCAAGATTCTCCTTCTTCTCAGCTTCCAACTTCTTGATGATTTTCTTATGCTTCTCCCCTAGTTGACATATTTCAGCACTCTTGTTGTATAACTGTTTATATGAGGCTGCAAGTTCATCAAAGGTCAGCTCATCTTCACTTGAGTCACCCTCAGATATGCATACACTATTCAGAACAGTGACATGCTTGGTTGATTCTTCTTCTGATCCACTCTCAGAATCTCCATCAGACCAAGTAACTGCTAGGCCTTTCTTTTGCCTCTTGAGATAGGTTGGACATTCTGTTTTAATGTGCCCATATCCTTTACATTCATAGCACTGAGCTCCTTTGTTTTGGTTGGACTTTTCTTCAAACTTGACTCTTTTATCAATGTCAGATGAGATGTTATTGACATTGGATTTGCCCTTCTTATTTACCCTTTTCATGAGTCTGTTGACTTGTCTACCAAGCATAGCTACAGCTTCTGAGAGATTCTCCTTGCTTCCATCATTATCTTCATCAGAGTCTTCTGCAGTGTTTGATGCAAGTGCTATGCTTTTGTTCTTTTTCTCCACAGCCTGATCACACATTCCCATCTCAAAGGTTTAGTGAGAAGCAATGAGTTCATCCACCTTCATATTGCATATGTCTTGAGCTTCTTCAATGGCAGTGACCTTCATGGCAAACCTTTTAGGTAAAGATCTGAGAATCTTACTCACAAGCTTTTCTTTAGACATCTTTTCTCCCAAGGCTCCTGAGGTGTTAGCTATCTCAAGAATATTCATGTAAAATTCATGAATAGTCTCATCCTCCTTCATCCTCAAATTTTCGAACTTGGTTGTCAACATTTGTAATCTTGACATATTGACTTTAGAGGTTTCTTCATGAGTTGTTTTGAGAGTATCCCAAACCTCTTTAGCCAGCTCACAATGATGCACCGGTCTGAAAATATTCTTGTCTATACCATTTAATAATGCATTCAAAGCTTTAGAGTTCCCAAGAGCCGAGGCTTCTCGCTCTTTGGTCCATTCTTCTTCAGGTATAAGCACAGACAATCCATCTTTATCAGTCTCTACTGGATGTTCCCATCCTGAGTTTGCAGCTCTCCATGCCTTGCTGTCTAAAGACTTTAAGAAGGAAATCATCCTAGGTTTCCAATAGTCATAATTAGAGCCATCCAGAATTGGTGGTTTATTTATGAATCCTATATCTTTATCCATAGTACCAGAATTTATCTTCCCTAGATCTCACCCAGAAAATAACAGGCAGGGTGCCTGCTCTGATGCCAATTGAAATTCTAGCAAGCATACAATGGATGTTATCATGGATGTTATGACATCCAATGTAACACAGACTACTAGACTTACTAATAAGTTGTAAATGGAAAGTAGTAAATAACACAAGTAATTGTTCACCCAGTTTAGTGTCAACCACACCTACATCTGGGGGCTACCAAGCCAGGGAGGAAATTCACTATCAGTAGAATTAATTCAGAGTCAAACATCCCGTTTGCACTCTTCACTTAAGACCTGCCCAATGACACTTCAGCCTAGAGACCACTAGACCAGAGTTTCCCACTCACTCCCCCTCAATCACCTCAGTGATATTAACCAACACACAATTATAATGAGATATGAAGACACACTTCAAAACACACCTTGATCTTGCTTCATAACTTTGATCAAGTGACACAACCCTCTTGCTTAAAAGCTTTGAGTGGCACAATGAACACACCTGTTCATACACGATAACCAAAGCAATTATACAACATACAATTGCTTGGCACACAATAATTGGCACACCACCGACTTCCCCACTTTATTAACACTCAAAGTTTCCATCAAAATAAACATCTCAGTACCATCCTGCACCGACTCACCAAAATAATCTGCAAGCATTTAGTTTAACTCAAAACAATTCACTGCACACGCCATATATGCTTACAAGACACGTCTATCCCATCCAATATCAACAAGAGATTAAGGGTGATCAATTCCTTAATTTGTCAATAGACAACCGAAAATCATGATGTGGCATAAACCATCTTTACCAAACTATACGAGCGTTCATCGACACACTGAGCCACCACTCCACACTTGAAGCATCCTGGAGAAGCACAAGCTTCTCCCCCACTTGTTTCATTCCCACTTCTGCAGACAAATATTAGAAAATAAATGTGTACTGACAGTGTTTTCACACACACGTCGCATACTAGGGAACAAATAACATTAGACAACTTGGTCGAACGGACCGACCTGCTCTGATACCACTAATGTAACACCATTTTCTACCCCAAAAATATAATGGAAAATCGTTCACATTTATCAGAGTGATATATTAAACATAATAAAAATCACCTCAAAGGGCGTACATTTCTCAATAATTCAAATCAAAGTATATGCTCTGTAAACAATGAGTTTTCCCAAAATTACTCAAAAATTGCTCAAATGCCAGTGGAACTCAAAAAGGAAAATCCAAAGTTTTCCTTGCACAACATCATAATCAAAATAAAAAAAATCAATAAAATATGGTTTAACTCAAAGACCCCAACCTGATGTTACACTATTAGAGCAAGACCCTCTAAGTTAACCAAAAGTCAAAAACTCCAAAAAGTCATCGACGACATCCACGGCTAAACCCGGTCATCTGCACGTTACCCACGTGGAGGCAACATTCAAACATGCAGGGTGAGTAAAACGATTCATAATAATCAATATAAGAATCAATATATAAAATAGCGTCATTTTCATATCCAACATCATCATAATCATCAAGGAAACATCAAAAAGCCATAACATCATAAATTACACCAAATCGTCACATAAATGCAAATGCAACAAGACTCATGCATGTGGTACCAAATTAACAAAATTCGATGGACACTGGGCCATCAACCCTCCATAGATACACAACAGTAGGATCGATTCTACACGAGAATCGGAGCACAACAAAATACTTCACATTCGCATAATGGGAGTGAAGCCACAAGAATTAAGGTCCTAGACCGAAGTCCGGAATGCATATGAATGCATGATGCACACGTCAATATCATCCTCATAGTAATCTCATTAGGTGCATCATCATTCATCAAAATAATCATAAGAATCACTTCATCATAGAATCATCAAAACCTCATGGAATCAACGTCACAAATCATCACAGTTCCTCATGGGGATTCATCATGCAATCATGTATTAATCTTATAAGAATCACAATTATACTCATGGGTCCTCATCATACGATCATGTATTAATCACATAGGAATCACAACTATACTCATAATAATTCATCATACATTCATTTAATCGCATAGGAATCACAGTTACACTCATGGTAATTCATTAGAAAAATTACAGCATATAAACATCAAAACATCACTGAACCAGAACATAATTCGAGAAACTCTGCTACGTTCGCTAGAGTGTTCACCGTGCGAGTATGGGGCGAGTGTTCGCTGTGCGAACTCGCGATTACAGCAAAACGCTTTTATGCACCAGCATCAAAACCAGCCCAAAAGTCCCTACGATTTCCTTCCCCAATGCCCCAAAAACATCCCTAAATTATTCCTAAGGTATTACAGCGATAAAGGCACAAAATCTACGACTTTAGGTCAATCCTGTATCATATTCACGCCTCCATTCCCATAAATCCCTACAATTACCACACGTTCACTAGAGTTCTCATAATCAACTACTCTATACGGTTAAAACCTTAACAACAAATTTTAGCCATGAAGGCCTAATTTCCCTTACTCCCAAATCAGCCTCAAACTTATCAGACCGCCAGTTCAAATCCCTCAAACTCACCAGAAAGGTAACAACAATTCAATACTCAAAATCCCTAAACCCTTAAATCGGCTTTAAACATATTGAATCGCATATTGAAAACAATGAAGACAATACTCCCCACACTTAAACAACCTCAAAAACATATTTGGTCAAGAAGGCCTAATTTCCTCAAACTCAAAAACCTCGTAAATCCTTAAATCAGCTTTAAATACATTGAATCATATATTGAAAACAATGAAGGTAATACTCCCTATACTTAAACAACCTCAAAAACAGATTTGGCCACGAAGGCCTAATTTCCTCAAACTCAAAAACCTCCTAAATCCTTAAATCAACTTTAAATACATTGAATCATATATTGAAAACAATAAAGGTAATACTTCTCATACTTTAATTACCAACTCTAAGCCTTTCTTATTTGATTCTTTGAAACCTCGTGAAGCTTTGCCTCAATCCTCTTCCTTAGAGCTCTGGCCTCTATTTCTTCCTTTTTCGCGGTCTAACAAGAATGAATCCTAATTCCCTCAAAATTCTTTTTTGTTAAACCTAACTTTGGGCCTTAAAACGGGTTTCCCAATTTCACCCTCACTAACTCCTCCTCAAATGTCCATCTTGCCCTTAATTCACTTATATTTATTTAAATTAATAATAATACCAATATATTCATATTATATACTATTATTTAAATAAATAACCCAAAATTTATAATTCTCAATACTTCATACCAACCATCGCAAATCAACAAAAATACGAATATTCCTATTTAAAAAAATTAAATAAATATTCCAATAAATTTGGGGTGTTACAGCGCATGGGAAGAAAAAATTTACATATACGCCATATGAGATGGCGCATGGGTTTTGTATTTCAAAACTTACACCGTCTCATATGACGCCTTCTCATATGCATGTGAAGAGAATCATTCGTGTAAGATATCACTGGAATGGTGTAAGTGTTCTCTTACAAGATTCTCGGTCATTGTCATGCAGAGAATCTCTTACCATTGCATGTGAAGTCATTAATTCATGGAAGAGTCTTTTACCATTGCATGTGAAGTCATTAATTCATGAAAGTGTAGTCTTAGAAGACTGCTAGTGTAAGCATGTGAGAATCTTGTAAGCATGCAAGACTATATGGTAGTTTGTAAGACTATTATAACTTGTAAGAAGATATAAATGAGACAAAACAATTGTATGAAATGTGATAAGAAGATATAAATGAGACAAGACAATTGCATGGAATGTGATAAGAAGATATACAAAAAATAAATGAGACTAGACAATTGCATGAAAGAAGAAGTACAATAATAATTGAGACAAAACAATAATATATTTAAACTACATGTCTATTAATACACTAGAGATATGCATTTTATCATCATATCATTTAATAACATATTCTTCCAAACACTAAAAATTGCCAAAAAATTCTTCCAAACACGAGTTTAGTAACATTTTTGTTATGGCTCAAACACCATAATACATGATTAGTGCACATCTCAATGATGAGATATTTGAATGTACCATAACCGGTTTCAATTTTTGAAATACAAAAGTTACTGGGTTTTTAAAATACAGTGTGGTCCAGTTGACCAAATCATCTATAAGAATCCTGTGTTTTTTTCAAGCACAATCAATGCAAATTTTTCCAGTTAAAGATTCGAGACGATGAAGATGTACGTAATATATTTCTCAGTCATGGGTATTCTGGTTTCAATGATATTGAGCTATATATTACGTTACAAAATCAACAACTGTCTCAACTTATTGATCCTTCTCAAGTTTTTTACGAATTTGACGACGAACAAGCTGAAGTCGATGTCACTGACGAAGAAGAAGAAGCTGAAGTCATTGTTGATGAAATGGTAAACAATTCCACTGTCAACCACGAGGAAGACATATTACCAGCCAATCATGTTTACTTCCCATCTCAACACATGACAAGTCTCAACTTAGGTGCAGATGAACCATCAACAGGTATTTTTTACAATCCATACATACAAACAGAAGGAGTATTAAAAGAGGGAGACAATTTTTGTACAAAAGAAGATTATGTCCGAGCTATAAAACAATATCACATGGAATTATCAGCAGATTATAGAGTCTGTCGAACGAATCTGACTCTGTATAAGATCTACTATCGTAATAAGGTGTGCCCGTTCCGATTAACAACATCTTTTCGGAAGAGAAGCGATTCATGAAAGATAGGGTCAATGGGTTCAGATCACACTTGTATAATCACGAATCCAATGCAGGATCATTGCAAACTCAACTCTCAGTTGATATGCAATGAAATTCTGTCTGTCATTAGCGACAATCCTTCTTTAAAGGTGAGTACCATAATCTCGCATATGGTTCAAAGATACAACTATACTTCTTCGTACAGGAAAACATGGATAGCCATGACTAAGGCGGTCGAAACAATGCTAAGAAATTGGGAGGAGTCTTGCAAAGAACTTCTGAAATACTTGGTAGCACTTAAACAATATGCTCCAGGGACTATTTCCATCTTGGAGACATTGTCGGTGTATACGCCAGACGGGACTTGTGTCAGTGGAAATGGCATTTTCCACAGACTCTTCTGGGCGTTTGAACCATGTATCAAAGGTTTTCCATACTGTAAACCTATTATTCAAATTGATGGAACATGGTTGTACGAGAAATATAAGGGAACACTACTCATGGCAGTGGTACAGGATGGCAACAACAACA
Source organism: Lathyrus sativus (assembly GCA_963859935.3). Classification (NCBI taxonomy): domain Eukaryota; kingdom Viridiplantae; phylum Streptophyta; class Magnoliopsida; order Fabales; family Fabaceae; genus Lathyrus; species Lathyrus sativus. The sequence continues at coordinate 279,029,172 of OZ012739.1, forward strand.
TTTTTCCAATCGTCTTCGCTCTAGTTGAAGGGGAGACTGTTGGGGGTTGGAGTTTTTTCCTATAAAATCTCTGATTATACGTGTCTCCTCAAACTAACTTATGTTTGATCTCTGATAGACACCCATCAATCGAGAGTGCGTACAAGAATCTTGATAACGGTTGGCAGGATCCTCCCTAAACCCATGTGTATTGTATAAGACACATCGCTCAAAGTTTCATGCGGGAGATCAAGGACAAAACGCTACGGAAGAAGGTTGTGAATGCATGGTAGTACTAACACATCCTACTTTCAAACACTACCGTGACGAGATCAGACTAACAAATGTAGATGCATTAAGATGGATCAATAACATTCAACTAGAGAAATGGACAAGGGCATACGACAATGGCCAACGATGAGGCCACATGAGAAAAAACCTCGTTGAATCAATGAACTTTGTATTTAAGGGCATCCAAAACCTATTGATAACCTCTTTGGTAAGGGAAACATATTTTAGGCTCGGGGCACTTTTTGATATCAGACGTACAAAATGGTGTTTTCTCTTACAATTTGGGCAACTGTTCAGTAATAGTTCAATGAAATTCATGAAGGACGAAGCTACCAAAGCCAACACACATATGGTCACAGTCTTTGACCATAATAAAGGATGGTTCAGTGTTGTAGAGTCAATTGGTCACAATGAAGGAAGGCCTAGGGGATTTTACCGAGTGGAACTAGATAGGAGTTGGTGTGACTATGGAAAGTTTCAAGCATTTCGTATGCCTTACTCCCATGTTATAGCAGTATCTTCAAAGGCTGCCAGGACCCAACCAACTATCTTTCTATTGTTCACCAAGTCATTAGTCTATGCGATGTCTACATCACTAGCTTTTAGGTGGTAGCAAAGGAGGACTATTGGCCTCCATACGAAGGCAAAATTGTCTAGCATAATGATTTAATGCGAAGAAAGAAAAAGGGTCGCTCTAATAACACATGTGTTTGAACGAAGATGGATATGACAAACAAAATGGTCAGATTATGTAGTTCGTGCCGTTAGCCCGAACACAATCGTACCAAATATCCTAATGTAGGATCAAGCACAAGATCATAGTTTCAAATGTAACCTTGTCTCTTTATACCAACAACAAATTTCATTCCATTGATAACATAACTAAGTGATTACAATTAACAACAACGTAACTTAATATCTCAACAACAACAATTAACAACGACATAACCTAATAACAGGAGTCTTCACCATTCTCAACAATCGGAAAATAACAACAACATACCCAAATAAAACAACTTAATGCATCAACTTATCTAGGATATTAAAATCATCAAGATAATATCGTTTGGTGTTAACATCATCATAAGAACACTAGCATCATTTACCACTTTTCTCCAAGCACGAGTAACTCCATTTGGGCCTGAATCCTCAACTTTCCTCTCAATTTTTCTGATCTTTTCACCTGCAACAATTCCTCCTTCTAGCCAGCGGTTCAATTTCCTATGAAAATGCTCCAAGGTCTGCATGTTCCAGAGTAGGACCTTCATCGGAGGCTTTGTTGTTGGAAAAAAAACTAGGGCATTTCTTTTCATAAGTGGAAATGTTGGTAGCGGTTCCTCCTCCTTCTCCTCCTTTGATGATGAATGCTGATTTAAGAATGCAGACATACTTTTAGATTAAGTTGAGGATATTGACGATAATTGTTGTGGAGTAATAAATGAGCATACAATCTTATTTATAGAAAAATGGAATAGTGCAGTAGTCATATCATATGGCGTATCTACCCATTAAAAATAAATAAATTTCACACAGTTTTAATTTGAAATTAAAAATTAAAAGAAAAAAACACATCAAGGCGCCACATCAAATGGCTTTTAAAAAAATAAATAAATAACTAAGACGCCAAATCATATGGCGCCTCCTATCTATTTTTTCCAAAAAACCATTCATGCGTCATATGGTATGGCGCCTCCACTCGAACTTTTTCAAATAACACAAAGTTAATGACCTGACTCCATTTGATTTGGTGCATGCATGTTGAAAGTATGTTAGTTTAGAAATTAATTTGAAAAATATGTTATTTTGGTATTTAATTTGAATTAATAGGTTATTTCAAAACAAAAAAATTCACCACGGGCAGAAGATATTATCTTTTGAGCAGCCACAGAAGGCTTGGTTCCAGGATGTCCTTGCCGCCTCTGGTCTGAAGGACCTTTGTGAGATCGGTTATAGCATGATCCACAACAGGATGCTGATGGGCTTTGCAGAGAGATGGCACCATGAGACGTCCTTCTTCCATCTACCGCACGATGAGCTCATGATCAAACTGGACGACATCTATTGTCTGCTACATATATTGATCAAGGACATCCTCCTCCGTCACGGTAGGATGACGAAAGAGGATGCGAGAGAGATGTTGGTCTAAGAGCTTAGAACTGATCCACTGGATACGCTGAAGGAGGTGGATAAAACCAGAGGGCTCATGTCAGGTTCTCCTTTCTCACACGTAGATTTGGTGAGGCACTCATTGCTGCACGCTAGGTAGATGGTGATCCAACTGAGGTTGGGATACATAGGCAGCGTGTGCTGAGATGTTATTTTCTATTTTTAGTCGACACTCAGTTGTTTGTGGACACTTCCTCCACATATACGGATGTCACTTACCTGAGGTACTTTTTGGATTCCACACAGATTCATAAGTACAACTGGGGGGTTACCATGGCTTACACGTATTCGAGGCTAAGAGAGGGATGCATGTGAGAGACCAGGACTGTGGCAGGGAGCGTGATACTATTTGTAGGAACAATCTTATATCCTTAGACTTTTTTTTCATTTCTTTTCATTCTATATTCGAGATAATGCTTGATCCTGATGTTTTTTATTTTCATTTGTGGCTTGGATATTCCAGCACTTTCCCATGATCGCGAGGTGGGGGAGTGTGTCTGATTACGCAAAGCAGATGTCGCGTGCCCGTGCCTTTCTCCCGCTTAGGGGGAACCAAGCGGTCGAACCTTATAGAGTCTATCTCGATCACTTGGATATTGAAGACATCTGATACGACGTCTATGCTAATTACCGTGTGACGGGCCAATTTAACGACATCTCCTTATTCTCAGGATGGTTGGCATGCAGTTCGACCATCACTGTTCCATATTTGCCGGAGTGTGTCATGTGGCAGTTCGGCTAGACTCAGACCATTCCCAGACACCCAGCTGTCTCCGCTCCTCTCGGCTTAACCCGTATGTAGATAGAGGAGATCTATGCTGACTACCAGAGACACATGGTACTTGACGAGGCTCGGGCGACCAGAGTGCCGACAGACTAGAGCTGCGTTGATGGCCATATCATGTGGTTCTTCACCGTCTCACACCCCTACACGGTGTCCACTACCGAAGGATCACCGTCCAGACCAACTCATCAAGAGATCTTAGAGGAACATCAGTCTTAGCTGGACCACACTCTGGATGTCTTGCCTCATTGTCGTCAAATAGGGGATATGGGGCGGGCAGACATTGCCGCCAGTTTCTTCCCTGAGGGGTCGGATCACATGCGTGTATTGGATGACATCATTGCGGTGGCAGCATGGACACTTATGCACCGCAGGTATCACGCCAGGACGGGTGAGATCGATGACCGAGGACACAGACCAGGCGGTCGAGGAGGCGGAAGAGGCAGACGAGGCGGCAGAGACATAAGCAAATGAGGGGATGCATATGTTGTCAGGCACACAAAATAATGACTGTGATGTTTTTTTTTATGTACTATATTTTAATGACATTGATGTACTATTTTTTGATGATGATTATCACATATTACTTCTTTTATATATATATATATATATATATATATATATATATATATATATATATATATATATATATATATATATATATATATATATATATATATATATATATATATATATATATATATATATATATATATATATATATATATCATATTATTTTTTTTACGGATGCATGTCATTTTATATTCATCTGCAATAGTTAATTTTCATCAGCGACCAACAAAACTTGATTTTAAAAAAAAACCTGTTCTGATAAGATTTCGGAGATGCATGTCCGAAACTTTTTCCGTAGATGCATCTCCGGAAGCATCTAGCGTAAAGAAAAAAAAGGGTGCGTTCAGATATGTATCTCCGAAAACAGAGAGCATAAAAGGAATTTCGCTAGGTACCTAAAAGTATTAAGGGGTGGATTAAAAAATTCTTTTATAAAAAAGACTAGGCATTTTCTATTTAAGAAAAAGCCTGACCTGAGCCTATGTAGGTTAGACCATAAACCCTGTTAGTTGACTTGAATATATTGAATATGTACAATTTTATATCTTTATCTTTATATAATTAGAAAACATAAATTTGGTGTATCCTTCTTTTTCTTCCAATTTGTTTTATAATTTTTATTCTAAAATCTTAACTTTTCTATTTTTATTAATCTTTATATGACATTCAAGGTTTATGTGTATTTTATTCTATTATTAACCTTTATTTTATATATAATTTAAAATAAAATTAAAATATAATAAAAATAATAAAACAGTTAAAATTTCACGAGGCTTAAAAAAAAAGACGCTAGTAAAAAGTCATACGATTTAAAAAATTAACAACCTGTTTTAACCCTACTTTTTTTTTACACATGCATCAAATCAAATATTAATTATTTATATTTTTTTTTGAATAAAACATGAATTCGTAATTTAGGTTGGAGAAAGAAACAACTCAAATTCACAGTAGTATATAAGAAAAATACCAACGTCGTTTTGCAGCTTCCAGATCTCTTCTCATTCGATCATTCACAGCGAAATTCATCAGCAGCCGAAGCTTCTAGAGAGAGAAAAACGAAGAACCAGTTTGCGATGGGTTACAGAAACAAGAGCTCGGTGACAAAGGATCAAACTATTTCTTCATCATCATCAAATCGTGAATCACTGAGTGATGCAATGCTCGTTTTCACTATGAATATCATTGGTTTACCAGTTGATGTTCACGTGAAAGATGGTTCTGTGTTTTCTGGAATCTTCTATACTGCTTCTGTTGATGACCGTTTCGGTACTCTTCTTTCTCTCTCGTTTGTTTATTCAATTTTTTCACGGGAAACTCGTTTGCTATATTGATTCCCGCAAAAGCTTGATTAGGTTGTGAATTTTTTTTTTTTTTTTTTTGTATAATTTGTACAATTCTCATGATTAGTGTTACATTACTTGAACAATTATTGAATTTTGTTGTTGCTGTTGTTTTCCCCAACTCTATTTGGTGTTATTGTAACCTACTTTGCTTAAACCTTGGATCATAGATCCTAAGACAATGGATAGTTTTAGGGTTCATTCATTTTGTATGACTCCCGTCGTCTAGGAGAATCTTAGGAATTGAGTAAGCAATTCTATCAGAAAAATTCATATGTGCTCAATTACTAACTACTAATTGTACGCGTTATATACTCTATGTAGTAGCGACACTTCAGATTGAAGACTTGTTTGGTCTTAAATGTCTGGTCTTCGAGACAAATGACGCCAACACATGTAGATATAATCAATCACTTTCATTTTCTAAATTTATTTCAGGTGTCTATGTGTGGCACACCTCTCTAGCACTGAAACCTCTGAAAAAAAGTGTATCAGTGTCAAAACCAACACCACTGTCGACGTGTCAGTGTTGGTGTCGTGTTTCCGTTGTCCGCGCTTCATAGGTAGACACCAACACAAATGACACCAACACATAGAAGTTTTTAAATGTCTATTTGTCTTAAATGCCTATGTGTTGGTGTCTAAAGGTCGGCCACACATAGATGCTCAAAATAAATTTAGAAAATGAAAGTGATTGGCTATATCTACATGTATTCATGTCAACAACAACAACCACCAAGCCTTATCCCACTAAGTGGGGCCGGCTACATGGATCAACTTTCACCATAATGTTTAGGACTATGCTTCTAGTTCTGTCCAAGTCGTTAATCTCAAGATCTTTCTTAATAACGAGTGATAGGAAAAACAGGCTGAGTTAACCTTTTTAATTATTTAGTTTTGGCGTGTAACTATAAGTATTTTTTTTTCCAGAGAATGAAATTGATTCAATTGTACTCTAGAGAATTTTGTATCTCAATTTTCGTTTCTTAATGGTTAAATGATTACACGCGCTATAACTTGTCACTAGTCTAACTAACTAAGATTGACTCGCTTAGTCAGTTACATGCTAAGGTGCTATACATTTCAGAAAGTTACATCAGAAAGTGTTCCCTAAGGTGCATCCCCATGCTTGACATGGTGCATTCTATGAATACATTAAAATTTTATAATCTGCTATATGATTAAAAACTCATCAGCATTCACTTACTTTGCTGCTTGTTTAGATATTGTTTTGAAGCAAGCAAGGATGACCAAGAAGGGAATTGGTCACAGCAATGTTGGAAAAGATGCCGTGATAGATACACTAGTGGTTCAATCAAAGGATCTTGTGCAGGTCATTGCTAAGGTAAAGCCATTTGTCCATGCGATGTATCTTTTATGAATACATTTTTTAGAATATAACTACGTGCTTAAGGTTAAGGTACATATGACTTTGTGCATAGGGAGTAGCACTTCCCGGGGATGGTGATAATGGAAAAATAACTGGCGAGGATGAGGAAGCAATTACACCCAAAGTTTGTTGTTCCGAGAACCCTTCAATGGATGCAGAACAGGTTAATCAATCAAGGTATTGTCTTTATCAAATTCATTCAAATGGACAGAGATATGTGTTAAGTATAGCCAAGTTAATCTGTTATTAAGTTTCATAACCACCCGCCAAGGAAGCATTGACTATGTGTTCACTGCTTGACAATTGTCTTCTTAGCTTTTGTTATGATTTTCTCATACAAATAAATCTGATTAAGCACCTATCTCAACATGAAATTGTTAAGCTCACATTTTTGCAGAACATTTTATCTCTTTGTGAATGTTAGACCTGAGTTACTCATTGGTTGGTTGCAAAGTCAAGCTCCTGCCACTGAACTACATTGTTAGAGTTCTCATAAAGAAAAACTGATGACTTTCTCTCAGAATTTGGGTTGAGACTAACTCATCCCTATAAAACCGGCTTGTAAGGTTAGGATTGCCCCAGCTTATAAACACAACATTGCCATATCTCTAATCAATGTGGGACTAAATTCACCCCTTCAAACCCAACACAATGAAGGTGTTGAAGGCAATACAAAAGCCACAATTAAGGTGACTAGGGGCGGACTGCAATGAAGGCGGAATTCCAACACACCCCCTCACGCTTGAGCCTCAATGAGCTAGAGCATGGACGATGCGGGAAGCCCAACAAGTGATCTAGGGTAGACTCTGATATCATCTCAGAATTTGAGTTGAGCCTAACTCATCCCTACAAACCACCGACTTGTAAGGTTAAGATTGCTGCCACTTGTAAACACAATCCATGTCATATCTCTGAGCAATGTGAGACTAAATGCACCACTTCAAACCCAACACAACGAAGGTATTGGAGGCTGCAATGAAGGCAATCTAAATGCCACAATTAAGGCGAGAGCGGACCGCAATGAAGGCAGAAATTCCAACACTAAGCAATTATGTTTTTATGTGACAATTATTACATTATTAGGAGTGTTTAGTGGGAAGTTATTATATTATTAGGAGCAATTACATTTTATTTTATTAATGTTGTGTATTTATGTTTTAGAATAAATAGGGGGAGATAGGGGAAAGTTGATTATCTTGAAATTTGAATGAAAAAGGGGCCATTTTGGCATTAGGGAGGTGTTGATACTCGAAGTTTTGCGACATTATGTAATTAAAGGAGTTTACCATATTTCTATTTGTGTATCAATGTATCATTTGGTTTCTATCAACTAGTGGTATCAGAGCAATTCTGACCCAAGAAGATTAAGTGAGTGTGCTGGAAATTTTAGTATGAAGATGGCTGCAAATTTGATTCCAAGATTTGATGGAATGGATTCCTATTGGTGGCTGATCCTGGCAGAACAATATTTCCGTTCAAGAAGAATGAGTGAAGAGGTGAAGCTTTGGTGGGTTTTTGCATTTGCATTGAGAGGAGATGCTCTTGATTGGTGGATTCCTTGAAAGCAGAGCAATTCAAATACTTGTTGGTGGGATTTTTCGAAGGTCATTCTCAATAAATTCCAACCATAAATTTGGGATTGTCTTTTGAATTTAGAAAATGAATTAACAGGAAAAGAAACGCAGCGGTAAAATTCAAAATGAGAATCAAAAACCATTAACATCTCAAAATAAAGAAAAGATTTGTGGTGAAGCTGAAGACTCGCAGATCCAACAGTACAGAGAAAAAGAAGTTTGTACGGTGGATACCAAATCTGATCGCGAGGGCGACAAAGTGAATAATGTGTATTCATTGACGAGTTCTACTGAAGTAGAACTCCTGAGAAGTGATGGAGAGTTGGACATTCCATCACAAGCAGAAGGCTTGCTACCGCAAATAAAATCTTTAGAGGTTAGCTTGGCGATTAACACAAAGGAAAGGACGGTGATGACAACTAAAGTTGAGAAGGACCTTGTGACAGGGGTGAGGGAGCATGATACAAATGTAGTGCAGATACAAATGTAGGTTTACATCATCGGTAACATCATACTTAAAAAGTTCTGCAACTGTAAAAATTAGAGAATTAGGATTCAGAGATGGACCAAATAAGCGGCCACCGCCAGAATGGTTAGACCAACAACCATCATTGCTGAAACCACCAGGTGTTTGTTGATATTCCTAAGATAAAGTCTAGGAACGAGAAAGTTCCACTACCGGTGTCGCCGTCGCCCCAACAACCGGTCACGAGAGGACTGACATGAGCCATCAAATTTGATAGGGGTGACTTTTCGTATTTCATGCACAACTCAATCTTTCTACTTCAAGTTATGGGATCCGGGAAGATATATTTTTCTAGTGTATTTTTTTCACCTTGAGAACAAGGTGAATCTTTAGAAGTGGAGTATTGTTAGACTTCTCATAAAGGTAAACTGATGACTAGGCAATTATGATTTTAAGTAGCAATTGTTATATTATTAGGAGTGGTTAATGAGAAATTATTATATTATTAGAAGCAGTTACATTTTATTAATGTCTGTGTGTTTATGTTTAGAATAAATAGGGGAAGATAGGGGAAAGTGGATTATTTTAGAATTTGATGGGAAAAGGTGCCATTTTGGCATTAGACCCTCGAACTTCTGCGATTTATTCTGTGATTCAAAAGGATTTTCCTTATTTCCTTTCCGTTGGTTTCTATCATACACATCGTGGATTCACAAAAGGGAATGTTAAGTGACTTGATTGTTTCCCACCTGCCAGCATGCAATTTTGTTTTTGTTAATTACTAGTAGGTGGTTATCCAATGGTATTAGATGTATAGTGTATTGATTGTTCAACTTAAGGAAGAAGATTGAAATTGCTCTCAAATAATATGTTCGAATTTAACTTTTCGTTTATCGAATGCTGTCATTTTGTATGTCTGTCTTTAGTAGTGTATAGTTAACACATTCACATAGTAAGATATACTAAGATTTAGGCTTTATTTACAACAAATTTAAATAACCAGTTTGTTAAAAATAATGTGAATCATGATAAAACAAAAGAAATTAGAAATTCTTCTCTAATTCTTTATTTACCCAATGGTATTTTTTCTTTTCTTGGGCGGATAGCTTTCCTGTATCATGAACTTATTGGCAGTATTATACTTAATTGTTTTGACTTTAGGAGGGATATTTGGGTAGCACTTATCTACATATATTATATATACATTTTTGTGAAATGTTATTTCATTTCACTTGGCATATTCAAATATCAATAGAGTTCATCCTTACCATGCTCCTCACCCTCCCTTTACACTGTTCTCCAAGCGATGAACGATCAAAAGCTCTTTGGATTATTTCCTTTTTTGAGCATATTTTTTAAATGTGTAGATAAAATAGTGCGCTGCTAATATAAGTCTAATTTGTTAAAAATTTAATATTTAATATAAGAATCCTCAGTTGCTATCATAACAAACAATTAGCTCCTACTTGATAACATTGTTTTCTGAAAATACAGATTTATGACATTATTTTCTTTTGCCCTTCTGTTCATGCTAACTTTCTATTGACAGACAAGCTGAAGATAACAACTCAAAAGGGAAGCCTAATGACTGCAGGCAGAAGTTTGAATTTCATAGTGAAAAAAATGTATGTTGCCGTAAGAATAGCTGCATTTTTGGTGGTTTGATTTTTTGTTTTTAATTCTAAAGCTGTGATTTTCCACAGGATGAAAAGATTCAAAGCCTTGATTCAGGCCATGAAAGTGAGTTGGATTTCTCATCTCGTATTTAACTGACCCGCCTCTTCTTAAGCACTAGATGAGAACATTTCTTTTATATTCTATGTTCCCTTATCAGTTCTTATGTACTTGCATTGTAGTTATAACATGTCTGGGCCAAGTTAAAGCTGATAAAGCCAATGATCAGGGTAGTGAAAGGTCTACTTCACCAGATTCTACATCTACACATTCCACCCTAAGTGAAGATCTCAGCGAGGCGTCACATAATATTCCAGCAAAAATTATTGAAAAATCTGCTCCAAGGGGTGCAGATTGTACCAGAAATGCAAAGGTAAATAAACCAGTTTAGCTTCCATCAACAGATGCTGGCAATACAGTTCCTGATAAAAAAAGGATGTAGATGGAAGGTTTATTTTGTCATGACAAAGCACATTGGATGCATTTGTGCCCTATTTAATGCATCTTATTAACTGAAAGTCATTTTCGGAAACGTATGCGTTCATATGTCAGATATTTCTTTCTAATACTCAGTTAAGCTATAGTATCGCTTAAACATTTTGAATGGGTGATCTTTAAATTTTAATCTTGTTAGCATATTAGAAAATAATAATATCTTATAATAACTTTATATTATACTGTAGTGTCTTAGTTTATGTCATAAGATCACTTCATAATTTTAGATTATCTCTTAGGCTATGATGGATAGATAAGGTATGGTACCCGATCCAGTACGGGATACGACATTTAAAAAAAACAAGATACAGGTATGTTAATACAAAATAGGAGTTTTTTTTAATTTTTTTTTATATAAAATGTGCGAGTAGAAAACTAAATCGTTAGTTTCACAACAAAAAAATACTATAAAAATTTTAAAAAATAATAAATAATGTTAAGATACAATAACAAAGAAATTAAAATACATAAATATATTATATTGACATTTTAGAAAATCACAAATTTTACTTGAAACTGAATAATGAAAAAAAATGAAATACCAATAGTACGGTACGTGTATCCGGTACTTCACTATTTTAAAAATACCTATGCTTCAGAGCTCTTAGGATTAGTTTCTATATTTCTTAAGATATTATAATATCTTATAATAGCTTTATATTATGTTGTAGTGTCTTAGTTTATGTCATAAGATTACTTCATAATTTTAGATTATCTCTTAGGCTATGATGCATAGATACGGGTAGAAGTGAGAATAGAGCAGACCAACTAAGAGTGGCTTACGATCTAACCTACATAAGCACATGACATACCAGATTTTTTTAAAGTAGAAAAAGCTTAGGCTTTCTTATAAACCTATTTGACTAAAAAGGCTAGGCCACGGGCCATATAAAAAGTCTTTTAAGTCTATCAGGCCGGTCTATTTAAATAAACATAAATAAATTTATTATTGTTAAATTGTATTTACACTGAGTTAAAATACCAAAATAAAACATAGTTATCTTGAAGAAATTAGGAGAATAAGTTGAAAAACCCTTATGAACAATGTTATAAGTTGTTTTAATACGTTCTCTCAAACAAAGAGTATCTCAAAACTTGTGCTAATAGGTAAACTTGAATGAGTCAATGAAAACAAATAGTTATGCTCGTTGAACTTTTTAATTTGTTAGTATATTTAACATTAGTTGAATTGTTTATTTACAAATATTCGAATAAAGTAGCCTTTTAAGTAGGCTAGTAGGGTCAATCGGGTCTTCGAAAAGGCTAGACTCAGGAATAAAATTAAGCCTATGATAGGTATAGGCCAAACTTAGGTTTTGCAATTTTTAGCAGGTCAGGCTTAGGCTTTGAAATTTTTAACAGGTCAGGCTCAGGCTTAGCGCTCGGCCCATCCTATTCCCATCCCTAGGTATGGTACCCTGGTATCAGTATGGCATACGACATTTAAAAAAATCAAGGTATAGGTACTTTAATAAAAAATTAGAGATTTTTATAAAATGTATTAGTAGAAAACTAAATCGTTAAATTCACAACAAAAAAATTACTATAAATTTTTTAAAAAAATTATAAATAATGTTGATACAATAACGAAGAAATGAAAATACATAAATATACTATATTGATGTTTGAGAAAATCACAAATTTCACTCGAAATTGAATAATGAGAAAAAAATGAAATACCACGGGTACCTGAATCCGGTACCTATTTGTATCACTATTTTAAGAGTACCCATGCTTTTAAAAGTACTCATGCTTCTGAGGTCTTAGGATTAGTTTCTATATTACTTAAGATGTTATGATATCTTTATATTATATTGTAGTGTCTTAGTTTATGTCATAAGATCACTTCATAATTTTAGATTATCTCTTAGGCTATGATGCATAGATACGGGTACGGTATCTAGTGCGGGCACTGGTACCAATACGGGATACGACATTTTAAGAAAAATCAAGGTACATGTACGTTAATAAAAAATTAGAGTTTTCTATAAATGGTACGTTAATAAAAAAATAGAGTTTTCTATAAAATGTACGAGTAAAAAACTAAATCATTAGATTCATAACAAAAATTACTATAAAAATTTAAAAAAATAATAAATAACGTTAAGATACAATAACGAATAAATTAAAATACTTAAAATACATAAATATACTAGAAAACCACAAATTTCACTCGAAACCGAATAATGAGAAAAAATGAAATATCACGAGTACAATACGTGTACCCGGTACCGGTACTTCACTATTTTAAAAGTACCTATGCTTCAGAGCTCTTACGATTAGTTTCTATATTACTTTAAGATATTGTTATAATTTGTTTTATGGTTTCCCTGTTTATTTAAAGTACCCATGCTTCAGAGCTCTTAGGATTAGTTTCTATATTACTTAAGATATTGTTATAATTTGTTTTATGGTTTCCCTGTTTATTTAACATTTGAATTCTTGTATCCTTATGAAGGAGGGATTAATATTTAGTCTTCTGTGTCAAGTTTCTATCAAACTATTATCAATAATTATTAGAGTTTGACCTAAATCATTCTTACCGGTTTGTAAGGTGAGGGGCGTCACTTTATATAAAGCTTTTCAAAACTCTATCTCTAACCAATGCGGGACTTGGGATCTTCTCAATACACCCCCTCACGCCTAACACTATTGAATTTGGTGCGTGGATATAAACGGTAGGTGGTCCATGGTCCGATCGCTAGGCTCTGATACAATCTCAGAGGGTCTAACTCATTCCTACACAACCGGCTTATAAGGTGAGGATTGCCCCCTCTTATAAGCACAACGCAAGTCATATCTCTAAGTAATGAGACTAAATCCGCCCCTTCAAATCCAACACAACGAAAGTGTTGGAGGCTGCAATGAAAGCAAGCCAAATGCCGCAATTAATACGATTAGGGGCGGACCACAATGAAGGCGGAAATTCCAACACAACCCGCACGCTCGAGCCTCAATGTGTCCAGAGTGTGGCTCTGATACAATCTTAGAATTTGGATTAGACCTAACTCATCCCTACAAAACCGGCTTGTACGGTGAGGACTTAGAATCTTTCTAATAATAACATTCAAGCATTTTATTCTTTTTCTTCACTTTTATTTTTAATCTAAAACTCATAATTTTAACATATCTATTGCTCCTTAGATATGCCATCCATCATTTATTAAGTTAAGAATACTAATCTAAATTTTAACAGATATTAGTTTGTTTATGTAGCAGCATGATAAATAGCTGGTGCCAATATTGATATAATATGGGTTTTTAGTTTAGTTCTTGTTGTTATACCTTTTAACTTTTTCTCTCTGTGACATTGTTATAGGAATTTAAGCTCAACCCAGCTGCCAAGATTTTCTCCCCGTCTTTTGTATATCCTATTTCAGCACCTTCTGTTGTGCCAACAGCTGCAAACATGGTTTACATGCCAAATAGCACTCCAGCTCCAAATATGGTTTACATGCCAAATAGCTCTCCTCCAGGACATGTTGCTACTCTTCAACCTGAAGTCGGATTCAATACTTTTGCTTCTCGACCTTCTGTGCCTGTTAAGGTTTCACAGTATGGTAATTTGACAGTTGGAAATGCGGGCAGTGGTTCTCAATTTTCACAACCTGTATGTATTAAAAAATTTATTGATATTCTGTCTCTTGTTTGCATTAGCATGTTTCTTTGATACACAGGTACTGTCAAAAAACATTTGCTTAGGAACTCATTTTGGTCATTTTTTCGATTTATTTGGCGGCAGATCGTTGGTCAACTGGCACATAGGGCACAACCTCTTCAGTATGCTGCACATTACACTCCAGTTCTATCTGAACCTGCTTATTTGCAATCAAGCTCTCCTGCTGTAAGTACACAAATACTATGTGCCTGTGCCATCTATCTAATTTTACATTTCTTCTTTAAAGGCTATTAATTGGTTTAGGAGGAATCACACGTTCCCACGAGATATTGTCTTTTTTCTGAGTGCAGGTTATGGCTGGACGATCCACCCAGCTAGTCTATGTTCAACAAGTTTCCCACGTAAGATAGCATGTCTATAACCCTTTTCACCTAAGGAGTTTCTTCAATTTGTCTAATCAAAATTAAGCCAGAAAAAAAAACCCGGAAGAAGTTACTTCTATAGTAATAGAAAGAGAGAAATTGAAGAAATATAAAGGAGAGAGAGTTGGGTTTTTCTGTTTTCTATTTCTGCTTTATAAAGTTAGTTACAGAATACAACAAGCTGAATAGCTGAGTATTTATAACTCAGCTGGACTGTGCTGACTCAGCACAGTTGGTTACAGATTGTTAGAGCTCTTAGGCTTAGTTTAGCCTTGCACTTTATTTTCCTAATGCTTCTGTTACTCTATTATATAGAAGGTCTTATATAACATTAAGAAATTCGCAGTGGATACAAAATTAAAAGAAAATTTGTATGCAGTACATACCATTGAACTGAATTTCATGTGCAAATGTATTTTCATAATATAGACTAATGATAATTGCACAAGGAATAACAATGATGATAATCCCAACAATGTCTCTGAAGTTGGTGAATGAGTATCTTTCATTATCAGCTTGTTAGTTAGATCCTAAAACTACGCTTTGGTGAGTCCTTTATTCAATACACCTGCCAATTGATGTCTTGAGGGAACATAAGTTGTAGTGATCAAACCCTTGTCTAGTTTCTCTTTGATGGAGTGTATGTCTCTCCCTATGCTTTGTCATGTTATGCTCACATCACTGGAATATGTGCAACGCAAGTGGATGATATGTTGTTAAACACTAGCTTCCAGGAGTTTCATGTACAACTCGTAAGTCCTCCAACACAATGTTCAACCATAGTTGTTCACAAATTCCCAATGTCATGGCTCAGAACTCAACTTATTAGCCATAAGTTGATTCCCATCTGTGATTGATCTTGTATAACCAACATCGGTATAAACACTTCCATAGATGAATCTCCACCTTTCTTTTAATAGTAGTCCTCTGCCAGGTGTAGACTTCAAGGTTTGTAAACTTCTACGCTGCTTGTAAATGTCTCACTCCCAAGTCATACATAATTTGGCTAACAATACCAATTGCATATGCTAGGACAGGTCTTATATGCGTACAATATATCATTTTCCCACTAACCTTTGATATTGAGCTCTGTCAACTGTAAGAATTTCTTCATCATTTCCAATCCCATGATGATTTGACGGGTACAGTGGCAGTCTTACAACCTAATTTCGTATTTCCCTTAAGGACATCAAAATCATATATCCTTAGGAAAATGAAGATCGGTCGTTATTGTTAGGAATATTGTTAAGTTTTTGAGTATAGAGAAGAAATGAAACTCTAGTACTGCTATAAAAGATTTTGTAGGTAAACAAATCATGTTTCCTTCTCTCAGGGCAATAGGTAATTCATTTGGATTAGTAGAAACATTTAAAAGCATGTCTAAGGTATCAAGAGAAAGAGTAGGAGAACCAATACCTTCAATACTTACTAAGTTCAGATAATCGGACTAAATGTTGGCAAATTCGTGTTTCTTTTGTATTTGATAATACTAGATTTGTGATGTGCTGTTAGGATATGGAACCACTGATAAGTTTGTTGGTTAAGAGACTTAGATAGTAAGGCTGAGATTGTGAGATGAAATGCTTATGGTACTATAAATAAGAAAATGGGGTTAAAAGGAACAACAGTCACTTTTGGGAGTCTACAATTCTAGAGCATTTAACAACCCTTCATCTTAAGGACAAAGTGAACGTTAGGGGGTGGTGGAGCTCTTATGGTTAAGAGAGTTTGTTAGTTAGGCTGAGATGGTTAGACGATATAAATAAAGATATGTTGCCGATTAATAATAAAAGGGAATTGAGAGGGAGAGTAGTCCTTTGGTGAGTAATAGAATTGGGAATAGGAAGAGTGTTGGATCTCTCAAGAAACACATTTGGTAGCATAATGATCAAATTTTAAACGATGTTGATGACACACCCAAAGATACAAAACTTGAGACTTTAATATTATGAATAAAAGGTAAAAGGGACCTCAAGAATTGGCCTGGACGCACATTGCCAGCCAGGTATCGATTGGCAACGGTTGCCAATACGAGTACATGACACTAAGTCAAGCATGGTGGGATAAATGGTATCACGAATGGTGTCTGGACATACTACCACATGCCCCTAGATGCTTTGTCGTGTGAACTCACGTGCTGAGAAGTTCACTTGCATACAACAGCAAGTAAAAGGTATGGCAGTGGGCTTTTGGGGTTATGCCGGGCTGTCTTTGGTGGTCTCAGTAGGTTTTCTTGCAACTTAGGCTTTCTTGGTGCCTGAAGGGAAAAACATGATACAGAGAAGGGGTGAACAAGCTGTAATAGGGCAGAAGCAAGGAAAACAACTGCTATCAGATATTTTGATCTTGAAACAGATTCTTCCAAATCGAGAGAACTTTTACTGAAATTTCTGAGTTGAATTCACATAATGCCGACCAAGATCTATTAATAATTTCCTAAATTACGGTTCTATTTCACCTGTACAAATATGTCATAAAATAGATATAGCTGTACTAGGTACAATATAATATAAAATAGTAATAACAAAGGTCATTCTCAAACAGATGATAAGAGTGTGCTGATTTTCAAGTATCCTATGGATCCTTATAAAGGGATATGATTTCTGTGAAAATGTATGGATGTATCTATTGGCTAACTGAACCAAGAGTTAACTTTTCTATATTTTATATTTCCATTGTCAACCAAATCTAAAGTACAAAGCATTTCCTTCCCTACAGAATTGTTTATAAATTTGATCATAATAGCTAAGTCTTTCTACTTTGTGATTGAAGGATTTGGTACATGGTGTAACGGCTCCATTCCCAACCCGCCCCCTGTTGAATCACGTACAATTTCCAAAGCATCAAGGTAACAATATGATGATCTTTTTATTGCATTTGTTTTTCTTTTCAAAAGCTCTCTCAAGAAGCTGCCAAAAGAAAAGTGACTATTTCCTGAAAATAAGCTAACACTCATTAGCACTATTGATATGAAACATAATTGAATCTTGACGTCCAAATTGAATAAAAAGTATGAGTCTTCATTTTTTTTTGGCTAACTGTTCTATATTTCAAAAACAGGTGGAACATTTAGTCAAGCAATACCAGTTGTTATGCCTCCATCTGTCATAACAAGCCCGCAACAACAAACCTTTGCATTTCAAAACCACATTCCAGTTTTACAACCTGGCTTTTCTCCACCTAGACCTATTTCAATCCCAGGATCAAATGGTTTCTATGGCACCAAATTTTCATGAAACTTTCATTCAGATTCTTGTGTTATATCCCCTCTGAGTTAAAGCTCATTTTTCTCTGCCATTTTTTAAATCATGTTTTAAATTTTTTTAACTTGTCTCATTTATTTCCCTTCTCTTGGTGAGAAGTGTATAGTAGTTTTGTGCTGGTTCTTTAGAAATTTTAGGGTTATACTTTTTTAGAAGAAAATTTTTGTGAGTCCTCATGTGAAGGAAGGTAAGGTACTAAAGTTCAATTCTTGTCTTGGGAATTGAAGAAAGTTTTATTTTCTTTAGGGGTTGTTATTGTATGCTTGGCAATTGCACTTATATGGGTTGTCTATAAACATTATTGATTATTGAATATAGATTTGAAATTGGTCTTTCATATTTAAAGAGATAGGGAAGTGATGTAACATTCAAATTTTATGTTTATTTTGGACATTAGATAATTAAATTTTGTTTATGATAGCTATCTTCATACCTTTATTTTCTCTATTTAGATTTAATGAGATCATAGACAGATAATTCTGTTTACTGGATTACAAGCTATGTAATATTTACTTGGGAAAATCATCTATAAGGAGATAGACGGATTTTTCAAAAGAGTACTCCCTATAAAATGAATTGTAACTAAGAACATAGTTGTAAAAATCAAACCGGACCGGCCGGTCGGACCGGTTGAACCGAGAATTAGGCTAGTAATCGGTCTGGTTCAATAATTGGATCGCTTTTGTCATCAAATCGGTGCAAATCGGGTTGAACCGAGAAAAATCAGAAAACCGGCGGTTTCTGTAAATTGGCGGTTCTAATGTTTTTTTTTTTTAATTAAAATTTAATTATAAAAATAAAACAAAAAATTAAATTTTTTGTTATCATTGTTTTGAAATAATTTTACCTCCTTAAAACTAAACTTAAGTAGACATTGAAATTATTTTGTTATAAATTATTCAATTATATTATGTTGCAATTAGACTTTATTTGCGATTAGACTTTATAATTTTGTACTATTTTATTGTATTTGATACTTATGTTTAAAATTTGAATTTAAATTATAAACTTGAAAATTATAAACTTGAGAATTTATGATATGATATTTTTAAAAAAATTAAGTGTTAGTTATGATTTTTTTAGAGATTGAATTATTCGGTTCAACTGGTTTTATACATATATGATTTTGTTATGATGATAAGTCTATTCAACTGAGTTATCCGGTTTAATTCGGTTTAGTCATGCGGTTCGATCAGTAATTCAGTGGTTCAACCGATAAATCAGTGATTCAACACTCTCACCAGTTCGATGACCGGTCCGATTTTTAAAATATTGACTAAAAATGATCAAATAACTCATTAAAAGTAGTTGATTACATTTAAATTATGCAATTTCAATCAAAATAGTTAAGACTATTTTTAAAATTACCCCGTGTTTAAATGAAGATATATTCAGAATCTTGTCAAGAAAAAAAAGAAGCCTGGATATAGTATCATTAAATACAAAACAAATTATTAACTTTTATTTATTTTTTATTTTAAAACAATTAACATATTGTTAAATTCAAAGATTTCATTATGTTTAGTAAGTAAACGGAAATATTTGACCTAAAAAATAAAATTGTTTCTAAAAAGTTAATTAGAAATTCGTCAATTTTATATGGACAATAAAATAGATTTGAATATAATTTGTCTGAGATTATAGGTTTTTTTAATTATATTTACAAATAATTTTTTTTTGTTTGAATTTAGTTACTAAAAATTCAAAAACTCTTGTGTTTAATTTAAACAATTTTTCTCCACCTTTACGATGTGATTCACATCCTTGAAAATTTAAAAATGCCTTAAAAAATTTGTGGCGATTCATCTCCGAATGCATCTTAAATCACTTCAATTTTTGTAAATCAAACAGCCACTCCATTTTTGTCAAAAATTGGTTTGGAGATGCATCTTCGAAATTTTCTAAGGTGAATTCGGAGATGCATCTCCGAAAAAACCGCTGACTTCATTTTTTACATTTTTTTTTCATTGAAATTGGCGTCGATTCGGGGACACTGTCGATTTTAACCAATAGTAGAGTCATAAGATTTGTACCCTTGCGTTGTTGCGTAACTTCCTTTTACGCGGCTTAGCGTAAAAAACTCGTTTTTTTTTTTGGAAAATCGACTATGAATTGAAATTTTACTAAATATGGGACACCACCCTAAAACTAAGTTCGTTGTTTTTCTATTTTATTTGATTTATTTTTTGTTTTATACTTTCGAAAAAAATTTAAAATATTTTTTAGACTCTTATTTGATATTTAGTTATATTTCCATATTTTTATAATTTTATTTTAATTGTTTTTATATTTTCCAATTGTTTTTCTAAATAGGGATGACGGTAGATCTGATGATGATGATATGACTTGCTTCATCAAAAGATTTCAGAAAATAGCCAGAAGAAGTAGAAGGTTTCCTAGGAGCAACATGAGATCTAATGTCAAAGATGAAGACATGATCTGCTACAACTGCAACAAACCTGGTCACTTCATATATGATTGTCCTGATCTTCAGAAGGTCAGTCAGAACAAAGGAAGTCATCAGAAGGACGCCTTCAGAAACATGTTCAAGAAGAACTTTATGGCAACTTGGGAAGAGCTGGATGATGAAGATTCAGAAAAGGAAGATAATGTCAATCTTGCATTGATGGCACACTCATCTGATGAAAGACACTTATCGGAACCTGAAGGTGAAGATGAGGTATACTCTTACTTTAACTTTATTTCATGCACTAATAATCTTATACATTATTGCAAGGATCAAACCAGTCACAAAAAATTTTAAAAAGAGATAATTTCATTTTGAAAGAAGAATTGGAAGAAATTAGCACATCTCAAAATGAATGCTCATATCTAGGAAAACATGATCAAGCCTTTCATAAATTTATTACATCTGGCATTGATAGAACTAAACTTGCATCTATGATTTATGGAGTTGAAAAAAAAATGATAAAGAAGGTTTGGGATATGATAAAGGCTTCTCTAGTTCTGATGTTTCATTGAAAGTACTTCCAAACTCTTACTCATCCAGCATTACTCAAACAGTGTTAAGCAACTATTTTGTTCCTACTCCTAATAACGTGAAAGTTATAAATCTGACTGAACCTATTGATCAGAAGTTAAAGGATATTGTAATATCAGAACCTGATAGTTTAGAAGTTCTGGTAACTTCAGTATTCACGACATCTGAATCACAGACTAAGACTGGTTATGTAACTAAGGTTAAGAACAATTATAGTCAAAGTTTTTGGAAACAAAAAGATTGGAGTAAAGCTAAACCTTTTCACATGGAAACAAGACATGATAGGAGAAAACCTGTCAGGACTAACCCAAAAGGACCCATACGTGTTGAGTACTAAATCTCAAATTGCCTTTGATGCAGATATGCCTAAAGGAATGTATGGGAAGCCAATCGTGGTACCTGGACAATGGCTGATCATGACATATGATAGGAGAAAAACATATGTTCCAAACCTTGAATCTGAAAGAGGAAGAAGATGTGGGTTTTGGAGATGGTCAAAAAGGAAAAATAATTGGTACAAATACCATTGGTAATTCTCAAACAGTTATCAACAAAGTTTGGCTGGTAGATGGCTTAAAGCATAATATAGTCAGCCTAAGTCAATTGTGTGATAGTGGTTGTGAAGTACTATTTGATAATAATTTTGTTCCTATTATTAATGCTGACAAAAGTGTTATATTCAAAGGGAAAAGGAAGGGAAATATTTCTAAAATCAATCTTTCTAAATTGGCTGATCAGAAAGTCGTTTGTCTAGTGACAATGAGTGATGAGAAATGGATTTGGAACAAAAGGTTAGGTCATGCTAACTGAAGATTAATCTCTAAACTTAGCAAGTAAAAACTTGTTAAAGAGCTGCTAGATCTTGATTATCACTCATATGCTCTCTGTGGAGCATGCCAAGTTGGAAAGATTACGAAAAATTCTTTTAAAACTAAAAATATTGTCTCTACCTCTAGACTCTTAGAATTGCTTCACATTGATTTTTTTGGTCCTATTGTGACAACTTTGAAGGTGAGATAATACTTAGAAGGGGGGTTGAATAAGTATGAAAGAGTAAAACTTAGAATTAAAACACAAGTATTTTTATCCTGGTTCGTTGAACTCAACTACTCAAGTCCACCCTTCCTAGAGTGATTTGCCTTTCTCAAACAAGGACTTAATCCACTATTTAATCAAACAGATTACAATAGTAACACCTAAGAACAACTGTTCTTAGTCTTCTCAAGAGCTACTGATTCCAACTGAATCCTCTTAAGGAAATCCTTTACAATCAATGTAAATCTAATACAAGAGTAAGAATGCTTCTAAAAAGCTTTAATCACAACAGTGATATTTCTCTTAAGTTTAAGTATAATGAAATTAATTCTAAGAATGAATATGAAAGTATGAGAGCTTAAATGTTTTAATTCTTTTCAGCAAAACGTCTCACTGAAGAATTTGGTGGATACTTACTTTTATAGGCAGCTGATCCAAGGGAGCTGCACGTTGAGAAGAGTGTCCCAAAAGGTCTGAGCCTTTTTGTCTTCACATCAAGTGACCCTTCCTAGAAGAAGAAAGCACAGAAAAATCCTTTTTGTCTGTGTTCTTGTGTCTAGCATAAATAAGGAAAGAGACGTTTGATTTACTCCAACAGATATAATCTTTGAATATTTCTTCTTCAGTTTTCAGCAAGTTCATCAGAGTCAAATAGAGTCAGAGTCTTCTGATGATGATCAGAGCTTGCTGGATCAGAGTCTTCTGCAGCAGGAGTGCTTTCAGCGTGTTAAATATCAGAGCATATTTGGAACATAACTTCAGTACTGGCAGCTTTAGTACTTTCAGAAACTTCTGTAGAATCTATGCTTTGAAAAACTCTTCATATAAAATTCTTCTTTGCTTCAGATGCTTCTGACTTGCTTCAGATTCTTCTGGAGCTTACACTCAGAATCTTCTGTTGGCAGCAATCAGAATCTTCTAATGAGTGCATCTGGCGCTTCAGAGTCTAGTTAATTTCTTGCATTCAATTCAGATTTGCTTCTGGAGTATTAATTTCTTTACTATCTGCAGTAAAAACTCTCAAGCAAATTTTAGAGTATATAATTCTTAAGTACAAAATTTCCTAATAGTTATCATCAAAACATAGAGATATTATTAAGAACCAACTTGTGTTCTAACAATCTCCCCCTTTTTTATGATGACAAAAACATCAGAAATTTTGTTTAGTTGAAAATATTAAAATTATAACTCCCCCTGAGATATTGAATCTCCCCCTGAGATGAATACATATAAGGAATAGAAACTTCCCTTTTGTCTTGAGTAATCTTCAGAGTTAGATCTTGTTTGTTCTTTTAACATTTAAAATCAGAATGTCTTGCAGATTTAAGATTCACAGTTTGATAATAGTCAAATGATCTGAGAGACTCAGAGTTTCTTTTACAGAGTGTACTTATCAAGTGTTCTGAAATACTAAGATTAAATGTTAGATAGAATACATATGTTTGAAGTTTCATTCTGGTGAAGTTATATTAAACAGTTCAGATCTATATTTTCTCCCCCTTTTTTATCATAAGCAAAAAGTAAAAACATTAAAAAAGACAAATAAAAGGAAACAATAAATGAGATAGATCAATGGAGAAAACTTTGATTCATTCAATAGATCAAGAGTACATGCATCAGAAGATATAAGAAATACATAGCAAACATCAGATGCAAAAACATTAGAATGAAAAAAAATGAAAATCTAAGAGTGTTTGGACAAAAGCATCTTCAATAGATCTGTAATCTCAGAGGAGGACTGCTCTTGCTTGGACATCCACTTAGCCATAGTTTCATTCTTCTGATCCTGCTTAGACATCCATTCTGTCATGTCCTCATACTTCTTATCCTGTTTTGCCATCCAGGACTTGATCTCAGATTGACCAGCTTCCAGAGCAGCAATCTTATCTTCAAAATCTGGATGTTTTTTCTTTAACTCAGATGAAGAAGTATGATCAGGTTCTGGAGCTTGAATAGAGTCAATTTCCATGGGTTCTGTAGAATCTAGAGCATTAGAGCTAGAAGGAGGGTCTACCAGAGTCATGGCCAATTGATTTTCTTTCGATGCAATTTCAGTAGATTCTTCTGATGAGGGAGGAGCATCTGTAAGGAGCAGAGGTTCAGATTTCTTGACTGTCCAGAATAGAGTTCTTGCAGCTTCAGCAAATCTGAGATTCGCATCATCAGAATAAATGTTCTTCAGATTTGAGGCCACAAAGTTGAATCTGTTGATGAATATATTCCAGATGATATCAGATTCTTTGGCATCCATTGTTGCTGAGCATTTCTTCTGTACAGTACCTAAATACAACTGTATTTCGTGCAAAAATGATTGAAATAAAGGATTAACATTAAGTCTGGGTTTAGGATGTAACAGAGTGTCCAGAGTTATTGGTTTTGGTTGGGGAGTTGGTGGAAAAAGATATTTCTGAATAGAGATCAGAGGAGGAGGATAATATGGAATGAAGGGAATTTCAGGAGCTTTTTCTTTTGATCTGTTTAAGGCATTTAGCAGATGAGGTTTTGCTCTGGTGTGAAGGGTAACTACATCAAAAGGTTCATTTGAATAGGGTTGGAAAGCAGATTTGGGGGGTTCATCAGAAGCAACATTGTTATCAGAGGAAATTGGTATAGCTGAAGCAACATCTTTATCAGTTTTAGCAGAGCAGGATATAGTTGCTAATGAATCTACATCTGACTTGGATTTTATATAGTCAAGAATCACAGATGGAAGGGTCATTGTGAGTTTTGGTTTCAGAGGGGTGATAGGGTCAGATGGTTCAACTCTATCAAAAAATTCTTTAAGTTTGAAACCATAAGCCAGATTATGAAATAGAGATGAAACTTGGGCACAAGAAATAGATGATCTAGGGTTAGAATTTGGGATCAATATTTCAGATGATGGTGCAGGTGTGGGAATAGGATCTGGAATGGGAGCTTTAGAAGGTATAATGGTTTCTGGTTGGTTTACCTCAGAGTCTCTGTGAGATGGAGAGATAAGAAAGTCTGGGTGGATGTCTGATTCTGAGGAGTTTGAAGACGTGGTTGGTGTGCAGGAAGTAAAAGATACTTGAAACACAGTTTTTAAGGGTGTGACATTAAGAACTTCTGTTTCAGGAAAGTGGGGTTTAGAGGTGTTTGTTGGTGCTGAAGAAATTTCAGAGGGTTTTGAAGGTTGTTCTGAGATGGGTGAAACAGGTGTGATAGTGATTGGTTCAGATGTGACTGGAACAAATGTCATTTTTGTAGGTTCAGATGTTGGGGGTTCAGATGATTTTGATGGTGGATTATTTGATGGTGGTTGATTTTCAGAGGCTTTTTATGATGGAGGTTCTTGTGGTTTTTCAGGTTGTTTTTCTTGTGGGTGCTGTTGTTGTACAGGTGGTTCAAAAGATTTTTGTTGTACATAAGGTTGTGGTTGTTGTTCTGTAGGTTGTTGATCTGAAGGTTGATTCTGTGAGGATTGTTTTTGTGGAACAAAATGTTTGATTTGGATTTTTGGTTGAGATGATTGTGGTATAGAGACTTTTGGTGTTGGAATTGTTTTTGTTGTTGTTGGTGTTGGAACAGAAGTTTGTTTTTGTGGTGATTTAGAACTAGGAGCAGTAACAGAAGTATTTTGTGTAGAGGGTGGTTTTGGAACAGACTTAATATTAGAATAATTTAAAACAACATTACTTGCAGAAGATACAGAAGATTTAGTACCTTTTATCTTGATTCTCTTGGCTGGTACAGAAGAAGTGTCTCCAGAATCTTTTCTCTTCAAGAGCTTCTGTGGCTTCTCAACAATCTTGACCTTTTTCTGAACAGGTGCAGCTTCTGCTGCTGGCTGAGTCCTCTTTCTTTGGAGTTGTGCTTCTTCTTCTTCTTCTTCTTCTTCTTCTTCTTCTTCTTCTTCTTCTTCTTCTTCTTCTTCTTCTTCTTCTTCTTCTTCTTCTTCTTCTTCTTCTTCTTCTTCTTCTTCTTCTGCATCAGGTAGAGGTTGTCTTGCTAGTTGTATTATGTTTGCGGGAACAAGCTTTCCTTCTTTCTTACATTCATCAATGTACATCACAATAATGTGTCTTGGTTCTTCAGCAAAGAACAATGGAAAATCATCTACAGGAATCCTCTTCTTACTCATTTCAGAAACATTCAGCTTCTTGGGAGTTGTTGTGAGTTCATCCACTATTTTAAGTCTCTGAAGACTTTTGGCATTCAGAGGCTTTCCCATTATGAATATCAATTCCTCTGTAACTCCAGCAGCGTACAGAGCAGAGACCAATCCATTCTCGGTTAGAAGATCTGAGATTAACCTTCCAAAAGGGATCCAGGTTCTGATCTTCTGTCCTTTTTCTTTCACATACTCTCTAGAGGCATTTATATGGTTCCACAGATGCATAAAGAGAATATATGGAAGATCTACCTTGGTGCTCTGACTGAGGCAATACATGAAATAGAGCTGTTCATTATTGACATAGTCTGGAGAGTTTGTTGACTTCCTATGATGGATGCATCCCATGAAAATCTTAGCCCAGATCTTGTAATCAGGCTTCAGATCCTTGAACTTGTTAGAAGCTTGACCAGCAGTCATCACTTCTTCATACACTTCATCCATGTCCACACACCCAGCTGGCAAGTGGGAAACACCATCTGTTTCTTCGTACCCAATTAGCTTTCTGATCAGATCTTCTGTTATAATGTTTTCTTTTCCCAGTACAGAAGATAGGATGAATTTAGGGTAAACTGATGCATGGATCCAGAACTCTTTCACAAGGAGGGGGTAAACTGGTCCAAAGAGTCTATCAAAGTACTTTACCCATCCTTGAGCACCAATGATAGAGCGAAATTCAAAGCCATTTTCTGCAAGTGAATCAAATTCTACCATGGATTCACACAAAACCTCCAACTTTTCAACAGGGGTCAGTAGAGTTCTTTTAGGAGGAGAGTAAGGGGCAACACCCATGTTTGCAGAAGTAACTGTAGCCATTGAAGATTGGAATTGAGCAGCTGTTGATGATGAAGTTGCCATTGAAGACTGCTTTGTCACACACTTAGGTTTAGGGTTTTTATGCAGAGCGAAGAGAAGATGAAAATGCATAAAATTTTCTGAGATTGTGAAAAGTGTGAAAGTGAAGATAGGTCAAGTATTTATAATAAAACAATTAGGCATACCAACAGTCAGAATTTTTTGCACGTTTGAACAAGCATTAAATGAAAAGAATAATAATCATTTCAAACATTTATTGCTTCTGACAAATTGGGGGGAAAATCAAGATTTTCACTATTCAAACTTCACTTCAAACGTCTCTTCAGTAATGTACACGCCACCTTTGCAGATTTGGTGTGACACGTGTTTGGTTGCATGTGTTCTGAATTCTCTTGAGAAATGAAATGTTAGCCAACGTTCAGATCTTCTAAGGATTGTTAGTTCAGAGTTTCACAAAAAAAATATTAAGTAGAACAAGTAAGCAATCAGAAGAAATACTTCAGAGCATTAAGCATTTTTGCATCTGTAAAAATTGCTTCTGACAAATATCATTCTAGACAAAAATCCATACCAATATTTTTCAGAATAAATTTGAATCTATCTTCAACAAGGGGTTTTGTAAAAATATCTGCCCATTGATGATCTGTATCAACAAAGGCTAAATTTATGATTCCCTTTTGAACATAGTCTCTGATGAAATGATGCTTAATTTCTATATGTTTTGCCTTAGAGTGTAAAATAGGGTTTTTAGACAAACATATAGCAGAAGTATTATCACAAAAGATAGAAATGTTACTTTCAAAAATTTGATAATCTTCTAATTGACTTTTCATCCAGAGCATCTGCGTGCTACATCCAGCAGCATCAATATATTCTGCCTCTGTGGTTGAAAGTGCAATTGTGGGTTGCTTCTTGCTGTACCAGGAGATTAGATTTCTTCCTAGAAATTGACAACTTCCAGAAGTACTTTTCCTTTCCACTCTGTCTCCAGCGTAGTCAGCATCACATAATCCAACTAATTTGAAATCATCAGATTTTCTGTAACACAAACCCACATTAGAAGTACCTTTCAGATACCTTAGAATCCTCTTGACAGCTGTCAAGCGTGATTCTCTAGGATCTGATTGGAATCTAACGCACAAGCATACACTGAACAATATGTCAGGTCTAGAAGCAGTTAGATAAAGAAGAGAACCAATCATACCTCTGTAGAGCTTCTGGTCTACTTTCTTACTTACCTCTTCCTTGCCAAGTGAGCTAGTAGGATGCATGAGAGTCTTTGCCAGCTTACTATCAACCATGTTGAATTTCTTCAGAAGTTCTTTAACATATTTGGTCTGATGTATGTAAGTGCACTCTGGAGTTTGATTGACTTGGATTCCTAGAAAGAATCTGAGTTCTCCCATCATGCTCATTTCAAATTCTGCCTGCATACATGTAGCAAACTCCTTTCCAAGCATAATATTTGTTGATCCAAAAATAATATCATCCACATAAATTTGACAAATTAGAAGATCTTTCTTAATTGATTTACAAAAGAGTGTTGTATCCACTTTGCCTCTGATGAAATTTTTCTCCAGAAGAAAATTGCTCAATCTCTCATACCAAGCTCTGGGAGCTTGTTTTAAACCATATAGAGATTTCTTTAGTTTGAAAACATGATCTGGAAATTTTTCATTTTCAAAACAGGAGGTTGGTGGATATAAACTTCTTCTTCTATAATACCATTAAGAAAGGCACTTTTAACATCCATCTGATACAGAGTGATGTTATTTTGTGCAGCAAATGAAATAAGAAGGCGTATAGATTCTAACCTTGCCACTGGAGCATAAGTTTCAGTGTAATCAATACCTTCTTGTTGACTGTACCCTTGAGCAACCAGCCTTGCCTTATTTCTTTCAACTTCTCCTTTCTCATTCAGTTTATTTCTGAAGACCCATTTTGTACCAATTATATTGAATCCTTGTGGTCTTTGAACTAGATCCCATACATCATTTCTGGTGAATTAATTTAGCTCTTCTTGCATGGCAATAATCCAATCATTGTCTTGCAGAGCTTCATCTACAAAAGATGGTTCAATTTCTGACACCAGTCCAAATAGTGATGCTTCAGATGATCTTAGAAAGGATCTTGTTCTGATGGGATCATCTTTCTTTCCAATAATGACATTTTTTGGATGAGAAGCTTTAATTCTGGATGATGATCCTCTAATAGTTAATTCTTCAGAAATGTTTAGATAGTTCATCTGAGAAGTTAAAGGAATAGCATCTGGCGTTGCTTCTGGTTCCTTCACTTGAATTTTGTCTGCTTCTGGGACTTCAGAGTCAATGAAGACTACTTCTCTATCTGCAGAGTTTTCAGACTGCTTTGGCTTTTCAGAGCCAAGCTTATCATTAAATCTGACATGAATGGATTCTTCCACAATCTGTGTCTCAGTGTTGTATACTCTATAGCCTTTAGAGCGTTCAGAATATCCAAGCATGAAACACTTCTATGCTTTGGAATCAAACTTGCTCAGATTTTCCTTAGTATTTAACATATAGCAAATACATCCAAAAGGATGAAAATATGAAATGTTGGGCTTTCTGTTCTTCCACAGTTCATAAGGAGTCTTTTTCAGAAGAGGTCTTACAGACACTCTGTTCTGAATGTAACAGGCTGTGTTGATGGCTTCTGCCCAAAAGTGTTTTTCCAGATTTGTCTCATTGATCATGGTTCTGGCCATTTCTTGCAGAGTTCTGTTTTTCCTTTCTACAACCCCATTTTGTTGTGGAGTTCTAGGACAGGAAAAATCATGAGCAATGCCATTTTCAGAAAAATATTTTTCAAAATATTTATTTTCAAATTCACCACCATGATCACTTCTGACTTTTATAATTTTAAAATCCTTTTCATTCTAAACTTGCTTGCAGAAGTCAAAGAACACAGAATGTGACTCATCCTTGTGTTTTAAGAACTTTACCCATGTCCATCTACTATAGTCATCAACAATGACTAATCCATACTTCTTGCCTCTGATGGATGCAATTTTCACTGGTCCAAACAGATCAATATGAAGTAATTATAGTGGTTTGGAAGTAGAAACAACATTTTTTGATTTAAAAGATGATTTTGAAAACTTCCCTTTTTGGCATGCTTCACAAAGAGCATCTGAAGTGAACTTCAGATTAGGGAGTCCTCTGACAAGATTAAGTTTATTAATATGAGATATACGTCTCATATTAATGTGGCCCAATCTTCTGTGCCAGACCCATTGCTCTTCATTAACAGACAAAAGACATTTAACATTTTGAATTTTAAGTTCTGAAAGATTTATTTTATAAATGTTGTTTTTCCTCTTACCACTAAATAGGATAGAGCCATTCTTTTGACTAACAGCTTTACAACATTTTTGATTAAAGGTAATATCATAACCATTGTCACTTAATTGACTTATGGACAATAAGTTATGCTTTAACCCTTCTACAAGTAAAAAATTAGTAATAGAGGGAAGTTTACCATTTCCAATGGTTCCAAATCCAATGATCTTGCCCTTCTGGTTCCCTCCAAACTTCACATCACCTCCAAATCTAAGTTCCAGGCTTTGGAACATAGACTTTTCTCCTGTCATGTGTCGTGAGCATCCAGAGTTCAGGTACCATGATTGGTGTCCTGACCTTGCTGCTAAGAACATCTGCAACAGGAATTATTTTATTTTTAGGTACCCAGATCTTCTTGGGTCCTTTGGGGTTAGTTGGTTTGTAGGTTTGTCTAAACTTCTGTTTTTCAACATAATGTTTATTCTGACTTGCCTTGGGTTTAAACACATAAGTATTCTTCTCAGAGCTTGTGTGTTTAATGTCATTTAGGTGACCAAATTTAAATTGAGAATACAGAGGTGTCTTCTTGATGAAAAGTTTGTCAACAGATTTTGGATTACTTCCAAATGAAGATTCATATCCAATACCTCTTCTGTTGTTCCCACTAACACCATAGATCATAGAAGCCATCTTGCTTCTGTCTATGCTCTTAGTAAGGAATCTCTGAAAGCTAGAGTCATATTTTTCTAAAATATTTTCACATGACTTAGTCTCAGATTCAGATTCTTGTTGAGTTATTTCAAAGTCATTTTTGATTTTCAGATTAATTTGTTTTTGCTCAACAAGTTCTGTCTTCAGAAGATCAATCTCAGATTCAAGACTGCTTTTCTTTTTCTTGTATTTGAGTTTGATATTGTTATAGCTTTTCAGAACTTCTGATAAAATTTTGACAAGTTCTTCTTTAGTAAGTTTAGCCATTACCTCTTCAGCGTCATCGTCAGATTCAGAATCAGATTCAGATCCTGAAGTTCCTTCTTCCTGATCTTCTGTGCTGGCCATCAGTGCAACATTAGCACATTCTTCTTCTGATTCAGAAGATGATTCAGATTCATCTGAGTCATCCCATGTTGCCATCAGAACCTTCTTCTTTTTGTTAAACTTATTCTTGGGTTTTTCTTTTTGAAGTTTCGGGCAATCATTCTTGTAATGCCCAGGTTCTTTGCACTCATAGCATACAACTTCTTTCTTGCCAGATCTTCTGTGCCCAGATGATTCCTTTCTCTGATCAGATTTTCTGAAGTTGTTGAACTTCTTTCCCTTGTGCTTCTAGAGTCTGTTGATCCTTCTGGATAGCATGGATAATTCATCTTCTTCTTCAGAAGAGGATTCTTCAGAGCTTTCTTCAATAACCTGCAAAGCTTTAGCAGATTTATTAGATTTTAAAGCAACAGATTTACCTTTTTCTTTCTTCTGAGGTTCATCTTCCTCAAGCTCAATTTCATGGCTCCTTAGAGAGCTGATGAGTTCTTCTAAAGAGATCTTGTTCAAATCTTTAGCCATCTTCAAGGCAGTCACCATTGGTCTCCATCTGGTAGGTAGACTTCTGATGATTTTCTTTACATGATCTGATGTGGAGTATCCCTTGTCCAGAACTTTTAGCCCAACTGTGAGGATCTGAAATCTGGAGAACATAGCTTCAACAGATTCAGAGTCTTCCATCTTGAAGGCCTCATACTTCTGGATCAGAGCCAGAGCTTTTGTTTCCTTGACTTGAAAGTTTCCCTCATGAGTCATCTTTAATGATTCAAACATATCAAAAGCAGTTTCCCTGTTTGTAATTTTTTCATACTCAGTATGAGAAATTGCATTCAATAATATTGTTCTGGCCTTGTGATGATTTCTAAAATCTTTCTTCTGAGCATCTGTCATAGATTTTCTATCTATCTTCTTGTCATTCCCATCTGTGGGATGAATATATCCATCTATGACTAGATCCCATAAATCAACATCATATCCAAGGAAAAAACTTTAAATTCTGTCTTTCCAGTAATCAAATTTCTCCCCATCAAACATAGGGGGTTTGGTGCTGATTCTGTCCCTTTCTTCATATTTATTGTTAACAGTGGATATGGTATTATCAGCCATAGTAACAACTAAATATATATCAAAGTATTTCTATCTGGATCTTTACTGACACTGTTAAGTGGTAGCACACACAGAACCGGAGCTCTGATGCCAACTGAAGATGAGATAATACTTAGAAGGGGGGTTGAATAAGTATGAAAGAGTAAAACTTAGAATTAAAACACAAGTATTTTTATCCTGGTTCATTGAACTCAACTACTCCAGTCCACCCTTCCTAGAGTGATTTGCCTTTCTCAAACAAAGACTTAATCCACTATTTAATCAAACAGATTACAATAGTAACACCTAAGAACAACTATTCTTAGTCTTCTCAAGAGCTACTGATTCCAACTGAATCCTCTTAAGGAAATCCTTTACAATCAATGTAAATCTAATACAAGAGTAAGAATGCTTCTAAAAAGCTTTAATCACAACAGTGATATTTCTCTTAAGTTTAAGTACAATGAAATTAATTCTAAGAATGAATATGAAAGTATGAGAGCTTGAATGTTTTAATTCTTTTCAGCAAAACGTCTCACTGAAGAATTTGGTGGAGACTTGCTTTTATAGGCAGTTGATCCAAGGGAGCTGCACGTTGAGAAGAGTGTCCCAAAAGGTCTGAGCCTTTTTGTCTTCACATCAAGTGACCTTTCCTAGAAGAAGAAAGCACAGAAAAATCCTTTTTGTCTGTGTTCTTGTGTCTAGCATAAATAAGGAAAGAGACGTTTGATTTACTCCAACGGATATAATCTTTGAATATTTCTTCTTCAGTTTTCAGCAAGTTCATCAGAGTCAAATAGAGTCAGAGTCTTCTAATGATGATCAGAGCTTGCTGGATCAGAGTCTTCTGCAGCAGGAGTGCTTTCAGCGTGTTAAATATCAGAGCATATTTGGAACATAACTTCAGTACTGGCAGCTTTAGTACTTTCAGAAACTTCTGTAGAATCTATGCTTTGAAAAACTCTTCATACAAAATTCTTCTTTGCTTCAGATGCTTCTGACTTGCTTCAGATTCTTCTGGAGCTTCTGCTTCAGATTCTTCTGGAGCTTACACTCAGAATCTTCTGTTGGCAGCAATCAGAATCTTCTAATGAGTGCATCTGGCGCTTCAGAGTCTAGTTAATTTCTTGCATTCAATTCAGATTTGCTTCTGGAGTATTAATTTCTTTACTATCTGCAGTAAAAACTCTCAAGCAAATTTTAGAGTATATAATTCTTAAGTACAAAATTTCCTAATAGTTATCATCAAAACATAAAGATATTATTAAGAACCAACCTGTGTTCTAGCAAACTTTAATCAGTGGAAAGAAATATGGTTTGGTCATTATTGATGATTTTAACAAGTGGATTTGGGTAAAATTTCTTTGATCAAAATATGAAACATATGAAGTATTTAGCTCCTTCTGCATACAAGTACAATCTGAAATGGAAGTAAAGATTCTGAAAGTCAGAAGTGACCATGGGGGAGAATTTGAAAATGAGCCATTTGATTCTTTTTCTGAAAGATATGGAATTATCCATGAGTTTTCTTCTCTTAGGACTCCACAAAAAAATGGGGTTGTAAAGAGAATGAACGGGTCTTTGCAAGAAATGGAAAGAACAATGATTTATGAAAATAAACTCCCTAAGTACTTGTGGGAAGAACCGATTAATACTTGTTATATTTAGAACATGATCTATATTAGACCAATTATGAATAAAACATCGTATGAGTTGTTTAAAGGGAGAATACCAAGCATCTCTTATTTTTATCAATTTGATTGTACTTATTATATCTTGAATAATAAGGTCTACCTAAAGAAATTTGATGCTAAAGCTCAAAAGGGTATCTTCTTGGGATACCCTGAACGCTCAAAAGCATACAGAGTGTACAACTCAGAAACCAGAATGGTTGAAGAGTCTATGCACGTTAAGTTTGATGACAAAATACCTGATTGTGAAAAGTCAAAGTCCTTGGTTCAAAATAATAGTTCTGCAGGTATTCAGAACTTTAAAGAACAACTTGTGGTATTGTCACACCCTCTTTTTCACCCTAGCTTTTAACCTCTATATCATTATCATTTACATTAACATTTGCACCTAGCATGGATCTTAGTCAGGGAATCATGATACCTTATTCAATAATAAAGAGAAGAGCTTCATCTTCAAAGCTCAATCAAGAGATCAAGATCAACTTTGTGGTAATCTCAAGTCACAAGGTATCTACAACTATCAAGGCATGTCACTCAACCACTTGAATCAAGAACACAAGCATTGATTCTCCACCTCCTATCTCATGGATATCTATCTATGGTTTTGGTTTGAAGGAGACTTGTGACTACTTCCTTGGAAAATAAATGACTCTAGAGCTTAAATACATACTTTGATGGTCCTTTATATGGATTATGTATCATCACAAGCCATCACAAGAGCCTCAGTCAGTGGAAATGGTCCTAGGGTTTCATTTGGTCAATAAAAGTCAACTGTGATTCAATTAGGTCAAGATCTTAGATCTCAAGGTTAATCAAGGGCATGATAGTTTTTTTCAAGTGATTTCATGTTTTTGGAGCAAGAAGAATCAAGGAGAAACATAAAATCAAGAGTTTGACTAAATTAGAGTTTTGATGGAAAATTTTCTAAGTGTAGAAAACCCTAATTCTAGCCATCTTACAACTTCTATAACTTTCTCATTTTTGATCCAATAATGGAAAACTTACTATCAAATTAAAGAGGACATCATGAAATACAAGTTTATGGAAGGAAACATGTCCAAAAGATTCATGGTTTAGGAGGTATGATGAGTCAAAGTTGGGAAATAGGAGATTATGACATTTCTACACTTAGAAATTTTTCTAAGTATAGAAAATCAGTTTGAGATACCTACTTTCAAACCCATTTTACATGATGATTCAAGCTTCAAATGATTCTTCCTTGAACATGAAGGTTGTAGAGAATCTCCCAAGCTTTCGTTTGAGTACTAAATCATCTCTATTGGACGTGTAGAGCTCAAGTTATGAAGCTCCCAATTTAGAGTTTCAAAGATGTCAAAATTGGCAAGTGGTTAGACCGAATTTTCAACCAAACTTCCAAGATATTTTTCACTAAGTTCTTGACCACAATTGAATTTTATTACAAAATGAAATTTGAAGAGAATTCTTCAAGATTTCCATCCATTACAAGAACTCTCTCATTGGATCAAAACTCGTCAAGTTATGTGCCTTCAAAGTCAAGATGACAAAGTTGCCAAAAGTTGCATAACTTAGAATTTTTCTAAGTTATTTTGGACAGTTTTGAGGACACATTTTCAACTCAATTTTCCTAATGCCTCCAAGCTTCATTTCAATTCATTTTGAACATATAACTTGATCATTTCCTACTTTCTTGTGGACAAAGGCGTTCATGAATTGGAGCCATTTTCACCAAGTTGTGGGGTTTCAAAGTGGGCTATGTAAGTTGGTTTCCAAAGCATGACACAATATATTTCTTGGAACAATTATGAATCTACCTTTGCAGCAAGCTTTGTGCCTCAAATTCATGCTCAGACCTCACTCTTTTGGTTGCCAAAACACTACCTAAACAAGCCAAACACATTCATGTACCATTTTACACAAACTTTGCCCAACGAAGAAAATAACAAACTTGCTCAATAAGAATGCTTGTTGAGCGACTCACTCATGTTGGATTCCTTCTCTCATTCCACTCACAACCACAACAACCCCATCTCATATGATGCTAACCGATGCCACTCCCATACTCACTCCAAAAATTCAAAATCTGCAAAATCACTAACCACAGTAACTAGTTTCTAACCACCCTAGAACCTCATATATATAATGCAAAAAGAAACCCTAGAAGGGGGAAGACCATTCTCAGCAGTCAGAAAGCCCTAGAAATCTCTCTCTCATCCAAAAAAATTCTCCCTTCGAAACTCACTGAACAAAACCCATTTCTCTCTTCTCTTGCTTCTATCCTCAATTCTGAAGTTCCTTAAATCTAGAGGAGGGATATTTTGGAAGGTTTGAGCAAGTCTGAGAAGTAACCGAGCTCTCCACTTTGGTAACTTTCTCTTTATTTTTTCTCTCATGCCACTCGTCCATTTGCTTTATTGATCATATGTTTGAACTTCTTGATGGATGTAGACCATTACTGTATGCTTGTTGTTCTTGTTTCTTGAAGTTTTAGAATGTATGTTTTTCTTTGTGGCTTGTTTTCACCATGTTAGAGTTAATATTAATAAATTTGGAAGTGATATTCGTGCTCAACATAAAAAAAACCTAGAGATTGGTACCAGATTTGTTGAGTTTTGGCTTGATTTCCAGTAAGCTCCGGTGAGGGTCACCGGAGTAGACGATCGGAGCTAAGGCTCCGGTGTCTGGTCATTTGAAATGATGTGGCCATTTTGACTCAGGTTGACTGCTTGCATGTCTCACGCGTGTCATCCAGGTGTGAGTGATGTGTAACCTATGCCAGCGTGTATTAGTGAAACGATGCGTAACACCTTATGTTTTGTTTTGTTGCTGAGTCGACCATGGGCCTAGCCCTTTTTTGCTTCTTGCACCCTCATGATTCTGAGCCCATATACAATTTAACATGAACCCATGTGTATTTTGTTTTACTAATCCACCCCCCTTCATTACTCTTTTATTTTATTATTTTATTTTCCTCATTTTTTATTTTATTTTAAATACTTCTACCTATTTTAAAAATATGGAAAAATAGGAATTTTATCCTTTAATATCTTATTTAATTTTTAAAATTTTTTATTTTCTTTTTTATTTATTTTTATTATTTTATTTTAATTTAATTTTGTGAGGTGTTTCATTTGACCTAGTTTTGAAAGATAGTCTTGTTTTATGACTTTTCCTTGAGGATTTTGATCCAATATTTTTACCATGCTTTGATATTTGATTTAGGTTTGTTTGAGTTTTGATTTGATAATAAGACATGAGTTTTTTGAGGGGTTTATAATTGGTTTTAATTGGTCCTCGATTAACCTCATACTAGACTTTGTTTGATTTGATTTAGTGGTGCATTTATGCAATACCTTTGGGATATTTTTCGTGATGAATCTTGTTAGGTTTAATTTGATTATGAGCTTTGGATCCATATTTATTTGGATATTTTTCTATTTTTTATGGAATTTCCAAGTTGATGTTGTTTTGACATGTTTCTTTCATACTTTTGACCTAGTTCTTAAACCATTGTTCTTCCATGATTTCATTTGATGATTGGTGATCTTAATTGATACGAGAGGTTATGTTTAAGCCTTGGATTTCCTTTGAACCATTGTGTATGGATTGTCTTTTTGAACTACTATGTTTTCATGTGGATGTTTGATTCCTTTTGAGTTTGATATGAATGATGCATGCCTAGTTCTTTGCTCATGTTTTGAGTTTAATTCTTATTGAACATCTTTGGTGTTTTAATGTTGAATACACTTTGAAATTCTTGTGTTTACTTCTGACTTCCCATGTTGATATGTTCTAATTGCATGATGTGGATCATTGTTGTTTCGTTTCTATGAGATATTTGTTGATAAATGCCTAGTCTTTATTTGGATTCATGTTGAATGCTTTGATGCCTCTTCCTTCATCTTTGAGATATGTTGATCATGACATGATATATGTTCTGACCTCAATTGTCTTTTAACTTGATTGATCCATATTGCTTTGGTTTGTTCATTTATGAATATGTGGTTAACTTCGTAATGCATATGTGCTTGTGCCTTAACTATTTGACTTTGCCTAATTACTTGAGTTGTGTTGTGTGACTTCTTTGAGCTTGTTTAGATGATTTGAATGTTTATGGTTATTAATTTGTATGTCTCTTATTGTCTTTTATTCAAATTTGAAGCATGCTTTATCTTACATACTTGTTTGTTTCATCCTAATTGATTTGTTTGTGTCTCTTACTTTGGTTGTCTGAAATGAACTCTTGATGATCATTTTCTTCCATAATTGATACATTTCTCTTATTTTTTTCATACCTTGAATTTCATTTCCCCCCTTGGTGGGCATTATGTATCCCTTTCCCCATTACAATGTAATAGTCTAGTTCCTTTTTCTTTTGTGCTTGCTTGCTGTTTAAGAAAGATAAAATAAACTTAGGATTAGAACACATTTTAAATAAAAGGAACAAACAAGGCTTGATTCAATGTCAAGTAATTTTTCAAAACCCATTGACTTGGTTTACACATTAGGGTTTATGTCATCTCATTCTCTTTTCTTATCTTTTCCATTAACCCCATATCAACCTTGTATGTATTCTGCCTTTGTAAGTCGATTGTTTCGCGCATCGCATCAACCTACCTTGATCTATTCACCACCCCTTCTTTTCAAAACCTTTTATCTATTTCTTTTGTCTCCTTTAGTCTAAAAAAATTAGTCTTGTACCAAGTGCATTTTCAAACTCTTTTATTAATAAACTTGGATGGTTGTGGAGTGGTTAGGCGAAGACATTCTCCTATCCCGAGTGCTTGACATTACCTTAAGGATTCACTGTCATAAAACACTTACCATTCAAAATCAAAACATATTTAATAAGAGAATAAGTTTCTCTTTGTATTGAACTAAAGAGAGAGGATTGAGTGAAGACTTCTTTCTTTCTGAGTATTAGGATACCCACTTTAGAGTGTGCGGTCTCGATACTCGTCTTTCAATACGAAGACGTGACTATATTCGCCACACTATTGTGATAAAGAATTGAGTACTATCCGCAAGGGGTTACTATCTGAGGACTTATTTCACCCTTAAAACCAACTTTTACAAATCAAATGTGACATTTTGTCTTGATGGCGAAAACTATCCGAGGACTTTTTTTAATTCATATTTTATTTTATTAATAATTTTTTTTATAGAGTTTATTTAATAAATAATTTCTATTTTTTATTTTATTCATTTTTTTTATTTAATATTTAAATCTCTTTGACTTTTATAACACAGTGTACACATGTAGCATGTAGCTCCTTCATCACTTTTCAAAACCTTAAAAAAAAAAAACCCTCATAAGAGCTCTGGCTGGCGGTGCGACAAAAAAAGAGGGGAGAAGAACCTCATACCATTTTTCAACCACTCACATCATTTTTTCATGCTCTCTCTCGTTAGATTAATAAGACTAGAAAAACTTGTTAGTATCATATCTCCATTTGTTTTACTACCCTTTAATATTTTGCTTAATTTATTTATTAATTATTAGCTTATATAATTAAATAAAAAGAAACATTCTAATTAGTTTTTAACTTTTATTTTCAAATTGATTTTTTTAATTTTATTTCTTCTTTAATTTTAATTTTAAAAATACCAAAATATTTTAATCTTTTATTTTAATGTGCTTTTGTTAAGAAATGTGGTTGAGTCTAACTCAACCTTACAAAATCAGTTGGTAGAATGAGGATTACCCCACTTATAAATACATGTTGATGTCATATATTATTCGACGTGGAACTCTTAACAACTTTCATTTTAATTTAATTATTTGGTAAAAATATAAATTTTTTAATTGTTTATTACTTTATTATTGCTAAAAAGTGTGTAGTTAATAATATTTTGCAGTTGTGTCTAATGTATAATTTGTGGTATGCTTGAGTGGATTGTTATTAAGTATTTATTTTCATGCTGATTTGATATGACATTTATTTTTAAGTATTTATTTTCATGCTTGAGGTAAATATTGATATCATCGTGTCGTGGCTGCTGGTGTATTCTTGTGTCTGGACAAGTTGTCTTATGATTGTAACTTAGATTCTCTATCACTTAATATATTTACAAGTTGTCTTATGATTGTAACTTAGATTCTCTATCAC
This sequence comes from Lathyrus sativus, assembly GCA_963859935.3. Classification (NCBI taxonomy): domain Eukaryota; kingdom Viridiplantae; phylum Streptophyta; class Magnoliopsida; order Fabales; family Fabaceae; genus Lathyrus; species Lathyrus sativus. The sequence continues at coordinate 279,069,395 of OZ012739.1, forward strand.
TTAATATATTTACAGCCCCATGAAATTAAATCATGTTTGTTTTTGTTCTTTAGTTTAGAGTATATTTTTTAAGTAGGTTGATATAATGATGTTACTTGTTATATTAATATGTAGACCAATCTTATATTTTGTTTACGGTTGATTATAGTTTTAGCTTAATGTACTGTTTGGATTACAAAAACAAAACAAATTTATGTTCTTCTTAATTCAAATTTCTCTCCTTTTAATTTTTTTATATTATTATTAAAAAAAACATTTTTAATCATTTTTTATTCTCATTTCTAGTTTAATTAGTCATTTGTGTAATATTTAAAAATATAAAAAATAATTTTATTATTATTCGATTTAAATATTTTTATTTAATATTGATTAATTAAATTATTAGTTAATATTATTAAATATTTATATTTAAGTTAATTAATAATACTTTAATCGTTCCGTCGTAGATATTTCTCATGTTTACCCTTGCCATAGGACTTGGAGTCGCCGTACTCTATTTAGTCGTCCCGCCGTGGATATTCCGTTCCTTGCTAACTTAACCTTAGTTTAGAGTCGCCGCACTCTATGTAGGTGTCTCACTGCAGACATTTACTTTTCCTTTGTAACCTTGACCACAGTCAAGAGTTCTTCACCCCTGTTGAGGAGAACTACGGTTGCTCTGATTCCATTCCCGTCAGAATACGCAGGCACGAGATGCGATGTCTTGGCGAGCATACTTTGTATATACTTTAGATCTTTACCTTAGCACTTTTCCCTTAGCAAGAAAATTTAGCATAACACAAATACTAACAAGAGGTTCTTGTAGAGTACTACAAATACTTAGGATGCTAACACCTTCCTTAGGTATAACCAACCCCCGAACCTTAAATCTCTTAGCTGTGTTGTTACATAGCGCAATTAGGGTTTTCTTCGATCTTTACCCTTTTCTTTGGATAAATTAAAGCTCAGTGGTGAACTTCATGATTTGTGATTCAAGTTAAATCCAATAGCTTGATATCCGATTCTCACGACAACACTAATCTTTTCAAAAAGGACATGTTACGTTCATTCTATCGCAAACATGTAACACCTAAGACTCTACAAACAAGTTGCAATACACCTAACTGCTAGAATGCGTACGTTAGCATCGTCCATAAAAAACACCCACAAACCGTATTCTGAACTACAGACGCTCTGATTCTTTACTCTTTTAAGTAAAGATACGTAGGCACAAGGGTCCAAATCCTTGGAGAGCACACTTCCATCTTTTTATCCGTAGACCTCCGAACTACGTTGACTCTGACTTTCTCATACCCGTTAAAAATACGTATGCATAGGACCGCGTGACCCTACTGAGTCTCTTTCCCTTCTCTACCTTCTCTTTTCTCTCTATTCTTGTTTCATAACCTTCTATCTCTCTCCTAAAACACTATTAGAAAGCAACATCCTTAGCAAATATCCTCACACATAGACAAGCAAATGGTTCCCATCGAGTCTGATGGATGTGAAGGGTGCTAATACCTTCCCCTTACATAACCGGCTTCTGAATCTTTTCTCCTGGTTACGAGACCATTTTATCCATTTCCTTCTTAGGGTTTTATGGATGTTTTCTCTTACCCTTTCGGGATAAATAAAGTTTGATGACGACTCTTCTGTTCTTCCACTTTCGCCTCTCCGTCGTTGCTTTTTTTCGAGTAGCGACAGCTTGGCGACTCTGCTGGGGACCTACCTAGCAAGCCAAACCTAGTTTGTTTGACGTATGAGTGATTTATTTGCTTTTGTTGCTTTATTATATTGTGTTCTCTTGTCTGGTGGGTTTATTGGGGATGGTTTGTGAGGAGAAAGGCTTTCTACCCGAGCTTTTCTAGTATACACTAAGCTAGGAGGTGGTTGCTTTATGATTTGCGAGACTTACGACTTGTTGAGTTGGTTTGACTTCCACCGCTCAGAGGAGGCCCCTTTGGGATGATTATGTCTTACGAGTAGTCATAATGGTGTCTTTATTTCCGACCTGGGAGTCTGTGATTCTGAGGACCTTTTGTAGAACCCTATTCCAAAGGTTACTAAAACATAAATCTATGCTCATCCTTTGAAGGGATTACCGTCTAACGAATCGTCGTTATGATGGAAAACTTTTGAGGGTTAGTGCATGGGACCTTGTTTAAAGCCCTTGGGATGCCCTGTTATAAACCGATAGATTGCCTACCCGAGGTGAGAGATACCTTGTTGTGTTGTCCTGCAGATATTGTAACCTTGATCCCTGTGCTGCAGACCTGTTATGGTGTACATTCATAAGCATTACATTACATAACATTTTTGCATACCAAGAGACTTAAAAGACAATGATTATCTCAGGTATTGCTGAAAAATGACTAATCAAAAGAACAGAAGCACTAACCCTTTGAAGTTTAGAGAGCCAAAATTAGAAGTCATCCAAGATCTTCTGATTGACGTGCCAAAATCTATCAAAATAAACTTTCAAGGAGAACATGGCAAGTTAATTGACCTTTTTTATTCTGGTGTGGATACTTGAGCTCTATTTGCTATGGCACAATTCTATGATGCTCCGCTCAGATGTTTCAACTTCCAGAATTATCAGTTGGCTCCCACTCTTGAGAAATATTCTCACCTGCCGAATATCAAGATTAAGGACCAACCCATCTACACTGGTTTGGAGGAAGAGCCTAAACCTCCCGTTATTTCTCTTGCTTTTCGCATGACTAAAGAAGAAGTTGATGTTGGTTTGACCAACAAAGAAGGCACTCATGGGTTCCCTCTGAAGTTTCTGCTTGACAAGGTTTCTTATTATAAGACTAATGAAGATTGGGAAAGTTTTGGTGTCTCCCTTGCTTTTATAATCTATGAGATTGTCCTATTTCCAAATATAGACAATTTCATAGACATTGTCGCTATTACTCTCTTCATTCAGAAGAATCCTGTTCCCGCCCTTCTTGCTGACACTTACTATTCCATTCATTGGATGAGTGAGAAGAAAACATGAATGGTTCAATGTTGTTCTCATCTGTTCTTCAAGTGGTATATTTCCCATTTGCCAAAGGAAGGACCCTTTGTGGAAAACAAAGAGAAACTGAAGTGGTTTAGACGCATCATATCTTTGGCAGCAGACAACATTGCTTGGTACTCCCATGAGTACTATAATGTGGAAATTATTTTCAGCTGTGGGGAATTTTGTAATGTACCTCTGATTGGAAGAGCAAGTTGTATTAACTACAACCCAATTATGGCACTACGTCAATTGGGTTATACTATGGAGGATGCGCCAGAGGCCAAAGCTTTTTCTTGCTCAACAAAGCGGATGATCCTGGATTTTACAGAAAAATTGTTAAGGCATGGACCAAGATCCATGCGAAAGGAAGAAAGGAGTTGAAAGCAAAAAATTGCGTGACTAAAGAGCCATACAATAGATGGTTGTTGGCTAGAGTGGCAGAAAGGTTGTTACCATTTGCTCCTGAACCTCCCATGCAAGAGAAGCCTCCTGTTCCGGCTCATGTGTCCATGGAAGAATATGAGAACTTGAAGCTGGTAGTAGAAAAATTAACTAAGGAAAACCAAGATCTCCAAGCTGAAATTCACCAAGCTGGTGTGGAAAATGGTCAGTTCAAAAGAAAGATGGAAGTTGAACAAGATCAAGTAGCTGAAAGTAGAAAAAAGTTGAAGTTAGAAACATATTTAAGGATCATGTATCAAAATGGTTTTCAAGGGGCTGATGCGTTAGTAAAAACTCTTTGACAGTGCTTGAAAGAGGCTAAAGAATCTTGTGAAAGAGCATGGCATTTTTGTGAACTAGCTTCTGCTAAAAAAAAGAGGACTAAGGAAAACCTCGAAGTTGATATTGATGATCTTGAGGAACAACTAAGAGGTGCCTTGACCTTAGCTGAAGACAAGTTTCAACTTAAAGAAGAAGCATTAAGAGTTTCATATGTCACTCCTAACACGTGGAACGATAAATGCTTAGAACTGGAAACCGCTCAGGGAACGACCACCCTTTGGAAGGACCGCTTTGAAGCTTTGAAGAGGGATAATTCACATTGGCTCAAGAAAGAGGCTCGGCTTAACAAATTGTTGGACACTCATGTGGAGTCCCTCAGACATTATCAGCCAGCTCTAGACATGTACCGTGCTAGGTATAATGATCTGATAGAGCATTGTAATCTCATGATTCATGATATCCCTTGGAGGTTGGAAAGCGCAATTCAAGATTTGGATGGAAACAATATTCCCCCTTCAGTTCACCATTTCATTCAGCTCTGTGATCAAATGGTTGGCATATTCATGTTTGAGTCGAAGAAACTGGAGGAACGCCTCCGAAAGAAGAGCTTTTAGTCATCTAGTCGTTCTTTTGTTTCAAAAACTTTTGTATGCAACTTATTGAACAATGATTAAGTCATTTTTATTTGGTCTTCCCTTAAATTAATGAGAAGCTGCTTTTGGTTTTGAAACTGTGCATTTTACTGTTTGATCACATTTCTATAATACCAATGATAATCACAAGGTCTCGAGAGTCTTTTGAGCATCATTTAAAGCATTGCATATACATACGCATCATTTTTCATTCCATGAAACCCGATCTCACAACTACTTGCCCTTATGCAGTAGGACAAGCTGATTTCTAGACACTCCTATAACACAAGAAATAATAAAAAAAGAGTCATGGACTAGCTGGAACAGAATCAAGATGTCATGAGAGAAGAGATGCAGAACGTGAGGACTCAGATCACTCATCTGATAGAGGTGATTCAGAATATGGCTAGAGGGTAAGAGGAAATAAGGCAAGTTGCGGAGAGAAACGTTAATAACCCTCATATTCCTGCTGGCACAGTCTCGACCGCAGATGGTGTAATCCTGGTTCCTGTTGGCGCAGTTCTGATCCTAGGTGGTGCAATCCCCATTCCTGCTGGTGCAGTTTGTAGTAGCATGCTTCAATCTCAAGTTTTGATGATGTCAACACTACTCAAGAAGCTCATTTCTTAGTTTCAAAAAAATCAAGCCTTTCAAAGTTATCAAGACTATGCAAGGGTATCTTTCAAGTCAAGCTTCGTATGCAAAAACTGTTCTACATCTGTCGAGACTTGGACACAAGGCTGGTATATCAAAGTTCTCTCTCTAAATTGATATACAAGTGTTCAATACTGTAAACTATTTTTGCATAATGCATTAACATGTTTTAAATTCATTTGGAATTGGTATAACACTTTTAACTTAATTATTTTTCAAAGTTTTTACAGTGTTAACCGATTAACCATATGGGTTAATCGGTTAACGCCCTCAAATTTTAAATTCTTTGGGCCAACGTTACAGTGTTAACCGATTAACCTATATGGTTAACCGATTAACACTGAACGTTTTCTGAAAAATTGTTTCCTTTCAAGTTCAAAATGTGTTCAAATGTTATACCCTTTCATCCATTGTTTTGTACTGCCCTATACCCTTTTGAAATGGTGTTTTGACTGATATAAATTCTGTAAAATTCAAATTAACAAAAAAACACCTACAATTTTTCAAATTATTATTCATTGAATCAAATTCACTAAAATTCAAATATTTTCAAATATCTTCAAAGTGTTCATATTGTTCATATTTTTCATATGCATAGCATTGAACACTTGTATTGAGATTAAAAGAGTGAATTTTGATCAAAAGGAGAAGATCAATCTTTGTATTGATATCACTATTATTACTCTCATCAAATCATTAGAATTACTTGTATTTGACTTGTGATCCAGGATTGTTGGACACAAGGGTGAGCGTTGCAAGAGGATTGTTCTTGCATCCTAAGTTGTTAAAATTGTTTGTTAGTAGGCCTCACCGGTTGATGGTGTGATAGGTTGTACTATCTTAAACAATAGTAAAAACTCTCTTTCGTGTTGAAAGGGGAGTGGAGTAATCTCGGATTGTGAGGGGAACCACTATAAATCTTGGTGTCCACTTTCTTTATGCTTTCTACTGCACCCATCACCAAGAACATAACCAAAGAAAAATTAAAGAATACCAAAAATCTGAAAAAGTTTCTATAAGCCTAATTCACCCCCCTCTTAGGCATACTCTGAAATTACAATTGGCATCAGAGTAGGTTAAGGTAACCTGTTCCTAACGATTCAGTATGACTTTCGCAAGTACCAACCCGGTTTTCAAAGATGGTGGAAGTAGTAACAAGCCACCACTCTTTTCTGGAGAATATTTCGATTTTTGGAAAATCCGTATGAAGGCACTTCTTGAGGCTCAAGGAGACGGTATATGGGAAACCGTAGAAACTGGTCCACATGTTCCTACAAGTGTGGTAAATGGTGTTGGAACTCCAAAGATAAAATCCTCATATGATGAAGATGACAAGAAGAGAATTTTGAATGAGAAGAAAGCAATCAACATACTTCAAAGCGCTCTCAGTATGGACGAATTCTTTCGTATATCACAGTGTAAATCGGCAAAGGAGATTTGGACACCTTGGTAGAAACGCATGAAGGGACAGCAGAAGTAAAAAGACCAAGACTTAATACTTTAAGTCAAGAATATGAAATGTTCCGTATGCAGCCTGGTGAATCCATTGTTGCCTTACAAAAGAGATTCGTTCATCTAACAAATCATTTGATTGCTCTCGGGAAGACCTTCACCAATGATGATCTCAACTTGAAATTCCTAAGATCCTTAACAAGAGAATGGCAACCGAAGGTGACCGCTATTTCGAAAAAGAAGAGTCTTTCAACGATGACATCCGCTTCCTTATTTGGAAAACATCAAGAGCATGAACTGGAACTTGGAAGGCTTGAGAAGCATGAAAGTCAAGACAAGAAGTCCAAAGGAATTGCCTTGAAGATTGACACAAAGGATGACAAAAATGACGAATCTTCCGAAGACGAAAATTTCATGCTTCTAGTAAAGAAGCTTGGTAAGTTTTTTAATAATAATAAAAATTCCTCTTTTTCTAAAAAGAATAGACATTTTAGGAAAAAGGAGGTATCCACATCAAATCAAGAAGTTACATGTTACGAATATGGGAAACAAGGTCACATAAAGCCGGATTGCCCGAAATTCGCAAATAAAGGAAAATTCAAAGGCAAGAAGGATTTCAAAACTAAGAAGTCCTATGTTGCATGAGACGATAACGAGATAAGCTCATCATAGGAATCAGATAGCGACGAATGTGAAAATATGGCTCTCATGGCATCACATCATTCCAATGAAGAAATTGATGAGGTTAGTAGCAATTTTTCAGTTTATGACAATGATGCACAAGAAGTCATAGATGAACTTCTAAAAGAGTGCAAGACTTTGTATAAAAGCATTTCATCTTGAAAGAAAAGAATTTCATTTTTGGAAGAACAAAATACCGTTTTTATAAAAAATATTGAAAATGAAAAACAAAAATTGATGGATGAAAAACAAAGTCTTGTATGCAAAAATTGTGAATCCTTATCTTTTCAAATTGTTCAACTTAAAAGAATTTTAGATAGATACGAAAAAGGTCAAGTTGGCTTGGAGGAAATTCTTAGGCACCAAAGATATCCTAATGATAAAAGTGGTTTAGGATATTCTAAGTTTTCCAAACCAAGTATCAATGATACCATTTTTGTGAAAGCAAGTGAACAAGTTGTTAAAGAAAAGACAAACAATTCTAATACTATGCATCAAATTCATAAAAAGAAAAGAATTGTTAAGAAAAAGAATTATGCTCCTAGATATAGAAGTCATTTTCAGCCTACATGTTTTTATTGTGGAATTAAAGGCCATACACCTAATGCTTGCTATGTGCGCAATATTGGTGTTGCTAAAGGGCATTATGTGTGGGTTGAAAAAGGTACTAACTATCAAGGACCCAAAGCAATTTGGGTACCTAACACTACTTAATTTTGTGTTGTAGGTATGCTTCAAGACAACGTCTAATCAATGGTATCTTGATAGCGGTTGCTCGAAGCATATGGCAGGAGACATAAACAAAATTTCAAGTCTATCATTAAAGGCCAAAGGATACGTCACTTACGGTGATGATAATAAAGGAAAAATTCTTGGATTTGGAACCGTTGGTGCACCTCCGTGTACAATCATCGAAGACGTTCTTTATATGGAAGGCCTTAAACACAACCTACTTAGCATAAGTCAATTGTGTGACAAAGGGTTCCGAATCAACTTCACAAAGGAGGAATGCTTGATAGAACACGAAGTCACTCATGACATTTTGCTAAAAGGTAAAAGATATAATAACATTTTTATGATTTCTTTTGATGACTCTTCCTTGAAGGTAAAGTGTCTTATGGAAAACAACAACGAGGCATGGCTTTGGCATAAAAGATTTGCTCACATCCACATGGAGCATCTAAACAAATTGATAAAGCATGATCTAGTTGTTGGACTCCCAAAGATAAAATTCATCAAGGATAAATTATGCGATGCATGTCAAAAAGGGAAACAAACCAAGACAACTTTCAAATCCAACCAAGTGGTTTCTACATCAAGACCACTACAATTGTTGCATATGGATCTTTTTGGTCCATCAAGAACGAAGAGTTTCGGAGGTAGTATTTATACTTTAGTTATTGTTGATGATTTCTCTCGATACACATGGACAATGTTTTTAGTGCAGAAAAATGATGCTTCCAAAGCATTCAAAAAATATGCAAAGCAAATTCAAAATGAGAAGTCACTCACTATAGCCTCCATAAGAAGCGACCATGGTGGAGAATTCCAAAATTCAAATTTTGAAATTTTCTGCGAAGAGCATGGAATTTCTCATAATTTTTCCGCACCAAGGACTCCTCAACAGAACGGTGTCGTAGAATGGAAGAATAGGTCACTGGTGGAGCTTGCAAGAACAATGCTCAGCGACTCAAATCTTCCTAAATATTTCTGGGCAGAGGCGGTAAGCACAACATGTTTCATAAGCAACCGTGTGAATATTCGACCAATTCTCAAGAAGACTCCGTATGAGTTGTTCAAGGGTAGGAAACCAAACATTGCATTTTTTCACATATTCGGATGCAAATATTTTGTTCTCAACAATAATAAGGACAATCTCGGTAAGTTTGATGAGAAGTCCGACGAAGGTATATTTCTTGGTTACTCTCTTTCTAGTAGAGCTTTTAGAATTTTTAATAAAAGAACTCTTACTATTGGAGAATCCATTCATGCTTCGTTTGATGAGACTAACCCCTCGAAAGAGGATAATATTATTTTGGATGATGATGATGATATAGTAGGTTCTTCACAACAACAAGAAGAGACTTCAAAGAATCAAGGAATATCAGAAGAAGATGTCACTCAAATCATTGAAGAACATCAAGATCTTCCGAAGGAATGGAGAACGCATAGAGATCACCCGATAGATAAAGTTATTGGTGATATTAGCCAAGGCGTTGCAACTCGACTAAATCTTAAGGATGCGTGTCTCAACATGGCTTTTGTGTCTCAAATTGAACCAACCAAGATTGATGAAGCCTTAGGCGACGACCAATGGATTGTAGCGATGCAAGAAGAACTCAATCAATTCGAAAGGAATCAAGTTTGGAGTCTTGTATCAAGACCAGACCATAAGCACATCATAGGAACAAGATGGGTGTTCAAGAACAAACTTGAGGAGAATGGGATCATAGTTCGTAACAAAGCAAGATTGGTCGCACAAGGCTACAACCAGGAGGAAGGAATTGATTTTGATGAAATGTTCGCTCCGGTAGCAAGGTTAGAAGCAATTAGATTATTACTTGCTTACGTTTGTTCTATGAATTTTCAGTTGTTCCAGATGGATGTCAAAAGCGCTTTCCTGAATGGCTACATCAATGAAGAAGTCTACGTCAAACAACCTTCGGGTTTTGAAGACTTCAAGAATCCCTCGCATGTTTACAAACTGAAAAAGACACTCTACAGACTAAAACAAGCACCAAGAGCATGGTATGACCGCCTTAGCAATTTCTTATGTGAGAAGGGATTTACAAAAGGAAAGGTTGACAAGACATTGTTCATAAAGAAGATCAAAGGAAACACCTTATTGGTTCAAGTCTATGTCGACGACATCATCTTCGGATCAACAAATAAAGAGCTTTGCGAAGAATTTTCACTTATGATGCAAGGAGAATTCGAGATGTCCATGATGGAAAAATTGAATTATTTTCTTGGACTACAAATCAAGCAAACAAAGGATGGCATCTTCCTCAACCAATCCAAGTATTGCAAGGAATTGTTGAATAAATTCGATATGGATAGTTGCAAGATGATGTCCACTCCTATGGGATCCGGAATGTATGTTGATCAAGAAGAATCTGGTACTCCAATTGATATAAAAAAATATCGAGGTATGATCGGTTCATTACTATATTTGATGGCAAGCCGTCCTGACATTATGTTTAGCGTTTGTTTGTGTGCACGCTTTCAAGCAAGTCCGAAGGAATCGCATATCACAGCCGTAAAGAGAATCATAAAGTATCTCAAAGGGACAATGAACGTCGGATTATGGTATCCTAAAGGTAGTACTTGTTCTTTAGTTGGTTACTCTGACACTGACTATGCAGGATGTAAGACCGATAGAAAAAGCACAAGTGGTACGTGTCACATTCTCGGGAATGCACTAGTGTCATGGGCCTGAAAGAAGCAAGCATGTGTGGCTCACAGTACAGCCAAAGCGGAATATATTGCAGCAGGAAGTTGCTGGGCTCAAATTCTGTGGCTCAAGCAACAACTCCTCGATTACGGTGTAGATCTCGGTTGCATTCCTCTTCGATGTGATAACACAAGTGCCATCAACATCATGAAGAATTCGGTCATGCATTCAAGGACAAAGCATATAGATATCCGACATCACTTCCTTCGAGATCACATATTGAATGGAGATGTAGATGTTACTTTCGTCGACACGCACAATCAACTCGCCGACATCTTTACCAAACCATTGGCGAAAGAATCATTCTACAAAATTCGACGAGAACTTGAGATTCTTGATGAAGGTGACATCTGACCTTTTGACATTTTATGTATGCATGATAGTATGTATGTTTTCAATATGTTTTCAATGTGTTTGCATTATGTTTTTAAACACTTTTCCAAAATTCGCATGTGTTAATCGATTAACCATATGGGTTAACCGATTAACACTGTAAGTTTTTCTGTTCTGATTGAATTTTTTTTAATGTGTTAACCGATTAACCATATGGGTTAACCGATTAACACTGTAAGTTTTTCTAAAAAAATTAAATTTATTAATATCTTAATTGATTAACCTATATGGTTAACCGATTAACACTGTCAAAATAGGCAAAAATTAGAAACGAAAATTGTTTTAAAATTTGGAAAATTACATTTGTTTGTTTTATTTGTGTGGTAAATATTTTCTTAAAATTTCAATCCAACATATCCTTGGAATCCTATTCCCTCTTCTTTGACTACAAGAGTATTTGAAACTTCCCTCTTCAAACCCTAAGTTTAAAACCCACTATCTCTCTCCCACTCTCTAAATTGGAGAACTCCTTATAACCATCTCCATCTTCTCAATCCCTAACTTCCTCAGAACCCACAACTTCAGTTCCATCAAACTCATCCATGGCTTCAGCATCAAACCGCGGCAAGGGAAAGCTACCAGAACACCATTCTGCATCTGATGAAGAAGATATCCCTATGGAAACAACCAAGAAGCGCATAATAGATTTCAAAGTCCGAGTTCGTCACATCCTCCCGGTAAAGTATGTGAATCTTAAGGCTTTTCCGGCATCGTCTTTTGATTTTCTTGCTTTGCTCAAATATCAGAGGATCGATAACTTTGTGTCAAATTCTGGAAATTGCTATCCGGATCTTGTCAAATCCTTTTTGCATAAGCTGTCTGTGTTTATGAATGCAAATGATGAGCATGTTATGAAAACATCTGTTAGAGACTGCATTGTGGAAGAAAATCTGTCTAATGTTGCTGCTATGCTGGAAATACCATCGTCTGGGTACTTTCTGCGAAAAGGAATTTGAAGGTGAGAAAATACTTAGAAGGGGGGTTGAATAAGTATGACAAAAAATAATCAAAGATAAAAACTCAAGTATTTTTATCCTGGTTCGTTGAACTCAACTACTCCAGTCCACCCTTTTCAAGAGTGATTTGCCTTTCTCAACAAGGACTTAATCCACTATTCAAATCAACTGATTACAAATAGCAACACCTAAGAACAACTGTTCTTAGTCTTCTCAAGAGCTACTGATCTAACCTAGATCCTCTTAAGGAAAACTTCCTTTACAAATTAATGTAATACAATGTAAGAGTAATAAATTGCTTCTATGAAAGCTATAAACACAACTGTGTTATTTCTCTAAGTTTAGAACAATGTATGAACAACAAAGAATATGAGAGCTTGAGAGTTTTTCACGTGAGAGTGTTCTTGCTATCTTTCGTCTTTTTCGTCACTTGAAGAATGAGCTATGATTTCCTTTTTATAGCCACTTGAATATTGGAGAGAATATTTTACCGTTGGAGAAGATATTTCCAATATCAAAAAAGGTACAGTCCTTTGTACTATTGCAGCAGAGAGACGGCGCACAAAATGTGGGTGTAGCAATTGTCTGCTGAGCTGTGAATTTACCATATATGGAATGTATCAGAGGAATAATCTTCTTGCAGAGAATTTTGTCTATCCCAATTAAGGAAAGATTTGCTGGCATATTCCAACGGATATATTAAAATAATCTTCTTCAAATAATTCTTCAGATAGTTCAGATCAACAATCAATATCAGAGTCTTCAGTCTTCAGAATCTTCTGGAAACTTCAGAGCCTAAGATGTTCTTCAGATGTTGATGAATCAGAGTCTGGTGCAGCTGTGTGCTTGAAGCGTAACATGCTCTTAGATCAGAGTCTTCACTTAGATCAGAGTCTTCTCTCATTCAGAGTCTCTTCACTCAGAGTCTTCACTCATTCAGAGTCTCTTCACTCAGAGTCTTCACTCATTCAGATTCTTGATAATATATGCAGCGTGTTGTATCTTCAGAATCTTGATGACTAAGCTCTTATACTTCAGATTCTTCTAATCTTCAGATGCTCTTGAGCCATTCAGAATTTATTGTTCACATCAAATTTGCTCTTTAAGATTAAAATCTTTTGTGCCTGTAGAAAACAGTTTAGAACAAATTTAGAGAGTATAATTCTTGTATACAAATTATCATTAATGTTATCATCAAAACATAGAGATATTACTAAGACACAATCTGTGCTCTTACAATCTCCCCCTTTTTGATGATGACAAAACATGAGAAATTTGTTCAATAAAAATATGAATTAAAATTACTCCCCCTGAGATTAACAATCTCCCCCTGAAATGAATACTCTAATGGAATTAGATACTTCCCTTTCTGGTTGAGTACATTTCAGATTCAGAGCCTGATTGAAGCCTGGTTGACATATGTTTGACTTCTAGAGTCAAAGCTTGATGCCATATTAAAGCTTGATGCCAGATGAACAACTTCAGAACACCTGGTTGTTTATCTTGCCATTTCCTGTCTTGAGTTATCTTTTAGATCATAGTACTCAAGGTTAGATATCAGAGTCTGGTCTACTCAGATTTAGCTATTTTTGATCAGGTTCTGAAAAGATAGATCTCAGGAAAAACTTCAATGAAATTTGTCAGATTTTTTAATAATATCTGGGACACTTAAATTCAAAGAATGTTAGTAACATGTCTGACTTAGTTCAGATAATTGCTTATAGATTTGAACAATCAGATTCTATTTTGTTTCTCCCCCTTTTTGTCATAATCAAAAAGAATTTTAAAAGACAGTAAAGATGCAGAAGAAACACATATCCAGATAAGCAAAAAGATCATTGTCATTAAGTCAAGAGAACATGCAGATTCAGATAAAAGCATACAAAACATATCAGAAGAAAATCAAAACAAAGCAAAACATGAAAAACTTGTGCAAAACATCAAGTAGGTTTAGCAGATGAGGCTTGTTGAGAAGCAATGAGTTGCAGCAGTGCTGTAATCCTATCTGAATTTTCATCTTGCTTAGCCATCCAAGTTTTCATTTCTTCATTTGTTTTCTTTTGATCAACCATAAAATCCTTAAGTTCTTTGACATCCTTCTGAAGATCTGTAGATTCTGAAACAGTAGATTCTGAAACAGTAGATTCTGGAACAGTCTGAGTAACATCAGGTGCAGGAATTTCTGGAGGTGGAGGAGCTTCTAGAAGAAGAATAGGAGGAGGGTTTCTCTTAATCCGTTTTTGATAAGCAGCAAACCTTACTTTTGACAATCTAAGACATTGAGTCCTGATTTTCAAAGCCTCCCTATTCAGTCTGTAAAGATATTTCTTCCAAACAGCGTTAGCAGCCTCTTTGTCCATAGTAGTCATGCAAACATCCATAATGTCAGCAAAGTCTGAGACATTATCCTTATCAAAATCTCTTAACAGAGTATAAACACGTGATCCCAATTCTGCTTCATCAGGGGTTCTGGGTTTTCTTGGTTGGGTTAGTTGTGTTTGTGGTGTTTGTTCAGAAGGTTGAGGTTGTGAAGATGGATGTTCAGATGTTTGTGGTTCAGAAGGTTGAGGATTGATTTGTGGTTCAGATGTTGGTTGGTTGGTTTGTGGTTCAGATGTTTGTTGGTCAGAATGTTGTGGTTGAGGTATTGAGGGAATTGGTTGGGTTTCTGTTGGTTGTGGAGTGTTTTGGATTTCAAGAGGTTGTGGAGTGAGAGTTTGAGTTGGGGAATTTTGTGGAGAAGGTGGATGTTCAGAAGTTGGAGATTTAAACAGCTGTTTCCAAACACTCTCAGAACGAGGTTGTTTGAGATCATTCAAGCATTCATTAATGTAACCAGATGATTCATCATCAGATGATGTATCAGAGTGGTTAGATTTTTCAGAAGTTGAAGATAAATTGACAGACTGGTTTAAAGGTGTGACATCTAATATCTCATCAGGATCAACGAGATATTCAGAGTGTTCAGGGTGAACATCCTCTGGAATGGTATATTCTGGGATAGTGTTTTGTGGTTGTGGTGTTGTTTGTTGAGTTTGTTGTGGAATTTCTGTTTGTATGTTTGTTGGTTGCTTGGATTGTGGTGTATGAGGGGGGACAGAAGATGGTTTAGAGATAAAAGTTTTAGAAGGTCTGGATCTTCTAAATCTAAGTGGGGAGTCAGAGGGTGTGGGGGTATCAGAGTGATGAACAGGATTAGAATCAGTGTTAAATACCTGTTTCAGAGTATCTCTAATTTCTTCAAAAGTTGCTGCAGGAGGATTTGGTTGAACCTTCTTCAGCTTCTTCCTTTTCTTCTTCTTTTCAGCATCTGAATGCTTCCTTTTCTTCTGATGACCTTCACTATCAACTTTTCTCTTACGTCTTCTTTCCCTTGTCAAATCAGGAAGAACTTGGCCTTCCTTCTGCACAAGATTGGCAGGAATCTCAACACCATCTCTTAGGCAGCGAGCAACATACTCAGCAATAATTTCTCTAGGTTCATCTGAGGTGAATAAAGGAAAATCCTTAACAGGAATCCTTCTTCCCCTAACTTCTTCAGAGTTAGTTTTCCTTGGTTTCTCAGATAAATCATCAACCAGTTTCATCCTTCTCAGAGTTAATCCGTTTATTTCAGAGCCAATGATATAAGTCAGATCTTCTGTCAACCCAGCCTCTTGCAGATGCGCCACAAGTTGGTTTTCTATCAGAATATCTGAAATCAGCCTTCCCATAGGGATCCATGTTCTGACTTTTCCAGATTTATCTCTGGCTGTTTCCCTTGTTTCCTTGACGTGAGACACCAGATGATTAAACAATAAATATGGAAGATCAATCTGAATGTTTTGGTGTAAACAATACATGAAGTAAAGTTGTTCAGCATTAACATAATCAGAAGAGTTTGAAGAGGGTCTGTGAAAGATGGTGCTCATGAAAATCTTAGCCCATATCTTGTAAGTGGGTTTCAAGAACTTAACCTTCTTACAAGGTTCACCAGTAGTACAGATTTCTTGACATACATCTTTCAGGTCTTCACGCGCAGAAGACAGAGAGGTTACTCCATCAGTTGCCTTAAAACCTATGAGTTTCCTTATCAGGTTTTCAGTGATAACTATCTTTTTTCCCAGCACAGAGGAGTGAATGAACTTTGGAGTAGCAAATGCATGGATCCAGAACTCCTTCACTAACTTTGGATACACAGGACCCATAAGCCTGTCAAAGTAACCGTCCCAGCCTTGTGCTTTGATTGAAGAAATCAGATCATACCCATTTTCAGCAAGATCTTCTAAGTCCACGAAACTTTCACACAGTACTTCTAGTGAATCAACAGCAGTTAGGAGAGTGCGTACTGGTTCTATGACAGTGGTAGCATTCTTGGTAGTAACAGCGTTTGAAGTAGATGCCATTGTTGACGATGATGAAGAAGATGAAGGTTTCTGAGTTCTTTTAGGGTTTGCAAAGAGAGAGAACAACAAACAAAAGCGCATATGTGTTTGAGAATGTGAAAAGTGTGAATGTGTTATGAGAGTGGTTTATATAGACAAATAAAGCAAGCATGGGAAACACAACAGACACACATAGGACACATACGCACGTTTGCATTAAATGAAAAGTAATCATTTTTAATTATGATATGACATTTGGGGGAAAATCAAGACAGATTGAGATTTTCAAAGCAATACCTTAAACGTCATAATCAGTAGGTGTACTCCATCTTTTCAGATTCTGAGTGACACGTGTTTGCTTGCATGTGATTCTAAAACTCTTAAGAAATGAAACGTTTTCAACTTTCAGATCCTCTGAGATGGTCAGTTCAGAGTTTCACACAAAAAAAAATAATTCACAGATAAATTAAACAAGCAAGACAGATGAAATACTTCAGAGTGTTAAACACTTAGCATCTGAGAAGTTGACTCTGAGAAATATTACTCTGGACAAAAATCCATACAAATATTTTTCAGAATAAACTTAAACCTATCTTCAGCAAGGGGTTTTGTGAAAATATCTGCCCATTGATGATCTGTATCAACAAAGGCTAAATTTATTACACCCTTCTGAACATAGTCTCTGATGAAATGATGTTTAATCTCTATATGTTTGGCCTTAGAGTGTAAAATTGGATTTTTGGATAAACATATAGCAGAAGTATTATCACAGAAGATAGAAAGATTACTCTCATAGATTTGATAATCTTCTAGTTGACTCTTCATCCAGAGCATCTGAGTGGAACATCCAGCAGCAGCAATGTATTCTGCCTCTGTGGTTGATAGTGCAATTGTTGGTTGCTTCTTGCTGTACCACGAGATCAGATGACTTCCAAGAAACTGACAGCTTCCAGAAGTACTTTTGCGCTCAACTCTATCTCCAGCATAATCAGCATCACAGAATCCAACTAGTGAATATTCGTCAGATCTTCTGTAACACAAACCAACATTAGCAGTACCTTTCAGATACCTTAGAATCCTCTTAACAGCAGTTAAGTGTGATTCTCTAGGATCTGATTGGAATCTAGCACATAAACAAACACTAAACAGAATGTCTGGTCTAGAAGCAGTCAAATAAAGAAGAGATCCTATCATACCTCTGTAGAGTTTCTGATCTACCTTCTTACTTACCTCTTCCTTACCTAGAGTGCTTGTAGGATGCATTGGAGTCTTTGCCATTTTGCTATCCAGCATGTTAAACTTCTTCAGAAGCTCTTTAACATACTTGGTCTGATGTATGTAGGTGCACTCTGGAGTCTGATTTACTTGGATTCCCAGAAAGAATCTCAGTTCTCCCATCATGCTCATCTCAAATTCTGCCTGCATACATTTAGCAAACTCCTTTCCAAGCATAATATTTGTTGATCCAAAAATAATATCATCTACATAAATTTGACAAATCAACAAATCTTTCTTAATGGTTTTACAAAATAGTGTGGTATCCACTTTTCCTCTGATGAAATTTTTCTTCAGAAGAAAATTACTCAACCTCTCATACCAAGCTCTGGGAGCTTGTTTTAGTCCATAAAGAGATTTTTTCAGTTTGTAAACATGATCTGGAAAATTTTCATTTTCAAAACCAGGAGGTTGGTGGACATACACTTCCTCTTCTATAATTCCATTAAGAAAAGCACTTTTAACATCCATCTGATAAAGAGTGATGTTATGTTGTGCAGCAAATGAAATAAGCAAGCGTATAGACTCTAACCTTGCAACAGGAGCATATGTTTCTGTGTAGTCTATGCCTTCTTGTTGACTGTAGCCTTGAGCAACCAGTCTTGCTTTGTTCCTTTCAACTTCTCCTTTCTCATTAAGTTTATTTCTGAAAACCCATTTTGTTCCAATGACATTGAAACCTTTTGGTCTTGGAACCAGATCCCAGACTTCATTCCTTGTGAATTGATTCAGCTCCTCTTGCATAGCTAAAATCCATTCATTATCTTCCAGAGCCTTATCAACAGATGTTGGTTCTATAATTGACACTAAGCCACAGAAGGAAGATTCAGAAGTTCTGAGAAATGCTCTTGTCCTTATTGGATCATCTTTCTTTCCAATTATCACATCCTCTGGATGAGAAGCTTTCATTCTGGAAGAAGATCCTCTGACTGTTGGTCTTTCAGAAATATGCAGATTGTCAAGTTGGGAAGTTAGAGGCGTAGCATCTGGGTTTGCTTCAGAGTCTTTGTCTTCAGTCTTGTCTGCCTCTGAGCCTTCAGAGTCTGTGAGAATAACTTCTCTATCTGCAGAACTTTCAACTTGCTTTGGCTTTTCAGGGCCAAGCTTATCATCAAATCTAACATGAATAGATTCTTCCACAATCTGTGTTTCAGTATTGAATACTCTGTAGCCTTTAGAGCGTTCAGAATAACCAAGCATGAAACACTTCTGTGCTTTGGAATCAAACTTGTTCAGATGATCTTTAGTGTTAAGCATATAACAAATACATCCAAATGGATGAAAATAAGCAATGTTGGGCTTTCTGTTTCTCCACAATTCATAGGGAGTCTTTTCCAGAAGAGGTCTTACAGACACTCTGTTCTGAATATAACATGCTGTATTTATTGCTTCTGCCCAAAAGTATTTTGCCAGATTTGTCTCGTTGATCATGGTTCTGGCCATTTCTTGCAATGTTCTATTTTTCCTCTCTACAACTCCATTTTGTTGTGGAGTTCTAGGACAGGAGAAATCATGTGCAATTCCTTTTTCAGAAAAATATTTTTCAAAATATTTGTTTTCAAATTCACCACCATGATCACTTCTGACTTTAATAATTTTGCATTCTTTTTCAGTCTGGACTTGATTGCAGAAGTCAATGAACACAGAATGAGACTCATCCTTGTGTTTTAGAAACTTTACCCATGTCCATCTGCTGTAGTCATCTACAATGACTAACCCATACTTCTTGCCTCTGATGGATGCAGTTTTCACTGGTCCAAACAGATCAATATGAAGTAATTCCAATGGTCTAGAAGTGGAAACAACATTTTTTGGTTTAAAAAGAGATTTTGAAAATTTACCCTTTTGACATGCGCCACACAGAGCATCTGAATTGAACTTCAGATTAGGGAGTCCTCTGACCAGATTGAGTTTATTAATCTGAGATATACGTCTCATATTAATATGTCCCAATCTTCTATGCCAGACCCATTGCTCATCATTCACAGATAAAAGGCATTTTACATTTTGAACTTTAAGTTCTGAAAGGTTAATTTTGTAAATGTTGTTTTTCCTCTTTCCACTGAATAGGATTGAACCATTCTTTTGACATACAACTTTGCAACATTTTTGATTAAAGATGATATCATAACCATTGTCACTTAATTGACTTATGGACAATAGATTATGTTTCAATCCTTCAACTAACAGAACATTAGAAATAGAGGGTAGGTTACCATTACCTATTGTACCAGAGCCAATGATCTTGCCCTTCTGGTTCCCTCCAAATTTCACGTCCCCTCCAGATCTAAGTTCCAGGCTTTGGAACATAGACCTTTCGCCCGTCATATGTCGTGAGCATCCAGAGTCCAGGTACCATGATTGGTGTCTGGATTTTGCTGCTAAGAACATCTGCAACAGGTATAATTTTACTTTTAGGTACCCAGATCTTCTTGGGTCCTTTGGGGTTAGATGTTCTGTGGTTTTGCCTAAACTTCTGTTTTTCAACATAATGTTTATTCTGGCTAGCCCTTGGCTTAAACACATAAGTACTCTTTTCAGAGCTTGTATGTTTAATATCATTCAGATGACCAAACTTAAAATGAGAATACAGAGGAGTCTTCTTGATGAAGAGTTTATCAACATATTTTGGATTGCTTCCAGAGGAAGATTCACATCCAATGCCTCTTCTGTTGTTCCCACTAACACCATAGATCATAGAAGCCATTTTGCTTCTGTCTATGCTTTTAGTGAGGAATCTTTTAAAACTAGAGTCATATTTTTCTAAAATATTTTCACTTGACTCTGTTTCAGTATCAGATTCTTGTTGAGTTGTTTCTAAATCATTTTTGAGTTTTAAATTTATTTCTTTCTGCTCAACAAGTTCTGTTCTCAGAAGATCAATCTCATATTCAAGATTGCTTTTCAGCTTCTTGTATTTGAGTCTAATCTTGCTGTAGCTTTCCAACATGTCAGATAAACTTTCAACAAGTTCAGCTCTGGAGAGTTCAGAAAATACCTCTTCAGAGTCAGAGTCTGATTCTGACTCAGATTCAGATGATGACGTTCCTTCATCTTGATCATTTGTGTTGGCCATCAGCGCAACATTTGCACATTCTTCCTCAGATTCAGAAGATGATTCAGATTCATCTGAGTCATCCCATGTAGCCATCAGAACCTTTTTCTTTTTATCAAACTTCCTTTTGGGTTTTTCCTTTTGAAGTTTGGGACATTCACTCTTGTAGTGTCCAGGTTCTTTACATTCAAAGCAAGTGACCTCTTTCTTGCCAGATCTTCTGTGTCCAGAAGATTCTCTCTTTTGATCAGATCTTCTGAAGTTGTTGAACTTCTTCCCTTTGTGCTTCCAGAGTTTGTTGATCCTTCTGGACAGCATGGATAGTTCATCTTCTTCTTCAGAAGAAGATTCCTCAGAGCTTTCTTCATTTACCTGCAAAGCTTTAACAGATTTGTTAGATTTAAAAGCTAAGGATTTACCTTTATCTTTCTTCTGGGGTTCATCTTCCTCCAGCTCAATCTCATGACTTCTCAAAGAACTGATGAGTTCTTCTAATGAGATTTTGTTCAGATCCTTGGCCAGCTTCAATGCAGTCACCATAGGTCTCCATCTGGTAGGAAGACTTCTGATGATCTTCTTGACATGATCAGATGTTGAGTAGCCCTTGTCCAGAACTTTCAACCCAGCTGTTAGAATCTGAAATCTGGAAAACATAGTCTCAATGTTCTCAGATTCTTCCATCTTGAACGCTTCATACTTCTGTATCAGCGCCAGAGCCTTTGTTTCTTTCACCTGAGAGTTTCCCTCATGAGTCATTTTGAGAGACTCAAACATATCATGAGCAGTGTCTCTGTTGGTAATCTTCTCATACTCTGTATGAGAGATTGCATTAAGAAGTATGGTTCTGGCTTTGTGATGATTCTTGAATTCTTTCTTCTGCTCCTCAGTCATTGATTTTCTATCAATCTTTTTGCCATCCTTAGTAGGATGTTCATATCCATCAATGACTAAATCCCAGAGATCAGCATCATACCCCAAGAAAAAACTTTCAAGTCTATCTTTCCAATAATCAAATTTTTCTCCATCAAACATTGGAGGTTTGGTGCTGATTCTGTCTCCTTCATATTTGTTGCTTGATGTAGGAATATCACCCATATTAGCAACCAAATAAATAACAGAGTATTCTTCTCACTGGATCTTTATCTGTCACGGTTAAGTGAATGCACACTCAGAACCGGAGCTCTGATGCCAACTGAAGGTGAGAAAATACTTAGAAGGGGGGTTGAATAAGTATGACAGAAAATAATCAAAGATAAAAACTCAAGTATTTTTATCCTGGTTCGTTGAACTCAACTACTCCAGTCCACCCTTTTCAAGAGTGATTTGCCTTTCTCAACAAGGACTTAATCCACTATTCAAATCAACTGATTACAAATAGCAACACCTAAGAACAACTGTTCTTAGTCTTCTCAAGAGCTACTGATCTAACCTAGATCCTCTTAAGGAAAACTTCCTTTACAAATTAATGTAATACAATGTAAGAGTAATAAATTGCTTCTATGAAAGCTATAAACACAACTGTGTTATTTCTCTAAGTTTAGAACAATGTATGAACAGCAAAGAATATGAGAGCTTGAGAGTTTTTCACGTGAGAGTGTTCTTGCTATCTTTCGTCTTTTTCGTCACTTGAAGAATGAGCTATGATTTCCTTTTTATAGCCACTTGAATATTGGAGAGAATATTTTACCGTTGGAGAAGATATTTCCAATATCAAAAAAGGTACAGTCCTTTGTACTATTGCAGCAGAGAGACGGCGCACAAAATGTGGGTGTAGCAATTGTCTGCTGAGCTGTGAATTTACCATATATGGAATGTATCAGAGGAATAATCTTCTTGCAGAGAATTTTGTCTATCCCAATTAAGGAAAGATTTGCTGGCATATTCCAACGGATATATTAAAATAATCTTCTTCAAATAATTCTTCAGATAGTTCAGATCAACAATCAATATCAGAGTCTTCAGTCTTCAGAATCTTCTGGAAACTTCAGAGCCTAAGATGTTCTTCAGATGTTGATGAATCAGAGTCTGGTGCAGCTGTGTGCTTGAAGCGTAACATGCTCTTAGATCAGGGTCTTCACTTAGATCAGAGTCTTCTCTCATTCAGAGTCTCTTCACTCAGAGTCTTCACTCATTCAGAGTCTCTTCACTCAGAGTCTTCACTCATTCAGATTCTTGATAATATATGCAGCGTGTTGTATCTTCAGAATCTTGATGACTAAGCTCTTATACTTCAGATTCTTCTAATCTTCAGATGCTCTTGAGCCATTCAGAATTTATTGTTCACATCAAATTTGCTCTTTAAGATTAAAATCTTTTGTGCCTGTAGAAAACAGTTTAGAACAAATTTAGAGAGTATAATTCTTGTATACAAATTATCATTAATGTTATCATCAAAACATAGAGATATTACTAAGACACAATCTGTGCTCTTACAGAATTAACCACGTGGAAGGGACGTGGTCCAACTACGACAAAATGGAGTTCTACTATCAGATCTGCAGGTTTCCAAAGGAGGTGATTATCGCCAACCAATGCACTACTCGTCTGTTGTGCTATGCAAAGAATCTTACCGTTTCTGATCAGATGCTTCATTACGTAATCTGTTATGTGATGATTCCCAAGGATTCAAATCATGCCCAAATTAACGATTTGGAAATGCAACTTCTTTTTGCTATCAAGAACAAGATTCATGTCAACTGGATTTTGACCATTATGTATCACCTTCAACAACAACTATCTCTTTCAACCCGTCTACCGTATGCAAGGCTGGTGTCTAGAATTTTGGAGCTGACAACTTTGAATCTTAACCGTGAACCAACCACCAAGATGAAATCAACCACCAATGAGATTAACGACATTACAATTGTCAAGAACACCGAAATTTTTAAGGATACTGACGGTACTTATAAGTATTCGGATGAAGGAGCCGCTGCCAACCAAGCCTATCCCGTACCTGAAGGAGGCATTACAAATGAATTCCTCTACCAAACTATGATGACCCAACATAGAGAAACCTCCCGGGCCATTGCTTCTCTCCGAAACCTTGTACTTATCTCTCGCCGCACCAACACCGACAACTTTGTTGAATCTGATGAAGAAGGTGAAGAAGAAGAGGAAGCAGATGAAGAGGATATGGCTGATGATTTTTAGAAAATATTTGCTTATGTTGCTTTGCTTCTGTTCTTTTATTCCAAACTGATTATGTTATTTTGCTTCCGTTTGATTTGTAACCGTACACTATTTGTGCTGCATGTTTTATATGTTGCATTTCTTTTAATTATATTTGCTTTCTTGTTTACATAAATGCGTGCTGCCATATATGCTGCTATCTTGTGTCTGTTTGAAAGCTCTTTCCTTTTTGTTGATGTCAAAGGGGGAGAAGAGCTTGGTTCTTCTAATATCTCTCTGTGCAAATATTTTTTTTGCCTCAGTATAGATAGGGGGAGCTGCTGGACACAGGGGGAGAAGCATACCGAACCAAGAGATCGCACAAACGTTTTTTTATTGCCATCATCAAAAAGGGGGAGAATGTAGAAGCATGCTTCAATCTCAAGTTTTGATGATGTCAACACTACTCAAGAAGCTCATTTCTCAGTTGCAAAAAAATCAAGCCTTTCAAAGTTATCAAGACTATGCAAGGGTATCTTTCAAGTCAAGCTTCGTATGCAAAAACTGTTCTACATCTGTCGAGACTTGGACACAAGGCTGGTATATTAAAGTTCTCTCTCTAAATTGATATACAAGTGTTCAATACTGTAAACTATTTTTGCATAATGCATTAACATGTTTTAAATTCATTTGGAATTGGTATAACACTTTTAACTTAATTATTTTTCAAAGTTTTTATAGTGTTAACCGATTAACCATATGGGTTAATCGGTTAACGCCCTCAAATTTTAAATTCTTTGGGCCAACGTTACAGTGTTAACCGATTAACCTATATGGTTAACCGATTAACACTGAACGTTTTCTGAAAAATTGTTTCCTTTCAAGTTCAAAATGTGTTCAAATGTTATACCCTTTCATCCATTGTTTTGTACTGCCCTATACCCTTTTGAAATGGTGTTTTGACTGATATAAATTCTGTAAAATTCAAATTGACAAAAAAACACCTACAAATTTTCAAATTATTATTCATTGAATCAAATTCACTAAAATTCAAATATTTTCAAATATCTTCAAAGTGTTCATATTGTTCATATTTTTCATATGCATATCATTGAACACTTGTATTGAGATCAAAAGAGTGAATTCTGATCAAAAGGAGAAGATCAATCTTTGTATTGATATCACTATTATTACTCTCATCAAATCATTAGAATTACTTGTATTTGACTTGTGATCCAGGATTGTTGGACACAAGGGTGAGTGTTGCAAGAGGATTGTTCTTGCATCCTAAGTTGTTAAAGTTTCTATAAGCCTAATTCACCCCCCCTCTTAGGCATACTCTGAACTTACAATTGGCATCAGAGCAGGTTAAGGTAACCTGTTCCTAACGATTCAGTATGGCTTCCGCAAGTACCAACCCGGTTTTTAAAGATGGTGGAAGTAGTAACAAGCCACCACTCTTTTCTGGAGAATATTTCGATTTTTGGAAAATCCGTATGAAGGCACATCTTGAGGCTCAAGGAGACGATATATGGGAAAACATAGAAACTGGTCCACATGTTCCTACAAGTGTGGTAAATGGTGTTGGAACTCCAAAGATAAAATCCTCATGTGATGAAGATGACAAGAAGAGAATTTTGAATGAGAAGAAAGCAATCAACATACTTCAAAGCGCTCTCAGTATGGACGAATTTTTCCGTATATCACAGTGTAAATCGGCAAAGGAGATTTGGGACACCTTGGTAGAAACGCATGAAGGGACATCCGAAGTAAAAAGATCAAGACTTAATACTTTAAGTCAAGAATATGAAATGTTCCATATGCAGCCTGGTGAATCCATTGTTGCCTTACAAAAGAGATTCGTTCATATAACAAATCATTTGACTGCTCTCGGGAAGACCTTCACCAATGATGATCTCAACTTGAAAGTCCTAAGATCCTTAACAAGAGAATGGCAACCGAAGGTGACCGCTATTTCGGAAAAGAAGAGTCTTTCAACGATGACATCCGCTTCCTTATTTGGAAAACTTCAAGAGCATGAACTGGAACTTGGAAGGCTTGAGAAGCATGAAAGTCAACACAAGAAGTCCAAAGGAATTGCCTTGAAGATTGACACAAAGGATGACAAAAATGACGAATCTTCCGAAGACGAAAATTTCATGCTTCTAGTAAA
The DNA here is from genome assembly GCA_963859935.3 of Lathyrus sativus. Lineage (NCBI taxonomy): Eukaryota > Viridiplantae > Streptophyta > Magnoliopsida > Fabales > Fabaceae > Lathyrus > Lathyrus sativus. Next base: position 279,095,301 of record OZ012739.1, read on the forward strand.
GAAGCTTGGTAAGTTTTTTTAATAATAATAAAAATTCCTCTTTTTCTAAAAAGAATAGACATTTCAGGAAAAAGGAGGTATCCACATCAAATCAAGAAGTTACATGTTACGAATGTGGGAAACAAGGTCACATAAAGCTGGATTGCCCGAAACTCGCAAATAAAGGAAAATTCAAAGGCAAGAAGGATTTCAAAACTAAGAAGGCCTATGTTGCATGGGACAATAACGAGATAAGCTCATCATCGGAATCGGATAGCGACGAATGTGTAAATATGGCTCTCATGGCATCACATCATTCCAATGAAGAAATTGATGAGGTTAGTAGCAATTTTTCAGTTTATGACAATGATGCACAAGAAGTCATAGATGAACTTCTGAGAAGTATAAGGGTAATGGTTGTCCTAAGACCCACATCAGGTCTTATTGCAGGGAAGGGGATGCTTACTCAGATGATGAGAAGCTTTTGATCCATTTCTTCCAAGAAAGTCTGATTGAAGCTTCCCTAGAGTGGTATATGCAACTTGAGCGCTCTCACGTTAAGAACTAGAAAGAGTTGGCAGACGCTTTTGTAATGCACTATTAGTATAATACTGATATGGATCCGAATCGTGCGCACCTACAAAATCTGACCCAGAAGCCTAATGAATCCTTCAAAGACTTCGCATAAAGATGGAGAGGTTTAGCTGCAAGGGTCAACCTGTAACACCCTTTTCTACCCCACAATTATCATGGCAAAATTACACAGATTTCAGAGTAAATAAATAAATCTCAATAAAAAGCCACCAAAAGGGCGTACATTTCTCAATGTTGTCAAAATAGGTCCATACTCCGTAACTACGGGTTTCCCCCAAAATACATCAAAACATCATAAACAGCAGAACTCAAAACATAAATCAAAGTTTTCCTCAAAAAGGGAAAGTTAGAAAAATAACTCCACGGTATAAAGTTTAACTCAAAGAACCCAACCCAATGTTACATATCAGAGCAAGATCCTCTAAGTTAACCATAAAGGCTAATGACTCTAAAACTTCAAAATAACTCCTCGACGACATCCACAACTAAACTTGGTCATCTGCATGTTACTCACGTAGAGGTAACATTCAAATAGGCAGGGTGAGTAAAACAATTCATAATAATCAATGTATAGCAATCAATACATAAACGGCATCATAATTATATTCAACACATTGATATTCCTCAAATATGCCTCGAAGGCCACAACATTATAATTCATACAAAAAGACTCAGAAATGCAATGCGACACAACTCAATGCATGTGGTACCAATCATCACAACTCGATGGACACTGGGCCATCAAACCTCCAAAGATCCCCATCAATAGGATCGATTCTACTAGAGAACCGGAGCACATCAAAACACTTCACATCCACACAAGGGGTTGAAGCCAAAGTAATCGAGGTCCTGAACCGAAGCCCGGATGCACATGAATGCATAATGCACACGTCATAAATCATCCTCATAATAACATCATAGGTGCATCATCATTCACCATATTCATCATCATCAAATGTTATAGCTTATCATCATAATCATCATCATATATCATGTCACCACAGCTCATCATAATAATCATCATCATTCATCGTGTCATCACAACACATCATAATACTCATCATCACACATCATTTCTTCATATAATTCATCATAATAATTAATCCCACACATCATGTCATCATATAATTCATCATAATAATCATCATTACACATCATGGAAATTGTCATATAATTTATCATAATAATTAATCTCACACATCATGTCATCATATAATTCATCATAATAATCATCATCACACATCATGGGAATCGTCATATAATCACGTACAAACCACATATTAGCTCATAGTCATCCTCATATTAGCCCATCATATTATCACATATTAATTCATAATACTACCCCATATTATCTCATATTAATTCATAATATTATCCCATATTATCTCATATTAATTCATAATATTATCCCATATTAATCCATAATATTATACTCGCAGTAATCCTCACACTATCGCCTATCAATCACATAATTCCTCCCTATCATACTCATGTTAACTCATCTCAGAAATCTCAGAATCAAACATCAAGGCATCGCTGCACACGATCAACATTCGCGAAACTCTGCTACATTCGCTGGCATGCTCGCTAGGCGAGTCGGGGCAAGTTTCTTCGTTAGGCGAAGCTTTCTTCGCTAGGAGAGTCTGGGAAAACATGGTTCGCCAGGCGAAGCTTTTCTTCGCTAGGCGAACAACACGATGACAACAAAATCGGCTACGCACCAGAACTAATTTCTACCCAAAAACTCATACGATTCACACACCCATGCCCCCCAAAACATCCCTAAATCATCCCTAAGGTCATACGGAGATAACAGCATAAAACCTATGGTTTATTAGGCCAATCCCGGAACATATTCACATTCTAAACCATAATTTCCCTGCAATTACCCTAAAGGCATCATAATTTCTCATATCACATATTCCTATTCCTTATGGTCAGACATATAGTAATCTAAGGTTTTGGCCACAAAGGCCTAAGGTTTCCTAATTGCATATCAATATTAAGTGATACATACCACTTTCCATAATCTCAAAGTCTTATCATCAATTTCCCTAATTTTCCCACAATCAACCCAAAATACCTTCAACCTTAACCCCACCATAAACGCATCGAAAGGCGTACATAGAAAATCATGAAAAGCTTTCACGATTAACTTTGGGATCTTCTGCCTCCAACCTTTTCTTCAGAGCTCTGACCACCAAACTTTCATGGTTAACACAAATGAATTCAAATTTTCCTTCAGAACTCAATTTTGTCCAACCTAGTCTTGGGCCTCACAAATTGGGCTTTTCCCTCATTATCCTTACTAACTCCCTCAAATGCCCAAATTACCCTTATTTCATTTATATTCATTTTAATTAATAATAATACTAATAAATTAATATTATATGCTATTAATCAAATAAATACCCGAAAATGCACATTTCCAAATACTTCTCAAAACCACCGAAAATTCACCGAAACATGAATATTCTCTATTAAATAATTAATTAAAATATTCCGATTAAATTTGGGGTGTTACAACTCTCCCCAACTTAAAAGAATTTTCGTCACCGAAAATTACCTCAAGAAATCAGAGTCGGATACGACTCCTTCATCTGATCTTCATGTTCCCAAGTCCAACCTTCTCCAACTGGTCCTCCCCACAATACCTTCACTAAGGCAATCTCTTTACCTCGCAGCTGCTTCACTTCTCGTTCATCAATCTGAACAGGCCACGCCTCAAAAGTAAAATCATCTTGCACTTGTACATCATCCATCTGAATCACATGAGACGGATCTGAAATGTACTTCCTCAACTGAGATACATGAAACACATCATGCAAATTCGCAAGCGACGGCGGTAAAGCAATCCGATAGGCTACTTCCCCCATCCTCTGTGAAATCTGATACAAACCAACAAAGCGCGATGTGAGCTTTCGAGACTTCAAAGCTCGGCCAACACCAGTCACCGACGTAACTCTCAGAAACATGTGATCTCCCTCTTGAAACTGAAGTGCTTTCTTCCTTTTACCATGATAACTATTTTGACGAATCTGCGATGCTTTCATCTTTTCTTGAATCATCTTGATCTTTTCAGTCGCCTCTTGCATAATTTCAGGTCCGAGCACATCACTCTCGCCGGACTCATACCAACACAAAGGAGTCCTACACCTCCTACCATACAAACCTTCATACGGTGCCATTTCGATACTAGAATGGTAACTGTTATTGTAGGTAAACTCAACCAACGACAAATAACTATCCCACGATCCGCCTTGATCCAACACACAAGCTCTCAGCAAATCCTCTAAAGACTGGATAGTTCTCTCCGTCTGTCCATCCGTCTGTGGATGGTAGGCAGAACTCAACCTCAACCTTAGTGCCCAAAGCTGTCTACAAACTTTCCCAGAATCTCGACGTAAATCTCGGATCTCTATCCAAAACAATACTCGACGGAACACCATGAAACTTCACAATCTGCTTAATATATAATTCAGCAAGCTTCTGCAACGAATAATTGATCCTCATCGGTACAAAATGAGCCGATTTAGTCAATCTATCCACAATTACCCAAATCCAATCATATCCTTTCACAGTCTTCGGAAAACTTGTCACAAAATCCGTAGAAATGCTATCCCATTTCCATTCTGGAATACTCAACGGTTGCATCAGACCCGATGGTCTCTGATGTTCAATCTTCGACTTCTGACAAGTCAAACAAGCATAGACAAATTATGCAATTTCCTTCTTCATACTCGGCCACCAAAACAACTTCTTCAAATCTTGATACATCTTTGTGGAACCAGGATGAATACTCAACCCGCTTCTATGACCTTCTTCAAGAATGCTCTTCTTGATTTCTGGTACATCGGGAACACATACTCTATCTCCGAACATCATCACACCATTCTCATCGATCCGAAAATCACCTCCGTTACCTTGATTGATTAACGTGAGACGATCCACCAAACTGAAGTCAGACTTCTTACCTTCTCCAATCTCTTGGAGAATACTACTAGTCAACTTCAGCATACCCAACTTCACACTGCTAGGAGTCTCTTCGCAAACCAAACTCAAATCTCTGAATTGCTCAATCAGTTCTAACTCTCGAACCATAAGCATCAACATATGCAAGGACTTCCTACTCAATGCATCAGCTACAACATTAGCCTTACTAGGATGGTAACTCAATTCAAAATCACAATCCTTCAGAATTTTAAGCCATCTTCTCCGCCTCATGTTCAACTCCTTCTGATCAAATAAATACTTCAAACTCTTATGATCATTGAACACTTCGAATTTGGATCCAAAAGATAATGTTGCCAAATTTTCAGCATAAAAACCACAGCGACCAACTCTAAGTCATGCGTAGGATAATTCCTTTCATGAATCTTCAGTTGTCTAGAAGCATAAGCAACAACCTGACCATTCTGCATTAATACACCTCCAAGACCCATCTTCGATGCATCACAATAGACAACAAAAGACTCACTCAGATTCGGCAAAATTAACATCGAAGCAGTCGTCAACTTCTTCTTGAGTTCTACAAAACTCTTCTCACAAGCTACATTCCACACATAAGCTTGACCCTTTCGAATCAACTGAGTCAAAGGCAATGCCAACTTAGAAAAGCCTTCTATAAACCTGCGATAATAACCAGCCAACCCAAGGAAACTTCGAATCTCAGTAGCAAACTTTGGAGTCTCCCACTGCAACACAACATCAATCTTCGACGGATCAACAACAATCTCGCCACTAGAAATCACATGACCAAGGAAACTCACTTCCTTCAACCAAAAATCTCACTTAGACAACTTGGCATAAAGCTTCTTGTCCTTTAAAACCTGCAATACAACTCTTAGATGTTGTGCATGCTCTTCTTCAGACTTAGAATATATCAAAATATCATCAATAAACACCACCACAAACTGATCCAAATAAGGATGGAAAATCCTATTCATATAATCCATGAATACACCAGGTGCATTAGACACACCAAACGACATCACAATATACTCATAGTGCCCATACCTCGTCCTGGAAGCTGTCTTCGGAATATCATCAAGCTTAACGCGAATCTGATGATAACCAGACCTCAAATCAACAATGCTAAACATACAAGCACCCACCAATTGATCCATCAAATCATCAATCCTCGGAAGTGGATACTTATTCTTAATCATCACTTTATTCAATTATCGATAATCCATACACAATCTCATGCTACCATCTTTCTTCTTCACTAACAACACAAGAGCACCCCACGGAGAAACACTCGGTCTAATAAACTTCTTCTCAAGCAAATCTTCCAACTTTAATTCAACATGGAAGAGCAAAAAACCCATGGAAAGTCTTGGTTTTCATTAAAACATTATAGGTCTCTTTTTGATCCCTAAAGACTTGAAATTTTTCTAAGTGTTTTATGATTTTCACTTCTCTCATGGAGGCTACTTTGAAGGACCATATCTCTCAACTCAAGCTGCCAAATCAATAATTTCTTTTCATATTGCAAAGATTGCATCTCCCTCTATCCAATGCAAGTAGAATCATCCCAAAAAGCCTCCTACGTTGTGAGCACCATGGTTGCAAAGTTTGAATTTCAAAGCTGAGATTTCTCTTCAAGTCAGAATTGGAATTGTTTAAATTGGCATATAATCACCAAATTAAGCCACAAATTCAATCTAAACATGATTAACCAACTTGCCTAGGTTGATAGCCTTGAAACACAAGTTTTGAGTGAGTTTTGAGTGTGCACGATTTCCATCCAAATTGCCTCATTCACCCTCCATTTTAATTCATATAGCTTCTCCTATAAAAAGGAAGTCATTTCCACCCATTTCCACAAGCTTTTGATAGCCAAAACCACTCTGCCAAGATCCCATTTGAACTCTTGAGCTTGAACTTTGAATTTCCATTTCCACACCTTAAACACTCAAATTCTTCACTCAGTTAGCTTCACCAACACTCAGTGAAGCTAACTAGATTAAGAGCTTGAAGAATCGTGGCCTGAATCAAGCTAGGGAACCCTATTTTTAGAGCTTCAAGGTTGAGCTTCAACAAATATAATTCTCAACCATTTTGCTTCAAATTTGTTGCTAAGATGTAGTCCTTGACATGCTGATGTTATTTGTATAGTTAGTTTTTAGTTGCAGTTGAGTTTTGTTGCTGAATTCTCAAATTCGTGTTTGAATCTAGGTCTAGTTTTTTTCAAATCGAGTGAGTTATGATTTAAAGAAATTTGGCGCGATGATATGGTTGAGATCGTCTTGAAAAGACGCATCAAACGAAACCAGTATGAGCTCCATTGGTTATGGTTTGAGGGATCCACGATTTTCTGCAGATCCTTGGATGTTTCAGGTGGCTGGAGCTTAAAGATGATGATCTCACCGTCCATCATGCCACCTGTTTTAATCTCAGGCCTTTGACTTTAAATGGATCCGTGTGCATGAGCTGACTAGCGTCCATTAGGGATGCGCGCTTTCTGATCTTTGGATCTGACACGTCATTTAATGAGACTTGATCCAACACACCTTGTTTTTCTGTTCTATTTTCTTTTTTCTAAATTGTTTTTAAATTTATTTTAATTTCAGAAATTCACAATAAATTCATTTTTTATCTGAAAAATACCAAAATATTTTCTAAAATTCTCTTTTATTTTTGGGCATTTTTATTTTGCATTTTTATATTTTTCATGATTTTTATTTATTTTGCATGATTTTAATTGGTTTAAAAATACTTTTTCGCCATTAAAAATTATGAAATTATTTTCAAATGATCCTATGACGGTTTTGAACCTATGGTGATTTTCTTGGTTTTTTGTTTTGGATATTTTCTTGTATTTTTGATTTATTTGTTTGATTTTTATTAATTTAAAATTGTTTTTGAGCATTAGAAAATGTTGGGAAATTTTCACATGATCCTATGATGGTCCTAGACCTATGGTGATGCCTTTAGATCTTCCCTCATGCCTTGATCTCCTCTTTTCCTTTTTTAGGGTTTTTTTCTTCTTTTTATTTGATTTTATTTTGGTTTTTATTTGTTTATTTTGGTAAATAAATGACATGATCCTTGATGAGGTGATTTTCCCTTGACTTCTCCTCATTCCTTTGGGATTTTTGATATTTTCCTTGGTGTTCCTTCAGTTGTGTTTGTGGTTGATGGTTGATCCACTTTGAAGTTTAACTTTGACTGTCAAACTTAAGTGATCCCTCTTGTGCACTCATGATCGGATGTAAACCATTTGTTTTTGTTTTATGGTTGCCCCTCTTGTCTCTTGGTTCATTTGATTGCATGATGCTTGGATTTTTCCTTTGCTTCTTGTTTGGTTCATCTGATTGAGCATTAGGTGGTTTGTTTTGCCTTTGGTGTTTGTCTGCATTTTGGTTTTGTTTTGGTTTTGGGAGGCTCCTATGATATGTTGATCTGAGGTGTTCTTGTCCCTTTTGTGTTTTTTTTTCATCTTTCTTCTTCTCTTTCTTTCTCTCTCTCTCTCTCTCTCTCTCTCTCTCTCTCTCTCTCTCTCTCTCTCTCTCTCTCTCTCTCTCTCTCTCTCTCTCTCTCTCTCTCTCTCTCTCTCTCTCTCTCTCTCTCTCTCTCTCTCTCTCTCTCTCTCTTGAGATTTATTTTAGTTTTGTTTTCATCTGTGATTGAACTGGATATTATTTACTTGTGCTTTTTTCACATGATCCCTTAGGATTCATAGTCCCTCTGTTTAAGATGGGAGTAGGAGAGACACCAGGCCTTCAATCCTTTGCATGATAACAATTAGGATAGTCCCTTTCATCTCAACTCTAAGTCCATCTTTTGTATGATAATATTAGGTAGACTTCCCTTTTATCCTAACTTTAGGATCATTTTGTATGATAACATTAGGGTTTTCTTGTGTCTTCTCTTCTCATCTCAAACTTCTTTAAGACGTTTAATAAAGAATGATAAATGTTGTACGCTACGAGTCTTAAGTACATGGGAAATGATGAGTGAGGGTTTCTCCTCACTTATTTAGAGTTTTTAGTTTATGCCCTTTGGGCGATATGCGACGCATTCGCTCCTATATCATAGCCTCTAGTGCAACATGAGTCTCAAACTAACTCAATTCACTTTACTAAAACTGATAAACTAAAGTCAAACCTTTTTATCCTTCGGGATTGTTTTTCAAACTTCATTTTCAGAACAAAGTACATTACTTTTCCGTTCTACCGCAAAGAGGCATCGTCCCTAACTGTTGGAATGTGGACTTAACGTCACTCATAAAAAACACTTAACCAACCTGTGGTTTCGTTAGCCCGAACTACATTTGCTTTGATTTCTCATACCATATGAGGATACATAGAAATAAGACGAAGATGTCTTGGCGAGCAACCTTCCCCCCATCACCCATAGTTTCCCGAACTACGTTGACTTTGACTTTCCCATTACACGAGGGAATACGTAGGCATAGGGCGACGATGTCCTATCGAGTCTTATCTTCTTTTCCTTTTCCTGAATTTAGTAGTAGCTTTTAGATAATTCACCTTTTTTATAGACAACAAGCATGGATCCCGTTGAGTACAACAGACGTGAGGGGTGCTCATACCTTCCCCTTGCGTAACCGACTCCCAAACCCAAGATTGGGTTGTGATGACTGGCCGGTAAATTAGCAAGTGTACTAATTGTACCGATGTAGTAATAAGGGGAAATTCCCCGAATATCGATCTCGCGGACTGCGTATGAACACAAGTTCTAAAATAATACAATTGAACAAAAAGTCATAGGGGTTTGGTTTGTTTCTTACAATTTTAAAGGCCAAAAGGCAAAAGCAGTAAAATAAAGGTTTTAGACAATTATGAGAAGCATGCTAGAGTAGGGTGTATGAAAAAACCTTGTAATAACCTTAATCCTTATTTTTCAGAAATCACTGCTCAATTCAATCGTTACCGGTTTTAAAGATTAGTTGACTCTAATTCCTTAGTAGAAAACTCTTTGGTATTCTTCCTATGCCCCAATTCCTTGGCGGTATAGGAACAATCCCAAGCAACATATTTTATCTAAAACATTACAGTTACTATAGGGTATCCCCATTCCTAGGCAATATCTACTATAGTATTATCGTATAAACGCGTTAACGATCGTTTTTCCAAATCTAAGGTTAACCGTAAAACAAATCCTTATTTGTCAAATAAGAAAACCCATAAGAAAATTATACAATAACAACGATGATTAGAAAGTACTGAAATCCATTATTCAAAGGAAACAAGGTTATTACAAAGTCAATTCAGGGACACCCCCTAGCATTGGGGGGTTTAGCTACTCAAAATAATAAAAATAAACTCAACAATAAAATTCAACATTACAAGAGAATTGGTTGCTTTGATCTTCAATCGCTTCCGCTCATGAGGATCTTCCGTTCCCAAATCCTTGATCGCTTCAATCTTTATCGTCCAATTTATTTTCCGTTCAAAAGTTTAATCCTTATTCTTTCTCCAAACACGTATCAAATAGTCTCAATTCAAACTAATCACTAGGGAAATACCCCCAATACCCTCGGGGATCACAAGAGTCAAAAATACAAGAAAAATAGGGAAAAAAACGCTTCCTGCAACACGGGCCGTGTCAGGCAACACGGGCGCCCGTGTTGGCTTCCTGAAAGATTTTTCGCGTGAAATTTGCAAGTCCCAGGTGTCACAACACGGGCCGTGTCACACAACACGGGCACCCGTGTTGTGCCACTGTTTTTTCTCCAAAAATCGCCTTTTCTGAGCAAATCCTGCAACACGGGCCGTGTCACACAACACGGGCACCCGTGTTGCACCCCTGTTTCGAATCTGACTTTGACTCCAATACGAAAGTCGTATCTCTCTCTCTTAGCTTTTCGGCGGTTTTTATAACGCCTCAAACGGATTCCCGGAACTCCAGTTATGATCGTTTTCGTGCAGACTGCTAAAGATTTCACAACAAAACTCTTCCGAAATCTTGCCATTTTTTCCCAGTTTTTGCTCTGCTTCTCCTTTATTGTATACCTGAACCTAGAAACAATAAAAATACCAAATCGACGCGTAAAATGTAATAAAAACAACTAAAATGCGACAAGACAAAACAAATGATTAACTGACATAAACGGTAAAATAACGTGTAAAAACCACCGATCAAACTCCCCCAAACTTAAACCATTGCTTGACCTCAAGCAAAAAGCTTGGATAAATAATTTTCAAGTCAAACAACACATTAAGTGAAGGGTTCAGGGTGTAAGGCGTGTCGATACTCATACGTGAGTCTTAGTTCCAATCGGCTCAAATCAGCTCTTTCGGTACTCATCCGTTAACGAAGGCATTACATAAACACATACCGCAGTAAACATACGGACCTAAATCTCCCTTTCGGCCACCTCTCCAACTATGCTTTGGGATTAAGTCTTTACTTCGATTTTCTACCCCTTTCATTCGGATAATCAGATTAAGGCATGCACATTTGCTCGAGATTTTTTTGTGTGGCACCTTTATTCTTTTTCTCGCTCACAGGCGTTTATTAGTCCACTTTGGGACGACTATATAGAATCAACCGCCGTTAGGCTAAATAACCGGGTGAGGGTTACCCAACTTAGAAGGACAAGTTGTCTTTACCGTCATTATTCAACTCTTTTTTTTTTGTTGCCACACATCATTCTCAAAACAATTTTTTTTATTATTATGCAGGACTATCACAATGAACTAATCGGGGTATACTTTTCAAATCCAAGTACTATGGCACAAATCTACACGTTGGACTCATTTCCTTACGCTGGGGAACCTAGGGTGTTCAAGTTATACCTCAATTTCCAAACTTTCCCAAGTTCCTTAGTTCAAACTCCACTTCCCTTGAACTCTAAATACTTTCTTGACTACCTTACACACCTACTAATCACAAGAAAAAAATTTATGATCTCCATATGGGCGAATTCGATGTGATTTTTACCGAACTTAAAAATAAAAAGGTGTTTAAATAGACAATTCAAAACGGTAAAACCTCCCCCAAACTTGAACTAAACATTGTCTCAATGTTCAAGAATCAAGAGAAGAAGAGGTGTACTCACAGAGATCCTCACAGAGGGGTCGACAGGTAATGCAGTACCTCTTCGCTGCTTCCACGTTTTCCCTTGTAAAATCTCGTTTATTCCTGCAAAAACAATAACAACAAAAGAAACAACATCAATTCATAAAACCGTGGGTTGCCTCCCACGCAGCGCTTCGTTTAACGTCACATGGCTCGACGATCGTCTCCCCATTATTATGGGGGGTACTTCAACTTCCAAACTCTATTGCTCGACTTCTTCGCAACAGAATATTGTGCCGGTTCAGAGATAAGAGCAACTTGAAATGGTTTTGATCGTTCTCCCTTCTTAGTTGTGTTAATCTTCCCAACTGAAGGGTTGACATCTTTCTCCTTACCTTTCTTTCGACCCTCTTGAGTTTTTAAAGTGATTTCCTCATCAAAAAATTTCAAAGTGAGCGTACCTTTTTCCACATCAATATTGCACCGACTAGTAAGCAAGAACGGTCGGCCAAGTATGATCGAAGTTTCTTCATCCTCGGGTATATCCATGATTTGAAAATCAACGGGGTAAGTGAAGTTATTGATTGTCACTAGAACATCCTCTGCTAGCCCATATGCCATCTTGGTTGTGTGGTCGGCAAACTTCAAGCTTGTTCCCGTATCGCTCACCTTTCCAATATCCAGCTTTTTGAAAATTGATAACGGCATGAGACTCACACTAGCACCTGAATCGATCAGGACTTTCTTAAAAGTTCGATCCTTTATAGTACATGGAATTACAACTGGTCCAGGATCCTTCATCTTGATTGGTATTTTCCTTTCTTGTGCTATTTCCTTGCATTGCTTAGTTATGGTCTTCGATTCTTCACCCATTGGTCTCTTTTTACCTATAACCTCTTTCATGAACTTCTTGTACAAAGGCATTTGCTCAAGTGCTTCAAAGAAGGGCATGTTGATTTCCAATTTGTTGAACATTGCACTGAACTTTCCGAAATCTTTCTCGTTCTGATCCTTCTTTGTAACTCTTTGGGGAATGGTAATTTGATTTTCGGTTTGACCTCCTCTTTCTTTTTCTCTCCAGTTGACTTTTCAGTTAGTACGGCTTCTTCTGGTTCTTTTATTTTTTTTCTTACCTCAATTTCCACCTCTATACATTCTTCCCCCTTTGTTTTCTCCTCTTCTATCGCTTTCTGATTTCTTGTTTTGACAGCATTAATACTCTCTTGATTTTTCGGATTCGGTACTGTCGCGCTCGGGAGGGTTCCTTGAGCGTGTGTTGAGAGGTGTTGGGCTATCTGTCCCATCTGCGACTCAAGGTTTTTGATGGAAGTTGTGATGTTCCTTTGGATGTTTCGGGTTTCTTCTTGGAATTGCATACTTTGAGCTGTCATTCTTTCAATAGCTAACTCCTATTCTGCTTTTTGAGGGGCCTGTTGTTGTTGTTATTGATATGGAGGTTGGTTTTGGTCTTTCCATGAAAAATTAGGATGATTCTTCCATCCTGGATTATAGGTCTGAGAATACGGATTGTTTTGCCTCAAAATTTTTATCTCTTCAACTTGTTGAGTAGTCGCAAGACAATGCACAGTATAATGAGGACCATTACAAATCTCACAACTAATAACTTTGACAGGTTGAACTTGAGCTACAGTTTCAGTACTCACCTTCATTACTGTAATACCCCAAATTTTACCCTTTCTTTTTTATTTTTATTTTAAATTCTTATTAACTTAATAAATTAACCTTTTTTTTAAATCTTGTTTTTTTAACTAATAATAATTTAATTAACCTTTTTTATAACTTTACTAATGTTTTTTATTAACTTTTTTTTTTTTTTCTATTTAGTTTATTTATTTAAGTCATTTTAAGCTCTTCTTACTAACTTTTAGGATTTAGATTAAAATTTAACTTTTTTTTCTTTTCTTTAAAGAGTAAATTTTTTATAACCTTTTTTAAATTAATTTCTAACACTTTTTTTTAATCAAATTCTAATACTTTTTTTTAAATAAAAATCTAATACTTTTTTTTAAAATTAAATCTTTTTTTCTAACTTTTTAAAATTAAATCTTTTTTCTAACCTTTTAAAGCTAAATCTTTTTTTCTAACTTTTTTAAAGCTAAATCTTTTTTTTTCTAACTTTTTTAAAGTTAAATATTTTTTTCTAACTTTTTTTAAAACTAAATCTTTTTTTTCTAACTTTTTTTTAAAGTTAAATATTTTTTTCTAACTTTTTTTAAAACTAAATCTTTTTTTTCTAACTTTTTTAAAGTTAAATATTTTTTTCTAACTTCATTTTAAAATTAAAACCTTTTTTTATATATATAATTAAAATATTAAAAAAATTAAAACATTTTTTTACATAATTAAAATATTAAAAAAATTAAAACCTTTTCGTAAGGAACTCCTTTGCCGTGTCATTTTGTGTACCTTTTATTTTCTTTATTCCTGCATTTCATTTGCATGCTTGAGGTTGAGATGTGCTTGTGGTGGCCACAGCCCCACACTATTTTCCTCCCTCACTTCATTCTAAGTGTCATTACATATTTTCATATTCTTCATGTTTTCAAAAATGTTTCTTTGTTTCTTTATACCCTCTGCCTTTATTACTTTTCATATTTCTGTACCTTAATTATTCCTCCATATAATGATTTGTCATATTTTCACACATTTTTTACAGTTTTATCCTTCCAAAGGATTAGGTCCAGCCTTTTGGCCGCCGAGTCAATAGCCTTACCCCTTTAATGGATCAAACCCTGTTTTCACAAATGCCTCGCCGCAGGCAAGATTACAATTTTACCCCTAGCATTAGGTCAAAGAGCCGCCGCGCTCATTTTAGGGTTTCCCGCCGTGGAATCCCTAATTTAACCCTAATTACAACTTAACATTTCAACGTAGAGATTTGGAGTTTCTACACTCCACGTAAGCGTGTCCTTAAGATGCGTTTATTCCCCTTGAGACCTTGACCACAGTCAAGAAGTTTCTAACCTCCCTATTGAGGGGAACTACGATTACTCTGATTCCACTCCCGTAAGGATACGTAGGCACAAGATGCGATGTCTTGCCGAGTAAACTTAGAATTAACCCCTTAGGTCCCTTTTCTCACTTTTAATCTTTGTACATATACCTTAAGCAAATAAATAAAGCAAATAGTAAACATCTGAACAAAAGGTTCCTGTAGAGTACTACAGAAGTTTAGGGTGCTAATACCTTCCCTAAATTTAACCAACCCCCGAACCCTAGATCTTTCCCCGCATTGTGTTTACGATGCAAAATAGGTTTTCCCTCTTTTGACCTTTTCCTTCGGATAAATCAAAGAGCGGTTGTGAATTGAATTGCGATTCAAACTCATTAATAGTTTGTGATCCTATTTCCACCGCAACAGAAAATGGCGACTTCACTGGGGAATAACTTTTGAGGGTTATCCCTAACTTGTTCATATTTATTACTATCTGTGTTATTATTCATTTGCATGTATATATTTGTGCTTTGATTGTGGGACTGTTCCTTGTGCTGTGAGATGAGTCCTACACCCGGATCTAGTGTACCTTAGGTAAATGGCAATAGACCAAGGAAATTGTACGACGTATATCGATACGGTTGATCTGGTGGCCATAGTTAGTGCGACTTCTTGGTTGGTGCTTATATTCCTTAAGTCAAGTTGAGGATAATATTGAGGCTGCCATATGTTGTCAATGCACTAACTGACTTTTAGAACCCTAGTTAACTCATCTTGGCCTTTAGAAAGTAGTGAGGTAACCGGCTTTGGTGCAGACTGAAGTTGGTTGACACTCGATACTACGCTCATTGAGATCTTAAACTTGGAGGGTTTTGGTTGGCAAGTAAGTTGCCTTCTGAACAACCACCCTTGTGAAGGATCAATGATATTGAGATCCCTTAGAACCTGGTTACTTTTGTAGGACAGGATGAACCATCTAACTTCAGGGGAGGGTATTTGCCTTTGAACCTCATGCAAGCTTTTAACCTAGGACTTTGTGTGTTTTCATGCATTGCATCCATAAAGCATCTCATTGCATTGTATTTCATGGAGTTCAAATATCATTTATGGATATCGCGGGATACCATAAATAAAAAAAATAAAATAAAATGAAAAAACAAGAAAAAGATTTCTTTGGTACCCCACGACATTCGTAAATGTTTTGAATTCCATGAAATCTTCATTTACATTCACATTTTAGCATCATACTCTTGCATTGCATGTGTCTCCCGATTTATCACACTCGGTTCTCTCACCTTCCAGTTTCGTCACCCTGAGTTCTCGGCACCAATACAACACCAGAGCTCAAACTCGGAAAAGAATGGAGGATCAGGCAAAAGAGATTGATCGCCTTAGCAATGAACTTGAAGACCTTCGAGGGGGTATGGGGCGAATGATGGAATTGTTACATGTCATGAATGCTAAGATGGACACCCAGCCCATTGTTGTTTCTGAGATTACCGGCGTTACTGTGGACCCTCCACCAAGTGTGACCGTAGCAAGGGACCCACCTTATGGTCTTGCTCCGGGTTTTGTGCCTCCTCAAGCCACTGTTCCGATTAATCAACCTGCTCAGCAAGCCGTGCCTTTGTTTTCTGAAGTTTCTAGGGGGGCTCCTATCTTTGCACCACCTGTTGTACACACTCGTGCGCAACCGTACTTCAATGAGACAGCTTTTGATGATCTTGATAAGAATGTTGAGGGTTATGAGAAACATGATAAGCTTCATGAAGAAGTAAATACTATCGTCCAGAGATTGAAAAAGGTAGAGGGTGATCAAATTTTTGGGGCTGCTGCAAGGGATGTTTGTTTGGTCTCAGGTTTGGTTATTCCCCCGAAGTTCAAAACTCCGAACTTCGATCGTTATGAAGGTGCCACCTGTCCTAAGAGTCATCTGATCATGTATTATCGCAAAATGGCTGCCCATGTTGAGAATGATAAACTGATGATTCATTGCTTCCAAGACAGTTTGAAGGGTGCTTCTTCCAAGTGGTATTTAACTTTAGACCAGTCTCGCATTAAGAGTTTCCAGGATTTATCTGACGCTTTCATCAAACACTACAAGTACAATATGGATCTGGCTCCCGACAGAAGACAGTTGCTGAGTATGTCACAAAAGAATTCTGAGTCATTCAAAGAATATGCCCAAAGGTGGAGAGAGACTGCTTCGCAGGTAGAACCTCCTTTGACCGAGAAGGAGTTAGCTGATTGGTTTGTCGACACAGTCCGTCCAGAATTTTACGAGAGAATGGTGGGTAGTGTGACTTCAAATTTCTCCGACATCGTTGCTGTGGGTGTCAAGATTGAATTGGGTATGAAGAGTGGTAAAATGACAAATAATCATGGCGCTTCTAAGGATCAGCCGAAGAAACCTCCGTATAGCTCCCAGAAAAAGAAGGAGAGTGAGACTAATGCTATATCCTCTGGTAAACCAAGGGAATGCTTTTATCGGCATCTGCAAGGTTATGCTCAACCTCAAGGGTACCCGGTCCAATATGCTCAACAACCCTATGTGGCAGCTATTACACCTTCTTTCAATCAACAGGTTCCCATGTATCAACCTATGCAACAACCTCCTGTTTATCCGCCTCCTGTCAACTACCTACAGGCACCCAATACTCCTGCTCCTCAACAGCCAAAGAGTCCGGCTCCTCGCCAGAATATGCCAAACAGAAGAACGTATAAACCTTGTCCGCCGATCCCGATGACTTTTACCGAGTTGTGTCCCTCTTTGGTCAAGCAAGGTCTCATCACTACTCGGGCTTTGGGTCCGCCTCCTAATCCTCCACCTAATCCATTACCTGCAAGTTACAACGCTACCGCTCATTGTTTATTTCATGAGGGTGCGCCCGGCCATGATCTAGAGAATTGCTATGCTCTTAAGAAAGTTGTCAGAAATTTGCTAGAAACGAAGAAGTTGTCTTTTGGCGATGCTCAGCTGAAGATCGAGACTCCTTTCGGGGTTCCTCACTCGTCAAGTGCAAATTCTGCAAAGCATGCTACGCCTATCAGCCGAATCCAGTCATTATTCAAAGGCCTAGCCCGCTTCATTTCAGTAACCCTCAAGGTGATATGACCGGGATCAACAAAGGATCTGGGAAAGTTATTTTGAAGCAACGACTGAAAACTGTTGAAGATGTGACCAGCGTAACTGGGGCAAACCATGATGACTCACAGTGATCATAAGCCAGACGTCCTTTCCATTGAGGCTCCGCCAAAGGAGACTGTTACGTTTGAATGCAAGATTTCATAAACATTTAGAAGGATTTTTTCGACAGTTCATTTGTTTATTTATATGCATTTCTCTTTGATTAAGCATATTTAGCATGTACGAATTTGTTTATCTTTGATTGATTAATGCAACGCATATGTTTGTCTTGAATAAGTCCATTCGTTTCACTCATTCAAAACATATTTTTCATAAATTATAATGCCAACTTTACCCGATCTCTTGTTCTGATGGAGAATTGGGGGGAGGATGACGAACCCAAAACGTCAGATTTCTTGTCGTATGCTTTCGATTGAAACCCGCTGATGATGTAAGGCATTGTTTCAAATCCCAAACACTGGAGATATAAGGATGTTAATCCCTAGTCAACCCTTTGAGCCTTGAAGTAGGAGTTTTTCTTTCTTTTTAAGAACCTTCATCCTAACCTGGGGCAGGGTAGGTTTCAGTTAAACCGATCGAGCGCTTAGACTCTTAAAAAGGAAGAGCCAACCTTCGAGAATTTATCCTTAGCATCTTAAGAAGTCCAATACAATGGCTATCCCTCGGTTACCTAAGGAGTGGGGCAGTCACGAGTCTTTCAAAAGATTTACACGACTTGTGCATAAAAGAATATTCAAAAAAATAAGAGCCCGCTAAGTCAAAACCTATGAAGGAGACTTAGGCAAAACTGGGGCATCCCGCTGGACTCCAAAGTCAGATCAAAAGACGTTGTCCAGGCAAAAGTTAGGGAATAAAAGCAAAACTAGAGGGTACAATAAATAATCCCTAGTAAAGAACAAAATCGTGTGAACAATTGCCATTAGAAATAGGTGAGTGACTGCCATGTCCAAAGCCTTGATAAGTTCTCGACCATAGCAAATCCGCTTGAGATATGAGCGTTCGTATCCGGTTAACTGAATTAGGATTGGAGAACATCACGAAGAATGGGTGGGTACAAATATAACTTTGAGCCTTTATCCTTTGTTTCTTAAACCATGAACCGAGCCACGATACAACCTTTAAAAGACCTAATTGAAGTAGGACTTCGGTTGAAAGCATACTTGACAAGATCACGTTTCCTGACTCCTACGAGCTATGCTCAAAAATTCATGTTGGCATTATAATTCAAACTTATATCCTAACCAGTGATCTCGGTCACGAGTTGTTGAGGTATCTTTTTCAAAACAAAAAAAACAAAAAATTCAAGACAAATATATGCGTACATTGATAAGCTCAGGATAGGCATTTCAGGCATGATGACTTTGTTTGATATCTTAGAGATTTACATATGGACATAACCCGTGGAACTTGATGATCCTGCTAAACAGGGGCAGGCAGTTTCCCAATTCGCTTACCAACGCGAGTCTGACGTTCTTAAGAGCTATCGTAACACGATTAATTTGTGCCAGTTACGTCGAGACCTGACAAATCTCTCAAAGAGTTTGAGAACAATGGGGCAGCCGGACTCGGTGTTCTCTATAAAATCCTCTTGAGATGACCCTACCTCGCAACGCAAGTGTCCTAGGGCACCATGTTTTTAAAGCAAACAAATGGCGACTACTATAAGGTCCTTCAAGATCAAGGCCATGTGGTTTCACAACTTTTCTTCATGCACCCGAGGGATTTTACTCACAGCGGCTTTCATCCCCCAGTAAAGCTCAGTGTTGCAACAGGCTCTTAAACTATTGTCTCGTCATAGTCCCCAGCGAGACTTTAAGCTGACAATACTTTGGATGGAGCCGGTGGTGCCTAAGACATCAAAGATTTCACCGACATGCTCCCAGTGATAGTCCCCAGAGAGACTATAAGCTGACAACCTTTTCTTGGGTAACTCAAAAGTGTCCCTCAGGTTTTCTTCTCCCCAGGTGAAGACATGATACTGTGCACCCAGGCAGATTACCTTCTCCCCCGGAGAATTCAGAACTTTAAAACCAGATCCGGTTCTACCATTGATCTTTCTTACCCATGATTGACGTATTGGTTGCAGAGAACGCAGGGTATCTCCGTCGAGATGTTTATTTCATCTCTCGTCCCGTCTCTAGTCTGTTTCGTCAGCATATGCAAGGGCATAAGCATCACATGCCTATATTCATTACATATTCATTACATATTCATTACATACTCATTTCATAACATCCTGCATATTCACATACATCAACGTACATTCACATTAACATATGCATTAACATGTGCATTAGCATTCACAGGTTCATTGTGTTTCACCATCATTTGGTTGTTACCGCCGAGTAACTGGGGTTCGTCAATTCTCTCCAAATAGATTGTCAGTCTTAAGCATAAAATACCTACTTATTTCCAGCTTCCCCACGGAGCTCGATCCTCGTGGATGACGGTTACTTCAGCTATCTTTCCTCGCCAGGATAAGATATCTACCCTTCGAGTTCATTCCCTCGATGGAGTCTTGATTACCAGTTTTCTTTCTAGCTCGATCCTAGATTGAATCTCAGTCTTGTCGGTCGTCGAGCCCAATCGGACGTGCATTTATTTTGCACCGTCTAAAGATTTTCACCATACCATGGCAAATACGCGACTGTTCTCGCCCAAGAGGGTTATCACTGTACCCGGACGTGCATTTATTTTGCACTATCTTTCAAGAAAATCAACTACGATCCTTTACAGATGCACGCCAGTTCACGCCTGGAAAATCCATCAGTACAACACTTTACAATCCTACATGTTACAACATCGGTACAACACTTTACATCTTACAGCATCAGCATACGACATTTCTCACCTAAGAAGTCGATCATATCCTCGTCACGACTCGCAGCAAATGGCCATCTCCATGGAGCAGTTGGGCTTCCATTTATCTGCCGTCTTGAGGTACGAACCAATTCGTATTCAGGAGAGCACGATCTTGAGTTACGGGAAGGTTTGAGCGAAATCATATTCAGGAGAGCACGATTCTGAGTTATGAAGAAGTTCATTTATCCTTTAGTAAAAGAAGGAACAGAATCATATTCAGGAGAGCACGATTCTGAGTTATGAGGAAGTTCAGTTGGCCGTTTTTCAGGAGAGCACGATTCTGAAGAATGAAGAAATTTCAGGAACCGAATCATATTCAGGAGAGCACGATTCTGAGTTATGAGGAAGTTCGATTACCCAGTTTCATATTCAGGAAAGCACGATTCTGAAGTATGGAAAAATTCATTTACAACCAAATCATATTCAGGAGAGCACGATTCTGAAATATGAAGAAATTCAGTCATCCAGTTTCATATTCAGGAGAGCACGATTCTGAAATATGAGTATATTCAGTCATCCAGTTTCATATTCAGGAGAGCACGATTCTGAAGTATGAAGAAATTCAGTCATCCAGTTTCATATTCAGGAGAGCACGATTCTGAAATATGAGTATATTCAGTCATCCAGTTTCATATTCAGGAGAGCACGATCCTGAAGTATGAGGAAGTTCAGTTTACCCTTTTCATGTTCAGGAGAACATAATCTTGAAGCATGAAGAAGTTTATTTATCCTTCGGTAAGAGAAGAATCAGAATCGTATTCCAGGCGCCGACCTTAAATGCGAGAAGATTTATTTATCAGATAAGTAGCAGCCTCTTTATTTGAGTGCTTATCCATTCTTTGCACATAAGTCCCTTCCAACGATAAGTGACAGTTCTCCCTCGAGAAGCTTATCAGGGCAATTCCCATCAAAGTCCATTTATTTTGGCATACAGCCGGTTCTTTTCACCCTGTATATTTGCTACGGATTCCCGAAAAGTCCGTTTGATCCTGTCACGAGAGATAGTTTACAGAAGCTTGGATGTTATTCCTTGCTCAATGCTCCAGCATTCTATAATCGATCTTGCAATCGTACGTGATCCAGTTTTACTTTTAGATTCCCCAGTGGAGGCCGTCTCATAGGTACCATCTCCATTTGAGAATCTCGTTCCTTTTCTAAAAAAGACAATTGGTCATTCGCACCAGTTGACTATCATTTTTAGAATTCCCCAGTGATGTACTGTGTCTCAGCGCGTCATTTTCCCCAGTGTGTTTCTTCTCGTGGCGTCTGTCTCGGTGTCGTCATGTTTCGTCAGCATTTTCGCATTCATCATTCCAGCATACGCATCATATCATATTCATGGCATCGTCTGCATTAGTCTTGTTTTGTCTATAGCATTGCATATCGCCACATATAAGGGCAAAATTTTCGGTTATCTATATTTAAATCCCTCCACCATGATTCCTCGAGTCTCCGCCACTCAAATCATCCGGTGTAGTTATTTAAATAGGGGCAACTGTAATACCCCAAATTTTACCCTTTCTTTTTTATTTTTATTTTAAATTCTTATTAACTTAATAAATTAACCTTTTTTTTAAATCTTGTTTTTTTAACTAATAATAATTTAATTAACCTTTTTTATAACTTTACTAATGTTTTTTATTAACTTTTTTTTTTTTTCTATTTAGTTTATTTATTTAAGTCATTTTAAGCTCTTCTTACTAACTTTTAGGATTTAGATTAAAATTTAACTTTTTTTTCTTTTCTTTAAAGAGTAAATTTTTTATAACCTTTTTTAAATTAATTTCTAACACTTTTTTTTAATCAAATTCTAATACTTTTTTTTAAATAAAAATCTAATACTTTTTTTTAAAATTAAATCTTTTTTTCTAACTTTTTAAAATTAAATCTTTTTTCTAACCTTTTAAAGCTAAATCTTTTTTTCTAACTTTTTTAAAGCTAAATCTTTTTTTTTCTAACTTTTTTAAAGTTAAATATTTTTTTCTAACTTTTTTTAAAACTAAATCTTTTTTTTCTAACTTTTTTTTAAAGTTAAATATTTTTTTCTAACTTTTTTTAAAACTAAATCTTTTTTTTCTAACTTTTTTAAAGTTAAATATTTTTTTCTAACTTCATTTTAAAATTAAAACCTTTTTTTATATATATAATTAAAATATTAAAAAAATTAAAACATTTTTTTACATAATTAAAATATTAAAAAAATTAAAACCTTTTCGTAAGGAACTCCTTTGCCGTGTCATTTTGTGTACCTTTTATTTTCTTTATTCCTGCATTTCATTTGCATGCTTGAGGTTGAGATGTGCTTGTGGTGGCCACAGCCCCACACTATTTTCCTCCCTCACTTCATTCTAAGTGTCATTACATATTTTCATATTCTTCATGTTTTCAAAAATGTTTCTTTGTTTCTTTATACCCTCTGCCTTTATTACTTTTCATATTTCTGTACCTTAATTATGTTAGACTAAGGCACGGATCTAGAAGGGGGGGGTTGAATAGATCCCTTTTAAAAATTTGAGTGGCGCTACCAATAAAATTGGTTTTCAAAATTGTTTTCAAATGCGGAAGCGGCCTTGGAAAATATAGTCTAAAACGAACAACTATTGGAGAGCCGGATATGCGTCAAGCAGATGAATTTAAGACGATAACGGATAGTAAATCACTACACACTTTTATGCAAAACTCAGATGTGATTCACTCGTACTATTTCCTTATTCCAATGATCAAAAATTACACCAAAACTAGCAGCAAAATTAAGGCAATTTTAGTTCAGCACTTTTGTCGAACAGTTGGTGTGCACAAAACTAGCAGCAAAATTAAGGCAATTTTAGTTCAGCACTTTTGTCGAACAGTTGGTGTGCACAAATACCTTAAATGATATTTGTGTTGAATGAGTGATTGAAAAAGCCTTAGTACAGTATTTCTATTGTACTTAGTAGTTAAAAAACAGTGTTTCACCAACTCACTCAATCAATACTACAATTTGACAAAATCACTTATTCTAGAATCACTTAATTTTTAAGCTGTAATTGAAAATGCAGAAAATAAAGGAACACAAGATTTGATGAGGCAGTTCCCCCAGTCGTCCTCGCGTTGGGGTACGTCTGCCCTCAATTCTACAATGAGAATTGAGATATGTATTGAATAGATATCACCTGTTTGGTAGAACAGTTATACACAAGAATCGATAGACAATTGATACAAACAATCTTAATGTTGCTGATAATTTCTACCACTTCTTGCCCCTTGATTCAAGATGAATCAAGTCCTCCAATTTGATGTGAATGACCTCCGATTGCAGCCACCTTATTGACAACTCTTCCGTTGATCAAACCTTCGGCACGGCTGATCTTAGACACACCCAAATTGAACCCGGAACGTCTTCAACCTTTCAACGCCCTAGCTACTAGATTGATCAACCTTCCGCTAATCAATCACCTTCGCACTCGCTTGATTGTTGAACCGACGATTCCGTAACAAAAGCCTTCAAAACCTGTAGTCTTGATAGGTAAAACCTCAAAGGTTTTCTCCCAAGAAACACCTGCACCAGCTTCCACTCGAACCGGATCTTCAATCACGCGTTCGAACCTTATCACCGTCGAGCAAACCACAAACCGCAGCAAAAAATTGATTATCTGTAATTTGAGGATTTGTGAGTTGATTGAACGATGAAGATGAAGAACACTGATGCACCTCTTTCACGTTTCTTGACCTGAACACTTTCTCACAATGCTTTCAAAAATGTTCTGTGTTAAAATTGAAAAGACAGCTATTTATAGTAATATACAAAACAGACAGTTGACAGATCAAAGAAACATAGCAGAATTTCTGTTTCTGCGCGCGAACGGTCGACCATAGGGTCGGCGTGCGCTGAGCCGTGTGACACTCAAACTGTCATGCGCCGAGTCAGCGGTCGACGCATGATCTTCATGTGCTGAGCCGTCTGATTCTTAAACCTGCATGCGCCAAGTCAGCGGTCGACGCATGGTTCCATGCGCTGACCCGTGTGAACTGAATGAAACTGTGTGCTGACGGTATGGTCGGCTCATGGTTCAAAAATCTGCAAAAACATAAATTTCTACAGCTTTTTGTGCATTACGTCATTGTAAAAATTGAATCATAAGTAGCGTGAATGATTTAAACGAAAGAAGGATATCTCTTAGCAAGTTGTCATCATCAAAAACCAGAGGCACGCTTGTGTTGGTAGATACTTTGCCTTCACATTCTCCCCCTTTTTGATGATGGCAACCTACTGTTACGCAACACGTGATAGGTATAGGTATGCTCCCCCTTTCTTTTACAATTATAGCGGTCGTAATCATCGTCTATCTACTGCTCGGTTCTCCCCCTTTGACAACATCAAAAAGAGGTAAACCCGTGACACAATAACAACACATTGAATCATGCATAAATGAGATACCAACAGATGAGAAGTAAACAACAGTTATACATACGATGGAGATAACAGTTAATAGATTACAGAACCACAAAAATGTCATGATAGCAACATAGAAGTAAGCAACAATCATAGTGAGTTTGGGCAGAAAAGCAAAACACAACAAACAAAATGAATGCAAGCCAAAACAGGAAACAACAAATGACATATGAGCGCATGCTAATAGCCCCGTCCACGTCCGCGACCACGACCACGCCTGTCATAGTAATGAGGATGGCGTTGGGGATGAGCTAGATCAGTAAATTCTTCTGTGATGTTATTCAAAAAGTCAAGACTGTCGACAATGGCGCGCTCTTCAGCTTGATGACAGTGAGTTAGAGTCTCGAATCGAGCGTCCAGCTGAGTCGACATTCCACTGATCCGTTCATTTTGGTTATGCAGTTCAGAACGAATTTGTGCCATTCTTTCATTTTGATCCCTCATGAATTTTTGCTGTAGTTCCTGCATATTGGTCATAAAATTTCGCTGTTCCAACTGCATCGACTGCATCATTTCTAAAATCTCCGAATTGTTTGACGGTTGTTGAGGAGAAGGTGGGTCTGCAGTGCTTGGTTGATACGGCTGATAGAATTTGCCAAGGGTGGTCCACCCGGTGTATTGCCATTCACCCCAGCCTTGGTTATTCTCCTCATCCTCATTTTCCTGTTGGTTTGAGTAGGCAGACCAGTTATTGTGTTGATTGTCATCTTGATATGTTTGTTGATAGTTTTCAGAAGGCACGTATGGTTGATGACCTTCATTAATATCGTGGTCCAGCTGAGTCTCATCAGCGGTTTCTTGTGCCTCTCCTGCATTGTCACCTTGATTGTCTTCATCTTCACTTGAGCTTCCTTCTGCTTCTTCATCTTCTCCACCCTCTGACTCATCAGCACTTTCTTCACTCGAGGAGGCAGCTGCAGCCATGGTTGAGCGCCGATAAAATCTGTACTTTTTGAGCGACTGATCCCACACATATCCCATCATAGCAAAGACCTTTGAACTGAACTCTTTATCGGAAGAAATTGGAGTATACGGAAAAGACGGGTAATTGATACCTGCAGAGTTTAAAGCTTCCTGAATGAATGAGCCATAGGCGAGCGCGGTGCCTCGCTTGGAGTCTCTTAGTTCATACATCCGGCTTGTAATATAGTACGGCCAGTTAATTTTAATGCCGTGACCTAGTATATGGATGAGATGCACTTCAGCTTGTTCGACTCTTGACAAACCACCTTGTTTAGGCCGCAGAATGCGCGCCACAATCGATTGAAGGATCCTTGGAAATGATCTGAGTTTTCCGGATGTGACGGACCTCGGAAAAGCCGCACTGTTTACAATGTGCTCCGGATAAGGCCTCTTGAGCATATTATTCAGTGCTTTGTTATACTCATAACCTTCAAGAGTTTTAGAATCGGTCACTTCGGCTAGGGGAGGTTCACCATCCTCTACAGACATATCAAAATACTTACTCCAGAATTCAGTATTTACAGTCACTTGAGTTGTTCCAATATGGGAATGAAAGTTTTCTCCGTGAAATTTATCATTCAATTCAGAGTAAAAGACACGCACCAGATCTTCGCTATATTGTACATTGCATTCAACAAATCGTTCAACACCATGATAAGTAAGAAAGTTCATGAACTTACCCAGATGCATGCGTTCAGCAACCAGTTCATAGAAGGCGTGTTGTCGAACCACTTTCCTCTTACCAATGTCTTTGTTAAAGTTTTCCCGACGAGACGGATGAACCAGGGATTCTGCAGTGATTGGCACTGTTCCGGAGGTTGACCCTCTTGATCTCTTTCTTGTAGGTCTAGAGGAAGAAGCCATGGGTATAGTTTTGTGGGTACAAGGAACTCTTTACCAATGTGATGGAGAATAAAGAGTTTTGAGATGAAGGATTTTGAATTTTGAGAAGAAGGAGAGAGATAACCCTTGTTTAATGTAAGGATTAGGGTTTGATTGGAAAATGTGAGGAGATGAAGAGAGTTAGTAGGGGTAGTAGGTGTGGGTTTCTAGTAATGAAGATAAATGCAAGTGTAACTGCCCAAAAAAAAAACTGAACCGTCAAGTAATCAGGAAAACTGGGTTTTTGCGCGAGCCGTCGACGGTAGCTTCTGCATGCGTCGACGCATGCTTCAGATTTTTCACCAGATACAAAAGTTAACAGGGTGCGCCGACCGCTGCCCTGTTATGGTCGACTCAATATGCAACAAACAGCAGATTTTTGTATTTTACCATATTCAGAGGTACATGCTATGCAAAAATGATGTCATGACATATAAGAAAAAAAATATCTATATACATATGCAGTAGATGTCATACAAATTTAGCGTAGTATAAGCGATATGATTTGAGATCAACAGGATTATCAAACAAAGAGAGAGAGAAAGAACAATATCACCTTGATGCCTGATTTGCTTGATACACAACATACTTATACTTACACGAATATCAAATTGTTAGAAGTACAACAGCATGATTATTTGAATGAAATAAGATAACATCAGCAAATATTATTCCCGTTCCGAAATGTCGAGGATGCCAAGTTCTCGGCGGATATGAAAGAAAGGTTCCGTTGCTAGCGGCTTTGTGAAAATGTCCGCTAGTTGGTTTTTAGTGTCAACGTGTTCAAATACAACATCACCTTTCTCAACATGGTCCCTAAGAAAATGGTGTCGAATTTCTATATGTTTAGTGCGAGAGTGTAATACGGGATTTTTGGTAAGGTTAATAGCGCTAGTGTTGTCACATAGGATAGGAATACGTTCAAGTTTAAGATTGAAATCTAGTAGTTGTTGCTTAATCCACAGAATTTGAGCACAACAACTACCAGCGGCAACGTATTCCGCCTCGGCCGTTGATAAAGCAACTGAAACTTGTTTCTTGCTATGCCAACTAACCAAGGAGTTTGAAAACAAATGACATGTACCACTAGTGCTTTTCCTATCCGATTTGCACCCGGCAAAGTCGGAATCGGAGTAACCTACCAACGAGCAATCACTACCCTTAGAATACCACAATCCATACTTCGGGGTACCTGACAGGTATCGAAGAATTCGTTTAACAGCTTTTAGGTGGGATTCTTTGGGACATGATTGGTATCGTGCACACATGCACACACTAAACATAATATCAGGACGTGACGCAGTAAGATAGAGAAGTGAACCAATCATACCTCTATATCGTTTTACCTCTACGTCCTTGCCATTTTCATCTTTATCCAAATTTACGCATGTAGGCATTGGGGTGTCTATGGCCTTGGATTTTGCCATGTCAAATCTCTTGATCAAGTCCAAACAGTATTTTGTTTGGCTCACGAATGTCCCTTCTTGGAGTTGTTTAATTTGCAGGCCGAGGAAGTATGTGAGCTCCCCCATCATACTCATCTCGAATTCTCCCTGCATGAGGTCAGAAAACTCTCTCACGAGATTCATGTTAGTGGATCCAAATATAATATCGTCAACATAGATTTGCACCAAAATCAAGTGCTTTCCTTGACGTTTAATGAAGAGTGTAGTGTCAACCTTTCCTCGTGAGTACCCCTGATTGAGTAAAAACTTACTTAGTCGCTCATACCAAGCTCTAGGAGCTTGTTTGAGACCATATAAAGCTCTTTTTAACTTGTAAACATGTTCAGGGTATTCATGAGATTCAAAACCGGGAGGTTGAGACACATATACTTCTTCATTTATGTGACCGTTAAGGAACGCACTTTTAACATCCATTTGAAATAACTTAAAATCCTTTGCACATGCAAAGGCGAGTAAAAGGCGTATAGCCTCGAGTCGGGCAACCGGCGCATAAGTTTCCTCATAGTCGATGCCTTCCTCTTGGTTATACCCTTGAGCGACCAATCTCGCTTTATTACGGGTTATTACCCCGTTTTCGTCCAACTTGTTCCTAAACACCCATCGGGTGCCGATTACTCGATGGCCTCGCGGAGGAGGGACAAGGTCCCATACCTCGTTTCTTTTAAACTGATTTAGTTCCTCTTGCATCGATAAAAACCAGTGCTCATCGAGTAGGGCCTCTTTGGGGTTTTTAGGCTCTATTTGTGAAACGAAAGCGAAGTGATAACAAAAGTTACTTAGCTTAGATCGAGTGGTGACTCCCTTTGTGATGTCTCCGAGAATATTGTCAATTGGATGATCTTTACACGACTTCCAAGCTTGAGGGAGATCATCGTTTGTAGGCGGATGAGCTTCCTCAGTTACCTCATGGTGTGCATCCTTATCCTCCTCAATTTTGACTCTATCGGGTTGATCAATCCCCGTTTCGCCACCTTTGAGTATGTCTTCTGTGGATGTACCTGCACCATGAACAACACTATCCTTTCCGACATTTCTCGGATAGGACTCATCAAACGTAACGTGCACAGACTCTTCAACAGCTAGTAATCTTTTATTATAAATCCTATATGCTTTACTCTAAAACCAATAAACACATTCTTCTTATCACTTTCATGCACAATTTTGCAGCAATCTTTTGAAAAGGAAACATTGTAACCTTTGTCGCATAATTGGCTAATGCTAAGGAGATTATGTTTAAGGTTTTCGACAAGCAACACATCGGAAATTGTAGTAGAGGAGGGATTACCTATACTACCTTTACCTAGTATCGCTCCGCGGTTGTTATCACCGTATGTTACATACCCTTTCTTCTTAGCCACGAAGTCTATGAATAAGGATATGTCTCCAGACATGTGCCTTGAGCACCCACTATCAAGAACCCATCTTCTCTCGGTGGACTCGACACATTTCACCTGTCAAAATATAACTTACAAAAGGGAGGTACCCAATGGCATATTGGGTCCTAATAGGTTAGCGACAAGACGGTTGCGTTTGGGCAACCATTGGTAGATGCCTTTAGGAACAAGAAATCTCCTAAATCGACATTTACCAATGGAGTGGCCTTTCTTGCAACAGTAAAAGCATACAAAGTCGACATTAGAATCACTTTCACTTGCTTGATCCCTAATTACATATGCATATTTTTGATATGGGTTTATCATACTTTTTCTAAAATCCTTTTTATCGATTGCAAATGTAATTTTAGGTTCAAGTGCCTTGTCTAATTTGGCCTTAAGGTTTCTAACCTCACCTTGCCAAATATGACAAGTATCACAACCAAAGTTGAAAGGATTACTATTGTCCTTACAATCCGATTCATTATCTTTCACAATGGAAGCCTTAAGGTCCTCTAATTTCTTTTCGGACTCTAAGACTTTGTGCTCTAAATATGTAAAAATTCTTCTATTAGAAGCAAGTTTCTTAAAGGCTTCAGTTGCTTCCTTGTGTAAAACATCGAATGCGGTTTGTAATTCGGAATGAGACATATTAGATGACATATTATATCTAGAGTGACGTACCTGTTTCTTTTTCTTTTTCTGATTTGCGGAGAGACATAGATTCACGGACTCTTCTTCATCACTAGAGCTTTCATTAGAGGAGGAAGAATCACTGTCGCTTTCCCACGCGATGTACGCCCTCCTAGGCTTTGATGCTCTCTTATGTGACTTCGATTGTTCCTTTTCTTTTCCCTTGTTGTTCATTGGACAGTCCGGTTTGTAGTGACCGGGCTTTCCACATTTATAGCACGTTCCTCTAGTCTTTTTGCCTTTTTGATTGTCATCTTTGGAGAACCTTGATTGCCTTCGGAAATTTACCAGGTTCTTCTCCGAATGTTGGATGCCGTTCTTTCTCACGTACCGGTTATACCGTTTAACGAACAGCCCCATGTCCTCATTTATGTCTTCTTCTTCGTCGTCGCTTGAAGAATAATCACTTTGCTCTTTTGCTTTAGACTTCGAGGAAGAAGCCTTAAGAGCTATGGACTTCTTTTCACTCATCTTTACTTTGTCCTTCTTTTCTTTCCTTTCATGTTGGTCAAGACTCAAGAGTACCTGTTCATGCTCTTGTAGTTTGCCAAACAATGTAGTCAGGTCTAATACCGTAAGATCATTTGCCTCTTTGATGGCGGTCACTTTCGGCTGCCATTCCCTGCTAAGACATCTCAAAACTTTATTAGTAGCAAGATCATTGGAAATAGGTCTTCCTAGTGAATGTAATCTGTTTATGAGATGAGTAAATCTCTTTTGCATGTCAGCAATGGTTTCCCCTTGCTCCATGAAAAAAAGATCAAACTCTTGTATAAGAGTGTTGATTCGAGCCAACTTAACATCGTTTGTCCCCTCATGGGCAATTTGTAGTGCATCCCACATAGTCTTAGCCGTAGGGCAATGGGATACACGGTAGTATTCATCTACACCTAATGAGGAGATTAGAATGTTCTTAGCTTTCCAATCGTAATTATACTTTCGCTCATCGTCGTCGGTCCATTGTGCTTCGGGCTTTGGCACAACTTCGTTATTCTCATTTGTCATGGTTATTTCAATCGGACCATTGAGAATAACGTTCCATATCTTTCTATCTATGGAATTAATGTGCACCCGCATACAGTCTTTCCAATAGCTATAATTTTCACCGTTAAAAACGGGAGCTCTATTGTACGCCCCTTTTGGTTCGTTAGCCATTATTCTATCAATGTTGTATTTGAAGCACCGGAGAACCGGAGCTCTTGATACCACTTGTTAGACTAAGGCACGGATCTAGAAGGGGGGGTTGAATAGATCCCTTTTAAAAATTTGAGTGGCGCTACCAATAAAATTGGTTTT
The DNA here is from genome assembly GCA_963859935.3 of Lathyrus sativus. NCBI lineage: Eukaryota > Viridiplantae > Streptophyta > Magnoliopsida > Fabales > Fabaceae > Lathyrus > Lathyrus sativus. The sequence goes on from OZ012739.1 coordinate 279,126,934, forward strand.
CAAAATTGTTTTCAAATGCGGAAGCGGCCTTGGAAAATATAGTCTAAAACGAACAACTATTGGAGAGCCGGATATGCGTCAAGCAGATGAATTTAAGACGATAACGGATAGTAAATCACTACACACTTTTATGCAAAACTCAGATGTGATTCACTCGTACTATTTCCTTATTCCAATGATCAAAAATTACACCAAAACTAGCAGCAAAATTAAGGCAATTTTAGTTCAGCACTTTTGTCGAACAGTTGGTGTGCACAAAACTAGCAGCAAAATTAAGGCAATTTTAGTTCAGCACTTTTGTCGAACAGTTGGTGTGCACAAATACCTTAAATGATATTTGTGTTGAATGAGTGATTGAAAAAGCCTTAGTACAGTATTTCTATTGTACTTAGTAGTTAAAAAACAGTGTTTCACCAACTCACTCAATCAATACTACAATTTGACAAAATCACTTATTCTAGAATCACTTAATTTTTAAGCTGTAATTGAAAATGCAGAAAATAAAGGAACACAAGATTTGATGAGGCAGTTCCCCCAGTCGTCCTCGCGTTGGGGTACGTCTGCCCTCAATTCTACAATGAGAATTGAGATATGTATTGAATAGATATCACCTGTTTGGTAGAACAGTTATACACAAGAATCGATAGACAATTGATACAAACAATCTTAATGTTGCTGATAATTTCTACCACTTCTTGCCCCTTGATTCAAGATGAATCAAGTCCTCCAATTTGATGTGAATGACCTCCGATTGCAGCCACCTTATTGACAACTCTTCCGTTGATCAAACCTTCGGCACGGCTGATCTTAGACACACCCAAATTGAACCCGGAACGTCTTCAACCTTTCAACGCCCTAGCTACTAGATTGATCAACCTTCCGCTAATCAATCACCTTCGCACTCGCTTGATTGTTGAACCGACGATTCCGTAACAAAAGCCTTCAAAACCTGTAGTCTTGATAGGTAAAACCTCAAAGGTTTTCTCCCAAGAAACACCTGCACCAGCTTCCACTCGAACCGGATCTTCAATCACGCGTTCGAACCTTATCACCGTCGAGCAAACCACAAACCGCAGCAAAAAATTGATTATCTGTAATTTGAGGATTTGTGAGTTGATTGAACGATGAAGATGAAGAACACTGATGCACCTCTTTCACGTTTCTTGACCTGAACACTTTCTCACAATGCTTTCAAAAATGTTCTGTGTTAAAATTGAAAAGACAGCTATTTATAGTAATATACAAAACAGACAGTTGACAGATCAAAGAAACATAGCAGAATTTCTGTTTCTGCGCGCGAACGGTCGACCATAGGGTCGGCGTGCGCTGAGCCGTGTGACACTCAAACTGTCATGCGCCGAGTCAGCGGTCGACGCATGATCTTCATGTGCTGAGCCGTCTGATTCTTAAACCTGCATGCGCCAAGTCAGCGGTCGACGCATGGTTCCATGCGCTGACCCGTGTGAACTGAATGAAACTGTGTGCTGACGGTATGGTCGGCTCATGGTTCAAAAATCTGCAAAAACATAAATTTCTACAGCTTTTTGTGCATTACGTCATTGTAAAAATTGAATCATAAGTAGCGTGAATGATTTAAACGAAAGAAGGATATCTCTTAGCAAGTTGTCATCATCAAAAACCAGAGGCACGCTTGTGTTGGTAGATACTTTGCCTTCACAAATTATTCCTCCATATAATGATTTGTCATATTTTCACACATTTTTTACAGTTTTATCCTTCCAAAGGATTAGGTCCAGCCTTTTGGCCGCCGAGTCAATAGCCTTACCCCTTTAATGGATCAAACCCTGTTTTCACAAATGCCTCGCCGCAGGCAAGATTACAATTTTACCCCTAGCATTAGGTCAAAGAGCCGCCGCGCTCATTTTAGGGTTTCCCGCCGTGGAATCCCTAATTTAACCCTAATTACAACTTAACATTTCAACGTAGAGATTTGGAGTTTCTACACTCCACGTAAGCGTGTCCTTAAGATGCGTTTATTCCCCTTGAGACCTTGACCACAGTCAAGAAGTTTCTAACCTCCCTATTGAGGGGAACTACGATTACTCTGATTCCACTCCCGTAAGGATACGTAGGCACAAGATGCGATGTCTTGCCGAGTAAACTTAGAATTAACCCCTTAGGTCCCTTTTCTCACTTTTAATCTTTGTACATATACCTTAAGCAAATAAATAAAGCAAATAGTAAACATCTGAACAAAAGGTTCCTGTAGAGTACTACAGAAGTTTAGGGTGCTAATACCTTCCCTAAATTTAACCAACCCCCGAACCCTAGATCTTTCCCCGCATTGTGTTTACGATGCAAAATAGGTTTTCCCTCTTTTGACCTTTTCCTTCGGATAAATCAAAGAGCGGTTGTGAATTGAATTGCGATTCAAACTCATTAATAGTTTGTGATCCTATTTCCACCGCAACAATTACCTTAAGCCTTCTTTCCACTTCAGCTTTGATTTGATCTTCCATTTTCACAACTTGTGCGGCCAACTTCAAGGCAACTGTTTCTTCCGGATTACTCACACTCCGGTCATATAATTCCAGATATTCATTTGCAGCGATCGCTTCAATAATTTTTCTGATTCCAGTGGCTGTTGTAAAGTTGGATGAACCACCGGCTGCTGTATCGATTAGCTGCTTAGTCTTCATCTTAAGACCATTCACAAACATCTGCATCTGTTCAGTTTGATCCAGATTGTGAGTAGGACATGCAACCAATAACCGTTTGAACCTTTTATACGAGTCCCCGAGTGATTCTCCCTCCCCCTGTTTAAAATTCATAATATCATATCGTTTGCGAATATAAACAGAGGCAGGAAAATACTCATTCAGAAAGGCTTTTTCCATTTCTTCCCACGTAGTAATACTTCCGGCTGGTAAGGAGTAAAACCATTCTTCAGCTTCTTCAGATAAAGTGAACGGGAACATTCTTAACCTTTTAGCTTCATCTGTGTGTCCTTCAATCTTTAAAGTAGTGCTCATCGTCAGAAATCTCTGTAGATGCTTATTTGCGTCTTCGCTAACCTTTCCGGTGAAAGGTCTCCTCTCAAGGTGAGTGATTGTGCTCGGATGCAGTTGGAAATTTGCGACATTCACTGGTTGATTCACAATGGTCATCCGGTTTGGTTGAGCATTTTCCCCTCCATAGTCTCCTAAAAGTCTCTCCGCTGGTGGGAGATCCGCCATAGCTTCAGTATCTCTTTCTGATTCTGAACCCGAATATGAATGAACAGAAACTCTTTCCTCTTCTGAAGCTAATAGTCTAGCTTGCCTACGTCTTTCGCGTAGAGTCCTTTCAATTTCTGCGTCCAAAGAAAAAATTAGCTGAGGGATCTCCTCGCATGAAAGTGTTAGACGCAGATTAGTAGTAACAACATAAAAATAATAAAAATTAAAATTAAAAATTGAAAATAAAATTTTGGTCGCAGAGCAACAAAATTTCAATTGAATTAGAATCAAACTTATATTCTGGCAGTCCCCGGCAACGGCGCCAAAAACTTGACCGGTAAATTAGCAAGTGTACTAATTGTACCGATGTAGTAATAAGGGGAAATTCCCCGAATATCGATCTCGCGGACTGCGTATGAACACAAGTTCTAAAATAATACAATTGAACAAAAAGTCATAGGGGTTTGGTTTGTTTCTTACAATTTTAAAGGCCAAAAGGCAAAAGCAGTAAAATAAGGGTTTTAGACAATTATGAGAAGCATGCTAGAGTAGGGTGTATGAAAAAACCTTGTAATAACCTTAATCCTTATTTTTCAGAAATCACTGCTCAATTCAATCGTTACCAGTTTTAAAGATTAGTTGACTCTAATTCCTTAGTAGAAAACTCTTTGGTATTCTTCCTATGCCCCAATTCTTTGGTGGTATAGGAACAATCCCAAGCAACATATTTTATCTAAAACATTACGGTTACTATAGGGTATCCCCATTCCTAGGCAATATCTACTATAGTATTATCGTATAAACGCGTTAACGATCGTTTTTCCAAACCTAAGGTTAACCGTAAAACAAATCCTTATTTGTCAAATAAGAAAAGCCATAAGAAAATTATACAATAACAACGATGATTAGAAAGTAGTGAAATCCATTATTCAAAGGAAACAAGGTTATTACAGAGTCAATTCAGGGACACCCCCTAGCATTGGGGGGTTTAGCTACTCAAAATAATAAAAATAAACTCAACAATAAAATTCAACATTACAAGAGAATTGGTTGCTTTGATCTTCAATCGCTTCCGCTCATGAGGATCTTCCGTTCCCAAATCCTTGATCGCTTCAATCTTTATCGTCCAATTTATTTTCCGTTCAAAAGTTTAATCCTTATTCTTTCTCCAAACACGTATCAAATAGTCTCAATTCAAACTAATCACTAGGGAAATACCCCCAATACCCTCGGGGATCACAAGAGTAAAAAATACAAGAAAAATAGGGAAAAAACGCTTCCTGCAACACGGGTCGTGTCAGGCAACACGGGCGCCCGTGTTGGCTTCCTGAAAGATTTTTCGCGTGAAATTTGCAAGTCCCAGGTGTCACAACACGGGCCGTGTCACACAACACGGGAACCCGTGTTGTGCCACTGTTTTTTCTCCAAAAATCGCCTTTTCTGAGCAAATCCTGCAACACGGGCCGTGTCACACAACACAGGCACCCGTGTTGCACCCCTGTTTCGAATCTGACTTCGACTCCAACACGAAAGTCGTAGCTCTCTCTCTTAGCTTTCCGGCGGTTTTTATAACGCCTCAAACGGATTCCCGGAACTCCAGTTATGATCGTTTTCGTGCAGACTGCTAAAGATTTCACAACAAAACTCTTCCGAAATCTTGCCATTTTTTCCCAGTTTTCGCTCTGCTTCTCCTTTATTGTATACCTGAACCTAGAAATAATAAAAATACCAAATCGACACGTAAAATGTAATAAAAACAACTAAAATGCGACAAGACAAAACAAATGATTAACTGACATAAACGGTAAAATAACGTGTAAAAACCACCGATCAATGACCTTATCTTCTCTCGTTCTTTTAGATTTTCTTTGATTGTTTCCTTTCCCTCTCTTTGGAATAAATAACGTTCGGTGGCGACTCTTCTGTTTGTTTTCCGCCAGCCCTTTTCGCAGTTGCGACACCTGGCGACTCTGCTGGGGACTTTTGTTTCGTATGCGAGTCAATCCTAGCGCTTGTTTGTTTTATCTTTGAGTGTATATTTGTGTATAGGCATGTACTTTACTGTTGTATTTATTTTCACCACTTTATTTTTGTTATCATATTATACTGTTATTGTTGTGCTGTTGGATGGGTTGCTCCACTAAGAGATAAGCCCAATACTCAGGCTTGAGCATACACTTAGTATTAATGTGGAGAGTAGCACGGGCTTGTATGTTTGGCATGCACGAACCCTCATGTAATTCACGTTCAGACGAGGTTTTCCTTAAAGACATCTTATCTGTGCATCTTGGACATTTGAGGGGGCGTTGGATCTGAAAACTAACGACTCTAGAGACCGTTCATTGGGAAGTCAGTTGAGACCTCCTTGATTGACCATGATGCCAAACCAGAAATGGTGAGCATATCATTGTTTCTCGACCTGAGAGTCCATGATACTGATGACCTGCATAGGATGCCGTACCTCTTCAGAGACTAGGTCTTACCTGTGAGTGGGAAGGGTTCGGCAGGAAACCTTGACTTTCAACCAACCCGTTTTTCTGTCAAAGCAGACTTTTGCTCTTGAGTGTCCTGGTATTCTGGATTTCTTATCAGAGCGAAACTTCGGTTCAACTCAGTTAACAACACAACAATTTTGGATATCTTGATCCCATGTTTGCATTTGCATAATCATTTTGCATTAGCATGTATGTGTGTTCACAGGTTCTTATTTTCCTTTTGATTCTCGTAATCTAGTTGGTTGTTGAGGTGGAGGTTGAATTGAAGAAGACTATCATCGACAAGTTTCCACTACCTGAGTTAAGGCCTTTATTTGGTCTTATTTTTATGGCTAGTGCTGGTGTCATGGAAGATTTCAAAAGAGATTATGGGAAGATTCTGAGTTTCGTCCACAAAGTTACAAGTTATGAACAAGGAGTTGTTCATAATTTGCTACAGTTTTATGACCCTCAACTGCGCCGTTTCACATTTTTTGATTATGTTCTAGTTCCTACTTTGGAGGAATTTATGTTTCTAATGGGAGTTCCAGTCTTAGAGGAGACACATTTCTTTCATTCTAAGGAAGAACCTGATCTGGAGAAGTTGGCCAGTGCTCTTTATTTTAGCAAGTCTAATTTGATGGGTAATGTGGTCTGTAGGAGTGGAGTCTCTGGTTTTCCTTTGTCCTTCTTGGTGGGTAAAGCTCAGTATTCCGCTAAGGAAGGTTGTTGGGTAGTCTTCAATGCTATTCTAGCATTGTGCATATATGGTATTGTTCTATTTCCCAATATACCAAACTTCGTTGATAGGGACGCTTTTCACATATTTGCTTCCAAGAACCCTGTACCTACTCTCCTAGGAGATTTGTATCATTCAGTGCACTACAAAAATGAGAAGAGGAGAGGGAAAAATGTTTCTTGCTGTGCATCATTGTTCCCTAAGTGGTTAATGGATCATCTTCCTCGTATTAGAGCTTTTGTTGATACAAAAGATACGTCTGAATGGTCAGAGAGACTCATGGACTTGACATCTAAGGATATTATCTGGTTTAATCGAGATTTACTTGGTGTGGAGATTATCTTTAGTTATTGGAGCTTTGCTAATGTACCTCTGATAGGAAGGAAAGAGGGGATCAATTACAACCCTTCTCTTGCTGACAGACAGTTTGGTTATGCCTTGAGGGGACCCCTGAAGGAAGAAGAAGTGCAGGAGTCTCTGTACTTCACAGGTGTAGCTGATTTTGATACTCTGGCTAGGATAAAGGAGGCATGAGGAAGAATTCACAGAAGAGGGAAACTTTCTTTGGGTAAAAGTGATTGCAGAGCTTTTGACCCCTATATGGAGTGGATCTAGAAGAGAGTAAAGAAACTGTTGTTTCCTTTTCCTGTCAGAGAACCCTTATATCCTTTAGTCATTAAGGAGCTATGATGGTTGACATCTTAAGATATAATAAGCTTTGGGTAGAAAAGGAAGAATTGCGCAAAGAAAACGAAGAGTTGAAACAGGAGATTATCCAGTTGAAACGTGACAAAGGAGAAGTTGTTTATTTGTCTAAGAAGATATCAGAGTCTTTAGCTAGTATGGAGAAAGAGCTATCTGAGCACCTCATAATGCGAGAGCGGATTGGTCAAGACCTAAAAATTACTTGCAGCATTCTAAAGCATAAGAAAGAGGATTTAGACCGAGCTTATCTGGAGATATCCTAATTCAACCAGCAGCCAAATGTTACTTTGACTGCCAACAAAGGAAGAGAAGACCAGCTTCGTATTCAGATTGACCGGTTGAAGACGCAACTCAAAGTCAAGGAGAGAGAGATAGGGGTGGATTCTTCCCACAGGCACAGGGTAGAGCAAAAAATTCGTAACACCTTGTCAACCTTGGAGGAACTGAAGATTCAAGCAGAGGTAAAGAGACCCAGGTTGGAAGATGCTTTTGGTGAATATGCTTGGGAGGATCTTTGTCTTTATCTCAGGGAGGTGATATCCAGTAGGAGTGTCCTTATCAGAGAACTGGTTTCTAGACCAGACCACCTAGATACAAAGGCAATGCTTATGGAGGCCCTGACCTGGAGCAAGGAGCATGATTGTTAGGGTTTATTGATATGACGTTGTCTTTGCCTTATTGTATTTTGATTATCACCAGATTTGTTAGATGAGATAAGTGTTGCTATATTTGGATCTTTCTCATTGTTGCTTTGTATTGTTTCAACTTTATTTGATTTATGATTTGTTCGTAGTATTCTTATCCATCTCAGCTATTTCTTATTTGCTTGGAAACTAGTATCAAAGGGGAAATTTTACTGTGAACACATGTACATGTGTGCATCTTTACATCCTGCATTTCCATTTTGCATAGTAGGCGTGCTTGGTGGATCTTGTTCTTATTTCTGCTCAATTTTCAAGAGTTATAAGATTGAAGAGCCCAGTTTTCACAGGTACTCAACAAGGAGGAATAAGCGGAGAATCATGGATCAGGTGCAAGCTGAGCTACAAGAGGTCAGGGCTCGTATGGCTCAGTTCATAGAATTGATGCAGAACGTCGCCAGTGGTCAGGAACAGTTGAGAACTATGGACCAACTATTGATAGCACAGGTTGATGAAGAAGGGGTTGTGCATGGCGGGTCTGGTGTTATACCTCCACTTGTAGGTGTCTATGTTCTGGTGAGTGGTCCTACTGTTGTTATTCCTTCGGGCGGAGGTGTTGCAAATGAAAATGGTAATGTTGTGGGAGGAAATGTGTGTGTTGTACATGGACCTATGGGGCCTTAGTGGGAAGATAACCAAGATGACGTCTTTTCAGTGAAGGATACAGAATGCGGGCTGCCATCTGATGCAGACAAGAGGTTCAAGTTAATTGAAGAGAAAATGAAGTCCTTTGAAGTGCAAAACTCTTTGGGACTAGATATGGCTGATCTTGGTTTGGTTCCAGGGGTTAAGGTTCCTCTAAAGTTCCTGACTTTGATAAGTACAAAGGGACAACCTGTCCTAAAGTACATATCCTGGCATACTACAGAAAAATGTATGCTTATTCTGAAGATGAGAAGCTTTTATGCACTTCTTCCAGGATAGTTTGGCCAGAGCGTCGATTGAGTGGTATATGGGATTAGAAAGGATCCACATTCGTAGTTAGAAGGAGCTGGCAAAGGCTTTTGTATGCCATTTCCAATATAATAGTGACATGACACTAAACAGGATGCAATTGCAAAGTTTATCACAGAAGAGGAATGAGAGTTTCAAGGAATATGCCCAGAGGTGGCGTGATCTGGCTGCAAGGGTTCAACCTCCCATGGTGGAGAGAGAACTAATTGATATGTTCATGGCTTCATTACCAGGTATGTACTTTGAGAAGTTGATAGGATGCATGACTGCTGGGTTTTTTGATTTAGTGATGGTTGGAGAGTGTGCAGAGAGTGGAACCAAGTTCGGAAAGATCTCAAATGCTGGTGGGTCTTCTGCAGGAGGAGCGAAGAAAGTATATTTTGCCAACCACAAGAGAAGAGGGGGATATACAAACGTTGTTTCACATAGAGATAGGGGCAGAGCACAATATCAAGTTGCTACTGTGGCTATTCCGGCCATGCCTCAACAACGAGTTAACACTCCACGTCCTTACGTGGCAAGGAAGAGAATGACTGAAAAACAATTTGAAACTCCACCCATGCCATATTCTTAATTACTACAACATTTGCTACAACTGCAGTTAGTCCAAAAGAGGACTTTGACGCCTCTTACTGGCGTGCCACCCTCGGGATATGATGCAAATGTCAAGTGTGATTTCTATTCTGGTGCTTTGGGTCACATTATTGATAACTGCAAAGCTTTTAAGCACAAAGTACAGGATTTACTTGATTCCAAAGCCATTAATTTTACCAATGACGGTTCGAATATGAATTAGAACCCTATGCCAAACCCCAGGGTGGCAAGGACTAACGCAATCATTGAAGGGGAAAAGCTGAATTTGATAATTGACGTAGAGGAGTTGAAGACTCCGTTGAGTTTTATGAAGGTCAAATTATTGAAAGGAGGAGTGTTCCCAGGGTGTTTTGGTAATTTTTCAGGGTGTGAGGAAAAACCCGAGGGTTGTGATTTGTTGAAGAAAGGAATTCAGAGGATGATCGACGAGGGTTATTTAGAATTTGATAGGGTGATTGGAGAGAATGAAGCGAATACTGAAAAGGATGAAGTTGCTACTATATCTATTCCATTCCGGACAATCAATATTTCAGCGCCCGCAAGGCTAACACCGATGATCATTACTACTCCTGGACCGATACCTTATGAGAGCACAAAGGCCATTCCGTGGAATCACGGGGCCGAAGTATTTTGCAATGGTCATGCGCAAGAGTTGGTGAGTTCTTTTTATGAAGGTTCTTCTGTGGAAAACATAGTTGGTATTGGTGGCATCACAAGAAGCGGCAGGGTCTTTTCCTTACCGTAGAACATTGTTGATAAAGGAAAAGGGAAGGCTGTGGTGGATGAAGAAGTTCAATAGCAAGGGGAGAATGATTCTTTGGCTAAAGGCACTGAGGAATTTATGAGACTTATCCGTAAAAGTGACTACAAGATCGTAGATCACCTGCATCAGACGCCTTCTAAAATCTCTATTCTATCATTGTTGTTGTGCTCAGAGGCGCATAGGAATGCTCTACTAAAGATCTTGAATGCAACATTTGTGCCACAGGAGATTTCTGTTAATCAATTGGAAGGGGTGGTGGCCCATGTAAATGCGGGTAATGGTTTGGGCTTCACTGACTTAGACTTGACTCCTGCCAAGAGAAACCATAACCACGCTCTACACATATCTTTAGAGTGCAGGGGAACTATTCTATCCCATGTGCTAGTTGATACGGGATCCTAGCTTAATGTGTTGCTGAAAAAAGCACTAATGAAGTTAGATACGCAGGGTTTAATCTGCACACCAAGTGATTTGGTGGTAAGGGCATTCGATGGGACCATGAGGTCGGTATTTGGTGATATCATGTTACCAATTCAGGTGGGACCAGAGGTTTTTGATGCAGTCTTTTATATCATGGACATCCAGCCGACCTATAATTGTCTACTCGGTCGACCTTGGATACACGCTGCTGGGGCAGTCACCTCGAATTTGCATAAGAAGTTGAAGTATATGATGAAAGGTAAAGTCATTACAGTCTGTAGAGAGGAGGATATGATCAGTCATCTGTCATTTTATGTATGTGGAAGTAGATGGGGAGATTCATGAGACGTTGTGTCAGGCTTTTGAAACAGTGCAGATTCAGGAGAGGCCTCCTGTAGAAGACAAAAGTCCAGAGATCGTAATGTCGTCCTTTAAGGAGGCTCGTGCTATTGTAGAATTTGGTTCTTCGCAAAAGTGGGGCTAAGTTCTCAATGTTCTGAACAAGCAAGACAAGTTTGGCTTGGGTTATAAACCGTCCAACTCTTCTCAAAGTGCTCCAAGGTACAGAGGACCAGTACAGTTCACTAGTGGTGGTGTTATCTACGATATGATCAATGCTATTGGGGAGGATGAGGGAGACATTGAGTGTGATATGGATGCTTAGATTCGTCCATGTGTCCCCAGGAAAAAGCTTTGCAACTGGTCTGTGGAGGAGGTCATACAAGTTATATCGGAAACATGAATTTCCATCTTTTTGACTATGTTTGGTTATGCGCTCTACCCAAGGCGTAGTGACTTTGTTGTGGGGCTCTTTTCCTGACATTTAGCTTTATCATGAATAATAAGACGTCCTTTTGCATTCAATTTTGTGATCTCTATTTTTCTTGTTGTTATTTTTATGCACTTTTATAAAAGGTAAAAAGGCAATGTGTTTTGTGTTTGTTCTAATATCATGATCAACATAAAACATCAATCATGCAGGTTGTACATCTCAGATACCATCGATCCTGATTCAGCTATGACTTTGATAATCCCATTTATCAAGCAGAAGAAGAGACTGATGAAGACTGTGACCTACTTGAGGAATTGGCTAGACTACCCAAATAGGAGGAAATGATCATCTTGCCCCATTAGGAGGATATTGAAATTATCAATTTGGGTACCGAGGATGACAGGAAGGAAGTCAAAGTTGGGGCTGCATTGGAAGACAGTATCAAGAGAAGATTGGTAGAAATGCTCCGTGAGTATAGAGATATCTTCGCTTGGTCTAACGAAGACATGCCTGGGCTAGATAAATATATTGTGGTACACCATCTACCTCTTCAAGAAGAATGTGTAACAGCCCGAATTTCATTAAATAATTAATTATAGTAATTAATTGATTTAGTGGGATTTTTATTAATGTTGGAAATTAATTTTTATTAATTGGAATTAATAGAGAATTGAGAAGGAAATTGGAAGGAAGGAAAATAAAGGAAATATATAATAGAGAAGGAAAAGAAAAGAAAGTTAAAGAGAAACATTTGGAAAGAAAGAAGAAGAGAAAGAGAGGAGAAGAAGAGGAAAGTGGAAAATCATCAAGAACCAACATCAAAGCTCCGATTAATCAAGGTAAGGGTGAGAAATGTTTCTATTTGATCATTGCATGATGTTATATATGTTGGGTTGGGGTTTTGGTGTAGTTTCCATCCTTTTCCATTTAGGGCAAAAGTTGGAATAATCGGTAGAACTGTGATTTAATCGGTTGGAACTGAGTAATAATGCCGTAGAATAGTCGGGTAACATGTAGTGATGTTGTTTGAGCTGGTTTTGATGTTTGGGAGTTGGTTGGTGGTGGTTTGAGAAGGAGAAGACAGGAAAAAATTATGTTCTGCGCAGGTTCGCTGGCTCTCGCCAGGTGAGCGAAGGCGAAGCTTCGCCGGGCGAAGCCTAGCGAACGCTGGCGAATAATTATGATTAAATCCCAGTGGACTTTGCTGGCGAGTTCTCCAGGCGAAGGTTGGTTATCGAAGGTTCGCCCAGCGAAGGTGCTGGCGAATAGTGGCGAACAAAGTCAGTAGCTACTGACTTTGGCTCGCTGGGGAGTCTCGCCAGGCAAAGGCCTAGCGAGTGTTCGCTGAGAGGGTTCTCCAGACGAAGGTCCAGCGAAGGTTCGCTGCGGGGCCTCGCCAGGCGAATATGGGCGAATTTGATAGCATCTTTTCTTTGTTGTGGTTTCTATGTGTTGATGATTTAGTTGTTTCACATAGACTAATACCTCTACATTGTGAGTATGTATGTGATCTATTGTGATGATATATGTTGTGGGTAGCCTACAGGCGTGAATCCTAGAATTGTGATTTTGAATGTTAATTGCATCAAGTATAAATACATGTGAACATAATAGGTGGTCATGTGTGTATTATTTAATGAACTTGCGAATGCTTGATGTGTATACAATTATGTGATGAGTATGCATGAGAACATTGTGAATATGTGTGCATAACTTGTAATTGTATGATTGGTATTGTGATGTGAATACCTTGATTGTTGTGATATATGTTGTATGTGCAATCATTGTGTAATTCTTGAAGAGATGAACTATTAAATGCATGAGATTAAGATGCGAGAACGGTCTTAAGTGCATTGTTATGGTTGATTGCATATGCATCATTTAGTCAAGAGGCAATGTTTGTTAGTTTCGTGGAAACTAGTGGCTTGTCCCAAACCTAGAAGAGTGAGTTTGAAGGCTTAGAGGACGGGCCTTTGTTGTTATCGGTCTAGAAGAGTGGACCCGGTTTAATGTAAAAACCGAAAAATGATAACGGGTTATCGGTCTAGAAGAGTGGACCCGGTTTAATGTAAAAACCGAAAAATGATAACGAGAGTCGGTACCGCATTGCATGAGTTGTATTGAGTTGTTGAGTCACATTGATATATGACACATGCATGAAGAGATGCTTATGTGTGAATGATAAGATTGTGGAAATGTGAGTGTATGCATGATGTGGGAATGCTTTGTGAATATTCATGTTGTCTATATATGTGTGGTAAATATATATGACTAAGAGGGTGAATTGTGGTGAGAAATATGGAGTTGAATTATATGATTACCTATATATATATATATATATATATATATATATATATATATATATATATATATATATATATATATATATATATATATATATATATATATATATATATATATATATATATATATATATATATATATATATATATATATATATATATATATATATATATATATATATATATATATATATATATATATATATATATATATATATATATATATATATATATATATATATATATATATATATATATATATATATATATATATATATATATATATATATATATATATATATATATATATATATATATATATATATATATATATATATATATATATATATATATATATATATATATATATATATATATATATATATATATATATATATATATATATATATATATATATATATATATATATATATATATATATATATATATATATATATATATATATATATATATATATATATATATATATATATATATATATATATATATATATATATATATATATATATATATATATATATATATATATATATATATATATATATATAATCTTATGCTTTGATTATTATGGTTATATTTCTCACCCTTCTGCTGTTTTATAATGCTCTACGAGGCATTGCAAATTAGGATGCTGGAGTCTTTTTTTGTGAAGTTATCTTCATTCTTTTGAGTCAGCTGCTCTGATATATAACACCGGGTAGTTAGACTAGTATAGTTATTCTTTTGTGATACATTGTGATGTATCAGCTGATGTGGTTTTGTAATTACCTGACATGATGTATTAATCTGGATATATTATGTGTATGTGAATTAATATTTTGGAAATGATTAAATGATTTTATCTTCCGCTTAAATTTAAATGTTGAAATGTGATTTCTAAAACCATGAAAATGTTACATATTTTATAGAGCAAATGTTAAAGTGTTTCTTTGCTGAAATTGTGACATTCTTCCTTTATACCTTATTCTAAAATTTTCACTCTGATAAATTTGTATATGCATTTATTTGGGGGTATAGAAGGGGGTGTTACAATAGTGGTATCAGAGCAGGTCGGTCCGTCCGGCCAAGTTGTTAGAGTGTTTTTCCCTGTGTGTTATTGATATGCGTGTGTTGCATTATCAATATTGGTTGTTCTTACGTGGTTCTGTTGTTGGAATTAGTAAGATGGTTGCAGGGAGGAACGATGAAGCGATCGCAGAAGCTTTGACAAGGTTGGCGGGAGCGATTGGGCAGAATCCTCCGACAAATGTGAATGCGGGGAATGTTGTTGAAGATGAATTTCGTGCTTTGGGCAGGTTTCAAAGGAACAATCCTCCGATTTTCAAGGGAACCGATGAGCCTGATAAAGCACAAATTTGGTTGAAAGCTGTGGAGAAGATTTTTCGGGTTATGAATTGCTCAGATGCACTAAAGGTGCAGTTTGGGACTCACATGCTTGAAGAAGAAGCTGAAGATTGGTGGGGTAATACTCGCCAAAGATTTGAGGAAGATGATATTGTGATCACTTGGGATCTGTTCAGAGAGACTTTTCTGGAGAAGTATTTTCTAGAGGATGTGCGAGGGAAGAAAGAGATTGAATTTCTTGAGTTAAAACAAGGTAATTCGACGGTAGCGGAGTATGCGGCAAGATTTGAAGAGTTGATCAAATTTTGTCCTCATTACAATACTGCTAATGCCGAGAGGTCTAAGTGCCTCAAGTTTGTGAACGGTTTGAGACCCGAGATTAGGCAAGCTATTGGATATCAGGAAATCAGGCGGTTTTCTGAGTTAGTGAACAAAAGCAGAATCTATGATGAAGACAGTAGGGCTCGGTCTAGCCGCTACAAGAGTTTAAGTGATAAGAAAGGAAAAGGTCAATTCCGAGGAAAACCTTATGTGACTCTTGCATACAAAGGGAAACAGAGAATGGGTTATGGCAAGAGGCCAAGTGGGGGAGTTTCTACTCCGGTTAGATGCTATAACTATGGTGAAGCGGGACATCGTGCTCCCGAATGCAAAAGTGTTGAACAGAAGTGTTTCAAGTGTGGCAAGCCAGGCCACAAGGCTCTTGAGTGTAGAAGCGGTACCGGTGTGACTTTCTACAACTGTGGTGAGCGAGGGCACATTAGTACCAAGTGTGATAAGCCTAAGAAGAATCAAGGGAGCGGAAAAGTGTTCGCTCTATCTGGATCTGAGACTGCTAGCGACGATCGATTGATCCGAGGTACGTGCTTCATTAATGGTACACCTTTGATCGCTACAATTGATACCGGAGCTACGCATTCTTTTATTTCTTTGGATTGTGTTAGAAGGTTGAATCTTGAGTTGTCTGTGATTGGTGGTGGTATGGTTATTGATATTCCTGTTATGGGTTCGGTAACTACACCGTATGTTTGTTTGAATTGTCCGTTGAGTATCTTCGGTAAAGATTTTGGAATTGATTTAGTGTGTCTTCACCTAGACCAACTCGATGTCATCCTTGGGATGAATTGGTTGGAATTCAACCGGGTATATATTAACTGTTTTGACAAGACGGTTATTTTTCCGAAATTGGACGTTGCAAGAGATTTGTTTATGACAGCGAGACAAGTGGAAGAATCAGTGCAAGATGGAGCTAAGGTATTTATGCTTATGGAAACTTTGAGAATTGGTGGAAGTGAAGAGATTGGTGCTTTACCAATTGTTAGAGATTTTCCAGAAGCTTTCCCTGAAGAGATAAAGGATTTACCACCGGAGCGAGAAGTGGAGTTTTCAATAGATTTGATTCCTGGAACTAGTCCGATATCGATGGCTCCTTATCGTATGTCGGCATCAGAATTGAAAGAGTTGAAGAGTCAACTTGAGGATTTGCTTGAAAAGAGGTTTATTCGTCCGAGTGTGTCGCCGTGGGGTGCACCGATGTTGTTGGTTAAGAAGAAAGAGGGTTCTATGAGGCTCTGTGTGGATTACAGACAGTTGAACAAGGTGACTATTAAGAATAAGTATCCACTTCCGAGGATTGATGATCTGATGGATCAGTTGGTTGGTGCAAGTGTGTTAAGCAAGATTGATTTGAGATCTGGGTATCATCAGATTCGCGTGAAAGCTAAGGATATTCAGAAGACGACCTTTAGGACGAGGTATGGACACTATGAGTATTCTGTGATGCCATTTGGTGTGACTAATGCACCAGGTGTATTTATGGAGTACATGAATAGGATTTTCCATCCTTATTTGGATAAGTTTGTGGTTGTGTTTATCGACGACATCTTGGTTTATTCGAAGAGCGAAGAAGAGCATGTCGAGCATCTGAAGATTGTGTTATCTGTGTTGAGAGAGAAGCAGTTGTTTGCAAAGCTTTCTAAGTGTGAGTTTTGGTTGAAGGAAGTTAGTTTCCTTGGTCATGTGATTTCGAGTAATGGTATTGCGGTTGATCCGTCGAAGGTTGAAGCGGTATCGTAATGGGAGACTCCGAAGTCAGTTTTTGAGATTTGAAGTTTCCTTGGTTTAGCCGGTTATTATCGGAAGTTTATTGAAGGATTCGCTAAGTTATCGTTGCCGTTGACTCAGTTGACTAGGAAGGGTCAAGCTTTTGTTTGGGATGCCAAGTGTGAAGCGAGTTTCCAAGAAATTAAGCGAAGGTTGACGACAACCCCTGTTTTGATTTTGCCAAATCCGGAAGAACCGTTCGTTGTGTATTGTAATGCTTCTTTGATGGGTTTAGGAGGTGTGTTGATGCAGAATAACCAAGTTGTGGCTTATGCTTCGAGGCAACTCAAAGTGCATGAGAAGAATTATCCGACGCATGACTTAGAGTTGGCCGCCGTTGTGTTCGTGTTGAAACTTTGGAGGCATTATCTATTTGGTGCAAGATTTGAAGTGTTTAGTGACCACAAAAGTTTGAAATATCTTTTTGATCAAAAGGAATTGAATGCAAGACAAAGAAGATGGCTTGAACTTTTGAAGGATTATGATTTTGGTTTTAATTACCATCCGGGTAAAGCAAATGTAGTAGCGGATGCATTGAGTCGGAAATCATTGCATATGTCGGCGTTGATGGTGAAAGAGTTAGAATTGGTCGAGCAATTTCGGGATTTGAGTTTAGTATGTGAGAGAACTTCTTTTGGATTTAAGTTGGGTATGTTAAAGCTTACAAGTGGTATTTTGGATGAAATTCGAGAAGGACAGAAATCGGATTTGAGTTTAGTTGATCGGTTGACTTTAATCAACCAAGGCCAAGGTGGTGATTTTCGGATTGATGAGAATGTGATTATGAGATGTCGGGATCGAGTTTGTGTTCCGAATGTTGTTGAGCTTAAAAAGAGTATCCTTGAGGAAGGACATCGTAGCAGATTGAGTATTCATCCGGGTGCTACTAAGATGTATCAGGATTTGAGGAAAGTGTTTTGGTGGCCTAGTATGAAGAAGGATATTGCGGAATTTGTGTATTCATGTTTGACTTGCCAGAAGTCAAAGATTGAGCATCAGAAGCCATCGGGTTTGATGAAGCCGTTGTTTATTCCTGAGTGGAAATGGGATAGTATCTCCATGGATTTTGTATCGGGCTTGCCGAGGACGCCGAGTAATTTTGAGGCTATTTAGGTTATCGTGGATAGATTGACTAAATCTGCTCACTTTATCCCTATGCGTGTGGATTACCCATTGGAGAAGTTGGCTAAATTGTATATTGAGAGGATTGTGTGTTTGCATGGTATTCCGTCGAGTATTGTTTCGGATAAAGATCCGAGGTTCACTTCGAGATTTTGGGAGAGCTTGCAGAGTGCTTTGGGTACTAAGTTGCGTTTGAGTTCAGCGTATCATCCTCAGACAGATGGTCAGACGGAGAGGACGATTCAGTCGCTTGAAGATCTTTTGAGAGCTTGTGTATTGGAAAAAGGAGGAGCTTGGGATAACTGCTTGCCTTTGATTGAGTTTACCTACAACAACAGTTTTCATTCGAGTATCGGTATCGCACCATTTGAGGCGTTGTATGGTAGGCGGTGTAGGACACCATTGTGTTAGTTTGAGTCCGGAGAGAGTTCTGTTGTTGGACCCGAGTTAGTTCAACAGACTACTGATAAAATCAAGATGATTTAAGAGAAGATGAGAGTTGGTCAAAGTCGTCACAAGAGTTATTATGACAAGAGGAGGAAGGCACTTGAATTTCAAGAGGGAGATCATGTGTTTCTTCGAGTCACTCTGATGATAGGTGTTGGTAGGGCATTGAAGTCGCGCAAGTTGTCGCCACGTTTCATTGGTCCTTATCAGATTTTGCATAGGATAGGAGAAGTGGCCTATCGTGTGGCTTTACCACCGTCGCTTGCTAATTTTCATGATGTATTCCATGTATCTCAGTTGAGGAAATACATTGCGGATCCGTCTCATGTAGTCCAATTAGATGATGTACAGGTGAGAGATAACCTGACTGTTGAGACATCACCTATGCGGATAGAGGATCGGAAATTGAAGCAGCTTCGAGGTAAAGAGATTGCTTTAGTGAAGGTCGCTTGGGGAGGACCGGCTGGTGGAAATGTTACTTGGGAGCTTGAGAGCCAGATGAAAGAGTCTTATCCAGAACTGTTTGAATCAGGTAACATTTTCGAGGACGAAAATTCCTAAAGTGGGGGAGGGTTGTAACAACCCGAATTTCATTAAATAATTAATTATAGTAATTAATTGATTTAGTGGGATTTTTATTAATGTTGGAAATTAATTTTTATTAATTGGAATTAATAGAGAATTGAGAAGGAAATTGAAAGGAAGGAAAATAAAGGAAATATATAATAGAGAAGGAAAAGAAAAGAAAGTTAGAGAGAAACATTTGGAAAGAAAGAAGAAGAGAAAGAGAGGAGAAGAAGAGGAAAGTGGAAAATCATCAAGAACCAACATCAAAGCTCCGATTAATCGAGGTAAGGGTGAGAAATGTTTCTATTTGATCATTGCATGATGTTATATATGTTGGGTTGGGGTTTTGGTGTAGTTTCTATCCTTTTCCATTTAGGGCAAAAGTTGGAATAATCGGTAGAACTGTGATTTAATCGGTTGGAACTGAGTAATAATGCCGTAGAATAGTCGGGTAACATGTAGTGATGTTGTTTGAGCTGGCTTTGATGTTTGGGAGTTGGTTGGTGGTGGTTTGAGAAGGAGAAGACAGGACAAAATTCTGTTCTGCGCAGGTTCGCTGGCTCTCGTCAGGCGAGCGAAGGCGAAGCTTCGCCGGGCGAAACCTAGCGAACGCTGGCGAATAATTATGATTAAGTCCCAGTGGACTTCGCTGGCGAGTTCGCCAGGCGAAGGTTGGTTAGCGAAGGTGCTGGTGAATAGTGGCGAACAAATTCAGTAGCTACTGACTTTGGCTCGCTGGGGAGTCTCGCCAGGCGAAGGCCTAGCGAGTGTTCGCTGAGAGGGTTCGTCAGGCGAAGGTCCAGCGAAGGTTCGCTGCGGGGCCTCGCCAGGCGAATATGGGCGAATTTGACAGCATCTTTTCTTTGCTGTGGTTTCTATGTGTTGATGATTTAGTTGTTTCACATAGACTAATACCTCTACATTGTGATGTTGCACCCTAAAATTTGCTCAACCTTTTCCAATTGGTTTATGTTTCAATTGCATTAGCATTTGCATATAGAGTCATGTACATAGTCTAACCATCTGCATAGCATAGCATGGGCAAGTCATCCAACAAGGGACCAAGTACTATTCTCATCTCTATGAGCCTATCAAGAAGTTATTATTCTAATTCAATCTCATTCAAGTCATCAGAAAAGAATTTGAAAGTTGGAGAAGTCAGTGGATCAAGTATTGAGTCTATCTCCTAACTGAGGGTATCTGAGGATCAACAAAGTAAGTTGTGGGCTGTAAACTGAGCATGGAGAGTATCTAGACATCATAGAGGACTTATAAGGTCATTTGGAGAAGGAGACAAGTCATTGATGTGATCACAAGAGTGGCAGTTGAAGACAGTCAACTAGGGTTTCATCTGGGTCAACCCTGGGTCAACTCTAGGTCAATTGATTGATTGAAAGGCATTAAGGGCTATTGGAGAGATGCGGGGTTCCTCATTTGACATGAAGAATAAGGATATGGTGTTGTGCTAAGAATAAATCAAGAGAAATCAAGGAGAAGAGGAGTTTCTAAATTAGGGTTTCTGTGTAAAATCCCCTAGTTTAGGTCAAATTTCCAAGCAAGATAAGTCAAAATGAAAGCTTCAAATGGATCCTTGGCCAACATGAAACTTGTAGAGGATCTCAAGACCTTTAATTTGAGTGGTTGAAGACATCAAGGAGATTTATAGAACTCAAGTTATGGTCCTTGCAAGTTATAGGTCATCTGAGGTATCTGAAGTTTTGTCTGTGAAAGTGACTTGACTTCCAAGCAAATTTTACCCCTCAAGGAGATTTCAAATGAATTTCTGGTCAACATAAGAATTGTTCCTCATTGTCTTAGCTTTCTAGAATGGTATAGTATGCCTTCATATGATTTGTTAAACTCTACTTATTCTCTTGGCAAGCAAAGGGTATTTTGGTCATTTGAGAATTACAGGTCATTTCAAGCCTATGCCCAAAACTCATACAAGGAAGCTTCAAATGGAAAACTTTACAACACAAAACTTGTTCCAAATGACATTTTGAGTCTAGAAAAGTGACCATGAGAGATTTGAAAGATTCATAGCACAAGGTTTCAAAATTGTTGGATTTAATGAATAAAAATGACCTAAAAAATGAGATTTTTCATATTTTGGCCAAATGAGGTGAAATTATAGGTCATTTTGAATGGAAAGATCATTTTAAGGACATTGGCTAAAGTAGAATTTTGAGCTTGGTTCACATTTTGGAAGTTATTCATGGTTACTTATCATGGAAGAAACATAAGCCAAATCCAAGGGAAATCACACATGGGAAGTTTCTCCAAGTTTCTAGGAGGTTCTAAGGACATGTATATATTGATATGAGAGGGTTCATGCCATGGTTGGTGATCACATTTACTCAAAACCACAAGTTTCACACATTTCTCTCATTCTGCAAAAGCTTCTCAAACTACCTCAAATCTTCACTAATCTTCACCATTCTTGATCTGATCTTCATCCTCATCATCCCTAGATCACAATTCTCACAAGCATTTGGTAGATTGGAGCAGAACTCGTGCCACACACTTCCATCCTCCAAGAAGCAAGAAACTTGGAATTGCAAGATCTAAGAGGTTTGAGTCCAATTCATTGCATACAGTAGTCAAGAACAAGCTCACTGATCAAGTTCAGACCATTGCAAGCATCAGATTTAAGGATCTCCATACCTGTTTTCCTCATCTAACCAGGTTGGTATCTCTATTCTAATTGATTGAATTAGCTAGCATGTTAGGGAATTGTTAGTATAGAACGGTTAAGATAGGTTAGATGATGGATTGTGCAAAGTTTGAAGAAGTTTCATGAAGGTTGATCATGGTATACCAATTCTGTTGAAGCTTGTAACTCATAGGTTATGGCGCTATAATCTTGAATAATTAGCTCATGATGATCAGCATAAGGTGTAGATTAGGTTAGGGTAAAGACTGGAGAGAATTGAGATGGTTGATGACAGGTGATATTGATGGATTCAGAATGTTACACTCATCGAGTTTGATTATTGGTTGAGTTTTAGAAAGAATTATGGACATGGCTGTGTAGAGGGAAGAATTTAGAGCAACTTTGCTCTTGGCATCGTGTGGATTCATGGAGAAACAAGGGAAAACGAAGGTCTGGAAAATTCATGCATGGAGGGGGAATTTCAGAAACCCTAGAAGTTATTTGGGGACGATGATGGATAGCCGTAGGATCTGGTGTTTGACTTGGACTTGAGAGTTAATCCAACAGCCTTGGTTTAAAGATGAAAACGGAGGGAAACCCTGAAGGACTAAACGCATCATTTCATTAATGTTTTCAGGATGGGCTTTGGATATCCTTGCTAATAGCACCCTCCCAATCAGGCCCAAAGCTAAAATGAACTAAGTCTTTACTATCTGCACCGTTTTGTGTTTTTTAATTTTTTGTTTATTTTCTGATGCACACGGGCCCAGACGCGCTTGCTATGCGCGCCCCCCCAGTCTGGGCCCAGTTCTTTTTTTAACTGGTTTTTATTACTTGCTGCGCCCCCTGCCAACTTTATTTCATTTTATTTTTCCTCAAAAACATTAAATCTTTTAAAAATCATAACAAATCATAGAATACATATTTTCCATTGGTTCTTTTTGCATTATTTTCTTAATTTGGTCAAGAAAATTCTCATACAAAAAAAATTAATAGTTCCTTTTATTTTCATATTTTTGGCATATTTTCCTTTTAATTAGGTGTAAATAATATTTTGTTTAGTACATGAATTTGTTAATTTTTGTTCTAATAGTTGCTTTAATATTTTTCACCCATTCTTTTTAGGTTGATTAGTAGATAAGGTTAGCTTGTATATAAAATTTAGTTCCCATTTTTAGGACTTAATTTTAGGTGTTTAGTTTAGGTGTGAACAACATGAACAAAATCAGGGTTTAAGTGATGACTTAGGAGAATTGAATCATTTCTCTTAGGACTTAGAGATTGAATATTTTAGATATGGGACTATAGGGAGTATGGGTAGTTATTAGATCCCTTAGAAATCACTAGGATTCCCCTACTGCTATTAGTATATTACTGTCTATATTTGATTGATTGGTGTGGTGTGCCCTCTGGGGATTATTGTTTGTCTGTATGGGTATTGGGATTGTTTGGGGATTGGGAGAGCTGGAGACTTGGGGATGGAGCCATTGGAGATCCAGAGACTGAAGACCAACTTCCAGAGTTGAAGAGGAGATTCTTGCTAGCAGCTGTTGAGGAGACTAGGGTTTAGGAGCTAGGCAGAGCTCTAGATTAGAAAACTTGTTTCTCAAACATGGAATGCCTTGTCTGCATCCATCCTTTCTTTATGATTCAAAGTATCTTTCAAATATCCACCTCCTTCCTTTGGAAGGATCAATGAATGTATTTGAAAGATAGAACTTTTGAGAGAAAACTGTCTGGTTAATGTTAACAGTTGATGAACCACCCTTGGTAGGTAATTGACTGACAAACATTCATTCATTTCATCTTGTTGATTGATGTTCTTCCTGGAGATTGAGACTTGAAGAAAAGCCATTGCAGATGGAAGACTGATGACAAAGACCTTGCCTGAAGGCTGTGGAGATGGGGATTGATGCTTGCCTGAAGCTTATAGCTGTTTGATGATGACTTGAAGATAGGTGTTGATGCAGAGCTGCTGTGGCTGTTTATTTTTGCTGTATTTCATCTCTGATGTATTGATTGGTTTTCCTGACTGTATTGTTTGCTGTTTACCCTGTTGGGTTGAAAGTGAATCCTGTTCGCTTTTGCCTATTGTTTTCTAGGTTCGAGGTTGAGTGGGACTCCCTTGCCTCGCTTGTACTGTTGCATCCATGCATTTTACTGTTTTACTGTATATATCTGATATTGTTTCTGTTTCCGTCTATTCCCTTAGGATCTCTGTTTCTCTCTGCGCAAGAGAGGAGCATGATAGACTCTAGGTCTTAACCCATGCATGATGATACTAGGTTAGTTTGATTCCCTTCGCAACCGTAGGTTAGAGTTCTGTCTCTTATTCCTCAAAACAAACAGAAAAATACAATAAAATTTCAAACACAATAAAAGACACTTCTTCCGTAAAAGAGTGTGAACTCATCAAGACGTCATTTTTGTCCGCTTGGACTGCTAATTAGAAAAACCCTTTTTCAAAAGGAATAAAAACAATCAAGACAGACTTGTGTCGTACGTGGCCCGAACTATGTTTGCTCTGATCTTCCATGCAGTGTGGAAGTACGTAGGCATAGGATGCGATATCCTAGCGAGCAACCTTCCCCTCCTTTCTCGTAGGTAGGCGAACTACGTTGACTCTGATTTCTCGTTCCAAACGAGAATACGTAGGCATAAAGCGCGATACTTTGCCGAGTTATTTTCATTTTCTTTTCTTTTAACCCCTGACCTGTAGAGTAGATAGAATAACAATCCGTACCAGAAAACAAGCGTGGATCCCGTCGAGTACGACGGACGTGAGGGGTGCTAATACCTTCCCCTTGCGTAACCGACTCCCGAATCCAGGATTTGGTTGCGATGACCATTCCTTTCCCCGTTTTGCGGTAGGTTTACCTCGAGCATTTCCTTTCCCTCCGTTGGGATAAATAACGCACGGTGGCGACTCTTCTGTTCAGCCGGCGCTGATTTTCGCAGTAGCGACAGCTGGCGACTCTGCTGGGGATCCAACGTCCCCTGGCTACTAAGGACTGCGATAGTTCTTATGCATTTGGGATCCAACGTCCCTTAAGAGAGTCAATCCTAACGCTTGTTTTCCCGTCGAGGATTTTGTATGGATTTATATTTCTAACCTTTATTTTCAGCATAATATATATTGGTTATTATTGCTGTATTGTTGGGGTGTGACGGGTGTTCTATGATTGAGAGATAAGCCGGACCTGGGCTTGAGTGCACCTAGAATTAGCGTAGAAAGTAGTGGGCGCGTGCCGACTTTGCTTGCATTAGTGTCTCATGAAATCTACACTCGGACGAGGTTCTTCTGGTTGGCTTCTTTTTCTACCCTTTGGGTCGAAGGGGTTGTTGGTCAGCTGAATTGTCGACTCCAGGAACCGATCATTTGGAAGTTGGCTAAGTGAGGCCTCTTCAGGATTTGATGACGCCACTCCTTCTGGGAATCGTATCATCAACCCTGAAAGTCTGTGACGCTGACGACCGCATAGGATGCCATACCTTTGTCAGTTACTAGGAAATCCACCTGTGAGAGGGTTTGGGGTTATGCAGGTAACTAGACTTTCAGACTACCGGTTTGTTTCTTGATCTGAGATCCTGGGTATTTGTGGAGAGTTCTGAGGTCTGTCAGAGACCAGTTGGAGAGTCCTGAGGTCTGTCAGAGACCCGTTGGAGATATGATTTGAGGTCTACCAGAGACCAGTTGGAGTTATGGTTTGAGGTCTGTCAGAGACCGTTGTTGGAGCTTTGATTTAGGTCTATCTGAGACCAGGGTTTGAGGACTTCTATAGAGTCTATCTGAGACTTCTTGATATGGTTCAGGCTATCCAGCTACTGCAGTTGATCCCTGTTGCATGTTACTTGCATTGCATTGTTTGCATACCCATTACCATTGCATCCCATTAACGTGTGTCTGTGCTGCAGGTGCATTTGCATATCCTCCGATTCTAGTGCCCAGACTTCTGAGTATTGATTATGGCCGGTTTGAGGAAAACAGTTGCGTATAAGCTGCCGACACCTGATATTACTCCTTTGCTTGGTCTGATATCTCTTGCCGATGAGGAGGTTAGGAGGAGCTTCAGAATGAGTCACGGGAGATTACTGAGATTGGTCTGCAAGCCCACTGCTGATGAGATGAACGGGCTGTACACCTTGATGCAGTTCTATGACCCCGCATTGAGATGCTTCACGTTTGCTGACTTCATTCTAGGGCCTACCATTGAGGAGTATGTGGAGTTTACTGAGCTACCAGTGCAGAACAAGGTTCCCTTTATTCACTCTGCTGCTGAGCCCAAGTTGGAGGACTTAGCCAAGGCCTTGCATATGGACGCTGCAGAACTGTTAGTGACTTCTTGGCTTGGGGTTTCAGGGTCCTCTCTTGATTTCCTGGTTGGCAAAGCTCAGGAGTATGCCAAGAGCGGATGTTGGGTGGTTTTCAATGCTATTTTGGCTCTATGCATTTATGGAATTGTGTTGTTTCCTAACTTGCCCAATTTCGTAGACCTGGACGCTTTCCATCTATTTGCTGCCGGCAATCCAGTGCCAACATTGATCGGAGACTTCTACCACTCCTTGCACTACAAGAACGAAAACAGGAGGGGAAAGGTTGTTTACTGTTGTGCTCCTTTGTTGAATATGTGGTTCAAGAGTCATCTTCCCATGAAGGGATCTTTTGTGGAGAGTGCAACCACCGCTAGCTGGTCAGAGCGCCTGATGAGGCTATCTTCCGAAGACGTTGAGTGGTTTGATCGAGACCTGCTAGGGGCTGAGCTTATATTCAGTTGTTCTGGGTACCCTAATGTCCCGCTGATAGGAAGAAAAGGGTGCATCAACTACAACCCATCCCTGTTGGTCCGTCAGTTCGGATATGCGCTGAAGAGCCCACCAAAGGAAGAGGAAGTACAGGAATCTCTGTACTTCACCGGTGATTTGAAGGGGGAGTTACTAGCCAAGCTGCAGCATGCCTGGACGCGTATTAACCGAAGAGGAAAGCCGCTGTTAGGAAAGAATGACTGTCAGGCTTATGCATCCTACAGAGTTTGGATTCAAGAGAGAGCAAGTCAATTGCGGATGCCATTTCCAGATGCACCAGTTCTTGTTCCTATTTCGGTAGCAGAGCCAACTACTGTTTCTAGGGAGGCCTACGAGCAGGTTGTGAAAGAAAAAGAAGCCTTGATGAAGATCAACGAAGGGTTAGAGCAGGAGCTAGCCCAGATACCCAGCGAGAAAAACAAGGCCGTGCATGCTTTCCAACAGCAGATTGAGCTAATGAACAGATTAGGGGCTGAGTTGACTGAGGAGAGGAAGAAGCGCGAACGTCTGGGGCAAGAGTTCAGAAGCTCCCATGACATGCTTGAATCCAAGAAGAAAGCACTTGACATCGCTCACCGAGAGATATCTTCTTGCAATAAGACCTGGAATGCCACGCTCACCAACAATAAGAAGAGGGAAGATAAGTTGAAGCAGCAAATTTCCGACCTCGAAGAGCAGTTGAAGTCCAGCATCAAGAAGTGTGAAGAAGAAGTGATGACCAGGTATAGCCTCCAGAATGCACTGAACAAGGCCATCAAAGGCAGAGATGAAGCTGTGTCTCAGAAGCGTAAACTAGAGGATCGCTTCGGAGAAGGGGCATGGGAGGAAACTGCTGAAGACGTGTGACGTGTTCTTAAGAAAAGAAACCAACTTGTTGAAGGGCTGCTTACCCGACCAAGTCATCCGGAGACCAAGAAGTTGCTAGAAGAGTACCAGACTTATGGGAGTGTTTGATCATTTCATGTAGTAACTTGTATGCTTTATTTGCATAGTGCTGACCATCACCAGGATTGTTGGTTGAGGTCATGCCTTCTCTTTGTACTCTCAGTGACATTGTATTCTTGGCTTATTGGTTTCTCAGCAATATACGAGGCTTTCTATGATTCAACTCCGATCTTTGTATTGCTAGCACTGGCACCTTCACACTAGAATCGGGGAATGAATTTCCCTAATGCACAGACACACACATTGCATTGCATTCATATTCATATTACATTACAGGTAATCATTGGATGGTATCTTATTTCCTGCCCTGCACCAGGTATTTTCAGGATTGCAGATCAGCGCCCGCACAGATATTCCACGCGCACCAATTGTCGAAGAATCATGGATCAAATGCAGAACGAGATGCAAGATGTGCGCGAGAAGCTAGCTCTCTTTATGCAGAACATGGAAGCTATTGCAAAAGGTCAGGAGAATTTGCAAGCCATGGTACAACCTCTGTTGGCCCGAAATGCTGGTCACAGTAATGAGGATCATCAGTCTGTGCGATTCGACACTGTTCAGGGAGATGGCACTCCAACGCCAGTGGCTCCACCCGTAGTCAATATACCTGCTGTTAATGTCAACAACGCTACCGCTGCTGGGAACGGTAACGTCGGAGTTGGGAACGAGACTGCTGTCCATAACGTTGGGCTTGGGGATATCAACTTGGGTGATAATATGGGAGGCAACGGCTTTGGCAATGCTGGATTCGGGTTCAACGATCAGGGATTCGATAACGCTGGGAAATATGGTTTCAATGCTCAAGGCTTTTGGCCAGATGGTTATGGTGTGGCCAATCAGGGTTACGGAGGTTTCGGAAATGGAAACGGCGCTGGGTTAATGGCTTTTGGGCCTGTTGGAGGTGTTCAGGGATACGGCAACAGAGGCCGAGGCCCGGTGATGAATCAGATTAGAGCTGGCCGCAATAATGAATATGATGGGTATGGAGCTGGGAATGGTATGTGGCAAGAAGATCAGCAGGAGGACGCTTTCTCCGGCGGAGGCTTTGAAGGGCCGATGGATAACTCCCAGAAGATCAGAATGCTAGAAGAGCAGATGAGGGGGATCCTGAACCAAAGTGCTGTGGGCTTGGACATAGCAACAATGGGCCTGGTACCTGGCTTGAGGGTGCCAATCAAATTCAAAGCTCCTACGTTTGATAAGTATAAAGGGGATACCTGTCCGAAAGTGCACGTGCGAGCTTATTACAGAAAGATGTCTGCGTACTCAACTGATGAGAGAATGCTAATGCATTTCTTTCAAGATAGTTTGTCGGGCCCTTCCCTAGAGTGGTACATGGGGTTGGAGCCAACTAATATCAAGACATGGAAGCAATTGGCAGAGGCATTTGTAGCTCACTACAAGTATAACAGCGACTTGGCACCCAACCGGGTCCAATTGACAGGGCTGTCTCAGAAGAAGGGTGAGAGCTTTAAAGAGTACGCGCAAAGGTGGCGCGATATGGCTGCCAGGGTCCGTCCTCCTTTAGAAGACAAGGAAATGAACGACATGTTCATCGGCACGTTCACAGGCATGTTTTATGACAAGTTGTTTCACACATCTTTGGCTAGTTTCTCAGACTTGATTCTGATGGGAGAAAAGATTGAAAACAACATTAAGCAAGGCAGGTTCCAGGCTGAGGAAGCAACTGCATCTGGCAGTAATAGGAAGGCTTTTGGTGGGCGCCGTCAGGGCGAGGCAAGCACAGTATTTGGAGGCCGAGGCCGAGGCCGAGGCAGGGGACGAAACCAATATCATCAGCCGCAGCAGGTGGCGAGTGTTACTATTCCATATCAACAACAACTGTTTCAGCAGCAGCCAATACAACAACAACAACAACAATAGCAACAGCAGCAACAACCACAACAGGGGACACAGCAGGCTCAGCGAAGATTCCAGGGTGGTAAACCAAGAAGAGTGTTTGAGAAGCCTCCCTCAACCTATACTGATTTGTTGCAGACATTGTTGGGTTTGAACCTGGTAGAGAAGAGAACTCTGGCACCGATAACGGGAACTCCCCCGTATGGTTATGATGCAAGCAGGCACTGTGAGTTTCATTCTGGGGCTCCGGGCCACGATGTAGAGGGTTGCCATGATTTTAAGCATGTTGTGCAGGATCTTTTGGACAATAAGGCTATCAATTTCGGAACGGCAGGGCCGAATATAGTGCAGAAACCCATGCCTAACCATGGGGCGAACGCCATTCTGACTGAGGAAGGGTTGAATCTGATTATGAATGTCGACGATTTAAAGACGCCGCTGAGTGAGATAAAAAGAAGATTGTTGCAAGGGGGTGTTTATCCAGGATGTGACGAGTATTGCTTAGAATGCTGGACCCTAGCTGGGGGGTGTGATGATTTGAAGAAAGGCATTCAGGCTTTAATTGATGGAGGCACGTTGCAGTTTGACCGAGCAGCAACTGAAGAGCCTGCAGGGGTAGTAGCAGATGATCAGAGTGATGTGGCCACTGTAACAATTCCTCGGAAGACAATCACTATTGCAGCACCGGTCCAGCGACCACCGATCACCATAACTAAGGCCGGACCAATCCCGTACGAGAACACGAAAGCAGTCCCATGGTCATATGGGTTGGAGGTGTATTGTGACGGGATAAAGATTGATGTTAATAAGCAGCCAGCCGAGACTGTAGACAACGTTGTTGGTTCAGGAGGTATGACAAGGAGTGGTAGGATCTTTATATCACCTGAAGTGGAGGCCGAAAGACTAGCAAAAGGAAAAGGGAAGATGGTTGAGAATGTCCCAGTGCAAGCAAGCGAAAAAGAAGCGGCATCAAAAGATGTAGAAGAGTTCATGCGCTTGATTCGAAAAAGTGATTATAAGATTGTGGAGCATCTGCAACAGACGCCCTCTAAGATATCTATCCTGTCGTTGCTACTATGTTCTGAAGCTCACAGAAATGCTTTGCTGAAAGTCCTGGACACTTCTTTTGTACCCCAAGACGTCTCCGTGAATCAGCTGGAAGGAGTGTTGGCACATGTGAATGCCGGCCACAGCTTGGGCTTTACCGACTTCGATTTGACCCCGAAAGGGAGAGATCATAATATGGCGCTGCACATATCTGTCGAGTGTAGAGGATCAGTAATGTCGCATGTATTGGTCGACACCGGATCATCTTTGAATGTGCTGCCCAAGAAGGCGATGATGAAGCTAGATGTCAGAGGAATCCTGTGCACGCCCAGTGACTTGGTAGTCAGAGCGTTTGATGGCACGCGAAGAACAGTCTTTGGATCGATAACATTGTCTCTACAGGTGGGGCCGGAGGTATTTGCGACCGAATTTTATATCATGGATATACAGCCCGCATATAGCTGCCTGCTCGGAAGACCCTGGATTCATGGGGCTGGGGCAATCACGTCTACCCTGCATCAGAAGTTGAAATATATGGTCGGAGATAGCGTAGTCACCGTATGCGGAGAAGAAGACATCCTGGTCAGCCATCTGTCGTCATTTAAATATGTGGAGGTCGACGGAGAGATCCACGAAACACCCTGCCAGGCATTTGAAGGGTTGCGTATCAAAGACAAAGGTCCCGGGCCGAGCAAAGTGTCGGAGATAGCCGTCTCGTCGTATAAAGAAGCTCAAGCTCTGGTGGAGGCAGGAGAAGCAAAGGGCTGGGGCAAAGTGCTGGATATTCCTGTGAAGATGGACCGATTCGGGTTGGGATATCAACCGTCGTCGTCAACACCTGCTGTGGGGGCACCCCGTTTCAAAGGACCAATAACCATCTCTGCTAGTGGAGTATGTCATGAGACCGTCAACGCTGCTTCAGAGTCTGACGAAGGTGACAGCGATTGCGATATGGATGCTTGGATTCAGCCGAGCGCGCCAGGACAGGGACTGTGCAACTGGTCTATTCAGGAGCTTGTTCCTGTGACTCTTAAACAGTAATGCTTTGCTTTATTAATTGTTGAATAATCTGATGTCTTGCCCGGGGCATCAGGATTTGCTTAGGGCTGTGTTGTCATGAACATTGCGTGTTAATCATTAAATAAATGGCGTTTTTTCATGTGCAAATACTGTAATCTCTGTCTTTCTTGTTTTGTATTTTTTTCAATAAAATGGCAACGTGGTTATTCGCTCTATACGCATTTTGAAGCATTTAACCATTCCTTTTGCAGGATAACATTTTCAAATGACATCCTTGAACCACCTATGACTCGTCCCGACTTTGAGCACCCGGTATTTCAGGCCGAAGAAGAGGTTGTCGAAGATAGTGACGTTCCTGAAGAACTGTCTTGGTTGGTGAAGCAAGAGGAAAGAATCATTCTGCCTCACGAAGAGGTCATCGAAAGTATCAACTTGGGGTCGGAAGGGGTTGAGAAGAATATTCGTATCGGAGCCGCACTGCAGAGCGATATCAAGCGAAGACTGGTTGAAATGCTCCGAGAGTATAGTGACGTATTCGCTTGGTCGTATGAAGATATGCCAGGGCTCGATACAGATATGGTTGTGCACCGTCTGCCATTGAAAGAAGAATGCCCGCCTGTCAAACAAAAGCTTCGCAGAACTCGACCAGATATGACAGTGAAGATCAAAGAGGAAGTTCAAAAACAGTGGGACGTCGGTTTCCTGGCTGTGACAAAATATCCCTCATGGGTTGCTAATATCGTACCGGTGCCAAAGAAAGACGGCAAGGTTCGGATGTGCGTGGATTATAGGGATTTGAATAAAGCAAGCCCAAAAGACGATTTCCCACTTCCTCATATCGATGTGCTAGTTGATAATACTGCTCAATACTCTGTGTTCTCCTTCATGGATGGCTTCTCAGACTATAATCAAATTAAAATGGCGCCAGAGGACATGGAGAAGACCACTTTCATAACACCTTGGGGAACATTTTGCTACAAAGTGATGCCCTTTGGTTTGAAAAATGCTGGGGCAACATATCAGCGTGCTATGACGACTCTTTTCCATGATATGATGCATAAAGAGATTGAAGTTTATGTTGACGATATGATTGCCAAATCCCAGACGGAGGAAGAGCATCTGGTGAATCTGCTGAAGTTGTTCAAAAGGCTTAGGAAGTTCAGGTTGAGGCTGAACCCTAACAAATGCACCTTCGGGGTGAGATCGGGTAAGCTGCTGGGGTTTATCGTAAGCGAAAGAGGAATAGAGGTCGATCCTGCTAAAATAAAAGCGATCCAAGAAATGCCGACGCCTAAAACAGAGAAAGCGTTGCGCGGGTTTTTAGGGAGGTTGAACTACATCGCCCGGTTCATCTCTCACCTAACTGCTACGTGTGAACCATTATTCAAGCTGTTGAAGAAAAATCAAGCTGTAATATGGAACGAAAATTGTCAAAAGGCGTTCGATAAGATAAAGCAGTATTTGCAGGAGCCTCCTATTTTGATACCCCCAGTGGCAGGGAGACCCTTGATTATGTATTTGACAGTTCTTGAGGGAAGCATGGGTTGTGTTCTCGGTTAGCACGACGAGACAGGAAGAAAAGAGCATGCGATCTACTACTTGAGTAAGAAATTTACAGATTGTGAATCTCGATACTCAATGCTTGAGAAAACTTGTTGCGCGCTAGCCTGGGCCGCCAAGCGTTTGAGACAATACATGCTGAATCATACAACCATGCTCATCTCGAAGATGGATCCTATCAAATATGTATTCGAAAAGCAGGCGTTGTCAGGGAGAATTGCCCGTTGGCAGATGGTCTTGACTGAATATGACATTCAATATGTCTCGCAAAAGGCTATAAAGGGGAGTGTGCTGTCTGAGTATCTGGCGGAGCAGCCTATTGAAGATTACCAATCGATGAGGTTTGATTTTCCTGACGTGGATATCATGTACCTAAAGATGAAAGATTGTGAAGAGTCGTTGCCAGACGAAGGGCCAGAAGTGGGTTCCAAATGGAAGATGATATTTGACGGAGCTGTGAATGCTTACGGTAGCGGAATAGGGGCAATCATCACTA
This sequence comes from Lathyrus sativus, assembly GCA_963859935.3. Taxonomy (NCBI): domain Eukaryota; kingdom Viridiplantae; phylum Streptophyta; class Magnoliopsida; order Fabales; family Fabaceae; genus Lathyrus; species Lathyrus sativus. The sequence continues at coordinate 279,160,526 of OZ012739.1, forward strand.
CGCCACACGGGTCGCACATCCCTTTTACTGCCCGATTGACCTTTGCCGTTACCAACAATGAGGCCGAATACGAAGCTTGTATAATGGGGCTTGAAGAAGCCATTGATTTGCGAATCAAGCATCTGGACGTATACGGAGACTCAGCTCTGGTGGTGAATCAAATAAAAGGAGAATGGGAGACGCGTCAGCCCAACTTGATACATTACATGAATTATGCGAGGAGATTGTTGCCTTTCTTTGACAAGGTTGAGTTGCATCATGTGCCGCGGGCAGAGAATCAAATGGCTGACGCTCTCGCCACTTTGTCTTCCATGTACAAAGTCAATTTCTGGAACGAGGCTCCCAGAATCATTATCTCTCGGCTTGACAGACCAGCTTTCGTATTTGCTATTGATGAAGCATCTGACGACAAACCGTGGTATTTTGATATCCTTAATTTCCTGAAGAATAAAGAGTATCCGGCTGGGGCATCCAGTCAAGATCAGAAGACTCTTAGGAGATTAGCGGGTAATTTCTATTTGAATCCAGATGGCGTCTTATACAGAAGAAACCACGATTTGGTGCTGTTGCGTTGTGTAGACGAGAAAGAGGCGAAGTTGCTCATGGAGGAAATACATGAGGGTACCTTTGGTACGCATGCTGGTGGGCATGCTATGACGAGAAAGATGCTGCGGGCAGGTTATTTTTGGCTGACTATGGAAACTGATTGTTTCAAGTTTGCGAGGAAGTGCCACAAGTGCCAAATCTATGCTGATAAGATCCATGTGCCTCCGAGTCCTCTGAATGTGATGTCATCGCCATGGCCATTCTCGATGTGGGGAATCGATATGATTGGAAAGATCGAGCCGACGACTTCTAATGGGCACCGGTTCATTCTAGTAGCAATCGATTACTTCACCAAGTGGGTGGAAGCGGCGTCATACGCAAATGTAACGAAGCAAGTGGTGGCCAGATTCATCAAGAGAGATATCATTTGCAGATATGGAATCCCCGAGCGGATAATCACGGAAAACGGTTCAAACCTGAACAACAAAATGACGAAGGAGCTCTGTCAGAATTTTAAGATCGAGCATCACAACTCCTCCCCTTACCGATCCAAGATGAATGGCGCTGTCGAGGCGGCCAATAAGAATATCAAGAAGATCGTGCAGAAGATGGTGGTGACCTATAAGGATTGGCATGAGATGCTACCTTTCGCTTTGCACGGTTATCGTACGACGGTACGCACATCAACCGGGGCAACCCCGTTCTCGTTGGTATACGGAATGGAAGCAGTACTACCATTGGAAGTTGAGATCCCTTCTCTGAGGGTATTGCGAGACGTTCAGCTAGACGAGGCAGAATGGGTGAAAGACAGGTTGAATCAATTGAGTTTGATGGATGAGAAGAGGCTAGCTTCTCTAGCATATGGTCGTTTGTACCAGAGCCGAATGAAGAAAGCATATGATAAGAAGATACATCCGCAGAGCTTTCAGACGGGCGACCTTGTACTGAAAAGGATTCTCCCGCCGCAGGCAGATCACAGGGGCAAGTGGACTCCCAATTACGAAGGTCCCTACGTTGTCAGAAAAGTCTTCTCTGGAGGAGCCTTGTTACTATCCACCATGGATGGTGAAGACTTTACATCGCCTGTGAATTCGGACGCAGTTAAAAAATACTTTGCTTAAAATTGACCCGCTGGACAGGAAAAAGAGAGTCCAGGCAAAAATGGGGCATCCTGGCGAACCAAAAACAGAATGAAAGGTTCGGGCAAAAGTTAGGGATAAAATGAAAAATGTACACCCGCGAAGCTGAAAACCTACACTGGGCGGTTTCGGAAAAAAAGGGTATCCCGGTGAACTGAAAACCCGTAAAGGGCGGTTCACGCAAAAGTTAGGGATGGGAAAAGCAAATGACTGCGGTCCGAATTTAATACTGCAGTGAGCATCGGTGCGGGAGAATATACTCGAGGGGTCGATTACCAGATACAAGCTCTTCGGAAGTGTGGATACCGGGAAGGCATTAGAGTCGGGCGAGTCATAGGAGGATCAGTTCATGGCGTTCGTCTGCATCCCGTTGCCGACATGTGTACAAATTTAATTTGTCAAAATATTTATGCTTCTTGTGCATACTTGTATATCTGCTTTGCGTAGCTTCCTCTTTTCAGGAGTTACATCCCGTGTACAAAACTCCGCCCATTCAGGGGCCCAATCAATAAAATATGTTGGTTCTTTACTGTTTTGTGCATGATAAAACGCCTAAGTTTACTGAAACTAGCAGGTGTATAACATCACTGGCCCTTGCCAACGATTGCTAAAGCTGTGAATTAACTGAAAATAACGTCACTAACCTGAATTGATTTGGTTGTATAGGCTGGTCTTGTCTTGTTTGTGTTATTGCAGGTTTCATAGCCGTACGAGGAAGATGATCAAAAGATTGCAATAACGAAAGACTCGACCCCCACGCAGGTCATGCATGTGCTTCCTGAAGAAGGATCGAATTCCCCAGCTGGTCGTAGCTTATCCAAAGGACATGCTCCAGCAAAGTCATTTATCCTCAGCAGAGCTTGGCGATTCCTAGATCGAAGGCTGTATTCAGACAGTGCATCCTGAGCAGAGTGGTTTAGCCGCAGAAGATTAGTGTTTGTAAGCTGTATTCAGACAGTTTACCTCTCCCCTAGCGGAGTCAGCGGATTTTCCCCAAGAGAATCGTCCCATCCCCAGCAGAATTCTCTTTTCAGCAAGTGCTTTCATTCCTCCCAGTGGAACTCGAAGATTAATACTCTCCCCGGAAGAGTTGGTGTGTGTCCCGGCATTCATTTTGCCAGGACACCGTGTGATATTCGTTCACTCTCCAGCAGAAATTCAATCATACCAGGATTATCTGCTATTCTCCAGCAAGAGTTGTATTCCCCAGCAGGGTGTTACTTCAGTGAGGTGTTTGGTTCGAGTTCCCAATTTCCCAGCTGAGTCGACTTCCCGCTTCCGGCATTTATTTTGCCGGAATAATTCTATAGCATCTGGTTATCCCCAGCAAAGTTGGCATTATCTGCAGCATTTATTTTGCTGAAGCAGTTCCTGTATCTCAACAGTTCGAGTCTGCAATTGCATTGACATATAGTGTCATACTTGCATTCACCAAATAAACATGCGTAGCATTTCCATGACGATTGAAGCATTGCGTCAGTATCAAACATACGCATGTTAGAAGCATAAACCAGGATGGCTAACCTTTTGTTTCAAGTATTGTTTCTCTTGCAGGTAGAGAGAGCCCTCGCTCAGGTGAATCAATAAACATTCGAGGTCTCGGCATGAGACATTCAACGGAGTGTCAGCTTTGGCACTACTCCCCACAGAGTCAGCAGGATAAGTTTCTCTGTCCCCAAGCAGAGTTTCTTATTTCCCCGCCAGGGTTTCTTATTGAAGTTTTCTCTAGTCCGGTCAGCGGATTGTTTCCTTCAAAGTTGTTGTTACGTCAGCATTAAAAGGTTTCACGAACCAGAATTTCAGAGGCTACCGCCGGTTATCAGAACAGGTGTCCGGAAGTTTGGTTTCCAAATATCCCCAGTAGAGTCAGCCTCAAAGCTGCTGTAATGTCAGTGATAAAAAAGTTTGCGGACCAATGGAAGGATGAGTCCTAACGTGGACGGGTTTATTGACAGGTTTTTTGTGCTAAGAGAAGTGAGAGTCCTGACGTGGACATTTCCTCAAGTTGACGATGTGTGTTAGTCCTAACGTGGACAGATTCGAGTTCTCGGTATTAATTGAGTGTGGAGTCCTGACGTGGACAAAAGTTGGTTACTCTTCGTGCTGGTGTCCTGACGTGGACCATTTATTTTCAGCAAATAGCTTTATTCGTAATGGTGAAAGGGGTGTCCTGACGTGGACAAGTTTGCAGTTCTTTGTGATGACAAAACGCGAGAGTCCTGACGTGGACAAAGTTATCCTTCTTCATGTTGTTGGCAAAGTGTGAGTCCTGACGTGGACAAGTCTTATTTCCCCAGCAAGTCGAAGACGCGCAAGTCCTGACGTGGACAAGTTTATTTCTTCAGCAGGTTGAGATATGAGTCCTGACGTGGACAGATCAAAGTTTGATTCCTAACGTGGAAAGATTGAGTCCTTACGTGGACATACCAAGTTGGAGTCCTTACGTGAACGAATCAACATGTGATTCCTTACGGGGAAAGAGATGTGATTCCTTACGTGGAAAGATGTATTCCTGACATGGAAGAAGTTTAGTCCTGACGTGGACAGATTCAGAAAAGAGATTGTGATTCCTTACGTGGAAAGGTGGGTCCTTACGTGGACGGAGTTGGTTTCCTTACGTGGAAAGATAGTATTCCTTACGTGGAAAGAGGCTTATATTCCTGACATGGAAAGATAGAGTGTATTCCTGACGTGGAAGGGGTTTATTCCGGACGCGGACAGATAAAAAAGACTGATTCCTTACGTGGAAAGCGATGTATTCCTTACGTGGAAAGATGGTTTCCTTACGTGGAAAGAAGAGAGGTTTCCTTACGTGGAGAAATGGGGATTCCTTACGTGGAAAGGCAATGTATTCCTGACGTGGAAGAGTTTAGTCCTAACGTGGACAGATACAAAGAAGATTTATTCCTTACGTGGAAAGATGGAGTCCTTACGTAGACATGTCAGATTCGTTCCTTACGTGGACGGAGTTGGGTTCCCTACGTGGAAAGATAGAGGCGATTCCTTACGTGGAAAGATTGCATTCCTCACGTGGAAAAAGATTGCATTCCTTACGTGGAAAGATAGCATTCCTGACGTGGAAAGATGGAGTCCTTACGTGGACAAACCAAGACGATAGATGGTTTCCTTACGTGGAAAAGCGATGTATTCCTAACGTGGAAGGGTGAGTCCTAGTGTGGACGAAGTATTCATAATCTAGAGAGTGTAGTCCTGCCGTGGGCAGATCCAGATGAAGCCTTAGTCCTAACGTGGAAAGGACAGGTTATTCCTAACGTGGAAAGATTGATTCCTAACGTGGACAATGTTATTCCTAACGTGGACAAGTTTGGTTGAGATTTCTTTATGTTGACGACACAGGCGTCCTAACGTGGACAAAATTCTATCTCTGCAATGATAAAATCTTTTTTAGGCTGATGAAAATAATCCCCGCACGAGATCAGTGGGTTGCGGTGAACAGTCAGATTCAGTTGATGAACGTCGTTCCTCAAGCAGTGGTGCAGTTTATTTCTGCGGTTGGCAAATTTTCGGGTTCTTAGTATTCAACCGTCTCGTACCGCGAATGTCTGAAGGCTCCGGGCTCTTCACCCAATCGGGTCCAAGTCGCTTGAATAGGGGCAGCTGTTGCACCCTAAAATTTGCTCAACCTTTTCCAATTGGTTTATGTTTCAATTGCATTAGCATTTGCATATAGAGTCATGTACATAGTCTAACCATCTGCATAGCATAGCATGGGCAAGTCATCCAACAAGGGACCAAGTACTATTCTCATCTCTATGAGCCTATCAAGAATTTATTATTCTAATTCAATCTCATTCAAGTCATCAGAAAAGAATTTGAAAGTTGGAGAAGTCAGTGGATCAAGTATTGAGTCTATCTCCTAACTGAGGGTATCTGAGGATCAGCAAAGTAAGTTGTGGGCTGTAAACTGAGCATGGAGAGTATCTAGACATCATAGAGGACTTAGAATGTCATTTGGATAAGGAGACAAGTCATTGATGTGATCACAAGAGTGGCAGTTGAAGACAGTCAACTAGGGTTTCATCTGGGTCAACCCTGGGTCAACTCTAGGTCAATTGATTGATTGAAAGGCATTAAGGGCTATTGGAGAGATGTGGGGTTCCTCATTTGACATGAAGAATAAGGATATGGTGTTGTGCTAAGAAGAAATCAATAGAAATCAAGGAGAAGAGGAGTTTCTAAATTAGGGTTTCTGTGTAAAATCCCCTAGTTTAGGTCAAATTTCCAAGCAAGATAAGTCAAAATGCAAGCTTCAAATGGATCCTTGGCCAACATGAAACTTGTATAGGATCTCAAGACCTTTAATTTGAGTGGTGGAAGACATCAAGGAGATTTATATAACTCAAGTTATGGTCCTTGTAAGTTATAGGTCATCTGAGGTATCTGAAGTTTTGTCTGTGAAAGTGACTTGACTTCCAAGCAATTTTTACCCCTCAAGGAGATTTCAAATGAATTTCTGGTCAACATAAGAATTGTTCCTCATTGTCTTAGCTTTCTATAATGGTATAGTATGCCTTCATATGATTTGCGGAACTCTACTTATGGTCTTGGCAAGCAAAGGGTATTTTGGTCATTTGAGAATTACAGGTCATTTCAAGCCTATGCCCAAAACTCATACAAGGAAGCTTCAAATGGAAAACTTTACAACACCAAACTTGTTCCAAATGAAATTTTGAGTCTAGAAAAGTGACCATGAGAGATTGGAAAGATTCATAGCACAAGGTTTCAAAATTGTTGGATTTAATGAATAAAAATGACCTAAAAAATGAGATTTTTCATATTTTGGCCAAATGAGGTGAAATTATAGGTCATTTTGAATGGAAAGATCATTTTAAGGACATTTGCTAAAGTAGAATTTTGAGCTTGGTTCACATTTTGGAAGTTATTCATGGTTACTTATCATGGAAGAAACATAAGCCAAATCCAAGGGAAATCACACATGGGAAGTTTCTCCAAGTTTCTAGGAGGTTCTAAGGACATGTATATATTGATATGAGAGGGTTCATGCCATGGTTGGTGATCACATTTACTCAAAACCACAAGTTTCACACATTTCTCTCATTCTGCAAAAGCTTCTCAAACTACCTCAAATCTTCACTAATCTTCACCATTCTTGATCTGATCTTCATCCTCATCATCCCTAGATCACAATTCTCACAAGCATTTGGTAGATTGGAGCAGAACTCGTGCCACACACTTCCATCCTCCAAGAAGAAAGAAACTTGGAATTGCAAGATCTAAGAGGTTTGAGTCCAATTCATTGCATACAGTAGTCAAGAACAAGCTCACTGATCAAGTTCAGACCATTGCAAGCATCAGATTTAAGGATCTCCATACCTGTTTTCCTCATCAAACCAGGTTGGTATCTCCATTCTAATTGATTGAATTAGCTAGCATGTTAGGGAATTGTTAGTATAGAACGGTTAAGATAGGTTAGATGATGGATTGTGCAAAGTTTGAAGAAGTTTCATGAAGGTTGATCATGGTATACCAATTCTGTTGAAGCTTGTAACTCATAGGTTATGGCGCTATAATCTTGAATAATTAGCTCATGATGATCAGCATAAGGTGTAGATTAGGTTAGGGTAAAGACTGGAGAGAATTGAGATGGTTGATGACAGGTGATATTGATGGATTCAGAATGTTACACTCATCGAGTTTGATTATTGGTTGAGTTTTAGAAAGAATTATGGACATGGCTGTGTAGAGGGAAGAATTTAGAGCAACTTTGCTCTTGGCATCGTGTGGATTCATGGAGAAACAAGGGAAAACGAAGGTCTGGAAAATTCATGCATGGAGGGGGAATTTCAGAAACCCTAGAAGTTATTTGGGGACGATGATGGATAGCCGTAGGATCTGGTGTTTGACTTGGACTTGAGAGTTAATCCAACAGCCTTGGTTTAAAGATGAAAACGGAGGGAAACCCTGAAGGACTAAACGCATCATTTCATTAATGTTTTCAGGATGGGCTTTGGATATCCTTGCTAATAGCACCCTCCCAATCAGGCCCAAAGCTAAAATGAACTAAGTCTTTACTATCTGCACCGTTTTGTGTTTTTTAATTTTTTGTTTATTTTCTGATGCACACGGGCCCAGACGCGCTTGCTATGCGCGCCCCCCCCCCCCAGTCTGGGCCCAGTTCTTTTTTTAACTGGTTTTTATTACTTGCTGCGCCCCCTGCCAACTTTATTTCATTTTATTTTTCCTCAAAAACATTAAATCTTTTAAAAATCATAACAAATCATAGAATACATATTTTCCATTGGTTCTTTTTGCATTATTTTCTTAATTTGGTCAAGAAAATTCTCATACAAAAAAATTAATAGTTCCTTTTATTTTCATATTTTTGGCATATTTTCCTTTTAATTAGGTGTAAATAATATTTTGTTTAGTACATGAATTTGTTAATTTTTGTTCTAATAGTTGCTTTAATATTTTTCACCCATTCTTTTTAGGTTGATTAGTAGATAAGGTTAGCTTGTATATAAAATTTAGTTCCCATTTTTAGGACTTAATTTTAGGTGTTTAGTTTAGGTGTGAACAACATGAACAAAATCAGGGTTTAAGTGATGACTTAGGAGAATTGAATCATTTCTCTTAGGACTTAGAGATTGAATATTTTAGATATGGGACTATAGGGACTATGGGTAGTTATTAGATCCCTTAGAAATCACTAGGATTCCCCTACTGCTATTAGTATATTAGTGTCTATATTTGATTGATTGGTGTGGTGTGCCCTCTGGGGATTATTGTTTGTCTGTATGGGTATTGGGATTGTTTGGGGATTGGGAGAGCTGGAGACTTGGGGATGGAGCCATTGGAGATCCAGAGACTGAAGACCAACTTCCAGAGTTGAAGAGGAGATTCTTGCTAGCAGCTGTTGAGGAGACTAGGGTTTAGGAGCTAGGCAGAGCTCTAGATTAGAAAACTTGTTTCTCAAACATGGAATGCCTTGTCTGCATCCATCCTTTCTTTATGATTCAAAGTCTCTTTCAAATATCCACCTCCTTCCTTTGGAAGGATCAGTGAATGTATTTGAAAGATAGAACTTTTGAGAGAAAACTGTCTGGTTAATGTTAACAGTTGATGAACCACCCTTGGTAGGTAATTGACTGGCAAACATTCATTCATTTCATCTTGTTGATTGATGTTCTTCCTGGAGATTGAGACTTGAAGAAAAGCCATTGCAGATGGAAGACTAATGATAAAGACCTTGCCTGAAGGCTGTGGAGATGGGGATTGATGCTTGCCTGAAGCTTATAGTTGTTTGATGATGACTTGAAGATAGGTGTTGATGCAGAGCTGCTGTGGCTGTTTATTTTTGCTGTATTTCATCTCTGATGTATTGATTGGTTTTCCTGACTGTATTGTTTGCTGTTTACCCTGTTGGGTTGAAAGTGAATCCTGTTCACTTTTGCCTATTGTTTTCTAGGTTCAAGGTTGAGTGGGACTCCCTTGCCTCGCTTGTACTTTTGCATCCATGCATTTTACTGTTTTACTGTATATATCTGATATTGTTTCTGTTTCCGTCTATTCCCTTAGGATCTCTGTTTCTCTCTGTGCAAGAGAGGAGCATGATAGACTCTAGGTCTTAACCCATGCATGATAATACTAGGTTAGTTTGATTCCCTTCGCAACCGTAGGTTAGAGTTCTGTCTCTTCTTCCTCAAAACAAACAGAAAAATACAATAAAATTTCAAACACAATAAAAGACACTTCTTCCGTAAAAGAGTGTGAACTCATCAAGACGTCATTTTTGTCCGCTTGGACTGCTAATCAGAAAAACCCTTTTTCAGAAGGAATAAAAACAATCAAGACAGACTTGTGTCGTACGTGGCCCGAACTACGTTTGCTCTGATCTTCCATGCAGTGTGGAAGTACGTAGGCATAGGATGCGATATCCTAGCGAGCAACCTTCCCCTCCTTTCCCGTAGGTAGGCGAACTACGTTGACTCTGATTTCTCGTTCCAAACGAGAATACGTAGGCATAAAGCGCGATACTTTGCCGAGTTATTTTCATTTTCTTTTCTTTTAACCCCTGACCTGTAGAGTAGATAGAATAACAATCCGTACCAGAAAACAAGCGTGGATCCCGTCGAGTACGACGGACGTGAGGGGTGCTAATACCTTCCCCTTGCGTAACCGACTCCCGAATCCAGGATTTGGTTGCGATGACCATTCCTTTCCCCGTTTTGCGGTAGGTTTACCTCGAGCGTTTCCTTTCCCTCCGTTGGGATAAATAACGCACGGTGGCGACTCTTCTGTTCAGCCGGCGCCGATTTTCGCAGTAGCGACATGTGAGTATGTATGTGATCTATTGTGATGATATGTGTTGTGGGTAGCCTACGGGCGTGAATCCTAGCATTGTGATTTTGAATGTTAATTGCATCAAGTATAAATACATGTGAACATAATAGGTGATTATGTGTGTATTATTTAATGAACTTGCGAATGCTTGATGTGTATACAATTATGTGATGAGTATGCATGAGAACATTGTGAATATGTGTGCATAACTTGTAATTGTATGATTGGTATTGTGATGTGAATACCTTGATTGTTGTGATATATGTTGTATGTGCAGTCATTGTGTAATTCTTGAAGAGATGAATTATTAAATGCATGAGATTAAGATGCGAGAACGGTCTTAAGTGCATTGTTGTGGTTGATTGCATATGCATCATTTAGTCAAGAGGCAATGTCTGTTAGTTTCGTGGAAACTAGTGGCTTGTCCCAAACCTAGAAGAGTGGGTTTGAAGGCTTAGAGGACGGGCCTTTGTTGTTATCGGTCTAGAAGAGTGGACCCGGTTTAATGTAAAAACCAAAAAATGATAACGGGTTATCGGTCTAGAAGAGTGGACCCGGTTTAATGTAAAAACCGAAAAATGATAACGAGAGTCGGTACCGCATTGCATGAGTTGCATTGAGTTGTTGAGTCACATTGATATATGACACATGCATGAAGAGATGCTTATGTGTGAATGATAATATTGTGGAAATGTGAGTGTATGCATGATGTGGGAATGCTTTGTGAATATTCATGTTGTCTATATATGTGTGGTAAATATATATGACTAAGAGGGTGAATTGTGGTGAGAAATATGAAGTTGAATTATATGATTACCTATATATATATATATATATATATATATATATATATATATATATATAATCTTATGCTTTGATTATTATGGTTATATTTCTCACCCTTCTGCTATTTTATAATGCTCTACGAGGCATTGCAGATTAGGATGCTGAAGTTTTTTTTTTGTGAAGTTATCTTCATTCTTTTGAGTCGACTGCTCTGATATGTAACATCGGGTAGTTAGACTAATATAATTATTCTTTTGTGATACATTGCGATGTATCAGCTGATGTGGTTTTGTAATTACCTGACATGATGTATTAATCTGGATATCTTATGTGTATGTGAATTAATATTTTGGAAATGATTAAATGATTTTATCTTCCGCTTAAATTTAAATGTTGAAATGTGATTTCTAAAACCATGAAAATGTTACATATTTTATAGAGCAAATGTTAAAGTGTTTCATTGGTGAAATTATGAAATTCTTCCTTTATACCTTATTCTAAAATTTTCACTCTGATAAATTTGTATATGCATTTATTTGGGGGTATAGAAGGGGGTGTTACATAATGCCCTCCTGTGAAGCAAAAGTTGAGAAGGACCAGACCTGACATGGCAGTCAAGATCAAAGAGGAAGTTCAGAAGCAGTTAGATGCTGGTTTCCTTGCTGTCACCACTTATCCCCCGTGGTTCGCTAATAATGTTCCTGTACCTAAGAAAGATGGAAAAGTCAGGATGTGCGTTGATTATCAATATTTAAATAAAGCGAGCCCAAAGGATGATTTCCCGCTCTCTCATATTGATGTTCTGGTTGATAATACAACTCAGTATTCAGTGTTTTCATTCATGAATGGTTTATCTGGGTATTGTAACACCTTTATTCTACCCCACAGATATTACGACAAAATAACAAGGATTTCAGAGTAAAATATTAACTTTCATAAAAAGCCACAAAAGGGCGTACGTTTCTCAAAGTCAACAAAATTGGTTAATACTCCGTAACGACGAGTTTTCCTCAAAGTACATCAAAATACATAAAACAACGGAACTCAAAGCATAAATCAAGGTTTCTCCTCAAAAGGGAACATCACTAAAATAACTCAATGATATAAAATCAACTCAAAGAACCCAACCCGATGTTACATATAAGAGCAAGACCCTCTAAATTAACCATAAAGGCTAACGACTCTAAAACTTCAAAATACTCCTCGACGGCATCCACGGCTAAACTTGCTCATCTGTACGTTACCCACGTGGAGGTAACATTCAAACAGGCAGGGTGAGTAAAACAATTCATAATAATCAATGTATAACAATTAATGAATAAACGTCATATTACTCATAATCATATTCAACACATTGATATCCTTCAAATATGCCTCAACGGCCATAACGTCATAACTCATACAAAAAGACTCATAAATGCAATGCGACACAACTCAATGCATGTGGTACCAATCATCATAGCGCGATGGACACTGGGCCATCAACCCTCCATAGATCCCCATCAATAGGATCAGAGCACATCAAAATACTTCACATCCGCACAGTGGGATTGAAGCCAAAGTAATCGAGGTCCTGAACCGAAGTCCGAATGCACATGAATGCATGATGCACACTTCACAAATCATCCTCATAATACATCAAGGTGCATCATCATTCATCATAATCATCATACAACATATCATCATAATTCATCAAATTACTCATCATACAACATATCATCATAATTCATCATATTAATCATCATACAACATATCATCATAATCCATCATATTACTCATCATACAACATATCATGCTAATTCATCATATTAATCATCATACAACATATCATCATAATCCATCATATTAATAATCATACAACATATAATCATAATTCATCATATTACTCATCATACAACATATCATTATAATTCATCATATTAATCAATCTCACACATCATGTCATCATATAATCACGTATAAATCACATATTAACTCATAGTCATATTATCCCATATTAATTAATAATACTACCCCCATATCATCTCATATTATCAAATTATACTCACGATAATACTCACACTATCGCCTATCAATCACATAAACTTCACAGTTCTACTCATGTTAATTCGTCATATCATCACATAGTATTCACATATTAATCCCTAATATCATCTCACATTGCCTCATATTAATTCATCATAATTACACTCGTGGTAATTCTCATACTATCACTTATTACTCACGCAACCTCGCTGCCATACTCATAGTAACTCATCACAGGAATCCCAGAATCAAACATCACGGCATCACTGCACACGATCAACATTCGCGAACTCTGCTACGTTCGCTGGCTCGCTCGTTAGGTAAGTCTCGTAGCGAACCACTCGCTGGCTTGCTCGCTAGGCGAGCCTCGAGCGAATCCTTGCTGGCTTGCTTGCTAGGTGAGTCTTGTAGCGAACCTTCGCTGGCTTTCTAGGCGAACAGTGCGATGACAGCAACTTCTGCTACGCACCAGAACTGATTTCCACCCAAAAACTATTACGATTCACACATCTCATGCCCCAAAAACATCCCTAAATCATCCCTAAGGTCATACGATGATAACAACACTAAATATATGGTTTATTAGGCTAATCTGACAACATTTGCACTGCATAAAACACTATTTTCCTGCAATTGCTCTGAGTGCATCAGAGTTACTCAAATTTTTGAATATCCCTATTTCTACAGGGTCAAACATATCACAATCCAAGGTTTGGTTCACGAAGGCCTAAGGTTTCCTTTATCATATCAATATTTTGGGATACATACCATCACTCATAACCTCAAAGTCTATTCATCAAATTCCCTAATTCTCTCAAAGCCAACCCAAAATATCTTAAATCATAAACCAACCATAAACACATCAAAAGGCATACATGGAAAATCATGAAATGCGATACTCCCCATACCTTAGTCGATTCAAAGCTTTCACGATTAATCTTTAGGGACCTTCTGCCTCCAACCTTTCCTTCAGAGCTCTGGCCACCAAACTTTCACGTTAAACACAAAATGAAATCTAATTTCCTTTCAGAACTCAATTTTGTCTAACTTAGTCTTGGGCCTCACAAATTGGGGTTTTCCCTCTTTACCCTTACCAACTCTTCATAATGCCCAATTTACCCTTATTTCACTTATATTCATTTTAATCAATAATAATACTAATATTTTCATATAGTATACTATTAATTAAATAAATAGTCCAAAAATGCACATTTTCTCAATAATCCACAAAACCACCGAAAACCACCAAAAATACAAATATTCTCAATTAAATAATTAAATAAAATATTCCGCTTAAATTCGGGGTGTTACAACTCTCCCCCACTTAAAAGAATTTTTGCCCTCGAAAATTACCTCAATGAACAGAGTCGGATACAACTCTCTCAACTGATCTCCCACTCCCAAACCCAACTTTCTCCAGCTGGTCCTCCCAAACTACCTTCACCAAAGGAATCTCTTTTCTTTGAAGTTGCTCCTCGTTCATCAACCTGAACTAGCAATGCCTCAACAGTCAAATTATCTCTCACCTGTACACCATCCATATGAATAAAAGCACTTCCTCAACTTAGGCACATGCCACATCATGTAAATTCACAAGCGACAACGGTAAAACAGTCTAACATGCTACTTCTCCCACGCTTCCGCTGCGTCACTCTGATACAAATCAAAAAAACACGACGTGTGCTTCCGAGGCTTCAAAGCTCGACCAATACTAGTCACCATCGTAACTTTCAAAACACATCTTTTCTTGGATCTTCTTGATCTTTTCAGTCGTCTCTTACACAAATCTCAGGTCCGAGCACAACACTCTCGCCTGAATCATATCAACACAAAGGAGTCCTACACCTCCGACCATACAAAGACCCCTATAGTGCTATTCCGATACCAGAATGATAACTGTTATTGTAGGTAACTCAATCAACGATAATTAACTATCCCACGATCCACCTCAATCCAACACACAAGCTCTCCACAAATCCTCTAAAGACTGGATAGTTCTCTCCGTCCGTCCATCCGTCCACGGATGATAGGCAGAGTTCAACTTCGACATGGTACTCAAAGCGTCTGCAAACTCCCCCAAAATCTCGATGAAAACTCAGATTCCCATCTGACACAATATTCGACGACATCTCATACAACTCCACAACTTCATCGATATATATCTCAACTAGCTTCAATATAGAATGATTAATCCTCATTGGTAAGAAAAGAGCCAATCTAGTCAATCTATCCAAAATCACCCAATTAAAATCATATCCCTCCAATTATTCGGAAAACCCAACACAAAATCCATGGAAATACTACCCGATTTCCACCCTGGAATATTCAACGGTTGCATTAGACCCAACGGTCTCTGACGTTTATTCTTCGACTTCCGACAAGTCTAACCAGCATATACAAACTCAACCACTTCCCACTTCATCTATGGCCATCAAAATAATTTCCTCAAATCCGGTTACATCTTCATAGCACCGGGATGGATACTCCATCTACTTCAATACTCTTATTCCACTCAATAATATCTAGAACACAAACTCTATCACGACATCTCGTGATACCAATTCCATTAATCCGAAAATCAGCCTTTCGACTTTAATTCATCAAATTCAACCAATCTGCCAACTCAATTCAGATTTATGCCCTTCTCTAATCTCATCAAGAATACCACTAGTAAGGTCCAACATACTAAGCTTAACTCCATAAGAAGTCTCTTTACACACCAAACTCATATCACAAAATTGCTCAATCAGTTCTAACTCTTTTCACCATCATCATCGGTATATGCAAAGATATCTCAAATCAATGCATAAGCTACCACGTTTACTTCTCCGGAATGGTAATTCAATCTAAACCATAATCCTTCAGGAGTCCCAATTATTTTCTCTGCCTCATATTCAACTCTTTCAAATCAAGCAAATACCTTAAGCTCTTGAGATCACCAAACATCTCAAATCTCAATGAAGCCTCCAACTTCGGCACAAACACAACAACAACCAACTCTAAATCACTCGTCAGATAATCCCTCTTATGTACTTTAAATTGCCTTAAAGCATAACTAAAACTTGCTGATGTTATACTTAACATATCTCCCAATCACATCAACAAGGCATCACAAAACACAACGAATAGTTCTGTCGTGTTCGGTAAAAATCAACACACGAGTTGTTGACAGCTCTCCCAAAAACTCTTTGAACTTTCTTCACAGTGGCATATCCCTGCTTCTTCTCCAACACTGATAACTCAAGTTCTCGATGCTCAACATGATCCTCTATACTCTTCGAATATATCAAAATATCATCGGTTAACACAACCACTGACTCGCTCAAATAAGTATGGAAAATCCCATGCCAAACGGATACTCAATTTGCGAGTTATGGCGGAAACACGAACCGCACCTTCCACACTTACCACAACATCCAAACATATTCCATCAATAAATAACTTAATTCCATGCCACTGCTTCACCATCACATAGAGCATTGGACTAGCTTTCCAACGCTTTAAACCGTGCGTCATTCCGAGTTACGGTTCTCCCGTTACGACAAAAATATGAAAACAACATTCCTCTGCCCAAGACATCTTCGCTAGGCGAAGGACCTAGCAAACCTGACAGTCAAAAATTTTATTTTCGACCGTTACATGACTTCCGGGTGTCCGGTTTTGATTCCGTAAAAGCTGTGATATCGAAATTCAACGTACAACAACAATTTCACACTTAGGAAGTCATTCAACACATTTCCAATTTTTGAAATATTTAAAGGCCTAATTATACCAATATTGCATTCCACATCTTACTTCCTTTAATAATCATCAGAAGTCATCGTCCACCTTTAATATACTCAACCTCACAATCTGTTGCCTTAGCATACACACACACACACACACACACACACACACACACACACACACACACACACACACACCGGACACAAGCCTCAAAACTACTCAATCCATTTAATTCCTTAACCATCCAAACAGACATATAATATGGAGCTCTCACTATCAAACTAGTTTCCGTAACTAAGTCGATAACAACTCCACTTCACGTCCTGGCTGTATATCACTATCTCGTCAGGAAAACTTCCATACAATCACAATTAACTAGAAAACCACCAACTTCTCCACTTTTATCAACACTCACAGTTTCCATCAAAATAAACATCTCGGCATCATCCTACACCGACTCACCAAAACAATTCTTAAGCACTTAGCTTAACTCAAGACAATTCACTGCTCACGCCATATAAGCTTGCAAGACACGTCCATCCCATCCAACATGACCCCGTCTACTATCAACAATAGATTAAGGCTGATCAGTTCCTCAATTTGTCAATAGACATTCGAAACTCATGACGGGGTATAAACCATCCTTACCAAACTATAAGAGCGTTCAACCATACACTGAGCTACAACTCCACACTTGCAGCATCCTGTAGAAGCACAACTTCTCCCCCACTTGTTTCATTCCCACTTCTGCAGACCAAGGTTCGACAACAAACATGTACCGACACTGTTTTCTCACACATGTCGCATACCAGGGAACAAACAACATTAGACAACTTGGCCAGACGGACCGACCTGCTCTGATACCACTAATGTAACACCCTTATTCTACCCCACAGATATTACGGCAAAATAACACGGATTTCAGAATAAAATATTAACTTTCATAAAAAGCCGCAAAAGGGCGTACATTTCTCAAAGTCAACAAAATTGATCAATACTCCGTAACGACGTGTTTTCCTCAAAGTACATCAAAATACATAAAACAGCGGAACTCAAAGCATAAATCAAGGTTTCTCCTTAAAAGGGAACATCAGTAAAATAACCCAATGATATAAAATCAACTTAAAGAACTCAACCCAATGTTATATATCAGAGCAAGACCCTCTAAATTAACCATAAAGGCTAACGACTCTAAAACTTCAAAATACTCCTCGACGACATCCATGGCTAAACTTGCTCATCTGCAAGTTACCCACGTGGAGGTAACATTCAAACAGGCAGGGTGAGTAAAACAATTCATAATAATCAATGTATAACAATTAATGCATAAACGACATATTACTCATAATCATATTCAACATATTGATATCCTTCAAATATGCCTCAACGGTCATAACGTCATAATTCATACAAAAAGACTCATAGATGCAATGTGAAACAACTCAATGCATGTGGTAGCAATCATCACAGCGCGACGGACACTGGCCATCAACCCTCCATAGATCCCCATCAGTAGGATCGGAGCACATCAAAATACTTCACATCCGCACAGTGGGATTGAAGCCAAAGTAATCGAGGTCCTGAACCGAAGTCCGGATGCACATGAATGCATGATGCACACTTCACAAATCATCCTCATAATACATCATGGTGCATTATCATTCATCATATTCATCATAATCATCATACAACATATCATCATAATTCATCATAGATCCTAGATCCTGAAGAAACTCATTCATGCGGCCTGAACAAGTTTCCATGTCGTCGAGCTTCCAGCATGAATTCGAGAACTGAATTGGAGTGGGCGTCTTCGAAGATCGTCGTTGCTGAGAAAACTTATTTTGCTACCGAGTCGACTCATTCTAGTGTGCATAGAGAAAAACTCTTCTTGGTAGCAGCATATTCATATATTGTAGTCCTTTACTTTCAATGTATTTCGGTTTTTTTGATTGTATGATGACAAGAACCATATGACAGGGTTATCCGAGTAACGCTTTGGTTGTTTGTTTCAATTGAATTTCCTGAGTTCCTTCATATTAAACATATTGTAACTTATGACCTCATAGTTATCTATGTGTTAAAAATAGTCCTTTACATCTTTACTGGCAAAGTGGATAGAAAGGATACGGTGGGCCAGGAAACTAAATTCCACATGCTGAATCCCCTCTAATGGTAAAAGAAACTAATAAATAGCACTTAATAACTTAAACACCAATAGCAAGTAGATACCCCTTTTATCATGAAATTCTTGACGTGAATCAAACTCACTCATAACATGACTGACTTTTGTAAATGCAACTCGTGAACGAAAGGCAAGTCGGCGAATCTTAGTATAGCCGAAAGTTTGAGCATTTAGACCTTGTGAGGATCAAGATTCATGGATTCCTTAAAAGTGTTCTTTGTCAAGGCTCAGTTCAAGATCTCATATAATCCCAACATCTCAAAACAAATTGGTCGTGAACCATCATTAAGAACATCCTTGCTTTTTCTTTGAAAGTAATGACACAAATCCCAATGTAGCCACCCAATGAGATTCATAATGGGACTCCAATGCTGACGCCTTTAAGTACTTGACTGTGAGGGCCTACACTCATCATTATCGCTCCTGCACCAAATGGTTAGCCATAATAAATATACATACGAATATAAAAATAACAAGCAAAAAAACATAAGGAGGTGAGATCTTATGGTCAAAAATTAGGGTGCGACACTGAGTAAAAAGTTCACTGATTATGAGTCGAGGTACACAATACTGGAAAAAACATGTTGTGCACTTGCTTGGGTAGCTAAGTGCCTAAGGCAGTACATGTTAAATCACACAACCATGTTGATTTCGAAGATGAATCCGATTAAATATGTGTTTGAGAAGCAGGCACTTTCTGGAAGAATTTCTAGATGGCAAACGGTTTTAACAGAATATGATATTCAGTATCTTTCCCAGAAAGCTGTCAAGGGGAGTGTATTGTTAGAGTATTTGGCTGAACAACCTATTGAGGATTATCGACCTATGATATTTGAGTTTCTTGATGAATATATAATGTTTTTGAAGATGAAGGATTGTGATGAACCTCTGCCTGACGAGGGTTCAGAAATAGGGTCTCAGTGGAAATTGGTTTTTGATGGTGCTGTTAATTCGTATGGCAACGAAATCGGGACGATTATTACAACTCCTCACGATTCTCACATACCATTCACTGCCCGATTGACATTTTCTTGCACGAATAATGAAGCCGAATATGAAGCATGCATCATGGGTCTAGAGGAAGCTATTGATTTCAGAATCAAGAATTTGGATGTGTATGGTGATTCAGCACTGGTTGTCAACCAGATTAAAGGAGAGTGGGAGACACGTCAGGCTAACCTGGTACCTTGCAAGAATTATGCCAGGAGGTTATTGCCTTTCTTTGACAGGGTTGAGTTTCATCATGTACCAAGGGCTGAAAATCAGATGGCGAATGCTTTGGCAATGTTATCATCAATGTATAAGGTGAATTTTTGGAATGACGCTCCAACAATCACTATCATGCGCCTTGACAGTCCAACCTTTGTATTTGCAGTAGAAAAAGCACCAGATGGAAAGCCTTGGTACTTTGACATCAGACACTACCTAAAAACTCAAGAGTATCCGCCTAGGGCATCAAGTAGAGACAAGAAGACTCTGAGGAGGTTGTCGGGCCACTTTTACTTTGCAGTAGAACAAGGATGATGTGTTATACAACAGAAACTTTGATATGGTATTGTTGCGTTGTGTGGAAGAGGATGAAGCGAGCTTGCTGATGGAAGAGGTTCACGAAGGTTCTTTTGGTACTCATGCCAGTGGGCACGCGATGTCTAGAAAATTATTAAGAGCAGGGTACTACTAGATGACCATGGAGTCTGATTGTTTTAAGTATGCTAGGAAATGCCATAAGTTTCAAATTCATGCCGATAAGATGCACGTGCCACCGAGTCCGCTTAATGCTTTGACATCTCCTTGGCCTTTTTCTATGTGGGGCATTAACATGATTGGGAAGATTGAGCCGACCGCTTCTAACGAACATCATTTCGTTCTGGTCGCCATTGATTATTTCACCAAGTGGGTAGAAGTAGCTTCTTTCGCCAACGTCACGAAGCAGGTGGTAGCCCGTTTTGTAAATAAAGACTTTATCTGTCGATATGGAATACCAGAAAGAATCATTACTGACAATGGTTCGAATTTGAATAATAAGATGATGAAAGAATTGTGCCAGAGTTTTAAAATTGAACACCACAACTCTTCACCGTACCGTCCAAAGACGAAGGGTACTGTTGAGGCAGCTAACAAGAATATCAAGAAGATTATGCAAAAGATGGTGGTTACCTACAAAGATTGACATGAGATGTTGCCTTTTGCTTTACATGGTTATCGCGCTTTAGTGTATACATCTACTGGGGCAACACCTCTCTCGTTGGTATACGGTACAAAGGCTGTTCTACCGTTGGAAGTCGAAGTTCCTTCTCTGAGGATATTGTCTGATGTGAGGCTTGATGAAGCTGAATGAATGAAGACCATATTGAATCAGTTGAGCTTGATTAATGAGAAGAGATTGGCAGCCATCACCCATGGATGGCTATACCAGAGCAGAATGAAGAAGGCATTTGATCAGAAGGTACGTCCTCGGCATTTCCAAGCAGGCGACTTGGTGTTGAAGAGGATCCTCCCTCCACAAACAGATCACAGAGGGAAATGGACTCCCAACTATGAAGGTCCATACGTAGTAAGAAAGGTTTTCTCTGGCGGAGCCATATTGCTATCAACCATGGACGGTGAAGATTTTACGTCTCCTGTGAATACAGACGTAGTAAAAAAATATTTTGCTTAAAATAGACCCGCTGGACATAAAAAGAAAAAGTCCAGGCAAAAAAAGGGGCATCCCGGCAAACAATAAAAAAAGAGACAAAAAGGTTCGGGCAAAAATTAGGGATAAAAATAGATAAAAAATGAATTCGGAAAGTTGAAAACCTGAAAAGGCGAATTTGGCAAAAAAAAGGGTATCCTGGTGGGTTGAAAACCCGCAAGGGTGATCCAGGCAAAAGTTAGGGATCAAAAAGCAAGTGACTACAGTCTGCCTTCGAACTGCAAATTTATCTTAGTATATGGTCATCCTGAAGGTTAAAGATCAGCTCAATCAATCTTTTCGAAAGAAAGAACATCGGTGAAGTATCGAGGATATACAAGTCATAGCCGAATCGACACGTGGTGGTGGTCTGTTCCCACATTGCTGACATTTATGTATTTTCTTGTTTTTACATTTTTGCGCAATTTCGGGTTTTTAGGGATTGCACCCGCTTGTAATTTTCCTATTTCACAAAATTTTCCAATCAATACAATATTATTCATTCAAAGAATTTTTCTTTCCTCTACTTTTGTTGTTTTGTTTGCAAAAAAGGCGTCTATATTTTTGATAAACTTTGCATGTGAAAAGGCCGGGGGCTCTACAAAACATGTTTAAGATGAGAATTTATGCGACTGATATCATGTATGGTAACCGAAGTAACCATTTTTTAGTTAGGATGCCATATTTATTGTTGTGTGCTTGCAGGTTATTGCCCTAGTATTGCTTAACTCATGTCAAAGAAGTTCCAGCAAGGTTTATATCAGTTGAAGTGCTGCTACACAATCAGACAGTGGTTCAGTACAAGGCTATTTGTCTCCCGATAGAAATTTTTTTGTCATACCCACAAATGTTTTTTGTTACTGGTAATGGTATTGTGATTATCCCTAGCAAGGTAAGGATGGAGGATGTTCTTCAACGGTAAGGTAAACCCCATGGCGTGGTCAATGTTCTAGACTCTTATCCCCAAACATAGATTGTTGTTGATCTCCTTGATGAGTATATAGCAGTAGTCGATATCTCTAACAAAGTCCAATGGCCATGGACACGTTTCAGAGGCAGTTCCAAGGCTGATTCCCCCAGCAGATTGGTTTTATCCCCCAAAGGGACTTGTGTTTATGAAGGTTGTTCGGGGCATTTTTTTAGCAGGGTTGGTTTGCTGGTTTTCTCGGTATTTCTTCTGGTGGTGTTCTCTTGCATTTGCATTTTTGTATAACATCCTCCTAAACGTGTAGAATTTCCATCTCGTGTGGAGCATTACACCATGTTCAAACATATGCATCTGAAGCATAAGCCAAGTCCGGTTTCGCTGTGGCCAGACGTTATTCCGGTTAATGTTGGTTTGAATTAAGATCTCGTTATCTTCGATCAGGCAGGTTATTATTGGTTGTCTTTTGTATTCAGGCGGAGTTAGTTTGTCTTAAACATCTCTTTCCCCAGCAGAGCCTCTGCCCCAGTTGTGAGCCGTTTGATTCTACTTCGTGTTACTTGTTTCATCCCAACTCTTGGTTGGTATTTCTCGGCGTGGTCATCTTGTCTTGTGAGGTTATTCTAACTTTTGGTTGATGCCCTTTTAATTTCCCAACAGGTTCACTTTTCCAACTTTTGGTTGGTATTCAGTTGTTTCATTCCAACTTTTGGTTGGTGGTATTTCGTTCCGGCAATTCTAAATTTTGGTTAGTAACTCCTGCTATTCCAACTTTTGGTTGGTAATCTTTATATCTCCCTGGCAGGTTTGTTTCCCAACTTTTGGTTGGTAGCTGCTGTTTAGCATCCCAACTTTTGGTTGGTATTTGTTGGTTAGCATCCCAACCTTTAGTTGGTTTTCGCTGTTCCTCATCCCAACTCTTGGTTGGTATCCCCAGTTTGTTATTCCAACTCTTGGTTGGTACCCTTTGGTTATTTCATCCCAACTTTTGGTTGGTAATCTTTATTCCCGGTGATCCTAACTCTCGGTTAGTAACCTGCATTCCAACTCTTGGTTGGTGCCTTTTAGGCTCTATCCCAACTTTTGGTTGGTATTTTGTGCTTTGGTTTCAACTTTTGGTTGATAACTGTTGTTCGCCTTAGATTGTTATCCTTGTCGTGTTGCATCCCAACTTTTGGTTGGTATTTATTTGTCTCACGTCCCAACTTTTGGTTGGTATTCACTGTTTTGCATCCCCGTAGGTTGCAAATTTCTGGGTTCTTTTGGTATTCAATCATCTTTTACCTTGAACGTTTGAAAGCAGGTGCTTTTCATCCCTTCAGGTCCAAGTTGTTTAAATAGGGGCAACTGTATCTCCCCAAAATTTGCTCATCTTCTCTTGTGTTCTTGGACTTTTTTTCTTTGCATCTTCATATTCATGTTTGCATAGAATTTTTTTCTTGGCAGAGGATCAAGGTATCATGGTTTGTTTCTCAGGCAAGAAGGTTATGTTTCTTCAAGATCAAGCAAGGTGTTCTCTATGACTTTGTGGGTTTCTCAACCCTAAAAGTTCCTCATCATCAAATGTGGTTCAAGGAAACATCATTCCAACATCATAGGTGTTTCACCATGGCTTATTGTGCAAGAAATTATCAAGAGATTCAAGTTTGGTTCAAGGTGTTTGACCTAATTTAGCAATTTGTGGATGCTATGATAAAATGGGCATAACTCATTCATTTTTCAACATATTGGGGTGGTTATTTTTATAATTAACTCTTATAATCATCCATAACAAGTTCTCTTTGCAAGGAAAGATCAAATTATGCTTGGAAAGTCATCAAAAGTTTCAAGACATTATAGGTCATTTTGAATGTTGGAAGGATTTCTGGGTCAACTTCAAAAGAGTATAACTTGGTCAATTTTCATCATTTGGAGCTCATTCGTTTACTAGATTGAACTTGAAGATGTCGTCTACAACTTTGATTCAACATGGAAGAGCTAAAAACCCATGGAAAGTCTTGGTTTTCATTAAAACATTATAGGTCTCTTTTTGGTCCCTAAAAGACTTGAAATTTTTCTAAGTGTTTTATGATTTTCACTTCTCTCATGGAGGCTACTTTGAAGGATCATATCTCTCAACTCAAGCTGCCAAATCAATACTTTCTTTTTATATTGCAAAGATTGCATCTCCCTCTATCCAATGCACGTAGAATCATCCCAAAAAGCCTCCTACATTGTGAGCACCATGGTTGCAAAGTTTGAATTTCAAAGTTGAGATTTCTCTTAAAGTCAGAATTAGAATTGTTTGAATTGGCCTCTAATCACCAAATTAAGCCACAAATTCAATCTAAACATGATTAACCAATTTGCCTAGGTTGATAGCCTTGAAACACAAGTTTTGAGTGAGTTTTGATAGATTTCAAGTCACACTTTGAGCATGCTGTAGGTGTGCACGATTTCCATCCAAATTGCCTCATTCACCCTCCATTTTGATTAAGATAGCTTCTCCTATAAATAGGGAGTCATTTCCACCCATTTCCACAAGCTTTTGATAGCCAAAACCACTTTGCCAATATCCCATTTGAACTCTTGAGCTTGAACTTTGAATTTCCATTTCCACACCTTAAACACTCAAATTCTCCACTCAGTTAGCTTCACCAACATTCAGTAAAGCTAACTAGATCAAGAGCTTGAAGAATCATGGCCTGAATCAAGCTAGGGAACTCCATTTTCAGAGCTTCATGGTTGAGCTTCAACAGGTATAATTCTCAACCATTTTGCTTCAAATTTGTTGCTAAGATGTAGTCCTTGACATGCTGATGTTGTTTGTATAGTTAGTTTTTAGTTGTAGTTGAGTTTTGTTGTTGAATTTTCAAATTTGTGTTGGAATCTTAGTCTGGTTTTTTTCAAATCGAGTGAGTTGTGATTTAAAGAAATTTGGCGCGATGATATGGTTGAGATCGTCTTGAGAAGACGCATCAAATGAAACCAGTATGAGCTCCATTGGTTATGGTTTAAGGGATCCACGATTTTCTGCAGATCCTTGGGTGTTTCAGGTGGCTGGAGGTTGAAGATGATGATCTCACCGTCCATCATCCCACCTGTTTTAATCTCAGGCCTTTGACTTTAAATGGATCCATGTGCATGAACTGATTAGCGTCCATTATGGATGCACGCTTTCTGATCTTTGGATCTGACACATCATTTAATGAGGCTTGATCCAACGCACCTTGTTTTTCTATTCTATTTTCTTTTTTCTAAATTGTTTTTAAATTCATTTTATTTTTAGAAATTCATAATAAATTCATTTTTTATCTGAAAAATACCAAAATATTTTCTAAAATTCGCTTTTACTTTTCTCTTTCTGATTTATATTTTTGTGCATTTTTATTTTGCGCTTTTATATTTTTCATGATTTTTATTTATTTTGCATGATTTTAATTGGTTTAAAAATAATTTTTCGCCATTAAAAATTATGAAATTATTTTCATATGATCCTATGATGGTTTTGAATCTATGGTGATTTTCTTGGTTTTTTGTTTTTTGTTTTGGGTATTTTCTTGTATTTTTGATTTTTATTAATTTGAAATTGTTTTTGAGCATTAGAAAATGTTGAGGAAATCTTCACATGATCCTATGATGGTCCTAGACCTATGGTGATGCCTTTGGATCTTCCCTCACGCCTTGATCTCTTCTTTTCCTTTTTTAGGGTTTTTTCTTCTTTTTATTTGATTTTATTTTGGTTTTTATTTGTTTATTTTGGTAAATAAATGATATTGATCCTTGATGAGGAGATTTTCCCTTGACTTCTCCTTATTCCTTTGGGATTTTTGATATTTGCTTTAGTGTTCCCTTAGTTGTGTTTGTGGTTGATGGTTGATCCACTTTAAAGTTTGACTTTGACTGTCAAACTTAAGTGATCCCTCTTGTGCACTCATGATCAGATGTATATCATTTGTTTTTGTTTTATGGTTGCCCCCTCTTGTATATTGGTTAATTTGATTGCATGGTGTTTGGCTTTTTGCTTTGCTTCTTGTTTGGTTCATTCGATTGAGCATTAGGTGGTTTGTTTTGCCTTTGGTGTTTGTCTGCATTTTGGTTTTATTTTGGTTTTGGTTTTGGGAGGCACCTACGATATGTCGATCTGAGGTGTTCTTGTCCCTTTTGTTTGGGTGGACCCTTTTGTGTTTGTTTTTCATCTTTCTTCTTCTCTCTCTCTTTGAGATTTATTTTAGTTTTGTTGTCATCTGTGATTGAACTGGATATTATTTACTTGTGCTTTTTTCACATGATCCCTTAGGATTCTTAGTCCCTCTGTTTAAGATAGGAGTAGGAGAGACACTAGGATTTCAATCCTTTGCATGATAACAATTAGGATAGTCCCTTTCATCTCAACTCTAAGTCCATCTTTTGTATGATAATATTAGGTAGACTTCCCTTTTATCCTAAATTTAGGATCATTTTGCATGATAACATTAGGGTTTTCAGTTACCCTTTAGTGTTTTCTTGTGTCTTCTCTTCTCATCTCAAACTTCTTTAAGACATTTAATAAAGAAAGATAAATGTTGTACGCTACGAGCCTTAAGTACATGGGAAATGATTAGTGGGGGTTTCTCCTCACTTATTTAGAGTGTTTAGTGTATGACCTTTGGGCGATATGCGACGCATTCACTCCTATGTCATAATTCTAGTGCGACGTGAGTCACAAACTAACTAAATTCACTTTACTAAAACTGATAAACTAAATTCAAACCTTTTTATCCTTCGGGATTGTTCTTTAAACTTCATTTTCAGAAAAAAGTACGTTACTTTTCCGTTCCATCACAAACAGGCATTGTCCCTAACTGTTAGAATGAGAACTTAACGTCACTCATAAAAAACACTTAACCAACCCGTGGTTTCGTTAGCCCGAACTACGTTTGCTCTGATTTCTTATACCAGATGAGGATACGTAGGCACAAGACGATGATGTCTTGGCGAGCAACCTTCCCCCCATTACCCGTAGTTTCCCGAACTACGTTGGCTATGACTTTCCCATTGCACAAGGGAATACGTAGGCATAGGGCGGCGATGTCCTATCGAGTCTTCTCTTCTTTTCCTTTTCCACGGTTTAGCAGTAGCTTTTAGTTAACTCACCCCTTTTATAGACAACAAGCATGGATCCCGTTGAGTACAACGTACGTGAGGGGTGCTCATACCTTCCCCTTGCGTAACCGACTCCCGAACCCAATATTTGGTTGTGATGACCTTGTTTGCTCCCGTTCTTTTAGGTTTTCTTTGATTGTTTCCTTTCCCTCTCTTTGGGATAAATAACGTTTGGTTGAGACTCTTTTGTTTGTTTTTCACCGGCCCTTTTCGCAGTTGCGACATCTAGCCAACCGCCTCCAATGGACACCATTTCATCTTAGTGGCCATTGATTACTTCACTAAATGGGTGGAAGCCATATCTTACGCCAACATCACTAAGCAAGTGGTGTCCTATTTCATTAAGAAAGAGATTATCTACCGGTATGGAATTCCGAATAAAATCATTACTGATAATGGTTCGAACCTCAATAAAAAAATGATGAAGGAGTTGTGTGAAGGCTTCAAGATCGAGCATTACAACTCAACGCCATATCGCCCAAAAATGAATGGAGTTGTTGAGGCGGAAAATAAAAACATCAAAAAGATCGTCTAGAAGATGGTAAAAACATATAAAGACTGGCACAAGATGTTTCTGTTTGCCTTGCATGGCTACTGCACTTCAGTGCGCACTTCTACTTGGGCAACCCCATTCTCTCTCGTGTATGGCATGGAAGCAGTGTTGCCTATTGAAGTAGAGATTCCTTCCTTAAGGATTTTAGCAGACATCAAGTTAGACGAGGCTGAATGGATACAAGCAAGACTCGACCAACTTAATCTCATTGATGAGAAGCGCATGATGGCCATCTGTCATGGTCAATTATACCAGAAGTGGTTGAAGATAGCCTTTGACAAGAAAGTTCGCCTGCAACACATTGAAGCAAGAGGCTTGGTCTTAAGGAAAATTCAGCCAACTCGCATTGATCCAAGGGGCAAATGGACACCAAACTATGAGGGTCCATATGTAGTGAAAAAGGTTTTCTCCGGTGGAGCCTTAATTATCTCAACCATGGACGTTGATGATCTTCCCTCCCCTATGAATTTAGATGCAGTTAAAAAATATTATGCCTAGAAGATAGACTCGGTGGACCAAAAAGAAAATCCACGCAAAAAAATGGGCGTCCTGGTGGACCATGTAAAAATAAGAAGGTCCAGGAAAAATTAGGGACTAAAACAAAAGAAATAATCCGCTAAGTTAAAAACCCATAAAGGTAACTTAGGAAAAAAAGGGTATCCCGGTAGGCTGAAAACCCGAGAAGGGAAGTCTAGGAAAAAGTTAGGGATTCAAAGGGCAAAAAACTGCATTCTGAGAAGACGTGTGAATTTTCCTCTTTGATCATTAAACTCTAATTGGGAAGGATCAATGCAATCGTTGCGCTCAAAAGCAAGGTATAAAGGGTCTTCAAAGATATATGAGTCATAGCAGAATTGAAACTCGATAGAAACCGATTTCAACATTGTCGTTGCTATTTTTATCCATTTTCTTTCAAAGCAATTACCTCTTTTATGAATTGCTTCCTCTTGTAATTTTCCTGTTTATAGGTCTTCATTAATAAAGACTACTTTCATAAAAAAAATTTCTCTTTTATTTCTTACCATATGTTTGCAAATTTTGTTTTATCGGTGATAAGTATTGCACATGTTAATTTTGTGACGGAAAAGTGTGGGATTGATTCTTCACTTAATGTTTCTATAGGGTGACCATGACCCCAAGCAATAGGCAAAAACACCAGCAAAACCACGAAATGACTTTACCGAGACAAAAATCATCTAGCCCAGATGAAATTGGCACCAAAGTGAGAGTTCCAGCATCTCCAAAACTTGATTGCATCATGAAGAAGCGATGTCGGGAAGTCAAGCTCGTTCCCTTTCCAACCCAAAGCCCAATCATTATTGGTACCTTTTTGTTATAAAGCCGATTTCAGCTGGCGCTTCCTTGTGAAACCACCTCCGACTGGTACCTTTCACCATACATATCCCTTTTTCATAGAAAGCCCAACCACGCTTGGCACAACCGTCACCCCCGACTCTCATATCCCCAGCATTTTGCATACATTTTTCCATCATTGACACGCTTGTTTGTCCAGTTCCTGTAGAGGGTAGGGCATTCTAGTGGACATTGTCTTTTCCGACGATTATTATTTGCAACTCCTTCCGTGCCTTTTGCATATGGGTTACCTTACCTTTTGTAGGATATTTCATGGATTTTTACGTGAAATCTAATCCTTTCGCTTTCCTTTTGTGAGTGTCTTCGTTGTCTTTTAGACGCGACAAAACTTTGTATTAGGTATCGTCGGTCAATTTGAACGCTCGATGCCAATGTGACCAAAAACTGAATGGCCACTACACAAAGACTGACATCCCGATCGTTGTGCCAGTGAATTAATATTTTTCTAATACCCTAGACAGGGGTGGCTATTGACTTCAACTTACCTTTTGTGAGTCTTGTTCATGCCGTCATCGTAGAACTTTTGGTTTGTGCATTTTTGTACCTTTTCATACCAGGCTGTGCCTTTTGCACATCATCATCAATATTTTGTCTTTGCGTATTACATTTTTCTCCCCACAGAGTATCCTACCTTTTGTAGAACTTTTCCCTCGAACCTTTTATTCTAGTGTCTTTCTCTACTTTTCGTAGAAGAAATTCGTTTCCCTGAACCTTTTGTTCTGGCATCTTTCTCTACCTTTCGTAGAAGAAATTTTTTTCCTGAACCTTTTATTCTGGAATCCTCTCTACCTTTTGTAGGAGGAGTTTTCTCCTAGCCTTTGCTCAGGAGTCTTTTCTGCTTATTGCAGAAATTTTCACGATCATTTCTTCCCCAATGGAATATCCTTTACTTGTTATCGTAGGACCGTTTTCTCCAAACCTTTAGTTCAGGGGATCTTTCTACCTTTGGTAGAAGGAAGTTGTCTCCAAGCCTTTTGTTCTGGAGTCCTCGCTACCTTTCATAGGAGGAATTATCTCCTAACCTTTTGTTCAGGAGTTTTTTCTGCTTTTGCAGAAATTTATTCGATCGTGTTCTCCAGAAGGGATTTCCTCTATATGATATAGAAGGAATTTATCTTTTCTCCAAGCCTTTTGTTTTGGAGTCCTTTTCACCTTTCGCGTAAGGAACCATTTCTCCGAACCTTTCATTTTGGGATCCTTTCTACCTTTTGTGGGAGAAATATTTCACTCTTTGATTGATGAGATCTCTACCTTTGGTAAGAGTTATTTCATTATATTCCCCGAGTCCTTTCTACCTTTTGTGGAAAGAATATCTTACTATATACAGCTTTGAGTCCTCCCTGCCTTTCGTAGGAGGAATTTTTCTTAAACCCTAATTATCATTTGTTACTACGAAGATGCTTCCCCTTTCGAGACTGGAAAAGCACTTGTGTTATTTTGCATTGCATCTCGAGCATATCATCATATATCCCCCATAACCAACCAATTTATCAAACTACCATTTATCTTTTAAAAGATGCCTTTTTCAAAGTCATCCTGTTTTTCCACCTGATATATTTCACCCCGGTTAGTTGAAAACTTTGGGTATTCTTATATTTAATTTCCTTGTACCTTGACCTTGAGAAGACCTGTTTCATACTCACTTTCAAGTTCAAGGAGATTAAATAGGGGCATCTGTCATACCCTCTTTTTCACCCTAACCTTTAACCTCCATATCATTATCATTTGCACCTAGCATGGATCTTAGTTAGGGAATCAAGATACCTTATTTAATAATCAAGAGAAGAGCTTCATCTTCAAAGCTCAATCAAGAGCTCAAGCTCAACTTTTTGGTAATCTCAAGACACAAGGTATCCATCACCATCAAGGCATGTCACTCAACCATTTGAATCAAGAACACAAGCATTGATTCTCCACCTCCTATCTCATGGATAATTATATAGGGTTTTGGTTCAAAGGAGGCTTGTGGATAGTTCCTTGGGAAAGACATGATTATAGATATCAAGCACACACCTTTAGGGTCCTTTACATGGATTATGTGTCATCACAAGCCATCACAAGGGCCTCAATCAGTGAAAATGGTCATAGGATTTCATCTGGTCAACAAAAGTCAACTATAATTCAATTAGGTCAAGATCTTGGATATCAAGGTTAATCAAGGGAATGATAGTTGTTTTCAAGTGATTTAATATGTTTAGAGAAAGAAGAATCAGGGAGAAACATAAAATCAAGAGTTTGACTAAATTAGGGTTTTGATGGAACATTTTCTAAGTGTAGAAAACCCTAATTCTAACCATCTTTCAACTTCTATAACTTTCTCATTTTTGATCCAATAAGGGCAAAATTGCTATCAAATTAAAGAGGAAATCATGAACTACAATTTTGTGTAATGAAAAAGTAGATTATGACATTTCTACACTTATAAAACTTTCTAAGTATAGAAAGTCCGTTTGAGATACCTACTTTCAAACCCATTTTACATGCTGATTCAAGCTTCAAATTATTTTTCCTTGAACATGAAAGTTGTAGAGCATCTCCCAATATTTATTTTGAGTACTAAATTATCTCCATTGTATGTGTAGATCTCAAGTTATGAAGCTCCCAATTTAGGGTTTCAAAGATATCAAAATTGGCAAGTGGTTAGACATAATTTTCAACCAAACTTCCAAGACATTTTTCACTAAGCTCTTGAACTCAATTGAATTTTATCACAACATGAAAGTTGAAAATCATTCTTCAAGATTCCCATCTATTACAATAGCTATCTCATTGGATCAAAACTCATCAAGTTATGTGCCTTCAAAGTCAAGATGACAAATTTTCTAAGTTATTTTAGACAGTTTTGAGGACACATTTTCAACTCAATTTTCATCATGCCTCCAAGCTTCATTTCAATTCATTTTGAATATATAACTTGATCATTACTCTTCCTACTTTCTTGTGAACAAAGAAGTTCATAAATTGGAGCCATTTTCACCAAGTTGTGGGGTTTCAAAGTGGGCTATGTAAGTTGGTTTCCAAAGCATGACACGATATATTTATTGGCACAATTGTGAATCTACCTTTACACCAAGCTTTGTGCCTCAAATTCATGCGTACACCTCACTCTTTTGGTTGCCAAAACACTACCTAAACAAGCCAAACACATTCATGTACCATTTGTACCATTTTACATAAACTTTGCCAAAAGAATAAAATAACAAACTTGCTCAATAAGAATGCTTGCTGAGCCACTCACTCATGTTGGATTTCTTCTCTCATTCCACTCACAACTATAACAACACCATCTCATGTGATTCTAACTCGTGTCACTCCCATACTCACTCCAAAAATTCAAAATTTGCAAAATCACTAACCACAAGGAATTAACCACGGTAACTTGTTGCTAACCACCTTAAAATCTCATATATAATGCAAAAAGAAACCCTAGAAGGGGGGTAGACCATTCTCATCAGCCAGAAAGCCCTAGAATCTCTCTCTCATCCAAAAAATTTCTCCCTTCGAAACTCACTGAACAAAACTCATTTCTCTCTTCTCTTGCTTCTGTCCTCAATTCTGAAGTTCCTTAAAGCTAGAGGAAGGAGATTTTGGAAGGTTTGAGCAAGTCTAAGAAATAATCGAGCTCTCCACTTTGGCAACTTTCTCTTTCTTTTTTCTCTCATGCTACTCATCCATTTGCTTTTTTGATCACATGTTTGAACTTTTTGATGGATGTAGACCATTACTGTATGCTTGTTGTTCTTGTTTCTCGATGTTTCAAAATGTATGTTTTTCTTCGTGGCTTGTTTTCACCATGTTAGAGTTGATATTAATAATTTTGGAAGTGATATTCATGCTCAGCATAAAAAAACCTAGAGATAGGGCTCCGACGTCTGATAATTTGAAATGATGTGGCCATGTTGACTGCTTGCGTGTCTCATGCATGTCATCCACGTGTGAGTAATGTGTAACTTATGCCAGCGTGTATTAATGAAACGGTGCATAACACCTTATGTTTTGTTTTGTTGCTGAGTTGACCATGGGCCTAAACCTTTTTTACTTCTTGCACCTCTTAATTCTGAGCCATATATGCTTCAACATGAACCCATGTGTATTCTACTTTACTGATCCACCCCCTTCATTACTCTTTTCTTTTACTATTTTATTTTCCTCTTTTTTCATTTTATTTTATTTTAAATACTTCTACCTATTTTAAAAATATGCAAAAATAGGATATTGATCCTTTAATATATTATTTAATTTTTCAAAATTTTTATTTTTATTATTTTATTTTAATTTAATTGTGTGAGGTGTTTCGTTTGACCTACTTTTGAAAGATAGTCTTGTTTCATGACTTTCCCTTAAGGCTTTTGGTCCAATATTTTTACCATGCTTTTATACTTGATTGAGGTTTATTTGAGATTTTCTTTGATGATAATACATGAGTTTTTTGAGGGGTTTCTATTTGGTTTTAATTGGTCCTCGACATGTGCTCGATTAACCTCATACTAGACTTTGTTTGATTTGATTTAGTGGTGCATTTATGGAATACCTTTGGGATATTTTTCATGATGAATCTTGTTAGGTTTAACTCGATTATGAGCTTTGGATCCATATTTATTTGGATATTTTTCTATTTTTTATGGAATTCCCAAGTTGATGTTGTTTTGACATGTTTCTTTGATACTTTAAACCTAGTTCTTGAACCATTGTTCTTCCATGATTTCATTTGATGCTTGGTGATATTAATTGATATGAGAGTTTATGTTTAAACCTTGGATTTCCTTTGACTCATTGTGTATGGCTTGTCTTTTTGAACTACTATATTTTCATGTGGATGTTTGATTCCTTTTGAGTTTGATATGAATGATGCATACCTAGTTCTTTGCTCATGTTTTGAGTTTGATTCTTATTGAACTTCTTTGGTGTCTTATTGTTGAATACACTTTGAAATGCTTGTGTTTACTTCTGACTTCCCATGTTCATATGTTCCAATTGCATGATGTGGATCATTGTTGTTTTGTTTCTATGAGATATTTGTTGACAAATGCCTAGTCTTTGTTTGGATTCATGTTGAATGCTTTGATGCCTCTTCCCTCATCTTTGAGATTTTTTGATCATGACATGATATAGGTTATGACCCTAATTGTCTTTCAACTTGATTGATCCATATTTATTTGGTTTGTTCAATTATGAATATATGGTTAACTTCCCAATGCATATGTGCTTGTGCCTTAACTATTTGACTTTGCCTAATTACTTAATTTGTGTTGTGTGACTTCTTTGAGCTTGTTTAGATGATTTGGATGTGTATGGTTATTCATTTGTATGTCTCTTATTGTCTTTGATTCATGTTTGAAGCATGTTTTATCTTACATACTTGTTTGTTTCATCCTAATTGATTTATTTGTGTCTCTTGCTTTGGTTGTCTAAAATGAACTCTTGACGATCCTTTTCTTCCATAATTTATACATTTATCTTACTCTTTCATACATTGCATTTCATTTCCTCCCTTGGTGGGAATTATGTATCCCTTTCCCCATTACAATGTAATAGTCTAGTTCCTTTTGCTTTTGTGTTTGTTTGCTGTTTAAGAAAGATAAAATGAACTTAGGATTAACATTTTCAATAAAAGGAACAACAAGGCTTGATCCAATGTCAAGTCATTTTTCAAAACCCATTAACTTGGTTTACACCTTAGGGTTTCACTCATCTCATTCTCTTTTCTTATCTTTTCCATAAACCCCACATCAACCTTGTATGTATTCTACCTTTGTAAGTCGATTACTTCGCGCATCGCCATCAACCTACCTTGATCTATTCACCACCCCTTCTTTTGAAAACCTTTTATCTATTTCTTTTGTCTCCTTGAGTCTAAAACTTTGGTCTTGTACCAAGTGCATTTTCAAACTTTTTTCTTAATAAATCTGGATGGTTGTGGAGTGGTTAGGCGAAGGTCTTCTCCTATCCCGAGTGCTTGACATTATCTTTAGGGTTCACTATCATAAAGAACTTACCATTCAAAATCAAAACATCTTTAATAAGAGAATAAGTTTCTATTTATATTGAACTAAAGAGAGAGGATTGAGTGAAGACTTCTTCCTTTCCGAGTATTAGGATACTCACTTTAAAGTGTGTGGTCTCGATACTCGTCTTTCAATACGAAGACGTAACTATATTCGCCACACCATTTTCCAATAAATCTTTTAAGATAAAGAATTGGGTACTACACGCTAGGGGTTAATATCCGAGGACTTATTTCACCCTTAAAACCAACTTTCACAAATCAAATGTGACATCTTTCCTTGATGGCAAAAACTAATCTTTTCAAAAAGGACATGTTATGTCCATTCTATCGCAAACAGGTAATGCCTAAGACTCCACAAGTGAGCTGCAATACACCTAACTTCTAGAATGCGTACGTTAGCATTGTCTAAAAAAACACCCATAAACCATATTCCGAACTACGAAACCCAATCCTTGGCGATCACACTTCCATCTTTTTATCCGTAGACCTTTGAACTACGTTGACTCTGGCTTTCTCATACCCATTGAGAATACATAGGCATATGACCGTGAGTCCCTAACGAGTCTCTTTCCCTTCTCTACCTCCTCTTTTCTCTCTATTCTTGTTTCATACCCTTCTATCTCTCTCCTAGAACACTATTAGAAAGCAACATCTTTAGCAAATATCCTCACACATAGGCAAGCAAATGGTTCTCATCAAGTACAATAGATGTGAGGGGTGTAAATACCTCCCCCTTACATAACCGGCTTCTAAACCTTTTCTCCTCGTTGTGAGACCATCTTATCCATTTCCTTCTTGGGGTTTTCTTGATGTTTTCCCTTCCCCTTTCGGGATAACTAAAGTTCAACGATGATTCTTCTGCTCTTCCACTTTCGCCTCTCCGTCGTTGCATTTTTTCGAGTAGCGACAGGTATGTGTCCCAAAGTAAAAAAGTATAGATGATGATACATCATAATCTATTACTATTATTGAAGGATTACCAGAGGATGCATAAACTGAAGTTACTCCAACTGGGCATGTTGTTACTAATTTGGTAATTTCTCAAACTAATACTGAAGCATTTGCTCCACCAAAGAGACTGTTTAAATACAAAGCATTTCATCCAGAAGGGAAAATCATTGGAAATAAAGACAAGCCATTGAGAACTAGATATGCTTTCAGAAATGATCAATCAATTCTTGGACTTATTTCATTGGCAGAGCCTACTTCTATTAATGATGCATTACCAGATAATGGTTGGATCATGGCTATGCAAGATGAACTAAATCAGTTTCAAAGAAATGATGTGTGATATCTTATTCCAAGACCAAAGAAGAAAAACATCATTGGGACAAAGTGGGTCTTCAGAAACAATCTTAACGAACATGGAGAAGTCGTTAGAAATAAAGGCAGACTTGTAGCTCAAGGCTACAATCAACAAGAAGGAATTGAATTCTTTGAAACCTTTTCTCCCATGGCAAGGTTAAAAGCTATAAGGCTTCTTCTCTCTTATGCCATCAACTATGACATTGTACTCTATCAGATGGATGTGAAAAGTGCTTTTCTGAATGGAGTTATTACTGAAGAAGTGTATGTCAAGTAACCTCCAGGATTTGAAGATCCAAACCATCAAGACTTTGTCTACAAGCTCAAGAAATCACTCTATTGGCTCAAACAAGCTTCTAGAGCATGGTATGAGAGACTGTATAATTTCTTGCTTGAGAATGGTTTTGCTAAAGGAAAGGTTGACACTACACTGTTTAGGAAAAATCTTGAAGAATAAATCTTGATTGTTCAAATTTATGTTGATGACATAATTTTTGGTTCCACTAATGCATCTCTTTGTCAAGAATTTTCTAAAATTATGCAAGCAGAATTTGAGATGAGCATGATGGGGGAATTGAAATACTTTCTTGAAATTCAAATTAATCAGAAGGAAGAAGGTATAAACATTCATCAATCTAAGTACACAAGAGAGCTCTTGAAATATTTGAATCTTGATGAATGCAAAGTCATGTCAACTCCTATTCATCCCACCTGCAACTTGAATGATGAAGAATGTAGTGCTAGGTATGATAGGTTCCTTACTTTATCTCACTGCTTCCAGACCAGATATTTTATCTAGTGTATGTATGTGTGCAAGAGTCCAAGCAGATCATAGAGAAACTCATTTAACTGTTGTTAAGAGGATCTTTAAGTATCTGAAAGGAACAACTAATCTTGGACTTCTTTATAAGAAATACTCAAATTATAAGCTAGTTAGATTCTGAGATGCTGATTATGACGGAGATAGAATTGAAAGGATATCCACCAGTGGAACCTGTCAATTCTTAGGTAAAAACCTCATCTTCTGGGGGTAGTAAAAGACAAGCAACTATTGCTCTGTCTACAGCAGAAGCATAATACATTTCAGCTGTTAACTGTTGCACTCAACTACTATGGATGAAATATCAACTTGAATATTATCAGATTTTTTAAAACAATATTTCTATCCTTTTTGATAACATTGCTGCCATCTGTCTAACGAAAAATCCAATTCAACATTCTATAACTAAGCATATTAAAATTAAGCACCATTTTATAAGAGACTATGTTCATAAGGGTGTAATAGATATTCAATTTATTGATTCTGAACATCAATGGGTTGATATATTTACAAAACCCTTAGTTGTTGCCAGATTCAATTATATTAAGAAAAATATGAACATGGTCTTTATCGCTGAATATATGCTTATCTTCTGAATGGAGTATTGGAAGAAAAATTGGATTCTGATGGCACTCAGTTGAATTTTTTTTTCATAAAATCTGAAATTTCTCTAAGATTTGGTCCATAAGCCTTGATTATAGTGTATAAGATCTCTTTCATCATTGTTTTCTTTATTTAAGCAAAAATAAAAAGTTTAATTGCATGCTATGTACTTTGAATTAACTATTGAACTAATCTCGAGCTCTGATAAAATAAGGAACTTTGTCCTACACTCTAATACCTAACAACTTTTTGAAATATTGATTTAATAGATTCCCTGCTCAGGGATCTGTCTATCACTTTTATTTCAAAATCTACTCAGAAATTTAGTTCTTAAAAGTAGTGTACTAACAAAGATCCTAATTCATTTTTATTCAGACTCATCACTGTCCAAACATTTAAAACATACTTGCTGATGAATTAGGATTCTATGTGTTATGTTGTTACATGTGTATTTTTCTAATTTTATGAGTTATCTTTTATATGAGGTAATATTGTAAAATTACTAACATTTCTTCTTAAAATGTCTTTAAAGACCATTAAAGGATAGATCTATGATCTATATATTCTAAAGGAATACACGAATAATTTCAATGAATTGATGGCGAGTAATCTTTCATAGATAGTTACAGATATTTATTTTCAGAAATGGGATGGATATTTTATAATGCTTAATGGACATATCTATCCAGATCTTGTAAAAGATTTTTGGGCAAATTCTTATGTTCTTTAGAATGAGTTAGATGATTGTCAGATTTTATATGGTGTATATGGTGTTCCTATTGTGATCAACTCTAAAATCATCTCTCAAGGAATAAACTGTGAGGAAGATGAATTTGATGTTGAAAACTACAAAAATAATAGCAGGTTTATGAATCAGACTCTGATACCAATTGAATGTGAGAAAAGTACACAAGAAGGGGGGTTGAATTGTGTTTTCTGTTTTCTTAACTTGTGTCTGATCAGAGTTCAGAATCTAAACTGGTGTTCAAATTCTGATTATACTTAGCAGCGGGTGTTAACAGAAGCAAATAAATAATAGCAGAAGACACAAAGAGTTATACCGGTTCCTCCAAACTGAGAGTAGTCAAGTCCCCTTGCTTCACAAGAAATTTTAACTATAACTAAATCATGGTTACAATCGCTTATGCATTCTACATAAGTCTTTTACATTGCTCAGACCCTAGGTCCAAGAATTCTTGCTCAAGTCCTACAGACTCAACACTTTCTTGCTCAGACCGCAGCCTAAGACTTCTGCTCCAGGTTCTACCAACCGAGCCTTTTGCCGAAGCCACATTGGCCCAAGACTTGTA
The DNA here is from genome assembly GCA_963859935.3 of Lathyrus sativus. Taxonomy (NCBI): domain Eukaryota; kingdom Viridiplantae; phylum Streptophyta; class Magnoliopsida; order Fabales; family Fabaceae; genus Lathyrus; species Lathyrus sativus. The sequence goes on from OZ012739.1 coordinate 279,199,953, forward strand.
CTTTAGGTTCCTCTAACTGAGCCATCCTGCTCAAACCACATTGGCCTAAGACTTCTGCTCAAGGTTCCACGAACCAAGCCATCTCGCTCAATTAAATTATTTGATTAAGACTTTCATTGCTCAAGCACATAACATGAGACTTACATGGTTCAAGCATCTTGGCGAGAGACTTCCTTGCTTGAATCCCAATGATACAAGACTTTTGCTCGATCAATCCACTTGATTAGTACTTTCATTGCTCAAGCATCTTGGCGAGATACTTAATCTATACAGCTAAACAAGTTCATAAGAATAGAGAACAAGGTGTACTTGATACTAATATCATAGGTACAGGAAATTACCATAACAAAGACCTAAAGCTCTTCAGATTTCTAATATATTCAATGTGTAAGAAATCTTAAGGCTTTTAAGATTACAACCTACAATAGAAAATATGCATACACGATAGAGTTGATAATTGTTGATCTTATTACTTCTTCATCTGGTTAGTCCTTGTTAAAGATCCAGTTTGAACCTTCAGTCACTTATATAGCAGTTGCAATAGACTAGAAGTTGGAAGAGATAACTTGATCAAGTTTCTTTGCTTTAATCCATAGTGGGGGAGAGTTGTAACATCCCAATTTTGATTAACTAATTAATTTATTTATTAGAATTATTTTAATTATGGGATAGTGTGATAATATGTTAAGTTTACATATTATGCTATTTTATCATTTGGAGAGTTTTGGAAAATTAAGTTGGAAATATTTTGGATATTCTTAATTAACGGTTAAGTGGATGATTTATGGAAAATGATTGGAAAATATATATTATGGAGGAAATAGAATGGAAAGAAATATAAAGAATAGAAATAGAAAGAAAAGGGAGAAAAGTTGGTAAGGAAAAGAAAAGGGAAGAAAAAGAGAAAGAAGGAAAAGGAAGAGAAAAGAGAAGAAGAAGAAAAGTGTGGAAATCATCAAGAGCAACTCAAAGCTTCGATTTAATCAAGGTAAGGGTGAGAAATATTATTATCTAATCCATGTATATGATTATGTATGTGTTGTGTGGGTTGTTTGGGTGTTTTTCTATACTTTTCATTTCTAGGTTAAAAATGAATTAATCGGTAGAATGGTCTTTTAATCGGTTAGAATCGAGGATGGATGGAGTAGTATGGTCGGGTATTATTGGGTTGAGCTTACCGGAGTTGTTTGGTTTGGAAATTGGTTGATTTTGTGAGGTTTGGGCTTTTGGAAAGCCATGGGGGTTCTGGTCTTGCAGGTTCGCCGAGCGAACATCAGCGAGCATTCGCCGGGCGAAGCCTAGCAAACCCAAACAAAACCAAATTGCCCTGTCTTCGCTGGCAAGTCCGCCAGGCGAATGAGTGTGGCGAAGGTTCGCCAGGCGAGTGTGCTAGCGAGTAATTCCAGAATAACTTCTAGTGGTCTTTGCTGGCAAGTTCGCTAGGCGAACGAAGCAGCGAAGGTTTGCCAGAGGCTTCGCCAGGTGAAGGTTGGCGAATGCGACAACATTTCCTGTTTTCTGCGTTTTTCCTTTCCATGAGGATTTCTTTGTTTGGTTATGTTTAATCCTTATCGAATTGAATAGTTTTATGTGCCGTGTGGTACGTTATACTGTGGGTAGCCGTAAGGCGTGAATCCTAGAATGTATATTTGATTGTGAATTTGTGGTCGTTTGGCAATTTTATGCATTTGTCTGAATTGAATGGAAATGCATGATGAATTAGTATGAATGTACATAGATTGTATGTACCTGTATGAGATGAATATGCATAGTGATATATTTGCGAATATGTATGCATGTGGAGAAATGTTGTGAGTCATTATGCATAAAAGGCATCATGATGTACATTCTAGCGATGTTGATTCCTTGGAGAATCTGCTGAATATTCGATTCCTTGGAGAATCTCATGAATATTTGATTTCTTGGAGAATCTGCTGAATATTTGATTCCTTGGAGAATCTGCTGAATATTCGATTCCTCGGAGAATCTGATGAATATTTGATTCCTTGGAGAATCTGCTGAATACTTGATTCCTTGGAGAATCTGCTGAATTGAGTCGGTACCGCATTTGCATCTGCATAGAGTCGTGAGTCGGTCTCTATGAGTTGCATTTATCATTGTTTCCACTGTGCATTGAGAAATAAACATAATAAGTGTATGTTTATGTAAATTAATGTGTATTATGATGAAAGCATGAATGAATATGCTAAATGATATATGTATATGTTTAGGTACATGTATACGTAGACGTTTACGTGAATCGGTGTGGAAATAAACATATTGTGTGCGTTGCTTGATAAATGTTATTAATGCATGTTGTTTGTATGCAAATGTAAGTGAAGAATGCATGAATATATATTATGAACATAAGTGCATTGCTTAGTAAAATGTGATGATGATGTTGAAAATAATGAATGCGTATAAGGCTCGTGAACACTGGGGTAGAATGACATGATGTCGTTCCTAGTGGAGAAATCACCGGGGTAGAACAACTGTGGCGTTGTTCCTGGTGAGGTATAATGATACAGTCACATACATTGGGGTAGAATGACAAGATACCGTACCCAGTGGAGTGATCACCGGGGTAGAATGACTATGTGTTGTTCCTGGTGGGGTATGAGTGATGTACCCATAAATTCCGAGCGGGAATTGGTGGAATTGATGGGCTTTATGTGAGACATATGGCATGGATAGAATTGTTGATTAAAGTTATGCTTACGTATGTGTACATGGCTTGTGTAATTGAAAATGATGAATATGTGATTGTTAGGAGAAGTGTGCATATATACATGATATGTTGATTTAAGAATGGTGAGTATATGCGTGTTGTATGAAAGTATGCTATGTGCATGATAATATGCTTGATGATCAACCATGTTAGTTTATATGATGAGGTAATTGAGAAGTATGTGTGAATTGAATATGAAATATGGTGAGAAATGTGGCATATGTGTAATTTATGATTGTTTATATACATAATTATATGCATTGATTATTATGGTAATACTTCTCACCCTTCTGCTGGAATGATGTCCTACATGACATCGTGCAGGTATTTCGGAGTAGAGCTGCTTGTAGTCTCGAGGCCGCTATTGGTGTAGCTATTTAGCGATTTATTTATGTTGGGTTGAGTCATGCTCTGGTCGTGTAACACTGGGACCGCTTGGTTTATGTTTTAGAAATATACTATGTTTTCTTGTTTATTGAAATAATAAAGAAGTTGGCCTTAGTGCCCGAGCCTTGTTGATTTATGTGATGAAAACAAATATTTCTTTTATGAAAAATCATTGGATAAATGAATCCGCTGCTACATGCTAATTGAAATTGTAAAATATGATTATTTTATTGAAGTGTTGATGAGCATGACAGGTGTTTGAAAGTTTTAAGTGTGACACCCTTGGTTGAATGCATGTTAATTTTACTCTAATTATTGTAATTAATTGCAGGGATTAGAGGGGTGTTACATTAGTGGTATCAGAGCAGGTCGGTCCGTCCGGCCAAGTTGTGTTTGTTGGTTGTTCCATTGTATGCTACATGTGTGTGAAAAACACTGTCGATACATGTTCGTTGTTAACCTTGTCTGCAGAAGTGGGAGAAAAGCTTGTGATTCTCCAGGATGCTGCAAGTGTGGAGTTGTAGCTCGGTGTGTTGTTAAGCGCTATTATAGTTTGGTAAATATGGTTTATACTCCATCATGATTTTCGGCTGTCTATTGACAAATTAAGGAACTGATCACCCTTAATCTCTTGTTGATAGTAGTTGGGATTGTGTTGGATGGGATAGACGTATCTTGCGAGCTTAGATGGTATGTGCAGTGAATTGTTTGGAGTGAAGCCAAGTGCTTAAGGATTGTTCTGAGAAGTTGACACAGGACAGTGTTGAGATGTTGAAATTTTGATGAGATTTTGAGTGCTAATGAAAGTGGGAGGTTAGCAGTTTCCGATTAGTTATGGTTGTCTGGAAGTTATCCTGACAGGATAAGTGATACAGAGCCAGGATGTGAAGTGGGGTTGTGAAGGACTTAATTTCGGGAACTGGTCCGAGATTGAGAACCCCGTGTTATATGTGTGTTTGAATGGCCTTCTAAGTGCAGAATGTTGTTTCTATGATTTTGTAGTAATGAGAGAACCGTAATTCGGAATGACGCAAGGTTAAGAGCGTTGGAAGTCATTACAGTGCTCTATGTGACGAGAAGGTAGTGACATGGAATTAAGTATTTATTGATGAAATATGTTTGGATGTTGTGGTAAGTGCAATTCGTGTTTTCGCCATAGGTCCACAACCGCGTGTCCGTTTGGAATGGGATTTTCCACACTTGAGTGAGTGAGTCAAGGATTGTGTAACCAATGGTGTTTTGATGTCTTAGAAGAATATAGAGGATCATGTTGCACATCGGGAATTTGAGTTATTAGTGTTAGAGAGGAAGTAGTGTTATGTCACTATGAAGAAAGTTCAAAGAATTTTGGAAAAGCTGTCAACAACTTGTGTGTTGGTTTTGTCGAATCCGACAGGACTATTTATTGTGTTTTGTGATGCTTTGGTGATATGATTGGGAGATACGTTAAATGCAACACCAGCAATGTTTTAATTATGCTTTAAGGCAATTAAAAGTACAAGAGGAATTATCTGACAAGTGACTTAGAGTTGGTTGTTGTTGTGTGTTTGTACCGGAATTTTGGAGCCTTAATTGTTTAGTTGAGATTTGAGATTGTTAATGGTCTTAAGAGCTTAAGGTATTTATTTGGTTTGAGAAAATTGCATATGATGCAGAGGAAATAATAGGGACTTCGTATGGAGTTGAGCTTTGTATGATGAGACTGATTATTGGTATTCTCGAATGAGATTCAAGAAGGTTTGAATTCTAATTGGAGTTAATAGATTGATTGAGTTTAATGGATTGAAGTCGAAGGGATGATTTTTGGATTTATGGAAATGGTGACATGAGATGTTGTGATAGAGTCTATGTGTCTGAATAGTGTGGATTGGATAAGAGTACTTTGAAAGAATTGTTTTGGTGGCCACGGATGGAGAGAGAAGTGGTTGCAGTTGTATATGCTGATTAGACTTGTTGAAAGTCGAAGTGTGAACATCAGAGACTGTTGGCCTGATGCAACTATCGAGTAATTCTGAGTAGTATGTGGTACCGTCTAATACCGTTTTAGATGGGGATCTGTGTTTTTATTGAGATTTTGGAAGAGTTTGCGGACGTTTTGGGTGCCATGTTAAAGTTGAACTTTGTTTAGCATCCGCAGACGGATGGGCAGACAAAGAAAGCTATCCAGTATGTAGAGGATTTATTGAGAGCTCGTGTGTTGGATCAAGATGGATAAGAAGGAGGTGTAGGACTCCTTTGTGTTGATGTGTGTCTGGCAAGAGTGTTGTACTCGGACTTAGGATTGTGCAAGAGACGACTGAAAATAATAGAGGATCCAAGAAAGGACGTGTTTTGAGAATTACGATAGTAATTGGTGTTGATCGAGCTTGAGGTCTCGGAAGAAAACTCTGTCTTGTTGAATCTGTATCAGAGTAGCGCAGCGGAAGCGTGGGAAAATAGCATGTTAGATTGTTTTACCGCTGTTACTAGGAGAAATTACATGATGTGTTCATGTGTCTAAGCTGAGGAAGCGCATCGATCCAGATGGATGGTGTATGAGTGAGAGAGGATTTGACTGTTGAGACAACTTTAAGGAAAAGGGATTGTCTTGGTAAAGGTATTTGGGAGGATCAACTAGAGGAAGTTGGATTTGGAAGATTGGGATGCGAGAGTCACATCCCGAGTTGTTTGAATCGGATAACATTTTCGAGGACAAAAATTTCTAAAGTGGGGGAGAGTTGTAACAACCCAATTTTGATTAACTAATTTATTTATTTATTGGAATTATTTTAATTATGGGATAGTGTGATAATATGTTAAGTTTACATATTATGCTATTTTATCATTTGGAGAGTTTTGGAAAATTAAGTTGGAAATATTTTGGATATTCTTAATTAATGGTTAAGTGGATGATTTATGGAAAATGATTGGAAAATATATATTATGGAGGAAATAGAATGGAAAGAAATATAAAGAATAGAAATAGAAAGAAAAGGGAGAAGAGTTGGTAAGGAAAAGAAAAGGGAAGAAAAAGAGAAAGAAGGAAAAGGAAGAGAAAAAAGAAGAAGAAGAAAAGTGTGGAAATCATCAAGAGCAACTTAAAGCTTCAATTTAATCAAGGTAAGGGTGAGAAACATTATTATCTAATCCATGTATATGATTATGTATGTGTTGTGTGGGTTGTTTGGGTGTTTTTCTATACTTTTCATTTCTAGGTCGAAAATGAATTAATCGGTAGAATGGTGTTTTAATCGGTAAGAATCGAGGATGGATGGAGTAGTATGGTCGGGTATTATTGGGTTGAGCTTACCGGAGTTGTTTGGTTTGGAAATCAGTTGATTTTGTGAGGTTTGGGCTTTTGGACAGCCATGGGGGTTCTGGTTTCGTAGGTTCGCCGAGCGAACATTCGCCGGGCAAAGCCTAGCGAATGGTAGCGAACCCAAACAGAACCAAATTGCCCTATCTTCGCTGGCAAGTTCGCCAGGAAAATGAGTGTGGCGAAGGTTTGCCAGGCGAGTGTGCTAGTGAGTGCTAGCGAGTAGTTCCAGAATAACTCCCAGTGGTCTTCGCTGGCAAGTTCGCCAGGCGAACGAAGCAGCGAAGGTTTGCCAGAGGCTTCGCTAGGCGAAGGTTGGCGAATGCGACATCATTTCCTGTTTTCTGCGTTTTTCCTTTCCATGCAGATTTCTTTGTTCAGTTATGTTTAATCCTTATCGAATTGAATAGTTTTATGTGTCGTGTGGTACGTTATACTGTGGGTAGCCGTAAGGCGTGAATCCTAGAATGTATATTTGATTGTGAATTTGTGGCCGTTTGGCAATTTTATGCATTTGTCTGAATTGAATGGAAATGCATGATGGATTAGGATGAATGTACATAGATTGTATGTACCTGTATGAGATGAATATGCATAATGATATATTTGCAAATATGTATGCATGTGGAGAAATGTTGTGAGTCATTATGCATAAAAGGCATCATGATGTACATTCTAGAGATGTTGATTCCTTGGAGAATCTGCTGAATATTCGATTCCTCGGAGAATCTGATGAATATTTGATTCCTTGGAGAATCTGCTGAATATTCGATTCCTCGGAGAATCTGATGAATATTTGATTCCTTGGAGAATCTGCTGAATATTCGATTCCTCGGAGAATCTGATGAATATTTGATTCCTTGGAGAATCTGCTGAATACTTGATTCCTTGGAGAATCTGCTGAATTGAGTCGGTACCGCATTTGCATCTGCATAGAGTCGTGAGTCGGTTTCTATGAGTTGCATTTATCATTGTTGCCACTGTGCATTGAGAAATAAACATAATAAGTGTATGTTTATGTAAATTAATGTGGATTATGATGAAAGCATGAATGAATATGCTAAATGATATATGCATATGTTTAGGTACATGTATACGTAGATGTTTACGTGAATCGGTGTGGAAATAAACATATTGTGTGCGTTGCTTGATAAATGTTGTTAATGCATGTTGTTTGTATGCAAATGTAAGTGAAGAATGCATGAATATATATTATGAACATATGTGCATTAATTAGTAAAATGTGATGATGATGTTGAAAATAATGAATGCGTATAAGGCTCGTGAACACTGGGGTAGAATGACATGATGTCGTTCCTAGTGGAGAAATCACCGGGGTAGAACAACTGTGGTGTTGTTCCTGGTGAGGTATAATGATATAGTCGCATACATTGGGGTAGAATGACAAGATACCGTACCCAGTGGAGTGATCACCGGGGTAGAATGACTATGTGTTGTTCCTGGTGGGGTATGAGTGATGTACCCATAAATTCCGAGCGGGAATTGGTGGAATTGATGGGCTTTATGTGAGCCATATGGCATGGATAGAATTGTTGATTAAAGTTATGCTTACGTATGTGTACATGGCTTGTGTAATTGAAAATGATGAATATGTGATTGTTAGGAGAAGTGTGCATATATACATGATATGTTGATTTAAGAATGGTGAGTATGTGAGTGTTGTATGAAAGTATGCTATGTGCATGATAATATGCTTGATGATCAACCATGTTAGTTTATATGATGAGGTAATTGAGAAGTATGTGTGAATTGAATATGAAATGGGGTGAGAAATGTGGCATATGTGTATTTTATGATTGTTTATATACATAATTATATGCATTGATTATTATGGTAATATTTCTCACCCTTCTGCTGAATGATGTCCTACATGACATCGTGCAGGTATTTCAGAGTAGAGCTGCTTGTAATCTCGAGGCCGCTATTGGTGTAGCTATTTAGCGATTTATTTATGTTGGGTCGAGTCATGCTCTGGTCGTGTAACACTGGGATTGCTTGGTTTATGTTTTAGAAATATACTATGTTTTCTTGTTTATTGAAATAATAAAGAAGTTGGCCTTAGTGCCCGAGCCTTGTTGATTTATGTGATGAAAACAAATATTTCTTTTATGAAAAATCATTGGATAAATGAATCCGCTGCTACATGCTAATTGAAATTGTAAAACATTATTATTTTATTGAAGTGTTGATGAGCATGACAGGTGTTTGAAAGTTTTAAGTGTGACACCCTTGGTTGAATGCATGTTAATTTTACTCTGATTATTTTAATTAATTGCGGGGATTAGAGAGGTGTTACAGATACACCAAAAGATCTTGATCCATTATGTAACATATTTAACCATTGAGTCTTCAAAAATATCTTGTACTATAGAGCCGTTGAAAGTAGATATTTGTAAAGCATGTCAACCTTTCTCGAGCCTTGTGAACTCAGACTCCAGCTGACAAATTGATTTGATAATGCAACTTGCTTTATGTTGTACGGACAACTTCAACTTTATCACTATCTCTAAATGATACCAGAAGCCAACTTACATTCACCAAGTATAGAGACAATTATGTTTCTTTAGAGTCTATGCCAGACATCACTTAGCAAGTGTTCTTCCGATTCTGCACCATCAAAAGCTAGCAATTCAACTTCTCTCAAGTGTGCCTTTCTATATTAGATTATGTATATTAGAACCTGTATACAAGAAACACACATCAAATATAGTCACTGTTCTTTAAATACTTTGTTATCATTAAAACTCAAGGAATATATGTCATTAACAAATCTTGTTCTAACAATCTCCCCATTTTTTATGATAGCAAACACAAGTATTTAAAAGACAATGTTGGACAGTTATAATTTTCTTTACAACATTAGAGTATGAGGTTTGTAAGCTTCCCGTGAGTCTATTAGTCCAAAGTTGAGTTCTGTAAACCTATACTAAGTACTACTTTCAAGAAAAAGTAATTTAGTTTTCTTAGTAACATCAGAGTCTGAGGTTTGTAAGCTCCCCCTGAGTCAAATAGTTCCAAGGTTAAGGTTTGTAAGCTCCCCCTTAGTTCTAATTTAAGAAAACAAAAACTAATATTTTAGCTTCCTTTGGCAACATTAGAATACGAGGTTTGTAAGCTTCTTCTAAGTCTGATAGGCTAAGGTTGAGGTTTGTAAGCTCCTTCTTAGTTCTATGTACAAGAAAGTTAAAATGTGTCACCCGGGCAAGATAACCATAATAGCAGAAATTTAAATAACAAAATTATAAATGACCATTATGTACAACTGAATAGGTACTGAATGGGTTCATTTTCTAATTAAATAGTTACTAACATTTCTCCCCCTTTTGTCACATCAAAAAGAATAAAAAGAGAAAAAGAAAAAAAACTACAATCATAAATGCATAGCACGGCAACATTACAACATCAGTTTCCAAGGAAGGAAAAAAGATCATTTAACAAGGGTCATTTAGGATTGTGCAATGCAATTATTGGCCGTAACAGTCTCTAGAATCAAGTAAAGGATCTTTATTCCATTGATTAGGATATTCAGAAGCCATTATAAAAGCAACTAAAACCTAGTTCATTTTTGTGATACATTGGATCAAACTCTAGTTAGCATGGCGTTGAAGTTTTCTCACATGCTGATGTCGAAGACCTACATGCTGTAGTCGAATTGTGTTCTAGTATGTAGTTATCAAATTGGACCTTGTGTTAAGGATCCAATTATTTAAGTTAGCTTGTACCTTAAGTTAGCTTGTAATGGGTAATTGTTAAAAATCTCATTAGTCTAGTATGTTAGGTCTTATTATAAATAACATACTAGTCTCTCATCTTAAAGGTGGTGTGACAAAACCTAATTAGGGTGAGAGGGTTATTTGTTATTCTTGAGTACTTGTAATCTATTTTATAAGAAAGTAAAGAATAGTAGTTATAACCAATCCTTGTTGTTCTCCTTGTTTTTCCCTAACCTTAACCCTTGTATGTTTCTTGATTATAAAGAAATCGAGTATATTTTGTTTTAAGTCATACTAATTCACAACAAACTGGTGCGGTGAGCGTGGAAAAGATGCCTTCAGCAGAGTATGAGATTGAAAAGTTCACTGGAGTGAACGACTTTGATATGTGGCACTTGAAGATGAAAGTCCTACTAGTTCAACATGGTTGTTTGGAAGCGTTGAAGGGAGAGGCAGCCATGGACGCTGCATTAACGAAAAAGGAAAAGACGACCATGATAGAGAAAGCGTACAATGCAATATTGTTGAGTCTTGGTGATAAGGTTCTTCGACAGGTATCAAAGGATACTATGACATTGAGGTTATGGTTGAAACTTGAAAGTTTGTACATGACCAAATCTCTGGTGAATCGGCTCTACCTGAAGCAAGCTTTGTATCCATTCAAGATGAGTGAAGACAAAATGTTAGCTGAGCAGTTGGATATGTTCAACAAGCTGATTCTTGATCTTGAAAATATTGATGTGAAGATCGATGATGAAGATCAAACACTGTTGGTGTTGTGTGCTTTGCCCATAACACATGCTCATTTCAAAGAAACTCTTCTATATGGAAGGGAGTCCCTGAGCTTTGAAGAATTTTAGTCAGCCTTGTATTCTAAGAACTTGAACGAATGAAAGAAGCATAAACCTTCGACGGTGGGCGAAGGTTTGGTCGTTAAGGGAAATTTTTTGCGAAAGGATGGTAAGTTCGACAAGAAGAAAGGTAAAAGTCAGCAGAAGTCTTATAGTGGCGAGGCATCTGGTATTCGATGCTATCACTATAAGAAGAAGGGTGACACAAGAAAAGTATGCCCCAAATGCCTGAAAGATCATGGAGGTAAAGATAATGGTAACACAACCATTTTTCAAGATGACTTTGAATCATTTGATGTTCTTGTGGTTTCAAGAGGTGACTCAAGAAAGGAGTGGATTATGGATTCAGGTTGCACTTGACACATGACTCCAAACAAAGAGTTATTAGAGGAGCTATGTGATCAAGATGGTGGATCAGTGCTGCTAGGAAACAATAGGTTTTGCAAAATTGCAGGTATTGGATATGTGAGATTCAAGCTCCATGATGAGTCAATAAAGTTGTTGACTAAATTTAGGTATGTATCTGATTTGAAGAGAAATTTGATTTCTCTTGGTGAATTCGACAGGAAGGGATATGATTTTCAAGGAAAGAAAAGTATCCTAAGAGTCATGAAGGGGTCGAAGAAAGTCTTGAGAAGTGTGAAGAAACAAGGCTTGTACACCCTTGAGGCTGGAGTTGTAAGTGGTTCGACAAATGTTGCATCCACGAAACCGTTGTCGAAAACAAAAATTTGGCACATGATATTGGGCCATGTTAGTGAAAGGGGTATGGTCGAATTAGGGAAGCAAAATCTACTTGGAGAAGATAAATTCGAAAAGCTGAAATTTTGTGAACCCTTTGTACTTGGAAAATCTTGTAGAGGGAAGTTCAATAAAGTCAAACAAAGAACTCGTGGATCCCTTGATTACATCCATACTGATATGTGGAGGCCTACAAAGTGTCCATTACATTCAGGAGCAAGGTATTTTCTATCCATAGTTGATGATTATTCCAGAAAGTTATGGGTATTCATCCAGAACACTAAGGATGAAACTTTTGAAAATTTCAAAGGCTGGAAGACTGTGGTAAAAAATTAGACTGGCAGAAAGGTCAAGAGGTTGAGAACCGATAATGGCCTTGAGTTTTGCAATGAGGCGTTCGACAGTTTTTGTGCTGCCTCAAGTATTGCAAGGCACAAAACTAATGCAGGTAATCCACAACAAAATGGTTTGGAAGAAAGGTTTAATCGAACTATTTTAGAAAGACTTAGATGCATGTTGACTAGTGTTGGATTAAAGAATGTGTTTTGGGATGAGGTTGTTTCGACAATAACATAGCTGATAAATAGATGTCCTTCGACTGTGTTAGATGTGAAGACACCTAAAGAAGTTTGGCCGGGACATCCACCTAGTCTTGACAGACTGAGAGTATTTGGCTGCTGGCTTATACTCATATTAGGCAAGACAAGGTCGAACCTAGAGCTCTGAAATGCATATTCATGGGATACCCTGAAGGAGTCAAAGCTTATAGGTTATGGTGCCTAGAGCCAGGTCACAGGAGGTGTATCACTAGTCGAAATGTAGTTTTCAATGAAGCTGAAATGGCTTTCAAGAAAATTGATGATGCTGACAAAGTACTAAAACAAGGAGAGATCCCTGTTGAGGTGGATTATGTTGGTGCTGAATTGCGTACCCCAGATGAAGTCGAAGAAGAAGCAGAAGCTTCTATTAAAGATGAGGAGACTGATAATGAATACCTGCTAGCAAGATACAGGTCAAGGATATTCATCAAGCCACCTCATAGACTTGGGTATGCAGATATTATAGCTTATGCCTTAATTTCTGCTGGTGAGGTTCTCGCAGAAGAACCTAGAGACTATAAGGAAGTTATGAGGAGTCAAAAGAATACTGAATGGATGAAGGCCATGGATGATGAGATGAAATCTCTTCAAGATAAAAACACCTGGAAACTGATCAGGAAACCTACTAGAGCCAAGTTAGTTAACTGTAAATGGATTTTCAAAGTTAAGGAAGGAATCGAAGGAGTGGCGTCGAAAATATACAAGGCAAGATTGGTTGCTATGAGTTTCACTCAGAAAGAAGGTGTCGACTTTAATGATGTGTTCCATCCGAATGTTGCTTGCCATGGTGGCATAGTTCGACCTTGAACTGGAACAGATGGATGTGAAGATTGCGTTCTTGTATGGTGATCTAGATGAAACAATCCTGATGAGGTAACCTGAAGGGTATGTCGAAAAGGGCAAGGAAGATTATGTGTTCAAGCTGAAGAGACCCAAATATGGACTGAAACAATCTTCTCGACAATGGAATAGGAGATTCGACAAGTTCATGGCATGCATAAGTTTCATTAGAAGTCAGTTCGACCACTGTGTTTACTTCATATTTTCGACCTGGTAATTTATTTATTATTTTGTTGCTTTATGTGGATGATATTCTAATAGCAAGCAACAATGTCGAAGATGTAATGAGGGTGAAGGATGAACTCAATAAGAAGTTCGACATGAAGGATCTGGGAGATGTGTCTAGGATTCTTGAGATTGACATCCGAAGAGATAGAAAGCAATCAAAATTATGCTTATCTCAAGAGGCATACCTACGGAAGATTCTCGAAAAGTTTAGTATATCGAATTCAAAGCCTGTTGTGACTCCGACAAACCCTTAATTTAAGCTGAGTATAGATCAATGTCCCAATATTGATTTCGAAAGAGCTTATATGAATAGCATTCTATATGATAATATAGTAGGTTCTTTGATGTATGTTTGGCCTATACTAGACTTGACATAACATATGTAGTAAGTCTTGTAAGCAGGTACATGGCGAGTCCTGGAAAGGCTCACTGGCAAGCATTAAAGTGGATTCTAAGGTACGTAAATGGGTCTCTGAACAGAGTCTTAATTTATGGTGGAGCCTTGGGTGGAGATAGTAAAGCAACAATGAAGGATATGTTGACTCAGATTATGCAGGTTGTATGGATTTCATAAAATCTATCTCTGGATATGTGTTCATTATGTTTGACACAAAAATTAGTTGGAAAACAACACTGTAGAAGGTTTTTGTCTTATCAACCACTAAAGCAGAATATATCACCCTAACCGAAGATGTGAAGGAAGCATTGTGGCTTGAAGGTTTTGCAAAGGAGGTGAAACTTCAAGGTCGAGTTGTCATTGTTAAATGTGATAGTCAAAGTGTAATACACCTGTCGAAGAATTCATCCTATCATGAGCAAACCAAGCACATTGATGTGAGGCTGCATTTCGTCAGAGGGGTAATCAAACGTGGAGAAGCCCATGTGCTGAAGGTTTTGACATATCATAATGTTGCTGATATGATCACCAAGATGTTGCCCAATTGCAAGTTTTTCCACTGTATGCAGTTGATAAAGTTGTATGAAGAAATCTAGTTTGTTTCCTGATGGTAGAGTTAGATCCAAGATGGAGATTTGTGAGATATTGGATCTAACTCTAGTTAGCATGTCGTCGAAGTTTGATCACATGCTGTAGTCGAATTGTGTTATAGTATGTAGTTTTCGAATTGGGTCTTGTGTTAAGGATCCAATTGTTTAAGTTAGCTTGTACCCTAAGTTAGCTTGTAATGGGTAATTGTTAAAAAGTCCATTAGTTTAGTATGTTAGATTTTATTATAAATAACATACTAGTCTCTCATCTTAAGGATGGTGTGACAAAACCTAATTAGGGCGGTGTACCATGACTTAGGACAAATAACTTTTATGGTCTATCTTTACAGATCTTTATTCCTAATAATATGATACTTCACCTAAGTCCTTCATAAAAAAATCATTTCCCAAGCTAATTTTTTATTTGCTGCAAGATAAGGACATTATTTTCAATGAGTAATATGTCATATAAGTATAATACTAGAAATAAGATTGTGCTCCCACTAATGTTATTGTAGACACAAGCTTCATCTTCATTTTTATGACTCCAAATTATTTTATAGTTTCATCATAATGAAGATTCCTGCTTCTAGAAGTTTTCCTCAATTCATAGATTGATTGTTGTAACTTACATTTTATTTTGAAATGCAAAACTTTTTGGTCTTCTCTTGTACACATCCTCAAGGAGATTCCCGTTACGGAAAGCAAACTTGACATTCGTCTATCATATTTCATAATCACAATATGCAATGATATTAAGTAAATTCCGAACACATTTAAGCATTGCAACTAGTGAAAGTTGTTGTCATATTCTATCAAAACAAAAAACCAAAATAAAAAACCTTTAAAATCTATTTTACTTATTTAGTTTTTAAAACTCATAAATAAATAATAGTTTTCAAAAATAATTTTATAAAACTAAACTATCAAACAAGTTTTATGGCTTTTGGCTTTCAAATTTTATAATCTAAAAAATAGTTTTACAAAATTAAATTAAACGGGTCCTAAATATTATTAATAAATACATGAAGATAAGGAACACATGTTGAAAGAAATTGGCAAAATTTAAACATACAACTTAACTATGCAAAATCTTTTTATTATTATTTATTTGTTCAAGCAAATCTTATTATTATTATTATTATTATTATTATTATTATTATTATTATTATTATTATTATTATTATTATTATTATTATTATTATTATTATTATTATTATTATTATTATTATTATTATTATTATTATTATTATTATTATTATTATTATTATTATTATTATTAATCTCTTAAAATTAAATTAAATATTCATATAAAAATTTTAAATAATTTATTTAAACAATATTATTTCTTTGATTTGCTAAGCAACCAACCAACCATCAAGAGAGAGATTCTTTGAGGAGAAAATATTATAAGTAAGAGAAAAGATATGTTTACACTAGGGCTGAAAATGAGTCGAGTCGAGTCAAACTTAGCTTAATTCGGCTCGACTCGTTAAAAATTGGTTCGAGTTTGAGTTCGACACGAATTTCTTTTAAGCTCAAACTCAACTCGTTATAAGTCAACAAACAGTTCAGTTCAACTCATTAGATTCATCTCATTAGGTTCAACTCATATGATTCACGGACTTAAAAATTATTTTTTTAAATATATATATTTTTTTAGTATATTTGACATTTTAAATAAATATATTTTTTAAATATAAAATATTAAAATAATAAAAGTTATCATATTGAAATTTAACTTTATCTTTGAAATCTACTAATTCAAAACCTACACAACTTTCAAGAGATACATTTGAGAGTCTAATTCAAAAACTACTAAATTGAAGATTAAATTTGTCTAAGATTTGGAGTAAATATTTAAACCTAATCTTAAAGACAGTATAATTCTTCTCATATGTAATCGAGTTGACTCATGAACCTAACGAGTCGAACTATATATAGTTCAAGTTCAGCTCATTTAGTTAACGAACTTAATTTTTCGCTCATACTCAACTCATTTGGTTCATGAACCTATTTCAACGATTTAATTGTCAAAACGGATTCAAAACTATTTTCGAGTTAGTTCGGTTCATTGTCCGTCCTAATTTACAATAAATTTTATAACATATATTAGTTTTATTTTTTTTATTAATCTTTCTAACTTTGGTTTCTGTGCCACAACAATTTTATTATTATGTACGGTGTTGATATGGCGTATTAGAAAAACAGTGTAAGAATAACACAGCTCTATAAGTAAATATAACATTGATCTTATGTTATGGAAGAGTTAAATTTGGTAGGTATAACATGTGATTTTTGCGGTAACATATACAAACATCAGTGGTCTAGTGGTAGAATAGTAGGATGCCCTGGTACAGTGCCAGTTCAATTCTGTGCTGGTGCAAAACTGATGGAGTTGTGAAGAAGAAAATATTGTGATTTTAGGTAATATCACCTATCCTAAAATACTGGATATTACCAATATAGAACCATTTGTTAGGTAACATCAGCTATCCTATAATATTGGTTATAAAATATATCTCAAGCTCTAATTTATAAACACCAATATAGAACCATTTGTTAAAATGTTTCGACTTAGTGTTCAAGCGATGCTAGTTATTATTTGGATGAGCTCTAATTTATAAACACCAATATAGAACCATTTGTTAAAATGTTTTGACTTAGTGTTCAAGCGATGCTAGTTACTACTTGGATGATTGCTTGTGTGAAAATGATAATGTTACTTGAGAATCTTGCTGCTGCTGCAGATTTTGTTCTATTTAAAAACCTTAAATTATAGTTTGAAATTTGCATTATTATAGCTATCAAAAATCTAGATTGGATTATGGTTATGATATCATTTCTTCAAGTGAAACTTTCTTGCCAAAAGTTAAGGAGTGAGTATATAATAAAGACAACCTCCAAAACAAAACACATTAACTTTTGTTACAAGGCATCGTTACAAAACACATGGAAGTCATGGGAGAGTTTAATTCATAGTTATAAAATGTGATTTTCATACCAACATAAACAAGCACCAGTGGTCTAGTACTAGAATAGTACCCTGCCACGGTACAGACCCGGGTTCGATTCCCGGCTGGTGCAAAATTTCTTAGGGCTGTCATGACAAATATTGTAATGTTCGTTAAACATTATAACTCCAGAAATACTGGATGAAAATATCCTTCTGAGCTCTATCTTTTTTAAGCTAGCTGTAAAGAAACTGTTTTTGGATGAAAATAGCTCTAATTTTTTTAAGCTGTCAAGAAACTACCTAACATGGTTTCAAATTCTCATTTCTTTTTTTGCTTTTGATTTTCAAAAATATATTCTTGTAGTTTTAGGTTCCAAAACTAAATTGCTTGGCTTTAACCGTGCCTTAGATATTGTAATCGTATATTCTGTTGCATACCACAATAGCTTCTCATTAATCTCTCTGAGCACCAACATTGTTACCCAAAGCAACTCAATGGACTCAACATAATTTTATTCCTGTTCTGGATATCCAGTCAATGCAATGTCCTACTCTTGAGAAAAAAATAGGATAAATGTGTAAAATAGAGAAAAACTAATAAAAAGCCTCTAGGAAAGTATATTGTTGCAGCACCCATTAGGAGAAACTCGATTATTTTATTTATTATTTTTAAATCTACTAACCTCTTCTTTTAGAATTCAAACACTTGTCTATTTGTTGTGTTTGCATTTACAAAAAATATAATTTACTTTGAACATAGTTTAGTAATTTGGCAGTTGTTTTGCCAATAAGTCACATTCTTGTTCTAGTTAGTAATTTCCATATTTTAATTATGATTCTCTTATTTGCTTTAATAAAGTATATTATTTCTTGTTTCAACTCTTATTTGAATATGGTTATTTTTAAAACATAATTTTTAAAGCATAACATTTTTTTTATTGATCTAGTGGTGGAGATTTGAGTCTTGAGAGTGTACTCTTCTTAAAGTCTTAAGTTTGAATTCTACTAGATGCAATTAATTTTTGTGTGGGTTAGTCCGTACGAAACTTTGCTTTGACTTTAAACAGAATCCCGTTAATGGAGGATAAAATTAGTCTCTCTTAAATTAGTGGTCGCAAGAGCCGGATACCAAAATTTCTGGAAAAAAAATAAATGTTGGCTATTCTTTTCGAAATCATTGTCTTTTTTCAATGATTTTGTTCTACCAATTGGCAAGTTAGGTAATTGACTATTTTTTTCAATGATTTTGTTCTACCAATTGGCAAGTTATTTAAAGGAAGTTAGGTAATTGACTTTTATTTTATTTTATGGAAATGTAGATCTTTTTGTTGTTTTCTTATGCCTTGTTCTTACAATTGAAAATTGAAGTATATTTGATGAGAGTTTCTTAACGCACTTATTAGTTTTTAGGGATCATGCAAAATTATTTAAATGTCTTTAGATTTTGGAGATACATTTTTAAACGTATCTATTTTTGAATAAACGTTGATATATTTAAACAATCAAAAATTGGTTGACGTACGGTCTAAAATAAAAAAAATAGATGTACAAAATAATAAATAGTACATACATTTAAAATAGACCTACATTAAAGGAAGTTGGCATATTTAAACATTCAAAACATGTCACTATAAGTCGTGCATTCATTTTCAGATGAAGTATAACGCACGATCCAAAACAAAATAAAAAATAGACGTGCAAAATAAAAAGAGACTAATATTAGGTGTGTCGAAAATAAAATAACAATATATGTAGAAAATGTCGTACAATCGAGATCCAAAATGTAATAAAACCTTAAAAATAAAGTAGAGAGCTGTAATACCCTAATTTTTACCCCTAAGATCCAACATATCATTTGCATCTCATTCCACAAACAAGATCACAAACTTTGGTTCTCTTGTCTTCCTCTGTGTGTTTATTCTTGAGAGATCACCAGACAACCATGTTTTCTTGTTTGTTTGATATTTGTCTATGTTTATGTTTACTAACCATTATTCAAAATCCAAAAAAAAAATGTTTATTTTTCCTTTACTAACTTTTTCAGGAAGAATTTGGATCAAAGATACCAAATACTAGTCCCTCGGCTCGAATGAATTTTATCTGAACAAAGTCCAAGTTTATCAGCAAACAATTCAAAATCATCTGATCAAGAGTCTTCCAAGATTTGATTGACTTTTATTCAAGAGACTCCAAGATTCATGTGTTTATTTCCATGTCTTCTTTGACAAGCAAAAGAATCAAGGTTGAGCCAAGACAACATATCAAAAGACAAATTTTCACATTTTTTTATGAACTGATTACCATTATTAGGGTAATCGACTACACTGTGTGCATTTTGTAAAAATTTGTCAAATTCAAATTATGCAGTATTTTTGGCACCAAATTCAAATTTTTCATCATAAGAATATTCTAGATCACTTCATTTTAATTCTCCTACCTCATCATAATTAATTTCCACCATACACTTTCACTAATCACCATTTGATCTTGATTTTGCCTTCAAATTCAAATTCCAAGCCTAATTTTGATTCTAAACCAAATTCCAAACCACAAAATTTTTCAAGTCTAATAAATCCTATAAATAGAGGTCTCATTTCTCTCATTTCACAAGCTTTTGATAGCCAAATTCACCTTGACAAAAATTTTCTTAACTCTCATTTTTCTACAACTACCAAATTCACCAAAGCTCTTTCTTCCTTTGAAAGTTAGTAAGTTCATCATTAGAACTTACTAATCTTTGAGTTAAACCTTCATCCATTCACTTTTTAATCATCAATCTCTGTAGATCAAGGTTTTGGAGTTGATTTGAAGAATTTTCAGAATTGAAGTGGTAATCTCTTGATCCACCATTGTTGTTCTTGATACATCCTTCACAATGTGATCTATTGTTGATTCTTGTTGCTTGATCTTTAGATCTTGCAAATTGTGTTTTATTGGTGTTGTTTGCTGTTATTTTACTTGAATTTTCGTGCTCAATTGCATCCTTGATCATGAAGTATTTGAAGAAATGATTGATCAAGCTTTGCACATTTTAAAAGTGGATTTGCTGCTGTTTTAGCAGTGGTAACCGATTACCTCCTTGAGGATAATCGATTACACAGTAGCAATTTTACCATCTTGGCTTTGTTTTGCGACTGTTTTAATTCTTTCTTCTTCTTCTTCCAATTCCCTTTGGTGTTTGCTTTAGAATACACTTTTAAAGGTCCTTTTCCTCTTTAAATTCATTGGACTTAGGGTGTAGATGAAGTTGGATAAACATTCACTAATTCAAATCTATCTTTAAAGTGAATTGTTCAATTCATTTTAGGTGCTTTGAGTTAATGATATGTTTAGTGCTTTAATCCACCAAGATAAGTGGATGAACTTAAAGATGAAATAATCTTGAAATTGTAATTGAATTTGCCTTTCGCTCTCCTCTTCTCCTTTTTTTCTTTTGATAAATGAAAATCTTCGATATCGTTGGAACTTATTTTAAGTTCTTAATGAAGATGAGATCGTTACCTATTTCCTTTTCGTGAGGTATTGCTTTCAGAGAGTGATCTACACATCACTTCTCTAGCATGCATTAACACTAATGTTTTTATTGATCAGCCTCAGATAGTCGTGGTTTCTATATAAATCCGATTACGATTGCTTAATATAACACTAAATTATTCTGTAGTCGGAAAATGATCATTTGTGACTCAAACTTATGTTTGAAAATCCAAGCATGGTTGATTATTTGTCTTTGGTCCATCACTTATGAAACTTGTTGTTTGGAGGCTTTGATTTTATCAATCCTCTAATGAGTCTTCATTAACTTTGGCCTAAGTGCATGAGTTAACCATCGTTGATCATTTGCTCTAACAACCAATCACTAACTCATTAACAATATTATTGTACTAATTTTGTTTATGTTTCCTTCTAGTTCTCTATCTCTCTTTTGTTTTTATACTCCATTATTATCATCTCTTATCATATTATTGTTTATGCTTATGCTCTTTTACTTTTGTCCATCTGGACAATATCTAGTTTAAAACATTAATAAAGGATTAAATCTCTAAAAAACTTGGTGCTCTTAACTTTGTGGTTATGCTCTTGGACTATTCTTAGACCTTGAACCTCTTGGGCTATTCTTGGACCCTTGAACTTAGAATTAGGTTTATTTTCCTATGCTTGGAGTGTTATGGATCTTTGTCTTTATTTGGCTTACTCATTTGCTTATGCTCAAGACGGATGAAATTCTTATTTGGCTTGCTATGAAGTGTGCTACAATTCAGTTAGATCTTTCTTATCTCTAGCTTTTATTTTTCTTTCTAGGGTAGTCACTTCATCTCCTCCCCTTCTTAAATTTTCAAAATCTTCTCCCTTTTTTCAAAAAAACCTTCTTGTTTTCAAACTTAAAACCGCTTTCATAATAAAACCTTGACTTTTGTCAAGTGATTTTAAAACTTTATTTTCTTTAATAAATGTCAATCAATTTTAAACATACTTTAACTAATTTTAAAAAGATATAAAAAACACTTCACCTCATTCAAACCTTTTGTGCCCTTGTGCATTTTTTTTTTAAACTTTTCATAAATTTTAGACATGAGTCATTTCCATAGCTGAGATGTAATTCTCCTATTCCCCATAGTATTTAAGATGTTGACATTTTCTACTTAGATGTTAAGTGATAGAATTCTAAATTTTAATCCAAGCAAAATCCTCCATCTTTAGGTGATGCAAATGTTGTCTTATACTTGTGGGCGACTAGTCATAGTTTTCTCCTGATAGACCCAAAATATACTGTTTATTCAACCCAATTTGCGCATGTTATTTAGGATTTTATTTCCGTTTTCTTGTATTATGCCTTTGTTTTGTTTCTTTTTCAGGTTTTTGTATTTTCAAAGCTACTCGAGAAGAAATGAAGAAAAATGAGCTAAAAGACCAACATTCTCTAGAATTGAACACATGGCTTCCACCATGGTGGGCGCCATAGGGGATGCCACACATTGGATAGAAGACCAACTGCTGACAACTGCCACGTCTCCCACTCTTTTCCATCCTAGTTCATGTGGCGAGCGCCATAGGGAGGTGGCGGGCGCCACCTTTGCAATCTCGTTTCCCTCCCAAAAGGAGTTGGAGGGCATTCTTGTCCTTACCTGTACTTTCCTACCACTATAAATAGAGGAGTTCTGTCTCATTTCTAATCATCCAAGCTTAGTTACAGAACTCAAACCATAAATTTCACCTATTGTAAAGTGATAAACTTCTCACATCGAGGGGTTATTGCATTGTCTAATCGAGTCTGTAATCGGGTTTGGAGCACTTTGGCAGAAGTTAATCTTGCCGCCATTTTATTTTCGTCATTTACTTCAAGTTGTACCAAGATTTAAAGCCTCCCGTTTGGAGCAGGTTTCTGTTTATTTATCGCCATTTTATTTATCCGCTTTTATTTCCCGCACTCTTTATTTATCGCACTGTCAATTTATCGCACCCTTTATCGCACTTTATTTATTTCCTCGCACTTTATTTACTTGCATTTATTTACCATGTCTATTTACTTTACCATATCCAGCTAAATCTTAAAGGCTATGAGGCAATGGTCGTAGTTAAAATAGTATTCCATACGGCTGTCAATAGAATTACTTAGGGGTTATTCTGACTTTTAACACTTATTTTCTGCACTTAAAATCTGTTGGGTAAGATCGAAAGCCCTCCAACCTTTCGATAAATTTGGTTAGTCTTAACTGTTCAAAGGAAGCGAAAGCGCTTGGTCCAGTTAAGTAGGAATCTTTAATGTTTTAGAAAAACGATTTTAAAACTGTTTTCGGACGCGTTTATGGATTTAAAGTCTGGTTCGCAAGAACCTCTTTTTGTTAGAAATTCCAGGTCAAAATACTTTTCGGCTAAGTTAAGAAACTATATTTCTTAAAAATAGGTTTAATCAAATCTAACGCAATGCGCACCTTTTTATAAGTGATAATAAGAGGGATCGATTAGGGAATAAACTCGGTTCTGAATACGCGAAAGCGACAATTCCCGTTAAATTAGGTCTTTTCACGAGTAGAAAACATTACCCCATAAGGCATCCTATTTATACGCATTTGGAATACTACCTAGCTATGTGAATTGCATCTAAGCCTGTTGTATTAATATTGAATTCATTTTCGCACTTTACTTTTATTTCGCACAACTTAACCCTTTATTGACTTGCCTTAGATAAGCACCGTAACAATAGCAACCGATAGATTGATGTTTGGTCTCGGTGAGATCGATAATCTTTTATATTACTCTGACGTTATTCGTGCACTTGCGAAACACAACATCAAGTTTTTGGCGCCGTTGCCGGGGATCAATTACCTCAAAATTTCGTACCCTATTGTTACACCTTCTAGATTAAGGTTTTACCCACCGGTCAATGCAAAGAACTCGCAGCACCGATACTCTTATAGATCCTTTAGAGGAACCTGAACGTTACACTGGCACACGTATCTTATTTCGTAGAATTAAGAAAGCTATGGACGAAGGCCGTAACCAAATACCCCTTAAGGATTTCACCCAACCTTCCAATGACGAACCTAGTTCTAGTATTGTGAACCCTAATATCCCAGCTCACAATTTCAAACTAAAACCTTCCCTATTACAATTAGTGCAACAAAACCAATTTGCGAGTCTCCCTACTGAGAACCCGAACCAACATTTAAAAACCTTTATTCAACTAGCTAACACTTTTAAAACCAATGGTGCTACTCCTGAGGCGATTCGTTTAATATTATTTCCCTTTTCCCTCAGAGACAAAGCCCTTACTTGGTTAGATTCCCTTCCAGCCAACTCTATAACAACTTGGGAAGACCTTAGGAGAGTTTTTCTTGCTAGATATTTTTCCCCGAGCAAAACAACTGTTCTTAGAAACCAAATAACTAGATTCACTCAAAACCAAGGTGAATCACTCTTTGAGGCTTGGGAGAGATATAAAGACCTGTTGAGAATATGTCCACACCATGGCCTAGAATCATGGTTAATCATCCACACCTTCTATAATGGACTTCACTACAACACTAAAATGACCATCGACGTCGCCACAGGTGGTGCTCTGATGAATAAACCTTACCCTGAAGCTAGCGCTCTCATCAAAGATATGGCTCAAAACCATTGTCAATAAGGGATAGAGCGAGCAACGATGGAGAAGAAGGAAGACCAAGGAGGAATACATGAGATAAGTTCTATAGACATGATGCAATCCAAAATGGACGCTTTGTCCCTTAAATTTGAACATATGTACGTAAACCCAGTAGCTGCAGCAACAGTCTCAATTGAGTGCAAATTATGTGGTATCAAAGGCCATCAATCCGTAGAGTGCAATCTGTTGAATGAAACTCATTCAGGAGAGGTCAATTATACTCAAGGGAACCCATTTTCAAACACCTACAACCCTGGATGGAAGAATCATCCAAACTTTTCTTATAAAAACAATAACCCTATCCAAAACCCTACACCTCCGAGACCATCCGGTTTTCAAGCTCAAAGACAAAATCTGCCTATGCAAGCTGTGCAACCTAAGCCGAACCTTGAGAAAATCATGGAGAACTTAATTACGGCTCAGACCCAGCAAAACAAAGAATTTCTAAACCAGAACATTCATGTAAATGAACTGATTACCCAGTTAGGAACTAAGGTAGACCATATAGTCACCCACAATAAGATGCTTGAAACCCAGATCTCTCAAATAGCTTTAAAACAAGCCCCCGAAACTAGACCCGAAGGGTAATTCCCTGGACAACCTCAACAAAACCCCCAAGGGCAAGCCAATACAATTACCTTACATAGTGGGACAACTTATGATGAACTGGTCAAGCCGACATTGAGCGGACCCAAGACTTCTAAGGAAAGCATGGTACCCACGGACGAAGCAGAGGAACCAGTAGGATCCGAAAACCAGAAAAACCAAGATAAAGAAAAAACTATAGAAAAAACTAACGAACCACCTCCGCCATACAAACCTCCCATACCCTATCCACAAAGACTAAAACAAACCAAGATCAATAACCAATATCAGAAATTTATTAAAGTCATAGAGAAACTTTATGTGGAGATCCGTTTCACATAAGCCATTACCCATATACTATCATATGCAAAATTCCTCAAAGACATCCTTACCAATAAACGTTGACTTGACGATCCAAAACCTTTGGAATGCAATTCCATTTCCGAAAATAAACTTGCCAAAAAGGAGAAAGATCTTGGAAATTTCTCCATACCTTGTATTTTGGGGAGTCATGTCATCAATAAAGCTTTTCTAGACTTAGGAGCTAGTGTAAGCCTCATGCCTCTAGCAGTTTTTGAAAGGTTAAAACTAGGAGAATTACAACCTACGAAGATGTCTCTTTAGTTAGCCGATAGATCCGTCAAGTATCCGGTCGACATATTGGAAGACGTCCCTGTTAGGATCGGTCAATCATTCATCTCGACTGATTTTGTTGCCATGGACATTAAAAAAGATGATGACATCCTAATCCTCCTAGGTAGGCCATTCTTATCAACCGCATGAGCCATAATAGATGTCAAGAGAGGGAATTTGACTTTTGAGGTAGGTGACAAAAAGATAGAATTCATTCTATCAAAGTTTCTTATGGAACCAATATTAGGAGATGCATGTTATGCCATAGACATCATCGATGAATGCATTAGGGAGCTAGAATTAGAAGAAACCATCAAATTGCCTTCAACCCTCATTAAGGAAGATGATGGATTTATGGAACCCTACATTAATGATAACCTGTACGAATGTTTATCCGTTACCCCCGATCCAATACCACGCCCTAAAAAACCAGCTCTAGAACTTAAGGAACTACCCAAGAATCTAAGATACGAGTTCTTGGACGAAGAAATGAACCGTCCAGTTATAGTCAGTGCTACCTTAAACCAGGTAGAAACAGACCAACTCTTGTTTGTCCTACGCAAATATCCCTCAACCCTAGGGTATAACATCTCCGATCTGAAAGGTATAAGTCCTTCCGTGTGCATGCATCGGATCTCGCTTGAGGAAGACTCAAAACCTTCTAGAGAACATCAGAGAAGGATAAACCCCATAATGAGTGATGTTGTAAAAAAGGAAGTTCTCAAGTTACTAGAAGCATGTATAATTTATCAAATCTCAGATAGTAAGTGGGTGAGCCCTGTGCATGTAGTACCTAAAAAGGGAGGTGTCACAGTCGTGCAGAACGAGAAAGGAGAACATATAGAAAAACGGATAGAAGGAGGATGACGTATGTGTATTGATTATAGGAAGTTAAACAAAGTCACTAGAAAAGACCACTTCCCTTTACCATTTATAGACCAAATGCTGGAATGTTTGGCCAGACACTCCTATTTTTTCTATCTGGATGGATATTCCGGATTTTTCCAAATCCCTATACATCCAGAAGATCAAGAGAAAACTACCTTCACATGCCCTTATGGAACTTTTGCCTACAGACGAATGCCTTTCGGTCTCTGTAATGCACCAGCAACCTTTCAGTGTTGCATGATGGCAATCTTCGCTGATTACCTAGATGGAATTATGGAAGTATTCATGGATGATTTCTCGGTATGCGGATTTGATTACAATAACTGTCTCGCTAACCTTGAGAAAATCCTAAAAAGATGTGTTGATGTCAACCTGGTGTTGAACTGGGAGAAATGTCACTTTATGGTCACCGAAGGTATAGTCTTAGGACATATAGTCTCCGAAAGAGGTATTGAAGTAGATAGAGCTAAGATAGAAGTGATAGAAAATCTTAAACCCCCTAACACTGTCAGAGAAGTCCGAAGTTTTCTTGGACACGCTGGTTTCTACCGGCGCTTTATTAAAGACTTCTCTAAGATAACCAAACCTTTAACCGGCCTCCTGATGAAGGACATCGAGTTTAACTTTGACGAAAAATGCCTTGAAGCATTCAACTCTCTAAAACAAGCGTTGATCTCGGCACCCATTATCCAACCTCCAGATTGGGCCGAACCATTCGAAATCATGTGCGATGCTAGCGATTACGCTGTAGAAGTTGTCCTAGGGCAAAGAAAGGATAAGAAATTACATGTTATATACTATGCTAGTAGAACCCTAGATGCTGCTCAACTTAATTACGCTACCACTGAGAAAGAACTTCTTGCCATAGTTTTTGCTATGGACAAAATTCGATCCTATCTGTTAGGAGCCAAAATTATAGTTTATACAGATCACGCTGCCATCTGTTACTTATTAAACAAGAAGGATGCCAAACCTAGGTTACTTCGGTGGATCCTCCTATTACAAGAGTTCGATCTAGATATTAGAGACAAGAAAGGCACGAAAAATGTAGTTGCCGATCACCTTTCTAGGCTTGAGTACCTAAAACCAGATCCACTCCTTATAAACGATGGTTTTACCTACGACAGGTTAATCGCTATGATATAAGCCATAGAAGAGAGCAACCTAGATCCTTCTAAGAACCCTGAGAGATCTCTGGCAGTAAGCAAGCGAATTTTGTAAATTACCTAGCTGCCGACATCATACCCCCCGATTTTAACTACCAGCAGAGAAAGAAGTTCTTTAACGATGTAAGACACTCCTATTGGGACGAACCGCTCCTTTTTAAAAGAGACACAGACGGTATTTTCCGCCGTTGCATCCTAGAAGAAGAAGTAAGAAAGGTAATAGAACACTGCCACTCTGCACCTTATGGAGGACACTCTAGCACCTCAAAAACTCACACCAAGATTCTTAGAGCAGGCCTGTTTTGGCCGACAATGTGGCGTGATATACACACCTATATAGTTAAATGTAACTGATGCCACCGCACTGGGAACATCTCAAGGCGTGATGAAATGCCCTTAAGAAATATTCAAGAGGTGGAACTTTTTGATTTTTGGGGCATAGACTTTATGGGACCATTTCCGTCTTCCTTAGGAAACAAATACATCTTAGTAGCAATTGACTATGTGTCTAAATGGATTGAAGCCATAGCCTCTCCCACCAACGACACACGTGTAGTCACAAAGCTGTTTACGAATTACATATTCCCTAGATTCGGAACACCCGTCTTGTTATCAGCGACGGTGGATTGCATTTCATATCAAGAATATTCGAAAAACTTTTAAAAAAATATGGAGTTAAGCATAGGATAATGAACCCTTATCACCCACAGACTAGTGGCCAAGTAGACGTATCCAATAGAGAAATTAAACAAATCTTAGAAAAAATGGTTTCTATATCAAGAAAAGATTGGTCTCAGAAGTTGCAAGATGCGCTATGGGCCTATAGAACCGCCTTCAAAACCCCTATTAGAAGAAATCCTTACCAACTGGTCTATGGAAAATCCTGTCATCTACCCTTCGAATTAGAACACAGGGCCTATTGGGCCATAAAAACCCTAAACTTTGACTATTTGACTGTTGGAGAAAATTGCGTCCTTGATATACATAAACTAGAAGAACTCCGCCAATCCTCCTACGAAAACGCTATTATATATAAAGAAAGAACCAAGGCCTGGCATGATAAGAAGATCGTGAAGAAAGATTTCCATATAGGAGATCCTGTTCTCCTATTCAACTCCAGATTGGGACTCTTTCCTAGAAAGCTTCATTCAAGGTGAACTAGTCTCTTTACAGTTACTAAAGTTCTACAATCAGGAGCAGTCGAGATCCAGAACCAATCATGTAGCCCATTCATTTTAAACGGGCATAGATTAAAATTCTACGAAGGAGGGGACATTCCCGATGATTACTCCAGCCATACCTTGATTGATCCACCACTGCCTACTTCAACCATATAGGTTCTACTCGTCAATCTAACGACGTTAAACAAAGCGTTGCCTGGGAGGCAACCCACAATTTTCTTTACTTTTCTTTACTTATCTTTTATTTTATTTTATTTTTCTTTTTTTTAGTAATTATTATTTTACGTGTCAACTAACGGTTTATGATGCTTGTGCTTTCAGGACTTGCTCTCTAAGTTTTATTTGCAGGATGCAGCCTCTTGACGACATGCATGTCACCTTTAGAGACGACAACCAGAGGTAGAGGTACTATGTTCTTCAGCAGCGTCCTATGGCACCAAACGAGTACCCAGATCAGGCCTGCATGGAAGCTTTAGGCATTGAGCCCAACATACGGTTTCTCTGTCATCAGCTCCATTGGGACGAATATGCTGACTAGTTACACCAGACCTACAGGCACCTTACTCTGGAGTTCCTTAGCTCTTTCCGCCACGAACCATACATTGTTCAGGACGACACTACCACATTCAGACTATTTGGATCAGTGTATGCCTTTACTTTGAAGGAGTTCGGTGATCTGCTCGGATTTCAGACCATCCCTGATGCTATACCGGACCTGTCGATGGGTTATTTTATTAGTCGAGACATCGACCAATTCTGGAGAGACATTACAGGCGGAGGGAGCCTCGACCCATCCACTCAACTATCCCCAGTCATTCACAACCCAACTATAAGGTACTTTCAGATGATCCTGGCTCACACTTTCCTCGGAAAGGCTGACTCTGACATGCATGTTAGTGAGGAAGAGATTTTCTTCCTGTTTTGTGCAAACCGATTACACCCAGTGGCATGTGGGAACTTTTTGCTGAATAATCTCGAGGGCACAGCTAGATCCTCATAAGGGATTATTCACGTAGGAGGTATCGTCACTCAGATAGCCACAACATTAGGACTTACCAGCCAGGTGCTGCACCTGACTCCGTATTATAAATACACCTTGTTGGACATTGATTTCTGTTTGGACAGAGGGTTGATAAGGAGAGCATCATTTCAGCCTGATTATTTCAGACTCCTGATCACTACCAGACCATCCACTATTTCACATTGCCTGATCCTTCTATGACCAGTGTCCATGACCCTTCCAACTGGAGTTACGCCTTGGAAGGGTATGGAGAGACGATTGATGAGCCACGTATACCGCCTTCGGTAGAGTACCATCCTTCACCGTCCTCTCCGAGGACGACAATATTATCCAATAATCACTAACTACGAAGGACTGACTTGTACACTCAGATAGCAGAGCTGCGTATAAAGATAGTTAGACTCCAGCAGACATTCGCTGACGTCACTTTGCAGGTGCAGATATCAGACATGACTCATGCTATGGAAGTCGACACACTGTACCAGGAGATCTCAGACTTACACAGAGAGCTACACACCCTCCATCATCTTGACCAGACAGACGAGTGGCCAGCTCCGTGATGACACTATTTTATTACTTTTTATCGTTTGCTTTATTTTCACCTTCACTTACAGACTTATTTCATTTGCTTACGTTTTTATTTTATGACATTAACTTTACCATTTATATATATATATATATATACATGTTTGTGACGATTGCTATTTCCCTATTTCATGTAATTTATTTTATTTTTTTAATTATGTTTCCTGTTTTTTTTATGTCAAAATAAGGAAAAAGAAAAAAAATATATATATAGAAGGAAAAATATAAGTGTGCCAGGACAGGTGACTTTTTACTGCCAGCACACCCCAAAAATCAAGAAGGAGCACCAAAGCCCAAACAAAGCACCAAAAATCCGGCCTAACCACCTTCAGCAAGGATGGCGCCCGCCATATAGTCCATGGCGCCCGCCACGGGGTCTGAACTATATGCGGGGCAGAAGTTACAAAACCACCATTTTTACATCTAAAACCTCCAAAACTCCATTTTTGGCCATCCGAAAATCTTTCCCAAAGCACCAAAAGTTCCCAATTTCATCATCCACTCACCAACCCATTAACCATTCCAAGTTCCATTTTCACCTTCCCTCACAAAAATCCATCAAAATCCCATTTTTACAAAACTCCAAAAAAATACCCGTTTTCACTCATCTTCCATCTCAAGAGTTCATCCATGGAACATGAAGGTTACATTTTGTGTCAAGGGGCGCCCGGAGAAAGACAACGAAAAATTCTCGACAAACTACAAAGTCGGGACATCGTTGCGACACGACACGTGGATGACAACTGCATGTATTCGTTAGGTATTTATCATAGCGTTTATCACTTGTTAGACACTTTAGGATTGCACGAAATATTTGCTAGACGTGATCCTACTTTTGAGAGGCTGACCAGGGAATTCTTGATTTCCCTGATTTATGTTGTCAGGCCCGGAACTGCTAGTACCGTTGGCACAGTATAATTCCGAATGTTTAATGTGGAATACATATTTAGTACCGACGAACTCGCAGAGAGGCTAGGATTGCCTTTTGGTGAAGGTGTTATTTGTGAAGCACCACTGGATTCTGATTGGTCTGTGGAGGCATTTTCCTTCTGGCACAGGTTGTCAAATTTTATGATTACATCTTTCGAAGGAATACTTGCCTCCCGGATCCATAACCTGGCCATCCACGTATTTCGCTACATGTTAGCTTGTACTATCTTTGACCGGGAGAATCCAAACAAGGTGAATGCAAAAGAGTTACTACTTTTGCAGGGGTGCCTCACAAATAGGAGATTTAATGTGGTTCCGTTCATGATTGCTCATATGAATGCCTCAATCAAGGGCACGGGGACCATTGCCTTCGGAGGACTTATTACGTCTATTGCAAAGGCTCTGAACCTAGATGCAGAGATAGCAACTTTAGCACCCCTTCCTCCTCGCACAATTAATTTAAAATTCTTAAAAGATATGAAATTGTGCAAGGTCAGGAAGGAAGGGGGCTTTGAGCTTATGGTCCATGGAAAAGCTATCCCATCTATCGTTCTGCCTTGCACTAGACGCACTGATGTGACTATCGCGAGGAACTGGACCTACGATTTAGATGCTCCATCCATTATAGGTCCAATACATCCGAATATTCCTATTGGTGACGGCGATGATACTGATGACGAGTATGAACGGCGAGAGCAGTCTCCCGATCATCCTATGCCGCCTCACCATATACCACAGACACACACTACACCGTCTTCCTCTTACCATTTTGCAGGTACCGCTCCCGGTTTTTATATATCTGAGCAGATGTGGCGAGACCAATTAGCAAGAAAGGAGAGACGCGATAGCAGCAGATGAGCCAATCCATGCAAAGCATAATGCAATCTCAAGCTGCTTTGACCACCAGATTCGACGAGTTCGATGCTGCTTAGACCGATCATCGTCGCAGCAGATCTTGCTGCCCTAGGTACTCACCACACGCTGGCGAAAGCACCAGCAACATGCCTAAGGCCCTTCAGGTACCTCGTCCCTTTCTTATTTTGAAACATTGGGGGCAATGTTCAATTTAAGTGTGGGAGGAGACTTTATTTATTTTCTCGCTTTTTCTTGCATTTTTCATTTCTTTTATCGCTTTCTAGTTTATTTCCCTTCTTATTTTCTTTTTGTTTTTTAGAACACACATGTGCTTAACGAGACATTCAGCAGTATACCCTTATTACCTCATTACTTTGCCCCACCAAAAAAAAATTTATTGACAAAAAGTGTATTATCCTGCAAATTTTTAGGCTTTGAGGCAAGTTCGAGTTAGAATGCGGATGATTTGGAAAAATAATTTTGAAACATCGGTACCATTATAACACTTTAGGCTTCGCGAATGTAGAAATTAACCCCGATACCCTACGTACCATGGCCTTAATAAAAATGTTCATAGTAAGTCCTTAGTAGTTTATCTTAAGCAGTCAGCTCCGGCCAAAGCGTGATCTAAGTGAAGGACCAATGAATATAAGTGAATGATCTGCATGTTCAAAAATAATAATTGCAACTCGGGTATAGGTAACCCTCACAAGGTCATTTAACCCAAAAAGTTATAAAAATTTTGAAAGAAAAAAAATATAAAAGCAAAACAAAATAAAAATATTCCCATTGATAGTTGGTTCAGAGGTGTCCGATGCTGAACTCGGTAGGGCAGGTTATGATCTGATCCCCCACAACTAATATAGGGTCAATAAAAGGGGTTACACCAATTTTTGTACCAGATCCCCATGCTTAAAATCAGAATCACTAACCGCTCTCTTCACCATGAGCACATATGGATAACGGGCTGAATGTGATTACGCTTGAATGAAAAGGACCCAAAAGGATATTTAAAAGTAGGCCCAGGTACGGTAGGTTAGTACAGATTGATTTTTGTAAGAACGAAGCCTATGTCCGTATTTACGGAGAAGTGTCATTCTGATACCCGTGGTTCACTGAGTTAATACCTATCACTTCATCCCAGCTTGAAATTAGAAGCCCTTTTTCCCAATTCATTTATGGATATCACCCTTTTCTGTCATGATGTTTTGTTTGAGGACAAGCAAAGGTTTTAGTATGGGAGAATTCGATATACCCAAAATATACTGTTTATTCGACTCGATTTGCGCATGTTATTTAGGATTTTATTTCTGTTTTCTTGTATTATGCCTCTGTTTTGTTTCTTTTTCAGGTTTTTGTATTTTCAAAGCTACTCGAGAAGAAATGAAGAAAAATGAGCTAAAAGACTAACATTCTCTGGAATTGTACACATGGCTTCCACCATGGCGGGCGCCATAGGGGATGCCACACATTGGATAGAAAACCAACTGCTGACAACTACCACGTCTCCCACTCCTTTCCACCCTGGTTCATGTGGCGGGCGCCACCTTTGCAATCTCGTTTCCCTTCCAAAAGGAGTTGGAGGGCATTCTTGTCCTTACCTGTAGTTTCCTACCACTATAAATAGAGGAGTCCTGTCTCATTTCTAATCATCCAAGCTTAGTTACAGAACTCAAGCCATACATTTCACCTATTGTAAAGTGATAAACTTCTTACATCGAGGGGTTAATGCATTGTCTAATCGAGTCTGTAATCGGGTTTGGAGCACTTTGGTAGAAGTTAATCTTGCCTCCATTTTATTTTCGTCATTTACTTCAAGTTGTACCAAGATTTAACGCCTCCCGTTTGGAGCAGGTTTCTGTTTATTTATCACCCTTTTATTTATCCGCTTTTATTTCCCGCACTATTTATTTATCGCACTGTCTATTTATCGCACCCTTTATCGCACTTTATTTATTTCCTCGCACTTTATTTACTTGCATTTATTTACCATGTCTATTTACTTTACCATGTCCGACTAAATCTTAAAGGCTAGGATGCAACGATCATAGTTAAAATAGTATTCCATACGGCTGTCGATAGAATTACTTAAGGGTTATTCTGACTTTTAACACTTATTTTTTGCACTTAAAATCTGTTGGGTAAGATCGAAAGCCATCCAACCTTTAGATAAATTTGGTTAGTCTTAACTGTTCAAAGGAAGCGAAAGCGCTTGGTCTAGTTAAGTAGGAATCTTTAATGTTTTAGAAAAACGATTTTAAAACTATTTTCGGATGTGTTTATGGATTTAAAGTCCGGTTCGCAAGAACCTCTTTTTGTTAGAAATTCCAGGTCAAAATACTTTTCAGCTAAGTTAAGAAACTATATTTCTTAAAAATAGGTTTAATCAACTCTAACAGAATGCACGCCTTTTTATAAGTGACAATAAGAGGGATCGATTAGGGGATAAAATTCGGTTCGGAGTACGCGAAAGCGACAGTTCTTGTTAAATTAGTTCTTTTCACGAGTAGAAAACATTACCCCATAAGGCATCCTATTTATACGCATTTGGAATACTACCTAGCTATGTGAATTGCATCTAAGCCTGTTGTTTTAATATTGAATTTATTTTTGCACTTTAATTTTATTTCGCACAACTTAACCCTTTATTGACTTGCCTTAGATAAGCATTGTAACAATAGCAACCGGTAGATTAACGTTTGATCTATGTGGGATCGATAATCTTTTATATTACTCTGACGCTATTCGTGCACTTGCGAAACACAACATCATCTCTTTAAAATGACGACTTCTTTACATTTAAAATCAATCAAAACAAATATTTTTGTTATTTGTACCATGAACTACAGGTTTTTGATCCTATATTGTATTTTGTGGGTACGTAGGCATGAGGAGATATGTCTCTCCAAACACAAAAATCTTTAAAAATATTTCTCTTCTCATGTCCCCAATCTCCTTTCAAACAAACCTTTTCAAACCAAAAAGCGTAGATATTTCAAAGGGCTCATATAAAGTACTATAGACGTTTTAGGTGCTAACACCTTCCCATAGTGTAACCAACCGCCTTACCTAGTTGTCGCGGTGAAATTTGGATACAAAGCTATTGATGAGCTTGAATCTTAAATCATTTCCAACCGAACTTTAATTTGTCCAAAGGAAGGGAAAAAGATCGAATTACCCATAATGCAATGCAAATGAAAAGGTTTGAGAGTTATAGGTTCGGGGGTTGGTTAAACTTAGGGAATGTGCTAGCATTCTAAGCTTCTGTAGTACTCTACAGGAACTTCTTATTTTATATTTGTTTTATTGCTAAGGTTTATCTGCTTAAGGGTGAAAGACCTAGGGGTTTATTTCTAAGTATACTCGACAAGATATCGCATCAAGTGCCTACATATCCTGACGGGACTGGAATCAGAGTATTTGTAGTTCCCCTAAAGGGTTTAAGGAGATCTTTGATTGTGGTCAAAGTTCCTAAATGGATTAGGGTAGTTGATTAATTGATTTTAGGAGAAAAGATGAGTTGTCATTTTAAGGGAGATTACTTGATTTAACCACCACAACTTTGTAGGAAAATAGTCTTTGCATCGTCTTAAGAGAAAGACTCAAGCACTCGGATTGTCAACAAGTACGCCTCTATCTCTCCTAAGGCAAAGTCCCTACATATTGATTGAATTGTTATGAGGTAGGAGTTTTATCTCGCTTAAGATGATTGACATCTTATTATCTAATATGTTTGAATAGTGTGAATTGAGTTGTTGAATGTGTTTGTCTAAGTTGTAAAGATAAAAGGTCCTCTTTATTGGGTAGGATCTAAACTTAGAAGATCTACTTGAATGGGATCAAGGATCAATGGGGAGTATGATGCAAATGAGATGCGCACGCACAATTTTTACGTTACACGCATATTCTTCCTTTGAACGTGATGCAATGCGATAAAATAAATTGCGGTAAAGATAAATTACGGAATAATAAAAGCAGATAAATAAATCCATACACAAACGCATGAAAGCGCTAAGTGAGTGAAAGTGGGGTATGTGAATCGGATCGGTGCATGAGCGGGAACGTGCGCGATTGGATTAAGTTGGTTTGAGATTGATTTTAAGCGAATTGATTAATTAGTTAGATTTACTTAAAAAGGTTGAACTTTTATGAATTAATTTTAAGAGAAATGTTTGAATTTGCTTTAAATAAAAGTGTGTGAATTGAATTTATTTTTGCGAAAATTAGATTGAGGTTAAATTAATTGGTTTGATAAATTTAAATGAAGATTTAATAAAAGGGTTTTCTCATTAGATATGTCAATTATTTAAAATAGAGACAAACAGGGTTTATTATTAAAATGGTTTTAGTCATCAAAATGCAAGTTATTAAAAGGATTTTTTCTGAACAAATATCATTATTTTTTAAGAGAGTGAATAGATAGATAAAATAAATAGGGTGAAATAGAAAATAGATTAGATTAATTAGATAAATTAAAAGTCGATTAATTAAATAGGTTACTTAAAAGGATTAATTAGAAAAAGGTTTATGATTTGAATTAAAATGGATGATTTTAAAAGGGTCAATTAATTATTTAATTAATTAAATTAGTTATTAGACTAAAATGATTAAATTAAGTGGAAGATCAATGGTTTTTAAAAAAAAAGGATTAATGGGTTAATTAATAAGTTAGAGGGATTAAATGATTAGTTAAGGAAAAGGGAAGGTTTAGGCGTATGATTAAGTGTGGGTGAGTTTTAAGGGATTACGGTGAAGCTACGATGTGAGGCATCGGATGTGGATCTGTTGGAGATCATGTGGGTGCATTGTGTGGTGTGCTGTGAGGGTGTACGGGAAGTGCGTGTGTGTGTGCAGATACAAGATTACATCATAAACAGAAATTGACAAAACCAAATCTACCAAAATCGCCCAAGTCCCCTCCCCTTTCTCCGTTGATTGCTCCGCGTCTCAAACTCGATCTTCCTCAACGTTCTCCTTCATCTTTCCCTCTCAGCTTTTCGTCGATCCTTCTTCATATTCTTTCACTTGCTCTCTCCTGTAAACCCTAAAAAACAAACAAACTCAAACAAAATATTAGAACCAAACAGAGAAACAATATTACGGTGGTGCGAACGGCGAAAGGGGTTTTAAGGGGCGATTTGTGGCGGTGACTTCCCGATGGTCTCGCGGTGGAGTCTGGATTTGCGATGAAGGGCATGGATAAGAAGGAATGGTTCGCTGCTGACGGTCAGAATGTTGTAAACAAGATTAATTCTTCTTTCGGTTTATGAATTAGGGTTGATTTGGGATTTTGGGGTTTATGTGATGAACTCTTGTGTGTCGCTCTCGTTTATGTGAATCCCCTTTTTTCTTTTTTCTGTCCTCTCTAGCTATGATGCCTTTTTATATCTTTCTCATATAACTGCTATAATTTGAATCGATTCCTTCTTTGGAAATGAATTACTGCTGCTGATCTTGTGTAACTAGATGTTGAAGACTTTCCATTCTCGATCAAACATGTGGGTGGATGTTTTTGGAAATAACTTGAAAGTGTTTGGAATATGTTTTTGGGAATGAATCTGAGAGTTAGTTATGTTAATGTTATTTCTATTCTGGTCCGGATATGTTCTGAATTTGTTCTAAGTTACTCAAATCAAATTGATTGCTCTTGGAATGTTTGAATTAATGCTCCATTATTGCTCTTGTTCAGGTTATTCAGGCAACTCAAGGATATCAATAGCAGTTAATGCCGCACAAAAGGATACGAAAAAAAAAACGTCGATTCAAACAACTTAGGTTTGGCACTAGGACCCCTGCTTCAGTATCACTCCTATTTGACTAATTTGATCTGTATGCCCTCAATGTTGCAGGTGGGGATAACAAATGATTTATCACTCCTATTTGACTAATTTGATCTGTATGCCCTGCTTCAGTATCACTCCTATCGGATCAACGCTTCATCTGCTTTGGTGAGTCTCTCCTCAAATGATTTATCATCGTTACCACTATTATCACTGTTCTGAACTGAAATTGCTTGACTCTTGGAAATGCTTGTCTTCTTTGTGATGCAGGATTGGTCTTGTTGTCACTAAATGATATCTAGTGAACCTGCCATGAAATGGATGTCGTCGTGTGACACTTCTAGTTAAAGGAATTGCGGTCAACTTGAGCTTTTATCCTTTCCATGATGTATTGGGCCAAGGCCGTATTCGAGACTTCGTAAGTATTTCAAATCCTGACATCTGCTTCCGCTGCTGCTTTATAAGGCAGCTTTTGGAGTTCTTGACAGTTTAGTTCATTTTAAAAAAGATTGATCATGTATGATGTTGTCAATATGGTGATGCCATAATGCTGCTTTTGGAATTCCATTTGCAGGTTGTTCTATCCTATTTCCATGCTTCAAATCTCCCAATTTTAAATGTAATTAATATGTCAGAAATGGTTTTGGAAAGACCTTGATTCACATGTATTTTTAATCTTTTCCTGAACACGTTTGATGGCGCATGGGTTATGTCGGTAATAGTAATACAGTCGTGAATGAGTTTCTATTTAAGTGTGATTGTGTTGGAGGTACGCGGAGAAGTCGACAGTAATTTCAATTCCAAAAAGGTTGGAATAAAATTCTGACAATTATTCTGTACATGCCTTGTATAATCATATTTCTCTTATACGATGATCTTCGACGTTGGTTGAGCAGGTACAAAGTCTGCTACCGATTGTCACAAAGTGTATCACCTTCGTCCTGAAGCTTCTGATCGCTAATAAAGAAGTTCAAATAGTTAAGTTAGCGTTCGACACTTTCCTGCGTGAGTTCTAGTTGGTCTTGTGGTAGCTTCCGGTTTTCAGAAGGTAGACATGGGCCTCCCGTATGTTCAAGAGAAGGTATCGTAACGGCTCTAGAATCTACTTGATATGGGCAAACATTCTTGGTCTCAATCTTCCGTGGGTTTGTTCTTGAAGGGGAAACTCACAGTAGTATAGCAGTGATGGTAGACACATCAAACATCTTGGCTCGGCATGAAGAGAAAACTTGGGACTTAAATCTAGGCGTTGTTAGCACTGTTCTTCATGGAGTTTCTTTTGAAACTTGGATGTCTGACCTTTTTGTAGAAATATAACGTAATTATCTTTGTAATCATAAATTTTTATTGCCTTGCATTTGTATTGAGATTTTGGGATATGTAATGATAAGGAAACCCCGTGTCTTGTAAATGGCTTGAAAAAACTTGAGCACACCGAATTAGCGCTCGAAATACTTCAAAATATCGATTCTAGCATATACTTTTATGAAAGAAAAGAAACCCTTGAATCTTAATCTTAAAGGAATTTGCTTTGTGATCTCGAAATCTTTACATAGAAATACGATTCTTCTGATTGAACGTCTTAATAGTGAACTCACAAGTCCATTTTTTGATCCCTGAAAGAAAATGCGCTTGCAAGGATATTTGTATTAAACATTTAAATGGCCTGGGGTCTCCTTGGATAATTTTGAGCTACTGAACATCCAACTCGTGAAAGAATGATGACTTTGAATATTGAAGAACAAACTTCATGTTAAACCTTGATGAAATTAACGAGGAGTCTTAAAAATAATGAAACTCGCACAATCTCAAACTTGGATAATGATGAACCCGATATATGAATCAAGCAGATGTGACTTGCAATCTCTTTAGGCCAAAAACCAAAACTAGTCTTTGAACGATTGTACTCAGCGCTACTGAAAGGAATGATCTAATCTATGTCTGAGATCGCTGCGTCTGCACAAACCGGTTAGTCATAATAGATGTGCACACAAAAGTAAAAAAGATATCATACAAGAAAGAGAAAAAACAAGGGGGTGGGATCTTAAGGTCAAAAATTAGGGTGTGACAGATGCCCTTATTTATGTTTTTCTATCCGGAGATATGGAGATTGAATTCTTCGTCTCGACGAGATAGGAGGGACTTAAATACAAACATTGCACGAATTTTTTGCCCTAAGAAGCCACCGAATGCAAATGATGTGCAATGATATGAAATGCAAGACGAGGAGTCCTGTGAGGAAAAGATGTTATATGGGAAACACTAGACACGACACACGAAGAAACCAAAGGGCCCAACAAAGCGAGATTCCACGAGGAAAGATGACAACCAGCATTGGGGGATCTCCAAAATAAAGATAAGATATAATAACAATACCAAGAGTATAGTAATTTGAACAATGGTGAGGAACTTGAAAGTGAAGGATAACCTACTACCAATGCGTGGTAGCCTAAGCAAAGGTATCCGGTTGCAACAAAGAAACGCATGCTACCTAATATCATTCCAATGATAGCCTAAGAAAAGGCAACAACCAAAACACGACGTTTTATCTACTATCAAATGTATGATAGCCTAAGAAAAGGTAATAACCAAAAGGAGAGATCGCCTACTACCAAACATTGGCAGCCTAAGAAAAGGTGTCTGACCACAAGAAGATGTGTTACCTACTATCAAACATATGATAGCCTAAGAAAAGGCAACAGCCAAAA
Organism: Lathyrus sativus; assembly: GCA_963859935.3. Classification (NCBI taxonomy): domain Eukaryota; kingdom Viridiplantae; phylum Streptophyta; class Magnoliopsida; order Fabales; family Fabaceae; genus Lathyrus; species Lathyrus sativus. Next base: position 279,240,775 of record OZ012739.1, read on the forward strand.
CCCGATGTATTACCTACTATCAAACATATGATAGCCTAAGAAAAGGTAATAAACTTGAAAGGAGAGATCACCTACTACCAGACATATGGCAGCCTAAGAAAAGGTATATGACCAAAAGAAAGGGTGGTATATTACCTACTATCAAACATATGATAGCCTAAGCAAAGGTAATAACCCAAAGAGGGAGATATCACCTACTACCAAACATGGTAGCCTAAGAAAAGGTGTCTGACCGACAATCTAAATGTACCGGAGATTGTAAAGCTTCAACATGGGTCTTCTGAAAAGATGTAAGCCGGTTGATCAACAAAATATGTCCTCTCAAATAAAGAGGGACCAATTGTAATAAAATTCATCAAACTTCTAGGAAGAGATGCCATTTGATGGAGTCAGACTTGTGTAATGAACTCACTGGGGAATACATTCCTGAGGAGTATCTTTGTTGTTGTAAAATGTATGAAACCTTGAAGTGTAAATTCTCAAATAAAGAGAAATATCTGTAAAGTCTTCGACGAGCTTCTCTGACGGATTTCCGGAGAGATGCCATCTGGTGAGTTGATAACCTTGATAAATCCTCTGGGGATGGAAAAACTGTCTAGTGGAGACTGTCATTTGTCATCTTGATAAAAAACTTGATTGAATGAGTTGCTCAAATAAAGAGCTGCTTGCAATTCAGATATGGATTACATTGTTGGATAAGTATATGTCTTCAGACGGTGATCTTCAAAAAGATTCTCTTGGGGAGTCAAAGTGCAAAATAAATGCACGCTAAATCCAAGTTGAAAAGCCTGGAGATATCCAAAATGTGATTGTCAGGGACTGAAGTTCAATTCAGGAAATAGCTGAAGAGAAACTGTCAAGCAAGACTCAACCATTGAAGTATGAACTCAAATGGGAACGTACTGAAACAACCGTCTTCCACGAGGATCAAACTTCGTGGGGAAATAGAAACATTGCGCTTTTTCTACCTCGGGCTGACGATTCTACTTGGAAGGAGAAGACAAACCCAGTCATTTGGGGATAAGCACGACCAAAGTGATAGAACAAACAAGCACAAAGATGCAAAAAATGCACATGCTATGCTATCTATTTATATGATATACGTATGCTTATGCTAACTAAACAAACGACCAAAGGCAAACGGAGATGAAATAAACATCTCGAAACAAACATCCGGCCCATCTTCAAAGATAGAAGTACCACTGGGGATAGGTGGAGAATCAAATATGGGGTCTCAGTCCTGCTTCAGGGCATCAAAAACTCTTCTAGAGAATAGAGAACAATCCACTTAGGGATATAACATTTTGATCTTACTGAAGAAATTGTCATGATGAATCATAGTTATCTTGTTGAAGATGAGAATAAAGATCTACCAGAGGCGGATCAAACTCATAAATTGGAGAACTCCATGGATAAAATAAATATCCATTTCACTGGAGAGATTCTTACTGGAGTTGTAGACAGGATACCCGAACTGAGGTTTCACAGGGAATAAAATAAATGTCCACTTCAAATGGAGAAACCTGGGTCAACATAGCTGTTGAAGATGTCGGAGTCGAACTCAAAGGGGATGAAATAAACATCCGCTTTGTTGGGGAAGACCGGCGTTGCAAAAGATCCACTAGGCAGTGTAATAACGTCTACTTCACTAAGAAGGTGAAGTTAAGAAGATTTGCTGAGGATTAAAATATCATCCGCTTCATTGGGGAGGTGAAGTTGAGCAAATCACTGGGAATTCTTGCATCGAAAAGCTTCATTGGAGAAATGTCATGACCACCTAAAGAAAAAAAATTACCGGGGACATGAGTGAAGAAATGTTGTAAGAAAAAAGTAGTTTTGCATTGATGAACCACATGGTAGTTGCCATTTTGAACAAAATAATGCCCCAGAGTACAAGCTTTATGAGAAGAAGCATCCTCAAGATGATTTTGCAGAAAACATGGCGTCCAATTGCCCCATTGTTTTCAAACTCTAGGAGAGATTCGTCGAATCTCGACGTATATGGCGCTGATTGACGATAGTATGTCTGAGTCTTCAAGAATAGCTCTATAGGCGAAGTCAAATTTGCACAGAACAAACCTCTTGGAAATAACTTGCCCCAGGTCAGCATAGTCTTCAAATTTTAATCGGTGATGTCTTCACGTAATCTTTCTAAGATATCAAGCAAAGTTAGCAAGTCAGAAATGTTAATTTCGAAACTGTTAATGCAACACACGTTTGTCTTGAAGTTTTGAAAAGAGATATCATAATAACTTATGACCGAAACCATTAGTTAGGATATCGATTTATTTTATAAGGCCAAACATCAAATTAAGCATAGCTCACAAGAGTCAGGAAACGTTATCTCACTGAGTACGCTTTCGAAGTAACCTTACTTCAATTAGGACTTTTGAGGTTATATAAGGGCTTAGTTTAAGATTTGTGAAACAAAGGAGACAAGGGTCAAAGTATTTGTGCCCCACCCATTTTGAAGGTTCACTATTTTTGAAAGTTGAGTGTTCAATCAAGCTGATTGAAAATTGCCTTGCCCCAGGTTAAAAATGAGGTTGAAAAGGGTTAAAAAAAGGATTTAACTTCCTTATATCTCTGGTGTTTGAGAGGTTCGAAATAATGCCTTACATCGTCAGTAGGTTTTACTCAAAAGCATACTACATGAGACCTTGCGTTTTTGATTCGTCATCCTCCTTCCAATTCTTTCTCAAAGTGAGAAAAAAAGGATAAAGTTGGCATTACAAGTCATGAAAAACATTTTACGAGTGAATACAAATGGATTTCTTCAAGACAAACATTTATTGCACTACTTATTCAAAGTAACAAGTTCTTGCATGCCAATTATGCTTTTAATCAAAGAAATAAAAAGTACACATAAGCAAACACAATAAACAGGTGATCAGCATAATGGTGTTCCATTCACGATTGGGCTTTCTCCCCTGAAAGTTAGCACTTCATCATCTATCATTTCTTGAACTTTCTCTTGGAAAACTTTGCATTCTTCAATCGAATGCCCCAATACTCCATCATGAAATTCACAACTGGCGTTTGAGTTGAACCACGGTGGGTGAGACTTCATGATTCTGGTCTTTTTGGGCGTCATTACCGAGTTTCTAGCAAAATAAGACCATAGTTGACGGTAAGTCATCGGGATAAAATCAAACCAGCGGGTTTCTTCTTTCGAAATACTCAGAGGCGTCTTCTGATTCTGAAACCGTCATCGAACTCGTCGATTCTGACGTCGATCTGGAGATGTTAATCTTCGTTTATGAGGTAATCGATGTTTGCGTCGAGCAGGCGCTGCATACCGGTGTTGAGGGTAAGGTACTGAAACTGGATATGGTAGGATTGCATGAACATCAACACTTCCTTCCTTTTGGGAATCATCAACTGAAATTTCTTCATTAGTTTGGTTGTCCAAGTCATCTTGAATTCTTCCACTTTTGAGCACATCCTTAATGTTTACTCCGTCTTCCACAATTTTGGAGAAATCTAATGGCACAACGCCTATCATCCTATCATAATAAGAGCCTGACAGCATTCTTAGAAACATCTTGCATAATTCTTTCTCTTGAAGTGGTGGATGAATTTGGGCTGCTAACTCTTTCCATCATTGGGCATACTCCATGAAAGATTCATTGTCATTCTTACTCATTCTTGTCAGTTGATCACTGTCTGAAGCCATATCCAAATTATAATTGTATTGCTTCACAAAAGCATCAACTAAGTTTCTCCAAGACTGAATACAATTCCTTTGTAGCTTCATATACCACATTAGGGATGCCCCAGATAAACTTTCTTGAAAGCAGTGAATCATTAATTTGTCGTTGTCAACATAAGGAGTCATCTTTCGACAAAACATCGTCAAATGGTATCTTAGACAACTAACACCCTTGTATAATTGAAAGACAGGCATCTTGAACTTTGGAGGAATAATTACGCCTGGAACTAGACATAGGTCATGAGCATCAAGATCAGATGCATTAGCTTCTTTCATCATCTTCAACTGTTCCTCAAGATTACGAAATCCTTTCTCAATTGCTAAAAATCTAGGATCGTTCATCTTCATCTCAGTACGAACATTCGGAGGATTCAGTATATACTGTGAAAAATGGGAAACTCTTTCATCAACTTGAACAAACATGTTGTCTTGTACAGGCTGAGGTTGTGTAGGACCATCCACTATTGAACATTGTCATAAGAGGGAAAATCAAATATCGGATTAGTCCTCACTCTGAAACCAATCATGGAATCAATGTCCTTTGTTCTCTTTGCTATCCTTCAGTAATACTTCAAGCTTGGTCGGATGGTCAAGATGTCAGCTGACAAGACAAAGACAGAAAGCCGGATGAGGATGCGACAGAGAAGAAACACATGCATATGCAAATGCTAAATGCGGGATGCTATGCAAGAAATGCAAAAATGGAGAATGAAAGGTTCCGTGGGACTCAAGTATTTATAAATGTTACAGAGTACCAAAGGAAATTAATTTATTATTTTTTTGATAAAGGATTACAAGTGAATATTCTTAAAAGAGTCCTGACATAATAGCTAAATAAAAGCTAAATAAGTCCTAAGGAAGTCCTTCATCATGCTTGTTGATTTGCTCTTCTAACTGGACTTTCTTGAACATAAGTTTTCTCCATGATCAACTTCTAAGGGTAGTCTGATAGAGGAAAATAAATCCTCCATCTCAATTTTCTTCTTGATGGTAAGGAAGGAAGAAATCCCTTGTTTACTTGGATCTTCAATATTGATGAAAGTCTTTTGAACTTCTATTGATCTTCAATGATAATGGAAGCCTTTTGTATTTGTCTTTTGAGTCTTCAATCAGTGCCCTTAACTTCCTTAGGTCATCCAAGTTAGGACTCTTAAAATAATATTTCAAAATATTTTCTTTTGTAATCCCTATTTGTTCTATAATGTTTATAAATAAACTCGGGATTCCGTGAAACCAATGCAATATAATGCTAAATGGATGCAATAAACACAAGTAAGCACGTAGAGACATAAAGATAAACAAAAAAGGGAGACCTTAGGCTTGCAACGAGCATGGAGTAAGGGTATACCCATTCCCAAAGGATGTGGACTAAAGTTTGATTGTACCTACAGAACAAGGTTCTAAGGAGGTTCCCAAAGTCATTAGTCCATCTTTCGGATATTATCAATTTCCCAATTACTCGGTGGTTAATAATATTCTCAAGAGAACTTCATTTGAGTGTAGCATCGCGTAGCAACTATTTTGAGAGTACTCCCTCATAGTCCTCGCACTACATCCTAATAAAGGCCAAAGTAGGGTTAAGGTAACTAAGGTCCTCAATATCATAGGCTCCAATATCGAAAATAGTGTATGTTTTCACGATTAAAACTCGTTCAACAGTACAGCTTTCGAGAGGGCCTCAATTGAGCGTGATAATCAAGTCAACTTGGTCAGGATTCAACCCCCTATAAGCCTCGTCGAACATATCACTATCCTATCTTAAGTTCACTCAAGTCCGAGTTTAGGACTTTGTCTCACCACTCAAAGATATCATCCCAAAAAGCAATAAAACGGATATACAAATAAGCAATTAAGGAAATATACATAACAAACAAGCATAATAAACAAGTTAGGGAAACCCACTGAAGAGACATCCCCAGTGAAGTCGCCAATTCTGTCGCGGTGAAATTTGGATACCAAGCTATTGATGAGCTTGAATCTTAATTCATTTGCAACCGAACTTTAATTTGTCCAAACAAAGGGAAAAAGATCGAATTACCCACAATGCAATGCAAATGCAAAGGTTTGAGAGTTATAGGTTCGGGGGTTGGTTAAACTTAGGGAAGGTGCTAGCATCCTAAGCTTCTGTAGTACTCTACAGGAACCTCTTGTTTTATGTTTGTTTTATTGCTAAGGTTTATCTGCTTAAGGGTGAAAGACCTAGGGGTTTATTTCTAAGTATACTAGACAAGATATCGCATCTTGTGCCTACATATCCTGACGGGAGTGGAATCAGAGTATTTGTAGTTCCCCTAAAGGGTTTAAGGAGATCTTTGACTGTGGTCAAATTTCCTAAAGGGATTAGGGTAGTTGATTAATTGATTTTAGGAGAAAAGATGAGTTGTCATTTTAAGGGAGATTACTTGATTTAACCACCACAACTTTGTAGGAAAATAGTCTTTGCATCGTCTTAAGAGAAGGGCTCAAGTACTCGGATTGTCAACAAGTACGCCTCTATCTCTCCTAAGGCAAAGTCCCTACATATTGATTGAATTGTTATGGGGTAGGAGTTTTATCTCGCTTAAGATGATTAACATCTTATTCTCTAATATGTTTGAATAATTTGAATTGAGTTGTTGAATGTGTTTGTCTATGTTGTAAAGATAAAAGGTCCTCCTTATGGGGTAGGATCTAAACTTAGAAGATCGACTTGAATGAGATCAAGGATCAATGGGGAGTATGATGCAAATGAGATGCGTATGCATAATTTTTACGTTACACACAGATTCTTCCTTTGGCCGTGATGCAATGCGATAAAATAAATTGCGGTAAAGATAAATTACCGAATAATAAAGGCAGATAAATAAATCCATGCACAAACACATGAAAGTGCTAAATGAGTGAAAGTAGGGTATGTGAATCGGATCGGTGCATGAGCGAGAATGTGCGCGATTAGATTAAGTTGGTGTGAGATTGATTTTTGGTGAATTAATTATTTGGTGAGATTGACTTAAAAAGGTTGAACTTTTATGAATTAATTTTAAGAGAAATGTTTGAATTTGCTTTAGATAAAAGTGTGTGAATTGATTTTATTTTAGAGAAAATTAGATTGAGATTAAATTAATTGGTTTGATAAATTTAAATGAAGATTTAATAAAAAGGTTTTCTCATTAGATATGTCAATTATTTAAAATAGAGACAAACGGGGTTTATTATTAAAATGGTTTTAGTCATCAAAATGAAAGTTATTAAAAGGAATTTTTGTGAACAAATATCATTATTTTTTAAGAGAGTGAATAGATTGATAAAATAAATAGGGTGAAATAAAAAATAGATTAGATTAATTCGATAAATTAAAATTCGATTAATTAAATAGGTTACTTAAAAGGATTAATTAGAAAAAAGGTTTATGATTTGAATTAAAATGGATGATTTTAAAAGGGTCAATTAATTATTTAATTAATTAAATTAGTTATTAGACTAAAATGATTAAATTAAGTGGCAGATCAATGATTTTTAAAAAAAAGGATTAATGGGTTAATTAATAAGTTAGAGGGATTAAATGATTAGTTAAGGAAAAGGGATGGTTTAGGCGTATGATTAAGTGTGGGTGAGTTTTGAGGGTTTATGGTGGAGCTAGGATGTGAGGCGCCGGATGTGGATCTGTTGGAGATCATGTGGGTGCATTGTATGGTATGCTGTGAGGGTGCACGAGATGTGTGTGTGTGTGCAGATACAAGATTACATCATAAACAGAAATTGACAAAACCTAATCTACCCAAATCCCCCAAGTCCCCTCCCATTTCTCCGTTGATTGCTCCGCGTCTCAAACTCGATCTTTCTCAACGTTCTCCTTCATCTTTCCCTCTCAGCTTTCCGTCGATCCTTCATCATCTTCTTTCACTTGCTCTCTCCTGTAAACCCTAAAAAACAAACAAACTCAAACAAAATATTAGAACCAAACAGAGAAACAATATTACGGCGGTGCGAACGACGAAAGGGGTTTTAAGGGGCGATTCGCGGCGGTGACTTCCGGATGGTATCGCGGTGGAGTCTGGATTTGCGATGAAGGGCATGGACGAGAGGGAGTGGTTCGCTGCTGACGGTCAGAACGTTGTAAACAAGATAAATTCCTCTTTCGGTTTACAAATTACGGTTGATTTGGGATTTTGGGGTTTATGTGATGAACTGTTGTATGAAAGGAGAGACGCGATAACTTGCTCACCACAATACAACAGCAATTAACTGGAAATATGAGATTCATGTAATAGTCTCAGCAGCAGATGAGCCAATCCATGCAAAGAATAATGCAATCTCAAGCTGCTTTGACCACCAGATTCGACGAGTTTGATGCTGCTCAGACCGATCATCGTCGCAGCAGATCTCGCCGCCCTAGGTACTCACCACACGCTGGCGAAAGCACCAGCAACATGCCTAAGGACCTTCAGGTACCTCGTCCCTTTCTTATTTTGAAACATTGGGAGCAATGTTCAATTTAAGTGTGGGAGGAGACTTTATTTATTTTCTCGCTTTTTCTTGCATTTTTCATTTCTTTTATCGCTTTCTAGTTTATTTCCCTTCTTATTTTCTTTTTGTTTTTTAGAACACACATGTGCTTAACGAGACATTCAGCAGTATACCCTTATTACCTCATTACATTGCCCCACCAAAAAAAAATTTATTGACAAAAAGTGTATTATCCTACAAATTTTTAGGCTTTGAGGCAAGTTCGAGTTAGAATGCGGATGATTTGGAAAAATCTTTTTGAAACATCGGTACCATTATAACACTTTAGGCTTCGCGAATGTAGAAATCAACCCCGATATCCTACGTACCATGGCCTTAATAAAAATGTTCATAGTAAGTCCTTAGTAGTTTATCTTAAGCAGTCAGCTCCGACCAAAGCGTGATCTAAGTGAAGGACCGATGAATATAAGTGAATGATCTGCATGTTCAAAAATAATAATTGCAAATCGGGTATAGGTAACCCTCACAAGGTCATTTAACCCAAAAAAGTTGTAAAACTTTCGAAAGAAAAAAATATATAAAAGCAAAACAAAATAAAAATTTTCCCATTGATAGTTGGTTCAGAGGTGTCTGGTGCTGAACTCGGTAGGGAGGGTTACGATATGATCCCCCACAACTAATATAGGGTCAATAAAAGGGGTTACACCAATTTTTGTACCAGAGCCCCATGCTTAAAATCAGAATCACTAACCGCTCACTTCACCATGAGCACATATGGATAATAGGTTGAATGTGATTACGCTTGAATGAAAAGGACCCAAAAGGAGATTTAAAAGTAGGCCTAGGTACGGTAGGTTAGTACATATTGATTTTTGTAAGAACGAAGCCTATGTCCGTATTTACGGAGAATTGTCATTCTGATACCCGTGGTTCACTGAGTTAATACCTATCACTTCATCCTAGTTTGAACTTAGAAGCCCTTTTTGCCCAATTCATTTATGGATATCACCCTTTTCTGTCATGATGTTTTGCTTTAGGACAAGCAAAGGTTTTAGTGTGGGAGAATTCGATATATCCAAAATATAGTGTTTATTCGACTCGATTTGCGCATGTTATTTAAGATTTTATTTCCTGTTGAATATTAGCACAAAATCAAAACAGATTCTGTCATACAGCTCATTATGGCTGGATTCAAATTGTGATTAAATAGAAATTAATTGTATTATTATATTCTTACCTTATTTAGGATTAGCATTTATAGGGAGAATAATTACCCCTATTTCTTAGTGTAATTTATATTCTATAAATACTCATGTACTATGTTACAGAAAAAACAATATATAGAAAAAGCATATTTCTATATGGTATCAGTAGCAACAAGAATCCTTTAGGGTTTTTTTTTGTTTTTGCTTCCGCTCTGTTTATCTTTTTTACATCCCACAATGTCTGATACCGAGTCCTCACTTTCACCCAAACATTCCTCACCCGAACCTAAATTAGTCCGAACGTACCATGAAAACCACCCTGTTCAGATCACAACAATTCGGCTGAACGGTGCTAATTATCTTCGATGGTCGCAATCCGTTCGTATGTATCTCAGGGGGAGAGGAAAGATTGGCTACATTACTGGCGACAAAAAACAACCAGACAAGGCAGGTGCAGATTATGATACATGGGATGCTGAAAACTCCATGGTCATGACATGGTTAGTCAACTCCATGGATGAAGAGATAGGTGCAAATTATCTCTGTTATGATACTGCAAAAGAACTTTGGGAAGGTGTCTCCCAAATGTACTCTGATTTGGAAAATCAATCCCAAATCTACGAATTAACTCTCAAATTGGGAGAAATTCGGCAAGGTGAAGATTCAGTCACCAAATACTTCAATTGTCTCAAACGTATTTGGCAAGATTTGGACCTTTTCAATGAGTATGAGTGGAAATCACCTGCCGATAGCAAACATTACAAGAAGATGGTGGATGTTAGTCGTGTTTTCAAGTTCCTTGCGGGTCTAAATGTTGATTTTGATGAGGTTCGTGGCCGAATTCTAGGCAGAAATCCTATCCCTCCAATTGGTGAAGTCTTTTCAGAAGTACGTCGCGAAGAGAGTCGTCGGCAAGTGATGCTTGGAAAAAATACAGCAGCTGTCCCTCCACCAGTTGAAGGATCTGCCTTGGCAATTCCCCATGTCAATCGTAAACCACTTCATAATCAACGAGGTGGAGACAAGACTCATTTATTTTGCGATTACTGTGGGCGCAATCGCCACACTCGGGAAACTTGCTACAAACTACATGGGCGACCAAATCATGGCAAGGCTGGTAAGTTTGGTGATCGTCCTATGCCTATGGCCAATGAGGCTGATTCGTCTCCATGTACGAAGGAGCAAATGGATAACCTTTTTAAGTTTCTAAAGTCCAATTCATCTCTTAATATCCCTACTGGAACTGTGGCACAAACAGGTAAGGATTCTTGGGCACTATCTGCTCACAACCACTCTAACCCTTGGATAATAGATTCAGGGGCATCTGAACACATGACTAATTGCTCTCATCTATTCAGTACCTATTTTCCTAGTTCAGGTTTTGAAAAAGTTAGGATAGCTGATGGTAGTTATTCAAGTATTGCAGGCAAAGGCAGCATAAAAATTTCAGAGCAAATCACTTTGCAATCTGTTTTACATGTTCCTAAATTCGCTTGTAATCTTCTATCTGTTCATAAATTGTCTAAGGACACTAATTGTTCTGTTCTTTTTCGTCCCTCTACTTGTGTTTTTCAGGACCAGAACTCGGGGAAGACGATTGGAACTGCTAGAGAGATGAATGGATTGTACTACCTTGATGGAATTCAGTTTGGCAATAAAGCGTTTTTCGGTTCAAACAGTACAAACGCATCTCCTGTTTCAGATCAAATTATGTTATGGCATAAAAGATTAGGTCACCCTAGTTTTTCATATCTTAAGCATTTGTTTCCTATTTTTTCCAAAGAAATAAATTCCTCACAATTTCATTGTGAAGCTTGTCACTTAGCTAAAGATCATCGTGTGTCTTTTAAACCAAAAGCCTATTCTGCGTCTAAACCTTTTTATTTAATTCACAGTGATTGTTGCACCCTAAAATTTGCCCAACCTTATTCTTTGGTTTATGTTTCATTATCATTAGCATTTGCATATAGAGTTATGTACATAGACTAACCATCTGCATAGCATAAGCATAGCAAGTCATTCAACAGGGGACCAATCATCATTCTCATCTCTAGAGGCCTATCAAGAGGTTATTATCCCAATTCAATCTCATTCAAGTCATCAGGAAAGAATTTGAAAGCAAAGAGTTCAGCAGATCAAACCTTGAGTCCATTTCCTAGCTGAGGGTATCTGAGGATCAACAAAAGGGTTGTGAGCTGTGAGTTGAAGGCATGGAGAGTATCTAAACATTATGAGAGACTTAGAAAGTCATTTGGAGAAGGAGACAAGTCATTGATGAGAGCACAAGAGCTACAGTTGAAGACAGTCAACTAGGGTTTCATCTGGGTCAACCCTAGGTCAACCCTAGGTCAATTGACTGATTTAAAGGGGCATTCAAGTCTATTGGAGAGATGTGGGGTTCATCATTGGACATATAAAGAAGGATATGGAGGTATGCCAAGGAGAATTCAAGAGAAATCAAGGAGAAGAGGAGTTTCTAAATTAGGGTTTCTGTGTAAAATCCCCTAGTTTAGGTCAAATTTCCAAGCAAGATAAGTCAAAATGCTAGCTTCAAATGGCTTCTTTGCCAACATGAAACTTGTAGAGGATCTCAAGACCTTTAATTTGAGTGGTGGAAGACATCAAGGAGATTTATAGAACTCAAGTTATGGTCCTTGCAAGTTACAGGTCATCTGAGGTATCTGAAATTTTGTCTGTGAAAGTGACTTGACTTCCAAGCTAGTTTTGCCCCTCAAGGAGATTTCAAATGAATTATTGGTCAACATAAGAATTGTTCCTCATTGTCTTAGCTTTCTAGAATGGTATAGCATGCCCTCATATGATGTGGAGAACTCAACGTATGGTCTTGGCAAGCAAAGGGTATTTTGGGCATTTGTGAATTACAGGTCATTTTAACCTATGTCCAAAACTCATACAAGGAGGCCTCAAATGGAAAAACTTACAACATCAAACTTGCTCCAAATGGGATTTTAAGTCTAGAAAGAAGGTCACAAATTGTTGGAAAAGCTCATAGCATGAAGTTGCATGATTGGTCAAAATTTGAACTAAAATGGCTTATAATTTGAATAAAGTCAAGATGGAAAATGGTTTGGGAGATTTATGAGTCCAAATGGAGACTTCCAATATATGATTTTGAATGGAAAAGCAATTCTAAGAACAATGGTTCAAACACTTTTTTGAGTTTAGAAGGGAAAAAGAAAGATATTCATGGTTACTTGCATTTTAAGAAACATTTCAAAAATGGATCAAAGTTGGAAGGCAAGGGAATGTGCAAGATGGATCTAGAATGTTCATGTGAGCCCTATATATTCATGAAATGAAGATTGATCAAGGGTTGGACTCATTTTCACCAAGGATTTCCCAAATTCTCTCATTCTTTTCTCATTGCAATTTCACTTCAATCTCACAAAACCTTCATCAATTTTCATCCACATCAATTCAATCTTATTCAATCATCATCATAGATCAGAATTCAACCAAGAACAAGGTGTGATTCATCCATTTTCGAGCACTTCCATCATCAACATCAAAATTGAAGTTTCAAGTTGATAGCACAATTCAAGCCAAGTTTCATTCAAGTGTTGCATACAGAAGCAAGAGCTTCACTCACTGATCAAGATCTGAGCATTGGTGTTGGTGGATTCACGAGTTCCATAGCTGTTTTCAAGCTTTTGCACCAGGTGTGTTTTCATTCAAATTGCTTGATTCAGTTAGTTAGGCATAGCTTTGTTAGTTTAGATATAATGTAGGATGTTAGTAGAGCAATTAGGATGAATTTGGAGTGGTTTGGTGATGATGATTAGCAGGTTGTGAAAACTGTTTGGATCAAGAACTCTTAGGTTAGTGCATTATAATGTTAGGTTGTTAGCGCAGGTTAATCACCATTAGTTATAGATTAGATTAGTGCAAGTTTGATTGAGAATTGTGTTGATGAGTTGCAGAAGACATTCATGGTGACCAGAGCTTGTTGTTATCGGGTTGAGTGATCTAGTGAATTTCAGATTGATCTAAGACCATAGACGTGTAGAGGGAGAGATGTAGAGTAATTTTCATGTTTATAGCATGTTGATTCATGGCCTGTAGAGTGAGAACAGATTGGGAGAAGCTTGCTCGTGCATGAGGTTTCATGGAGGCAAACCCTAATTCATTTGAACCAAGGAAGAAGATGAAATCGTGTCCGTTCGTTTCATGTGGACTTTTGACCTCAGAGAGCAATCCTAGGGCTGAGATTCAATTCTGATTTTGGAGGGAAGCGTTGGTGCCAAACGCACCGTTTCATTAATTGAAACGGGCGGGCCTGAGTGAGAGTGCTATCCCCACCCCCCAATGCTTGAGCCCAATCATTCTGAACGTGATAACCCTTCTATTTGCACCCCTGCTCGTTTTTTTTTAGTTTTATTGTTTCTGACTTGTGCTGGGCCTTAAGCCAACTTGCTGTTCGCACCACCTCATTGCTTGGCCCATCCAATTATTAACTGGGCGCATATTCTATTCATACCCCCTCCCTCATTTTAATTCAATTCAATTTTTTTTTTTTAATTCACTTTAATTTTACCAATTTTCATTAATTCATAATAAATACATAAAAAATCATTTTCAATTCATTCTTTTTACATCATTTTCATTAGAATGTCTAGAAAATTTTCATTAAATAAAATTGCATTTTTATTTTTATTTCATATTTTTTCCATATTTTCTAAATAAATGTCATTTAAAATAGCTTCATTTCATGCATGATTTGTTAATTTTTGTTCTATTAATTGCTTTAATATTTTTTGTTCATTCCTTTTAGGGTGTTTAGATTAGATGTTGAGCTTGTAGATTCATTTTAGTTCCCATTTTTAGGAATTAATTTTAGGTGCTTAATGTAGGCTTGAACACCATGAACAAATTAGGGTTTTTAGGTGATGACTTAGGAGATTTGATTCTTTTCCCTTAGGACTTAGGGTTTGACTAGATTAGTTATGGGACTATAGGGGCTATGGGTAACTATTAGATCCCTTAGAAAAAGTCAGGATTCCCCTACTGCTATTAATACTGTTGTATATCTGATTGTTTGGTGTGGTGTGCTCTCTGGGGATTTATTGCTTGCTTGCTTGGGTATTGGGATTGTTTGGGGACTTGGGAGAGCTGAAGACTTGAGGAGATGAAGCCATTGGAGATCAAGAGATTGAAGATCAACTGTCAGAGTTGAGGAGTAGATTCTTGCTAGTAGCTGCTGAGGAGACTAGGGTTTAGGAGCTAGGCAGAGCTCTAGATTAGAAAGCTTGTTTCTCAAACATGGAGTGCCTTGTCTGCATCCATCCTTTCTCTATGATTCAAAGTCTCTTTCAAATATCCACCTCCTTCCTTTGGAAGGATCAGTGAATATATTTGAAAGATAGAACTTTTGAGAGGAAACTTTCTGTTTAATGTTAACAGTTGATGAACCACCCTTGGTAGGTAATTAACTGTCTAACATTCATTCACTTCACTCTTGTGACTGATTCCTCATCCTGGAGGTTTGAGCTTGAAGAAAAGCCATTGCAGATGGAAGATAGATGATCAAAGCCCTTATCTGAAGGCCATGAAGATGGAGATTGATGCTTGTTGAAGCCTGTAGCTGATTGGAGATTACTTGAAGCCAGATGTTGAGATGCTGATGCTGTTTCTTTTGCTGTATTTTATTTGCTGATGTATTGATTGGTTTTCTGAACTGTATTGTTTGCTGTTTACCCTGCTGGGTTGAAAGTGAAGTCTGTTCACTTTTGCCTATTGTTTTCTAGGTTCGAGGTTGAGTGGGACTCCCTTGCCTCGCTTGTACTGTTGCATCCATGCATTTTTACTGCTTTATTATATCTGTTATTGTTTCTGTTTCTGCCTATCCCGTAGGATCTCTGTTTCTCTCTGTGCAAGAGAGGAGCATGATAGACACTAGGTCTTAACCCATGCATGATAACATTAGGTTAGTTTGTTTCCCTTCGCAACCGTAGGTTAGAGTTCTGTCTCTTTCTTCCTCAAAACAAACAGAAAAACACATAAAGATTTCAAACACAATAAAAGACACTTCTTCCGTAAAAGAATGTGAACTCATCAAGACGTCATTTTTGTCCGCTGGGACTGTTAATCAGAAAACCCTTTTTCAGAAGGAATAAAATCAATCAAGGACAAGCTTGTGTCGTACGTGGCCCGAACTACGTTTGCTCTGATCTTCCATGCTGTGTGGAAGTACGTAGGCATAGGATGCGATATCCTAGCGAGCAACCTTCCCCTCCTTTCCCGTAGGTAGGCGAACTACGTTGACTCTGATTTCTCGTTCCAAGCGGGAATACGTAGGCATAAAGTGCGATACTTTGCCGAGTCATTTTTTATTTTCATTTTCTTTTCTTTTAACCCCAGACCTTTAGTTTAGATAGAATAACAATCCATACCCGAAAACAAGCGTGGATCCCGTCGAGTACGACGGACGTGAGGGGTGTTAATACCTTCCCCTTGCGTAACCGACTCCCGAACCCAGGTTTTGGTTGCGATGACCATACCTTTCCCGTGTTGTGCGAGGTTTACTCTGAGCGTTTCCTTTCCCTCCCGTGGGATAAATAACGCACGGTGGCGACTCTTCTGTTCAGCCGGCGCCGATTTTCGCAGTAGCGACAGCTGGCGACTCTGCTGGGGATCCAACGTCCCCTGGCTGCTAAGAGCTGCGATGGTTCTTATGCATTTGGGATCCAACGTCCCTTGAGAGAGTCAATCCTAGCGCTTGTTTTCCCGTCGAGGATTTTGTATGGATTTATATTTCTGACCTTTTATTTTCAGCATTATATATTGATTATTATTGCTGTATCTTGGGGTGTGACGGGTGTTCTGATATTGAGTGAGAAGCCGGACCTGGGCTTGAGTGCACCTAGAATTAGAGTAGAAAGTAGTGGGCGCGTGCCGGCTTTGCTTGCATTAGTGTCTCATGAAATCTACACTCGGACGAGGTTCTTCTGGTTGGCTTCTTTTTCTACCCTTTGGGTCGAAGGGGTTGTTGGTCAGCTGAATTGTCGACTCCGGGAACCGATCATTTGGAAGTTGGCAGAGTGAGGCCTCTTCAGGATTTGATGATGCCACTCCTTCTGGGAATCGTATCATCAACCCTGAAAGTCTGTGACGCCGATGACCGCATAGGATGCCGTACCTTGTGCCAGTTATAGGGCCACCCACCTGTGAGGGGATTTGGGGTTATGCAGGTAACCAGACCTTCAGATACCGGTTTGTTCTCGATCAGAGATCCTGGGTATTTATGGAGAGTTATGAGGTCTGTCAGAGACCATTTGGAGATGTGTTCTGAGGTCTGTCAGAGACCAATTAGAGATGTGATTTGAGGTCTACCGGAGACCAGTGGGAGTTATGGTTTGAGGTCCATCAGAGACCAGTAATGGAGCTTTGTTTTAGGTCTATCTGAGACCAGGGTTCGAGGATTTCTGGATGGTCTATCTGAGACCTTTCTTGATTGGGTTTAGGCTATTCAGCTGCAGCTTTGGTCCCTGTTGCATGTTACTTGCATTGCATTGCCTGCATATCCATTACCATTTGCATTTCACTAACGTGTGTCTGTGCTGCAGGTGCATTTGCATTTCCCTAGTTCTAGTGCCCGGACTTCTGAGTATTGATTATGGCTGGTTTAAGGAAAACAGTTGCGTATAAGCTGCCTTCGCCTGATATTACTTCTTTGCTTGGTCTGATATCTCTCGCTAATGAGGAGGTTAGGAGGAGCTTCAGAATGAGCCATGGGAGATTACTGAGATTAGTCTGTAAGCCCACTGCTGATGAGATGAACGGGCTATACACCTTGATGCAGTTCTATGACCCCGCATTGAGATGCTTCACTTTTGCTGACTTCATTCTAGGACCTACCATTGAGGAGTATGTGGAGTTCACCGAGCTTCCTGTGCAGAACAAGGTTCCTTTTATTCACTCTGCTGCTGAGCCCAAGTTGGAGGACTTAGCCAAAGCCTTGCATATGAACGCTGCAGATCTGTTATTGACTTCTTGGCTTGGGGTTTCCGGTTTCTCTCTTGATTTCTTAGTTGTCAAAGCTCGAGAGTACGCCAAGAACGGTTGTTGGGTGGTTTTCAATGCTATTTTGGCTCTATGCATTTATGGAATCGTGCTGTTTCCTAACTTGCCCAACTTTGTGGATTTGGATGCTTTCTATCTGTTTGCTGCAGGCAACCCAGTGCCAACTTTGATTGGAGACTTCTATCATTCGTTGCACTATAAGAATGAGAACCGAAGAGGGAAAGTTGTGTACTGCTGTGCTCCTCTGTTGAACATGTGGTTCAAGAATCACCTTCCCACAAAGGGACCATTTGTAGACAGTGCAACCTCAGCTAGTTGGTCAGAACGCCTGATGAGGCTATCTTCCGAAGACGTTGTATGGTTTGATCGAGATTTGTTGGGATCTGAGCTCATCTTCAGTTGTTCTGGGTACCCTAATGTGCCGCTGATAGGAAGAAAAGGGTGCATCAACTACAACCCATCTCTGTTCGTCCGTCAGTTCGGATATGCGCTGAAGAATCCACCTCAGGAGGAAGAAGTACAGGAATCTCTGTACTTCACCGGGGACGTGAAAGGGGAGTTATTAGCCAAGTTGCAACGTGCCTGGACGCGTATTAACCGCAAAGGGAAGCCGTTGTTAGGGAAGAATGACTGTCAAGCCTATGCGCCTTACAGAGTTTGGATTCAGGAGAGGGCTAGTCAGTTGAGGATGCCGTTTCCAGAGGCGTCCATTCTTGTTCCCGTTCCGGTAGCAGAGCCAACTACTGTTTCTAGAGAAGTCTACGAACAAGTTGTGAGAGAAAAAGAAGCCTTGATGAAGATTAATGAAGGGTTAGAGCAAGAGTTAGCCCAGGCACGCAGCGAGAAAAACAAGGCCGTATATGCTTTCCAGCAACAGATCGAGCTAGTAAACAGACTAGGGGCTGAATTGACCGAGGAAAAGAAAAAGCGCGAACGTCTGGGGCAAGAGTTCAGAAGCTCCCATGACATGCTGGAAGCCAAAAAGAAAGCGCTCGACGCAGCACACCGGGAAATCTCCTCTTGCAATAAGACTTGGAATGCTACACTCACTAACAATAAGAAGAGGGAAGATAAGCTGAAGCAGCAAATTTCCGACCTCGAAGAGAAGTTGAAGTCTAGCATCAAGAAGTGTGAGGAGGAAGTGATGACCCGGTATAGTGTCCAGCATGCACTGAACAAGGCAATCAAATCCAGAGACGAAGCAGTATCTCAGAAGCGAAAGTTAGAAGATTGCTTCGGAGAAGCAACATGGGAAGAAACTGCTGAAGACGTACGCCGTGTCCTTAAGAGGAGAAACCAGCTTGTTGAAGGGCTGCTTGATCGACCAAGCCATCCGGAGACCAAGAAGTTGATAGAGGAGTATCAGACTTTTGGGAGGATTTGATCATTTCATGTAGTAACTTGTATGCTTTATTTGCATAGTGCTGACCATCACCAGGATTGTTGGTTGAGGTCATGCTTTCTTTGTACTCTCAGTGATATTGTACCCTGGGCTTATTGATTCTCCCTGCAATATATGAGGCTTTCTATGATTCAGCTCCGATATTCCTATTGTCAACACTGTCACTGCACCGGCACTGTCGCACTAGAACTGGGGGGAATGAACTTCCCTAATGCACAGACACATTGCATTGCATTCATATTCATATTGCATAACAGGTAATCTTTGAATGGTGTCTTATTTCCTGCTCTGTACCAGGTACCTTAACAGGATTGCAGATCAGCATCCGCACCGCTATTCTACACGCTCCAACTGTCGGAAAATCATGGACCAAATGCAGAACGAGATTCAGGATGTGCGCGAGAAGCTCGCCCTCTTCATGCAGACCATGGAAGCTATAGCAAAAGGGCAAGAGAATTTGCAGGCCATGGTCCAACCTCTGTTGGCTCGCAACGCTGGTCATGGTAATGAAGATCATCAGTCTGTCCGGGTTGATACTGCTCATGGAGACGGCACGCCCACGCCAGTGGCTCCGCCCGTGGTCAATATACCTGCTGCTAATGTCAACAACGCTACCGCTGCTGTGAATGGTAACGTCGGAGTGGGGAATGAGACTGCTGTCCATAATGCTGGGCTGGGTGATGTCAATTTGGGAGATAATCTAGGAGGCAATGGCTTTGTCAATACTGGGTTCGGATTCAACGATCAGGGATTCGATAACGCTGGGAAGTATGGCTTTAATGCTCAAGGCTTTGGGCAAGATGGTTATGGTATGGTCAATCAGGGTTATGGAGGCTTTGGAAACGGAAATGGTACTGGATTTATGGCTTGTGGTCCTACTGGAGGTGTTCAAGGGTACGGCAACAGAGGCCGAGGTCCGGGAATGAATCAGATCAGAGCTGGACGTAATAATACATATGATGGGTACGGAGCTGGAAACGGTCTGTGGCAAGAGGATCAGCAGGATGACGCCTTCTCCGGAGGAGGTTTTGAAGGGCCGATGGATGATTCCCAAAAGATTAGAATGCTGGAAGAGCAGATGAAGGGAGTCCTAAATCAAAGTGCTGTGGGATTGGACATGGCAACCATGGGCTTGGTACCTGGCTTGAGGGTGCCAATTAAATTCAAAGCTCCTGCGTTCGACAAGTATAAAGGAGACACATGTCCGAAAGTGCATGTACGAGCTTATTACAGAAAGATGTCTGCATACTCCACTGATGAAAGAATGCTAATGCATTTCTTTCAGGATAGTCTGTCGGGTCCTTCCCTAGAGTGGTACATGGGGTTGGAGCCAACTGATATCAAGACATGGAAGCAATTGGCGGAGGCGTTCGTAGCCCATTACAAGTATAACAGCGACCTGGCGCCCAATCGGGTCCAGTTGGCCGGGCTTTCGCAGAAGAAGGGGGAGAGTTTTAAAGAGTACGCGCAAAGGTGGCGCGATATGGCTGCCAGGGTCCGTCCTCCTGTAGAAGATAAGGAAATGAATGATATGTTTGTCGGTACATTCACAGGGCTGTTTCATGATATGCTGTTTCATACGTCTCTGGCCAGTTTCTCAGACCTGATTCTGATGGGGGAAAAGATTGAACGTAACATTAAGCAAGGAAAGTTCCAAGTCGATGAATCAACTGCATCTGGCAGTAATAGGAAAGCTTATGGTGGGCGCCGTCAGGGCGAAGCTAGCGCAGTATTTGGAGGCCGAGGCAGAGGCCGAGGCAGGGGGCGAGGTCAATATCGGCAGCCGCAGCAGGTGTCGAGTGTTACTATCCCATATCAGCAACAACCATTCCAGCAACAACAACCGGTTCAGCAGCACCCAATGCCACAGCAGCAGCAGCCTCAGCAGGGGGCGCAGCAGGCTCAACGAAGATTCCAGGGTGGTAAACCGAGAAGGGTGTTTGAGAAGCCTCCCTTAACCTATGCTGATTTATTGCAGACATTGTTGGGATTAAATCTGGTAGAGAAAAGAACTCTGGCACCGATAACGGGAGCTCCCCCGTTCGGCTACGATGCAAGCAGGCACTGTGAGTTTCATTCTGGGGCCCCGGGCCACGATATAGAAGGTTGCCATGCTTTTAAGCACGTTGTGCAGGATCTTTTAGACAACAAGACTATCAATTTCGGAACGGCAGGTCCGAATATAGTCCAGAAACCCATGCCTAATCATGGGGCAAATGCCATTCTAACTGAGGAAGGTCGGAATCTTATTATGAATGTTGAGGATTTAAAGACGCTGCTGAGCGAGATAAAGAGTCGACTGTTACAAGGAGGTGTTTACCCAGGATGTAATGAGTACTGTTTAGATTGTTGGGCCCTGGCTGGGGGGTGTGAGGATTTGAAGAAAGGCATTCAGGCTTTAATTGATGAAGGTATATTGCAGTTTGATCGAGCGGCAACTGATGAGCCTGCAGGGGCAGTAGTGGATAATCGGAGTGATGTGGCTACGGTGACGATTCCTCGGAAGACGATCACTATTGCAGCACCAGCTCAGCGACCACCTATCACCATAACTAAGGCCGGGCCAATCCCGTACGAGAACACGAAAGCAGTCCCATGGTCATATGGGCTAGAGGTGTATTGTGACGGGATAAAGATCGATGTTAACAAGCAGCCAGTGGAGATTGTGGATAATGTTGTTGGCTCAGGGGGCATGACGAGGAGTGGCAGGATCTTTATATCTCCTGAAGTGGAGGCTGAAAGACTAGCGAAAGGAAAAGGGAAAGCGGTTGAAAATGTTCCGGTACAAGCAAGTGAAAAAGAAGCGGCATCGAAGGATGTAGAAGAATTCATGCGCTTAATTCGAAAAAGTGATTATAAGATTGTGGAGCATCTGCAGCAGACACCGTCCAAAATATCTATCTTGTCACTGCTGTTGTGTTCGGAAGCTCACAGAAATGCTTTGCTGAAAGTCCTGGACACTTCTTTTGTACCCCAGGATGTCTCCGTAAATCAGCTAGAAGGAGTATTGGCACATGTGAATGCAGGCCACAGTCTGGGTTTTACCGATTTTGACTTGACTCCGAAAGGGAGAGATCATAATATGGCATTACACGTATCTGTTGAGTGTCGAGGATCAGTAATGTCGCACGTATTGGTTGACACCGGGTCATCTCTGAATGTGTTACCCAAGAAGGCGATGATGAAGCTGGATGTTCGAGGGATTTTGTGTACACCCAGTGATTTGGTAGTCAGAGCATTTGACGGCACGCGGAGAACAGTCTTCGGATCGATTACTTTGCCTCTGCAAGTGGGGCCGGAAGTGTTTGCAACGGAGTTTTATATCATGGATATACAGCCTGCGTACAACTGCTTGCTGGGAAGACCTTGGATTCATGGGGCAGGGGCAGTCACATCTACCCTGCATCAGAAGTTAAAATATATGGTCGGAGACAGCGTAGTCACCGTGTGCGGAGAAGAAGACATCCTGGTCAGCCATCTATCTTCGTTTAAATATGTGGAAGTCGACGGGGAGATCCACGAGACACCATGCCAGGCATTCGAAGGTTTGCGCATCAAGGACAAAGGTCCCGGGCCGAGCAAAGTGCCAGAGATAGCTGTCTCATCGTATAAAGAAGCTCAAGCTCTAGTAGAAGCAGGAGAAGCCAGGGGCTGGGGCAAAGTGCTGGACATTCCTGTGAAGATGGACCGGTTCGGGCTGGGGTACCGACCGTCGTCATCAACTCCTTCCGTGGGGGCCCTCCGTTTCAGAAAGTCAATCACCATCTCTGCCAGTGGAGTATGTCATGAAACTGTCAATGCTGCTTCAGAGTCTGATGAAGGAGACAGCGACTGTGATATGGATGCCTGGATTCAGCCAAGCACGCCAGGACAAGGACTGTGCAACTGGTCTATTCAGGAGCTTGTTCCTGTGACTTTTAAACAGTAATGCTTTGCTTTATTAATTGTTGAATAATCTGATGTCTTGCCCGGGGCATCAGGATTTGCTTAGGGTTGTGTTGTTATAAACATTGCGTGTTAATCATTAAATAAATGGCGTTTTTTCATGTGCAAATACTGTAATCTCTGTCTTTCCTGTTTTGTATTTTTGGCAACATGGTTATTCGCTTTATACGCATTTTGAAGCACTTAACCATTCCTTTTGCAGGATAACATTTTCAGATGACATCCTTGAGCCACTTATGACTCGTCCCGACTTTGATCACCCGGTATTCCAGACCGAAGAAGAGGTTGTCGAAGATAGCGACGTTCCTGAAGAACTGTCTTGGTTAGTGAAGCAAGAGGAAAGAGCCATTCTGCCTCACGACGAGGTTATCGAAATTATCAACTTGGGGTCGGAAGGGGTTGAGAAAAATATTCGTATCGGAGCCGCACTGCAGAGTGATATCAAGCGAAGACTGGTTGAAATGCTCCGAGAGTATAATGATGTATTCGCTTGGTCATATGCAGATATGCCGGGGCTCGATACTGATATGGTTGTGCATCGCCTGCCACTGAAAGAAGATTGCCCGCCGGTCAAACAAAAACTTCGCAGAACTCGACCAGATATGGCAATGAAGATCAAAGAGGAGGTTCAGAAACAGTGGGACGCTGGTTTCCTGGCTGTGACGAAGTATCCCTCATGGGTTGCCAACATCGTACCAGTGCCAAAGAAAGATGGCAAGGTTCGAATGTGCGTGGATTATAGAGATTTGAATAAAGCAAGCCCAAAAGACGATTTTCCACTTCCTCACATTGACGTGTTAGTTGATAATACCGCTCAGTACTCCGTATTCTCCTTCATGGATGGCTTTTCAGGCTACAATCAAATTAAAATGGCGCCAGAGGATATGGAGAAGACTACTTTCATAACGCCTTGGGGAACATTTTGCTATAAAGTGATGCCCTTTGGTTTGAAAAATGCTGGGGCAACATATCAGCGTGCGATGACGACTCTTTTTCATGACATGATGCATAAAGAGATCGAAGTTTATGTTGACGATATGATTGCCAAATCCCAGACGGAGGAAGAGCATCTGGTGAATCTGTTGAAGTTGTTTAAAAGACTTAGGAAGTTCAGGCTGAGGCTGAACCCTAATAAATGCACCTTCGGGGTGAGATCGGGTAAACTGCTGGGGTTTATCGTAAGCGAAAGAGGAATAGAGGTCGATCCTGCTAAAATAAAAGCGATTCAAGAAATGCCGACGCCTAAAACAGAGAAAGAGGTACGCGGGTTTTTAGGGAGATTGAACTACATTGCCCGGTTCATATCTCACCTAACGGCCACGTGTGAACCATTATTCAAGCTGTTGAAGAAAGATCAAGCTGTAACGTGGAACGAAAATTGTCAAAAGGCGTTCGATAAAATAAAGAAGTATCTGCAGGAGCCTCCTATTTTGATACCCCCGGTGGCAGGGAGACCCTTGATAATGTATTTGACGGTTCTTGAGGGAAGCATGGGTTGTGTTCTCGGTCAACACGACGAGACAGGGAGAAAAGAGCATGCAATCTATTACTTGAGTAAGAAATTTACAGATTGTGAATCTCGATACTCAATGCTGGAGAAAACTTGTTGCGCGCTAGCCTGGGCCGCCAAGCGTTTGAGGCAGTATATGCTGAATCATACAACCATGCTCATCTCGAAGATGGATCCTATCAAATATGTATTCGAAAAGCAGGCGCTGTCAGGTAGAATTGCCCGTTGGCAGATGGTCTTGACTGAATATGATATTCAATACGTCTCGCAAAAGGCTATAAAGGGGAGTGTGTTGTCTGAGTATCTGGCGGAGCAGCCTATTGAAGATTACCAATCGATGAGGTTTGATTTTCCTGACGAGGATATCATGTACCTCAAGATGAAAGATTGCGAAGAGCCGTTGCCAGACGAGGGACCAGAATTGGGGTCCAAATGGCAGATGATATTTGACGGAGCTGTGAATGCTTACGGTAGCGGAATAGGGGCAATTATCACTACGCCTCACGGGTCGCACATCCCGTTTACTGCCCGATTGACCTTTGCCGTTACCAACAATGAGGCCGAATACGAAGCTTGTATAATGGGGCTTGAAGAAGCCATTGATTTGCGAATCAAACATCTAGACGTATACGGAGACTCAGCTCTGGTGGTGAATCAAATCAAAGGGGAATGGGAGACACGTCAGCCTAAATTGATACATTACATGAATTATGCAAGGAGATTGTTGCCTTTCTTCGACAAAGTTGAATTGCATCACGTACCGCGGGCAGAAAATCAAATGGCTGACGCCCTTGCCACCTTGTCTTCCATGTACAAGGTCAACTTCTGGAACGAAGCTCCCCAAATCACTATCTCTCGGTTGGATAGGCCAGCTTATGTATTTGCTATTGATGAAGCATCTGATGACAAACCGTGGTATTTCGATATCCTTAATTTCCTGAAGAATAAAGGGTATCCGGCTGGGGCATCCAGTCAAGATCAGAAGACTCTCAGGAGATTAGCGGGTAATTTCTACTTGAATCCAGATGGCGTCTTATACAGAAGAAACCACGATTTGGTGTTGTTGCGTTGTGTAGACGAGAAAGAGGCAAAACTTCTCATGGAGGAAATTCATGAAGGTGCCTTTGGTACGCATGCTGGTGGACATGCTATGACGAGAAAGCTGCTGAGGGCAGGTTACTTTTGGCTGACGATGGAAACTGATTGTTTCAAGTTTGCGAGGAAGTGCCACAAGTGCCAAGTCTATGCTGATAAGATACACGTGCCTCCGAGTCCTCTAAATGTGATGTCATCTCCATGGCCATTCTCGATGTGGGGAATCGATATGATTGGGAAGATCGAGCCGACGGCTTCTAACGGGCATCGGTTCATCCTAGTAGCAATCGATTATTTCACCAAGTGGATGGAAGCGGCGTCTTACGCAAATGTAACGAAGCAAGTGGTGGCTAGATTCATCAAGAGAGATATCATTTGCCGATATGGGATTCCCGAGCGGATAATCACGGATAATGGTTCAAATCTGAACAACAAAATGATGAAGGAGCTCTGTCAGAATTTCAAGATCGAACATCACAATTCCTCCCCTTACCGACCCAAGATGAATGGCGCTGTCGAAGCGGCCAATAAGAATATCAAGAAAATCGTCCAGAAAATGGTGGTGACTTATAAGGATTGGCATGAAATGCTACCTTTCGCTTTGCACGGTTATCGTACGACGGTACGCACATCAACCGGGGCAACTCCGTTCTCGTTGGTATACGGAATGGAAGCGGTATTACCATTGGAAGTTGAGATCCCTTCTCTGAGGGTATTGCGAGACGTTCAGCTGGACGAGGCAGAATGGGTAACGAATAGATTGAATCAATTGAGTTTGATGGATGAGAAGAGGCTAGCTTCTCTGGCATACGGTCGTTTGTACCAAAGACGAATGAAGAAAGCGTACGACAAGAAGATACTTCCGCGAAGCTTTCAGACGGGCGACCTTGTGCTGAAAAGGATTCTCCCGCCGCAAGCAGATCACAGGGGCAAGTGGACCCCCAACTACGAAGGGCCATACGTTGTCAGTAAAGTCTTTTCAGGAGGAGCTTTATTGTTGTCCACCATGGACGGAGAAGACTTTGCGTCACCTGTGAATTCGGACGCAGTTAAAAAATACTTTGCTTGAAATAGACCCGCTGGACAGAAAAAGAGAGTCCAGGCAAAAATGGGGCATCCTGGCGAACCAAAAACAGAATGAAAGGTTCGGGCAAAAATTAGGGATAAAATTGAAAAAATGTACACCCGCGAAGTTGAAAACCTACACTGGGCGGCTTCGGCAAAAAGGGGTATCCCGGTGAACTGAAAACCCGTAAAGGGCGGTTCACGCAAAAGTTAGGTATGTGAAAAGCAAATGACTGCGGTCCGAATTTGATATTGCAATAAGCATCAATGCGGGAGAATACATTTGAGGAGTCAGTTATCGAATACAATCTCTTCAGAAGTGGGGATACCGGGAAAGCATCAGAGTCGGATGAGTCATAGGAGGATCAGTTCGTGGTGTTCATCTGCATCCCGTTGCCGACATGTGTACAAATTTAATTTGTCAAAATATTCATGCTTCTTGTGCATACTTATGTATTTGCTTTGCGTAGCTTCCTCTTTTCAGGAGTTACATCCCGTGTACAAAAACTCCGCCCATTCAGGGGCCCAATCAATGAAAATATGTTATTCAGTCCTTGATGCCTGTTATTTACTGTTTTGCGCATGATAAAACGCCTAAGTTTAGTGAAGCTAGCATGAGTATAACATCACTAGCCCTTGCCAACAATTGTTAAAGCTTTGAATTAACTGAATGTAACGTCACTAACCTGAATTGATTTGATTGCATAGGCTTGTCGTGTCTTGTTTGTGCTGTTGCAGGTTTCATAATCATACGAGGAGGATGATCAAAAGATTGCGATAACGAAAGACTTAGTCCCCACGCAGGTCATGCATGTTTTTCCTGAAGAAGGATGGAATTCCCCAGCTAGCCGTAGCTTATCTAAAGGATGTGCTCCAGAAAAGTTATTCGTCCTCAGCAGAGTTTGGCGATTCCAAGATCGTGAGGCTGTATTCAGACAGGTTCATCTTTCCCCGCAGG
Organism: Lathyrus sativus; assembly: GCA_963859935.3. Taxonomy (NCBI): domain Eukaryota; kingdom Viridiplantae; phylum Streptophyta; class Magnoliopsida; order Fabales; family Fabaceae; genus Lathyrus; species Lathyrus sativus. The sequence goes on from OZ012739.1 coordinate 279,268,153, forward strand.
GTCATGCACTCTCCCCCCAGCGGAGTCAGTTAATTTTCCCCAAGAGAATCATCCCATCCCCAGCGGAATTCTCTTTGCAAGTGTTTTCATTCCTTCCAGTGGAACTCGAAGATCAAGACTCTCCAAGCAGAGTTGATGGTGGGTCCTATCATTTATTTTGTCAGAGATACTGGTGATATCAGTTCACGTTCCAGCAGAAAGTCCGATCGAACTATGCGCATCTGCTATTCCCCAGCAAAGTTATGTTCCCCAGCAGGGGGTTACCTCAACAGGATGTTTAGTTTGAGTTCCTAATTTCCCAGCAGGGTCGACTTCACCCTTCCAGCATTTATTTTGCTGGAATAATTCTGTAGCATCTGGCTATCCCCAGCGGAGTCGGCATTATCCTCCCAGCATTTATTTTGCTGAAGCAGTTCCTGTATTTTAGCAGTTCAGGTAGAGAGAGTTCTTGCTCCAATGAACAATCAAACATTCAAGATCTCGGCAGGAGATATTCAATGATAATGTCAGTTTCGACAGTATTTCCCACAAAGTCTGCAGGATAAGTTTCTCTTTGTCCCCAAGCAGAGTTACTTATGTCCCCGCCAGAGTTTTGCTGAAGTTTCTCTAGTCCGATCAGCGGATTGTTTCCTTCAAAGTTGTTGTTACGTCAACATTAAAAGGTTTCATGAGTCAGAATTTCAGAAGCCACTGCCGGTTATCAGAACAGGCGTCTAATAGTTTGGTTTCCAGACATCCTCAGTAGAGTTCATCTCAAAGTCGCTGTCACGTCAGTGCTGAGGAGTTTGTGGGTGAGGATCATTGGAGAACTAAGTCCTGACGCGGACAATTTATTCCCATATTGACAGGATTTCTTCAGAAGTGGGCGTCCTAACGTGGACAGGTTTATTTCCCTGGATTGGTGAATTGTGTTAGTCCTATCGTGGGCAGATTCGGTTTCTCGAAATTAGTGGAATGGGAGGTCATGACGTTGACAAAAGTGATTACTCTTGGTGTTGGTGTCCAGACGTGGACCAGTTCCTCTCAGCAGTTATCTTTCTTTGCGTTGGCAAATCAGGGGTCCTGACGTGGACAGATCAGACAAGGATGTGAGTCCTTACGTGGACAAGTCCTATTTCCTCAGCAGGTCGAAGACGCCTGAGTCCTAACGTGGACAAATCAAGACGATATCAGTGTCCTGACGTGGACAAATCAAAGAAATTATTATTCCTGACGTGGAAAGAGTGGAGTCCTTACGTGGACAGGTTAAGACGGCATTCCTTACGTGGAAAAATGTAGTCCTGACGCGGACATATCAAAAGAGGTGATTCCTGACGTGGAAAGAGGGGAGTCCTCACGTGGACCGATTAAGATGGCATTCCTTACGTGGAAAAATGTAGTCCTGACGCGGACAAATCGGAAAGAAGTTGGTATTCCTTACGTGGAAAGATCAGAGTCCTTACGTGGACATATTAAGAGTATCCCTCACGTGGAAGAAAGATGGTTTCCTTACGTGGAAAGACGAGTTTATTCCTTACGTGGAAGGATTGAGTCCTCACGCGGACATATCAAGATTGATTCCTGACGTGGAAAGAAATGGATTATTCCTGACGTGGAAGAGTTTAGTCCTGACGCGGACAGATCGAAAAAGTTGAGTCCTGACGTGGACAGGTTCAGAACCAAAGTTGAATTCCTTACGTGGAAAGATCGGAGTCCTGACGCGGACATGTCGAGTGGTATTGGAGTCCTTACGTGGACAGATTGATATAGTTCTCCTTATGTGGAAAGAAGATTGCTTCCTGACGTGGAAAGATGAAAGGGTTGGTCCTGACGTGGACAGATACAGAAGAAATGATTCCTAACGTGGACAGGTGTTACTCCTAACGTGGAAGGGTTTTATTCCTAACGTGGACGATTCATTTTATGGAAATGCAGACGAATTATCCCCAGCACAGTCGCACGAGATCAGTGGGTTGCTGTAACAGTCAGATTCAGCTGATGAATGTCGTTCCCCAAGCAGGAGCGCAATTTAGTTTTGCGGTTGGCAAATTTCTGGTTTCACTAGTATTCAATCGTCTCGTACCGCGAATGGCTGAAGGCTCCGGGCTCTTCACCCAATCGGGTCCAAGTCACTTGAATAGGGGCAGCTGTTGCACCCTAAAATTTGCCCAACCTTATTCTTTGGTTTATGTTTCATTATCATTAGCATTTGCATATAGAGTTATGTACATAGACTAACCATCTGCATAGCATAAGCATAGCAAGTCATTCAACAGGGGACCAATCATCATTCTCATCTCTAGAGGCCTATCAAGAGGTTATTATCCCAATTCAATCTCATTCAAGTCATCAGGAAAGAATTTGAAAGCAAAGAGTTCAGCAGATCAAGCCTTGAGTCCATTTCCTAGCTGAGGGTATCTGAGGATCAACAAAAGGGTTGTGAGCTGTGAGTTGAAGGCATGGAGAGCATCTAAACATTATGAGAGACTTAGAAAGTCATTTGGAGAAGGAGACAAGTCATTGATGAGAGCACAAGAGCTACAGTTGAAGACAGTCAACTAGGGTTTCATCTGGGTCAACCCTAGGTCAACCCTAGGTCAATTGACTGATTTAAAGGGGCATTCAAGTCTATTGGAGAGATGTGGGGTTCATCATTGGACATATAAAGAAGGATATGGAGGTATGCCAAGGAGAATTCAAGAGAAATCAAGGAGAAGAGGAGTTTCTAAATTAGGGTTTCTGTGTAAAATCCCCTAGTTTAGGTCAAATTTCCAAGCAAGATAAGTCAAAATGCTAGCTTCAAATGGCTTCTTGGCCAACATGAAACTTGTAGAGGATCTCAAGACCTTTAATTTGAGTGGTGGAAGACATCAAGGAGATTTATAGAACTCAAGTTATGGTCCTTGCAAGTTACAGGTCATCTGAGGTATCTGAAATTTTGTCTGTGAAAGTGACTTGACTTCCAAGCTAGTTTTGCCCCTCAAGGAGATTTCAAATGAATTCTTGGTCAACATAAGAATTGTTCCTCATTGTCTTAGCTTTCTATAATGGTATAGCATGCCCTCATATGATGTGGAGAACTCAACTTATGGTCTTGGCAAGCAAAGGGTATTTTGGGCATTTGTGAATTACAGGTCATTTTAACCTATGTCCAAAACTCATACAAGGAGGCCTCAAATGGAAAAACTTACAACATCAAACTTGCTCCAAATGGGATTTTAAGTCTAGAAAGAAGGTCACAAATTGTTGGAAAAGCTCATAGCATGAAGTTGCATGATTGGTCAAAATTTGAACTAAAATGGCTTATAATTTGAATAAAGTCAAGATGGAAAATGGTTTGGGAGATTTATGAGTCCAAATGGAGACTTCCAATATATGATTTTGAATGGAAAAGCAATTCTAAGAACAATGGTTCAAACACTTTTTTGAGTTTAGAAGGGAAAAAGAAAGATATTCATGGTTACTTGCATTTTAAGAAACATTTCAAAAATGGATCAAAGTTGGAAGGCAAGGGAATGTGCAAGATGGATCTAGAATGTTCATGTGAGCCCTATATATTCATGAAATGAAGATTGATCAAGGGTTGGACTCATTTTCACCAAGGATTTCCCAAATTCTCTCATTCTTTTCTCATTGCAATTTCACTTCAATCTCACAAAACCTTCATCAATTTTCATCCACATCAATTCAATCTTATTCAATCATCATCATAGATCAGAATTCAACCAAGAACAAGGTGTGATTCATCCATTTTCGAGCACTTCCATCATCAACATCAAAATTGAAGTTTCAAGTTGATAGCACAATTCAAGCCAAGTTTCATTCAAGTGTTGCATACAGAAGCAAGAGCTTCACTCACTGATCAAGATCTGAGCATTGGTGTTGGTGGATTCACGAGTTCCATAGCTGTTTTCAAGCTTTTGCACCAGGTGTGTTTTCATTCAAATTGCTTGATTCAGTTAGTTAGGCATAGCTTTGTTAGTTTAGATATAATGTAGGATGTTAGTAGAGCAATTAGGATGAATTTGGAGTGGTTTGGTGATGATGATTAGCAGGTTGTGAAAACTGTTTGGATCAAGAACTCTTAGGTTAGTGCATTATAATGTTAGGTTGTTAGCGCAGGTTAATCACCATTAGTTATAGATTAGATTAGTGCAAGTTTGATTGAGAATTGTGTTGATGAGTTGCAGAAGACATTCATGGTGACCAGAGCTTGTTGTTATCGGGTTGAGTGATCTAGTGAATTTCAGATTGATCTAAGACCATAGACGTGTAGAGGGAGAGATGTAGAGTAATTTTCATGTTTATAGCATGTTGATTCATGGCCTGTAGAGTGAGAACAGATTGGGAGAAGCTTGCTCGTGCATGAGGTTTCATGGAGGCAAACCCTAATTCATTTGAACCAAGGAAGAAGATGAAATCGTGTCCGTTCGTTTCATGTGGACTTTTGACCTCAGAGAGCAATCCTAGGGCTGAGATTCAATTCTGATTTTGGAGGGAAGCGTTGGTGCCAAACGCACCGTTTCATTAATTGAAACGGGCGGGCCTGAGTGAGAGTGCTATCCCCACCCCCCAATGCTTGAGCCCAATCATTCTGAACGTGATAACCCTTCTATTTGCACCCCTGCTCGTTTTTTTTTTAGTTTTATTGTTTCTGACTTGTGCTGGGCCTTAAGCCAACTTGCTGTTCGCACCACCTCATTGCTTGGCCCATCCAATTATTAACTGGGCGCATATTCTATTCATACCCCCTCCCTCATTTTAATTCAATTCAATTTTTTTTTTTAATTCACTTTAATTTTACCAATTTTCATTAATTCATAATAAATACATAAAAAATCATTTTCAATTCATTCTTTTTACATCATTTTCATTAGAATGTCTAGAAAATTTTCATTAAATAAAATTGCATTTTTATTTTTATTTCATATTTTTTCCATATTTTCTAAATAAATGTCATTTAAAATAGCTTCATTTCATGCATGATTTGTTAATTTTTGTTCTATTAATTGCTTTAATATTTTTTGTTCATTCCTTTTAGGGTGTTTAGATTAGATGTTGAGCTTGTAGATTCATTTTAGTTCCCATTTTTAGGAATTAATTTTAGGTGCTTAATGTAGGCTTGAACACCATGAACAAATTAGGGTTTTTAGGTGATGACTTAGGAGATTTGATTCTTTTCCCTTAGGACTTAGGGTTTGACTAGATTAGTTATGGGACTATAGGGGCTATGGGTAACTATTAGATCCCTTAGAAAAAGTCAGGATTCCCCTACTGCTATTAATACTGCTGTATATCTGATTGTTTGGTGTGGTGTGCCCTCTGGGGATTTATTGCTTGCTTGCTTGGGTATTGGGATTGTTTGGGGACTTGGGAGAGCTGAAGACTTGAGGAGATGAAGCCATTGGAGATCAAGAGATTGAAGATCAACTGTCAGAGTTGAGGAGTAGATTCTTGCTAGTAGCTGCTGAGGAGACTAGGGTTTAGGAGCTAGGCAGAGCTCTAGATTAGAAAGCTTGTTTCTCAAACATGGAGTGCCTTGTCTGCATCCATCCTTTCTCTATGATTCAAAGTCTCTTTCAAATATCCACCTCCTTCCTTTGGAAGGATCAGTGAATATATTTGAAAGATAGAACTTTTGAGAGGAAAATTTCTGTTTAATGTTAACAGTTGATGAACCACCCTTGGTAGGTAATTAACTGTCTAACATTCATTCACTTCACTCTTGTGACTGATTCCTCATCCTGGAGGTTTGAGCTTGAAGAAAAGCCATTGCAGATGGAAGATAGATGATCAAAGCCCTTATCTGAAGGCCATGAAGATGGAGATTGATGCTTGTTGAAGCCTGTAGCTGATTGGAGATTACTTGAAGCCAGATGTTGAGATGCTGATGCTGTTTCTTTTGCTGTATTTTATTTGCTGATGTATTGATTGGTTTTCTGAACTGTATTGTTTGCTGTTTACCCTGCTGGGTTGAAAGTGATGTCTGTTCACTTTTGCCTATTGTTTTCTAGGTTCGAGGTTGAGTGGGACTCCCTTGCCTCGCTTGTACTGTTGCATCCATGCATTTTTACTGCTTTATTATATCTGTTATTGTTTCTGTTTCTGCCTATCCCGTAGGATCTCTGTTTCTCTCTGCGCAAGAGAGGAGCATGATAGACACTAGGTCTTAACCCATGCATGATAACATTAGGTTAGTTTGTTTCCCTTTGCAACCGTAGGTTAGAGTTCTGTCTCTTTCTTCCTCAAAACAAACAGAAAAACACATAAAGATTTCAAACACAATAAAAGACACTTCTTCCGTAAAAGAATGTGAACTCATCAAGACGTCATTTTTGTCCGCTGGGACTGTTAATCAGAAAACCCTTTTTCAGAAGGAATAAAATCAATCAAGGACAAGCTTGTGTCGTACGTGGCCCGAACTACGTTTGCTCTGATCTTCCATGCTGTGTGGAAGTACGTAGGCATAGGATGCGATATCCTAGCGAGCAACCTTCCCCTCCTTTCCCGTAGGTAGGCGAACTACGTTGACTCTGATTTCTCGTTCCAAGCGGGAATACGTAGGCATAAAGTGCGATACTTTGCCGAGTCATTTTTTATTTTCATTTTCTTTTCTTTTAACCCCAGACCTTTAGTTTAGATAGAATAACAATCCATACCCGAAAACAAGCGTGGATCCCGTCGAGTACGACGGACGTGAGGGGTGCTAATACCTTCCCCTTGCGTAACCGACTCCCGAACCCAGGTTTTGGTTGCGATGACCATACCTTTCCCGTGTTGTGCGAGGTTTACTCTGAGCGTTTCCTTTCCCTCCCGTGGGATAAATAACGCACGGTGGCGACTCTTCTGTTCAGCCGGCGCCGATTTTCGCAGTAGCGACAGTGATGTTTGGGGTCCTTCAAAAATTAAAACTATGTCTGGAAAAAAATGGTTTGTAACATTTATTGATGATCATACACGGCTGTGTTGGGTTTATCTCATGGAGAAAAAATCAGAAGTTGAACAAAGATTTCAAGATTTTTTTAACATGATTAACAATCAATTTCAAACTAAGATTGGCATTCTAAGGTCTGACAATGGCACTGAATATTTCAACAAATATTTAAGTACATTCCTTGTAACTAAGGGGATAATTCATCAATCCACTTGTCGCGATACTCCGCAGCAAAATGGTATTGCTGAAAGAAAAAATAGACATCTCCTCGAAGTCACTAGAGCTATTATGTTTTCTATGAATGTACCTAAGTATCTTTGGGGAAATGCTTTATTAACTGCTTATCACCTCATCAATCGAATGCCATCTCGGGTGTTACAATATGAAAGTCCTGTACAAGTGTTACAAAACAATTTTCCTACATCTCGTATTATTACGGATCTTCCCCTTAAAATTTTTGGTTGTCTTTGTTATGTTTACATCCCCAATGTTTTTCGTTCTAAGTTGGATCCTAAAGCCGAAAAATGTGTTTTTCTTGGCTATGCTTCCAATAAAAAGGGATACAAATGTTTTAACCCAGTTACAAAGAAATTTTTTGAAAGCATGGATGTTCACTTTGTTGAAAATCAACCTTTTTTTAAAAATTCTCTTCAGGGGGAGAGTCAATGTAATAATAAAGAAGATAATTTTTGGGAAACTTTGCCTGCTCTAGATGATATTGTGACTACAAATCACCCAAATGCTAAGATAATAGAATCTGAAACAGGGGGAGAAACACTGATTAAGGATGATAATCCTGAACTTAAAGTGTATGTTCGAAAAAAATTCCACAAAGGTGGTGCAAACCCTATTGTCTCTCCAGTAGAAATCCAATCTGATTTACCAAGTGAAGGTCCTACAGATAATCTGTCTTCTAGTTCTTCATCTGGTAATCCTTCTTACTCATCCAATGATTTATCTGATTTGTCTTTTCCTGATATTAATCTTCCAATTTCTGTGAGAAAAAATATTCCTGACCTCGATGTCCCAATTGCTGAGAGGAAAGGTTCTCGTATGTGCACTAAACATCCTATGTCTAATTACTTGTCATATGACAAACTATCACACACCCATAAGGCATATGTGTCTAGGATTTCTAATTTGTTTGTGCCCAGAACTATTCAGGAAGCATTAAGTGATCCGAATTGGAAATTAGCAGTGAAAGAAGAGATGGATGCTCTAAACAAAAATAACACTTGGAGTATCACTGATCTACCACAAGATAAAAAGGCAGTAGGGTGTAAGTGGGTCTTTACAGTGAAATGCAAGGCTGATGGAAGTGTGGAAAGATACAAAGCGAGATTAGTAGCAAAAGGATTTACTCAAACTCATGGTATTGATTACCAAGAGACTTTTGCCCCAGTTGCTAAGATCAATTCTATCAGAATTCTTCTTTCTCTTGCAGTAAATTTCAACTGGACACTATATCAATATGATGTTAAAAATGCCTTCTTGAATGGTGAATTACATGAAGAAGTATATATGAGTTTACCTCCTGGATTTAAAAAAAATCTTGGAAGAAACAAAGTATGCAGATTGAGAAAATCCCTATATGGATTGAAACAATCGCCAAGGGCCTGGTTTGAGAGATTTGGAAGTGTTGTTAAGAGACACGGTTTCACCCAAAGTCAAGCAGATCACACTATGTTCTTTAAACACTCATCTGAAGGTAAGATTGCTATCTTAATAGTGTATGTTGATGACATTATTATTACAGGAGATGACGTCAAAGCAATTAGTGATCTGAAGAGAAGACTTGAGGTTGAGTTCGATATCAAGGATCTTGGAAAGTTAAAATACTTTCTTGGGATGGAGTTCGCAAGATCTAAAGAAGGTATTTTTCTCAACCAGCGCAAGTACATACTCGATTTACTTGCAGAAACAGGGATGACAGGGTCTAAAGCAGTAGAAACACCAATGGATCCCAATGTGAAACTAAAGTCAGTTGCTGAAGATGAAATAGTAGATAAAGAACGTTATCAACGATTGGCTGGAAGACTAATTTATTTGTCACATACAAGGCCAGATATAGCCTTTGCAGTGAGTGTAATAAGCCAATTTATGCATGCACCAGGTGCAGCCCACTTTGAAGCTATTTTCAGAATATTAAGATATTTGAAAGGTACTCCGGGAAAGGGGCTGATATTCAGAAATAGAGGACATATACAGGTTGAAGCCTATACAGATGCTGATTGGGCAGGTAATATAAATGATAGAAGGTCTACCTCAGGATATTGTACTTTTGTAGGTGGAAATCTAGTTACATGGAGGAGCAAAAAACAAAATGTTGTAGCCAGGAGCAGTGCAGAAGCTGAATTCCGATCTGTGGCCCATGGTTTTTGTGAAGTATTATGGATCAAAAAGTTCATGGAAGAATTGAAGTTCTTTGGCCCAACTCCAATTAAAGTTTACTGCGATAATAAGGCTGCTATTTCTATTGCCCATAATCCTGTCCTACATGACAGGACGAAGCATGTTGAAGTGGACAAGTATTTCATCAAAGAAAAAATTGACAGCGGTGAGATTTGTATGTCCTACATACCTACCAAAAGTCAAGTAGCAGATGTTCTCACAAAGAGTCTTCCAAAGAGACTGTTTGATAACATGGTGTGCAAGCTTGCTATGAACGATATATTCATGCCAGCTTGAGGGGGAGTGTTGAATATTAGCACAAAATCAAAACAGATTCTGTCATACAGCTCATTATGGCTGGATTCAAATTGTGATTAAATAGAAATTAATTGTATTATTATATTCTTACCTTATTTAGGATTAGCATTTATAGGGAGAATAATTACCCCTATTTCTTAGTGTAATTTATATTTTATAAATACTCATGTACTATGTTACAGAAAAAACAATATATAGAAAAAGCATATTTCTATATTTCCGTTTTCTTGTATTATGCCTATGTTTTGTTTCTTTTTCAGGTTTTTGTATTTTCAAAGCTACTCGAGAAAAAATGAAGAAAAATGAGCTAAAAGACCAACATTTTCTGGAATTGTAAACATGGCTTCCACCATGGTGGGCGCCATAGGGGATGCCACACATTGGATAGAAGACCAACTGCTGACAACTGCCACGTCTCCCACTCCTTTCCACCCTAGTTCATGTGGCGGGCGCCACTTTTGCAATCTCGTTTCCCTCCCAAAAGAAGTTGGAGGGCATTCTTGTCCTTACCTGTAGTTTCCTACCACTATAAATAGAGGAGTCCTGTCTCATTTCTAATCATCCAAGCTTAGTTACAGAACTCAAGCCATAAGTTTCACCTATTGTAAAGTGATAAACTTCTCACATCGAGGGGTTATTGCATTGTCTAATCGAGTTTGTAATCGGGTTTGGAGCACTTTGGCAGAAGTTAATCTTGTCGCCATTTGATTTTCGTCATTTACTTCAAGTTGTACCAAGATTTAACGCCTCCCGTTTGGAGCAGGTTTCTATTTATTTATCGCCCTTTTATTTATCCGCTTTTATTTCCCGCACTATTTATTTATCGCACTGTCTATTCATCGCACCCTTTATCGCACTTTATTTATTTCCTCGCACATTATTTACTTGCATTTATTTACCATGTCTATTTACTTTACCATGTCCGACTAAATCTTAAAGGCTAGGATGCAACGATCGTAGTTAAAATAGTATTCCATACGGCTGTCGATAGAATTACTTAGGGGTTATTCTGACTTTTAACACTTATTTTTTGCACTTAAAATCTGTTGGGTAAGATCGAAAGCCGTCCAACCTTTAGATAAATTTGGTTAGTCTTAACTGTTCAAAGGAAGCGAAAGCGCTTGGTCTAGTTAAGTAGGAATCTTTAATGTTTTAGAAAAATGATTTTAAAACTGTTTTCAGACGCGTTTATGGATTTAAAGTCCCGTTCCCAAGAACCTCTTTTTGTTAGAAACTCCAGGTCAAAATACTTTTCAGCTAAGTTAAGAAACTATATTTCTTAAAAATAGGTTTAATCAACTCTAACGGAATGCGCGCCTTTTTATAAGTGACAATAAGAGGGATCGATTAGGGGATAAACTCGGTTCGGAGTATGCGAAAGCGACAGTTCTCGTTAAATTAGTTCTTTTCACGAAGAGAAAACATTACCCCATAAGGCATCCTATTTATACGCATTTGGAATACTACCTAACTATGTGAATTGCATCTAAGCCTGTTGTTTTAATATTGAATTTATTTTCGCACTTTACTTTTATTTCACACAACTTAACCCTTTATTGACTTGCCTTAGATAAGCATTGTAACAATAGCAACCGATAGATTGACGTTTGGTCTCTGTGGGATCGATAATCTTTTATATTACTCTGACGCTATTTGTGCACTTGCGAAACACAACATCATCTCCTTAAAATGACGACTTCTTTACATTTAAAATCAATCAAAACAAATATTTTTGTTATTTGTACCATGAACTACAGGTTTTTGATCCTATATTGTATTTTGTGGGTACGTAGGCATGAGGAGATATGTCTCTCCAAACACAATAATCTTTAAAAATATTTCTCTTCTCATCTCCCCAATCTCCTTTCAAACAAACCTTTTCAAACCAAAAAGCGTAGATATTTCAAAGGGCTCATATAAAGTACTATAGACGTTTTGGGTGCTAACACCTTCCCATCGCGTAACCAACCCCCTTACCTAGTTTTTGCGGTGAAATTTGGATACCAAGCTATTGATGAGCTTGAATCTTAATTCATTTGCAACCGAACTTTAATTTTTCCAAACAAAGGGAAAAAGATCGAATTACCCATAATGCAATGCAAATGCAAAGGTTTGAGAGTTATAGGTTCGGGGGTTGGTTAAACTTAGGGAAGGTGCTAGCATCCTAAGGTTCTGTAGTACTCTACATGAACCTCTTGTTTTATGTTTGTTTTATTGCTAAGGTTTATCTGCTTAAGGATGAAAGACCTACGGGTTTATTTCTAAGTATACTCGACAAGATATCGCATCTTGTGCCTACATATCCTGACGGGAGTGGAATCAGAGTATTTGTAGTTCCCCTAAAGGGTTTAAGGAGATCTTTGACTGTGGTCAAAGTTCCTAAAGGGATTAGGGTAGTTGATTAATTGATTTTAGGAGAAAAGATGAGTTGTCATTTTAAGGGAGATTACTTGATTTAACCACCACAACTTTGTAGGAAAATAGTCTTTGTATCGTCTTAAGAGAAGGGCTCAAGTACTCGGATTGTCAACAAGTACACCTCTATCTCTCCTAAGGAAAAGTCCCTACATATTGATTGAATTTTTATGGGGTAGGAGTTTTATCTCGCTTAAGATGATTAACATCTTATTCTCTAATATGTTTGAATAGTTTGAATTGAGTTGTTGAATGTGTTTGTCTAAGTTGTAAAGATAAAAGGTCCTCCTTATGGGGTAGGTGTTAGAACACAGATTGGTTCTTAATAATATCTCTTTGTTTTGATGATAACTATTAGGAAATTTTGTATTTAAGAATTATATACTCTAAAATCTGCTTGATAGTTTTTACTGCAGATAGTAATGAAATTAACACTCCAGAAGCAAATCTGAATGGTATACAAGAAAGTAACTGACTCTGAAGCGCCAGATGCACTCATTAGAAGATTCTGATTGCTGCCAATAGAAGATCCTGAGCGTAGCCTCCAGAAGGATATGAAGCAAGAAGCTCAAGAAGAATATGAAGTAAGAAGCTCCAGAAGATTCTGAAGCAGAAGCTCCAGAAGGATCTGAAGCAAGTCAGAAGCATCTGAAGCAAAGAAGAATATTGTATGAAGAGTTTTTCAAAGCACAGTTTCTACAGAAGATTCTGAAAGTACTAAAGCTGCCAGTACTGAAGTTCTGTTTCAAATATGCTCTGATATTCAACACGCTAAAAGCACACATGCTGCAGAAGACTCTAATCCAGCAAAGTTCTGATCATCATTAGAAGACTCTGACCCAATCAGACTCTGATTAACTTGCTGAAAACTGAAGAAGAAATATTCAAAGAATATATCTGTTGGAGAAAATCAAACGTCTCTTTCCTCATTTATGCTAGACACAAGAACACAGACAAAAAGGATTTTTCTGTGCTTTCTTCTTTTAGTAAAGGTCACTTGATGTGAAGACAAAAAGGCTCAGACCTTTTTGGGACACTCTTCTCAACGCTCAGCTCTCCTTAGATCAGCTGCCTATAAAAGGAAGACTCCACCAAATTCTTCAGTTAGACATTTTGCTGAAAAGAAATTGAAACATTCAAGCTCTCATATTCTCATATTCATTCTTAGAATTATTTGTACTTAAACTTAAGAGAAATATCACTGTTGTGATAAAAGCTTTTTAGAAGCATTCTTACTCTTGTATTAGATTTACATTAATTGTAAAGGATTTCCTTAAGAGGATTCAGTTGGAATCAGTAGCTCTTGAGAAGACTAAGAACAGTTGTTCTTAGGTGTTACTATTGTAATCTGTTTGATTAAATAGTGGATTAAGTTCTTGTTGAGAAAGGCAAATCACTCTAGGAAGGGTGGATTGGAGTAGTTGAGTTCAACGAACCAGGATAAAAATAATTGTGTTTTAATTCTAAGTTTTTAATCTTTCATACTTATTCAACCCCCCTTCTAAGTATTATCTCACCTTCAGTTGGCATCAGAGCTCCGGTTCTGTGTGTGCTACCATTTAACAGTGTCAGTAAAGATCCAGAGAGAAATACTTTGATATATATTTAGTTGTTACTATGGCTGATAATACAACATCCAACATTAACAATAAATATGAAGAAAGGGACAGAATCAGCACCAAACCCCCTATGTTTGATGGGGAGAAATTTGATTACTGGAAAGACAGAATTGAAAGTTTTTTTCTTGGATATGATGCTGATCTATGGGATCTAGTGATAGATGGATATGTTCATCCCACAGATGGGAATGGCAAGAAGATAGACAAAAAATCTATGACAGATGCTCAGAAGAAAGATTTTAGAAATCATCACAAGGCCAAAACAATATTATTGAATGCAATTTCTCATACTGAGTATGAAAAAATTACAAATAGGGAAACTGCTTTTGATATGTTTGAATCCTTAAAAATGACTCATGAGGGAAACTCTCAAGTCAAGGAGACAAAGGCTCTGGCTCTGATCCAGAAGTATGAGGCCTTCAAGATGGAAGACTCTGAATCTGTTGAAGCCATGTTCTCCAGATTTCATATCCTCACATCTGGGCTAAAGGTTCTGGACAAGGGATACTCTACATCAGATCATGTAAAGAAAATCATCAGAAGTCTACCTACCAGATGGAGACCAATGGTGACTGCCTTGAAGATGGCTAAAGATCTGAACAAGATCTCTTTAGAAGAACTCATCAGCTCACTGAGGAGCCATGAAATTGAGCTTGAGGAAGATGAACCTCAGAAGAAAGAAAAAGGTAAATCTGTTGCCTTAAAATCTAATAAATCTGCTAAAGCTTTGCAGGTTATTGAAGAAAGCTCTGAAGAATCTTCTTCTGAAGAAGAAGATGAATTATCCATGCTGTCCAGAAGGATAAACAGACTCTGGAAGCACAAGGGAAAGAAGTTCAACAACTTCAGAAGACCTGATCATAGAAAGGAATCTTCTGGGCACAGAAGATCTGGCAAGAAAGAAGTTGTGTGCTATGAGTGCAAAGAACCTGGGCATTACAAGAATGATTGCCCCAAGCTTCAAAAAGAAAAACCCAAGAAGAAGTTTAACAAAAAGAAGAAGGTTCTGATGGCAACATGGGATGACTCAGATGAATCTGAATCATCTTCTAAATCAGAAGAAGAATGTGCTAATGTTGCACTGATGGCCAGCACAGAAGATCAGGAGGAAGGAACCTCAAGATATGAATCAGATTCTGAATCTGATGATGACGCTGAAGAGGTAATGGCTAAACTTACCAAAGAAGAACTTATAAAGGTTTTATCAGAAGTTCTTAAAAGTTATAACAATATCAAACTCAAATACAAGAAGCTGAAAAGCAATCTTGAATCTGAGATTGATCTTCTGAAGACAGAACTTGTTGAGCAAAAAGAAATTAATCTGAAAATCAAAAATGACTTTGAAATAACTCAACAAGAATCTGAATCTGAGACTAAGTCATGTGAAAACATTTTAGAAAAATATGACTCTAGCTTTCAGAGATTCCTTACTAAGAGCATAGACAGAAGCAAGATGGCTTCTATGATCTATGGTGTTAGTGGGAACAACAGAAGAGGTATTGGATATGAATCTTCATCTGGAAGTAATCCAAAATCTGTTGACAAACTTTTCATCAAGAAGACACCTCTGTATTCTCTATTTAAATTTGGTCACTTAAATGACATTAAACACACAAGCTCTAAGAAGAATACTTATGTGTTTAAACCCAAGGCAAGTCAGAATAAACATTATGTTGAAAAACAGAAGTTTAGACAAACCTACAAACCAACTAACCCCAAAGGACCCAAGAAGATCTGGGTACCTAAAAACAAAATAATTCCTGTTGCAGATGTTCTTAGCAGCAAGGTCAGGACACCAATCATGGTACCTGGACTCTGGATGCTCACGACACATGACAGGAGAAAAGTCTATGTTCCAAAGCCTGGAACTTAGATCTGGAGGTGATGTGAAGTTTGGAGGGAACCAGAAGGGCAAGATCATTGGATCTGGCACTATTGAAAATGGTAAACTTCCCTCTATTACTAATGTTTTACTTGTTGAAGGATTAAAGCATAACTTATTGTCCATAAGTCAATTAAGTGACAATGGTTATGATATCACCTTTAATAAAAAATGTTGTAAAGCTATTAGTCAAAAGGATGGCTCTATCCTATTTAGTGGTAAGAGGAAAAACAACATTTATAAAATAAATCTTTCAGAACTTAAAGTTCAAAATGTTAAATGCCTCTTGTCTGTTAATGAAGAGCAATGGGTCTGGCACAGAAGATTGGGCCATATTAATATGAGACGTATATCTCAGATTAATAAACTTAATCTTGTCAGAGGACTCCCTAATCTGAAGTTCACTTCAGATGCTCTTTGTGAAGCATGCCAAAAGGGGAAGTTTTCAAAATCCTCATTTAAATCAAAAAATGTTGTTTCTACCTCCAAACCACTAGAATTACTTCATATTGATCTGTTTGGACCAGTGAAAACTGCATCCATCAGAGGCAAGAAGTATGGATTAGTCATTGTTGATGACTATAGTAGATGGACATGGGTAAAGTTCTTAAAACACAAGGATGAGTCACATTCTGTGTTCTTTGACTTCTGCAAGCAAGTCCAGAATGAAAAGGATTTCAAAATTATAAAAGTCAGAAGTGATCTTGGTGGTGAATTTGAAAATAAATATTTTGAAAAATATTTTTCTGAAAATGGCATTGCTCATGATTTTTCCTGTCCTAGAACTCCACAACAGAATGGGGTTGTAGAGAGGAAAAACAGAACTCTGCAAGAAATGGCCAGAACCATGATCAATGAGACAAATCTGGCAAAACACTTTTGGGCAGAAGCAATCAACACAGCTTGTTACATTCAGAACAGAGTGTCAGTAAGACCTCCTCTGAAAAAGACTCCTTATGAACTGTGGAAGAACAGAAAGCCCAACATTTCATATTTTCATCCTTTTGGATGTATTTGCTATATGTTAAATACTAAGGAAAATCTGAACAAGTTTGATTCCAAAGCACAAAAGTGTTTTATGCTTGGATATTCTGAACGCTCTAAAGGCTACAGAGTATACAACACTGAGACACAAATTGTGGAAGAATCC
Source organism: Lathyrus sativus (assembly GCA_963859935.3). Taxonomy (NCBI): domain Eukaryota; kingdom Viridiplantae; phylum Streptophyta; class Magnoliopsida; order Fabales; family Fabaceae; genus Lathyrus; species Lathyrus sativus. The sequence goes on from OZ012739.1 coordinate 279,284,841, forward strand.
ATTCATGTCAGATTTGATGATAAGCTTGGCTCTAAAAAGCCAAAGCAGTCTGAAAACTCTGCAGATAGGGAAGTAGTCTTCATTGACTCTGAAGTTCCAGAAGCATACAAAATTCAAGTGAAGGAACCAGAAGCAACGCTAGATGCTACTCCTTTAACTTCTCAGATGAACAATCTAAACATTTCTGAAGAATCAACCATTAGAGGATCATCATCTAGAATTAAAGCTTCTCATCCAGAGGATGTCATTATTGGAAAGAAGGATGATCCCATCAGAATAAGATCCTTTCTAAGATCATCTGAAGCATCACTATTTGGACTGGTGTCAGAAATTGAACCATCTTCTGTAGATGAAGCTCTGCAAGACAATGATTGGATTATTGCCATGCAAGATGAGCTAAATCAATTTACCAGAAATGATGTATGGGATCTAGTTCAAAGACCACAAGGATTCAATATAATTGGTACAAAATGGGTCTTCAGAAATAAGCTGAATGAGAAAGGAGAAGTTGAAAGGAATAAGGCAAGGCTGGTTGCTCAAGGGTACAGTCAACAAGAAGGTATTGATTACACTGAGACATGCTCCAGTGGCAAGGTTAGAATCTATACGCCTTCTTATTTCATTTGCTGCATAAAATAACATCACTCTGTATCAGATGGATGTTAAAAGTGTCTTTCTTAATGGTATTATAGAAGAAGAAGTTTATGTCCACCAACCTCCTGGTTTTGAAAATGAAAAATTTCCAGATCATGTTTTCAAATTAAAGAAATCTCTATATGGATTAAAACAAGCTCCCAGAGCTTGGTATGAGAGATTGAGCAATTTTCTTCTGGAGAAAAATTTCATCAGAGGCAAAGTGGATACAACACTCTTTTGTAAATCAATTAAGAAAGATATTCTAATTTGTCAAATTTATGTAGATGATATTATTTTTGGATCAACAAATATTATTCTTGGAAAGGAGTTTGCTACATGTATGCAGGCAGAATTTGAAATGAGCATGATGGGAGAACTCAGATTCTTTCTAGGAATCCAAGTCAATCAAACTCCAGAGTGCACTTACATACATCATACCAAATATGTTAAAGAACTTCTGAAGAAATTTAACATGGCTGATAGTAAGCTGGCAAAGACTCCCATGCATCCTACTAGCTCACTTGGCAAGGAAGAGGTAAGTAAGAAAGTAGACCAGAAGCTCTATAGAGGTATGATTGGTTCTCTTCTTTATCTAACTGCTTCTAGACCTGACATATTGTTCAGTGTATGCTTGTGTGCTAGATTCCAATCAGATCCTAGAGAGTCACACTTGACAGCTGTCAAGAGGATTCTAAGGTATCTGAAAGGTACTTCTAATATGGGTTTGTGTTACAGAAAATCTGATGATTTCAAATTAGTTGGATTCTGTGATGCTGACTACGCTGGAGACAGTGGAAAGAAAAAGTACTTCTGGAAGTTGTCAATTTCTAGGAAGAAATCTAATCTCCTGGAATAGCAAGAAGCAACCCACAATTGCACTTTAAACCACAGAGGCAGAATATATTGCTGCTGCTGGATGTAGCACACAGATGCTCTGGATGAAAAGTCAACTAGAAGATTATCAAATTTTTGAAAGTAACATTTCTATCTTTTATGATAATACTTCTGCTATATGTTTGTCCAAGAATCCCATTTTACACTCTAAGGCAAAACATATAGAAATCAAGCATCATTTCATCAGAGACTATGTTCAGAAGGGAATCATAAATTTAGCCTTTGTTGATACAGATCATCAATGGGCAGATATTTTTACAAAACCCCTTGTTGAAGATAGATTCAAATTTATTCTGAAAAATATTGGTATGGATTTTTGTCCAGAATCATATTTGTCAGAAGCAAATTTTCACAGATGCTAAAATGCCTGATGCTCTGAAGTATTTCTTCTGATTGCTTATTTTTTCTGCTCAATATGTTTTTGAGAAACTCTGAACTAACAATCCTTAGAAGATCTGAACGTTGGTTAACGTTTCATCTCTCAAGAGAATTCAGAACACATGCAAGCAAATACGTGTCACACCAAATCTGAAGAGGTGGCGTGTACATTACTGAAGAGACGTTTGAGGTGAAGTTTGAATAGTGAAAATCTTGATTTTCCCCCCAAATTGTCAGAAGCAATTAATGCTTGAAATGATTATTATTCTTTTCATTTAATGCTTGTTAAAACATGCAAATTCTGACTGTTAGTATGCCTAAATGTTTTAGTATAAATACATGACTTATCTTCACTTTCACACTTTTCACAATCTCAGAAAATTATATGCGTTTTCATCTTCTCTTCGCTCTGCATAAAAACCCTAAACCTAAGCGTTTGACAAAGCATTCTTCAATGGCAACTTCATCATCAACAGCTGCTCAATTCCAATCTTCAATGGCTGCAGTAACTTCTGCAAACATGGGTGTTGCTCCTTATTCTCCTCCCAAAAGAACTCTTTTAACCCCTGTTGAGAAATTGGAGGTTTTGTGTGAATTCATGGTAGAGTTTGATTCTCTTGCAGAAAATGGTTTTGAATTTCGTTCTATCATTGGTGCTCAAGGATGGGTTAAGTACTTTGATAGACTCTTTGGACCAGTTTACCCCCTCCTTGTGAAAGAATTTTGGATCCATGCCTCAGTTTACCCCAAGTTCATCCTATCTTCTGTACTGGGAAAAGAAATCATTATCACAGAAGATCTGATCAGAAAGTTAATTGGATATGAAGAAACAGATGGTGTTTCCCACTTGCCAGCTGGGCGTGTGGATATGGATGAGGTGTATGAAGAAGTGATGACTGCTGGTCAAGCTTCTAACAAATTCAAGGATCTGAAGCCTGACTACAAGATCTGGGCCAAGATCTTCATGGGATGCATCCATCATAGGAAGTCAACTAATTCTCCAGACTATATCAATAATGAACAACTCTATTTCATGTATTGCCTCAGTCAGAGCACCAAGGTAGATCTTCCATACACTCTTTTTATGCATCTGTGGAACCATATAAATGCATCTAGAGAGTATGTGAAGGAAAAAGGACAGAAGATCAGAACCTGGATCCCTTTTGGAAGGTTGATCTCAGATCTTCTAACTGAGAATGGTTTGATCTCTGCTCTGTACGCTGTTGGAGTTACAGAGGAATTAGAATTCATAATGGGAAAGCCTCTGAATGCTAAAAGTCTTCAGAGACTCAAAATAGTTGATGAACTCACAACAGCTCCAAAGAAGCTGAATGTGTCTGAACTGAGTAAGAAGAGGGTTCCTGTAGATGACTTTCCACTGTTCTTTGCTGAAGAGCCAAGACACATTGTGGTTATGTACATTGATGAATGTAAGAAGTAAGGAAAGCCTATTCCTGCAAACATGATACAACTAGCAAGACAACCCCTACCTGATGCAGAAGAAGAAGAAGAAGAAGAAGCTCAACTAAAAAGAAAGAGGACTCAGCCAGCAGCAGAAGCTGCACCTGTTCAGAAGAAAGTCAAGATTGCTGAGAAGCCACAGAAGCTCTTGAAGAGAAAAGATTCTGGAGACACTTCTTCTGTACCAGCCAAAAGAATCAAGATAAAAGGTACTAAATCTTCTGTATCTTCTGCAAGTAATGTTGTTTTAAATGATTCTAATATTAAGTCTGTTCCTAAACCACCCTCTACACAAACTACTTCTGTTACTGCTCCTAGTTCTAAATCACCACAAAAACAATGTTCTGTTCCAACACCAACACAAACCATTCAAACACCAAAAGTATCTGTACCACCATCATCTCAACCAAAAATCCAAATCAAACATTTTGTTCCACAAAAACAATCTTCACAGAAACAACCCTCAGAACAACAACCTACAGAACAACAACCACAACCTTCTGTACAACAAAAACCCTCTGAACACCCTAAACAAAAGCCATCTGAACAACAACAGCACCCACAAGAACAACAACCTGAAAAACTACAAGAATCTCAACCAGAAAAAGCCTCTGAAAATCAACCACCTTCAGATCATCCACTATCAAAATCATCTGAACCCACTGCTTCTGAACCTACAAAAATAACACCTGTTCCAGTCACATCTAAACCAATCCCAATTCCATCTGATTCACCCATCTCAGAACAACCATCAAAACCCTCTGAAATTCCTTCAGAACCAACCAACACTTATGAACCCCACATTCCTGAAACAGAAGTTCTTGATGTCACACCCTTTAAAACTGTGTTTCAAGTATCTTCTACTTCCTGCACACCAACCACCTCCTCAAACTCCTCAGAATCAGACCTCCACCCAGATTTTTTAATCTCTCCATCTCAAAAATACTCTGAGGTAAACCAACCTGAACCAATTATACCTTCAAAAGCTCCCATTCCAGATCCTATTCCCACACCAGCACCATCATCTGAGATATTGATTCCTACTTCAAACCCAAGATCTTCTATATCTTGTGTCCAAGTATCATCTCTGTTTCATAATTTAGCTTATGGCTTCAAACTCAAAGACTTTTATGACAGAGTTGAACCATCTGACCCTATCAACCCTCTGAAACCAAAACCCACAATGACCCTTCCATCTGTGATTCTTGAATATATAAAATCCAAATCAGATGTAGATTCATTAGCAACTATATCCTGTTCTGCAAAATCTGATAAAGCTGTGGCTTCAGCTCTACCAATTACATCTGATACCAATGTTACATCTGATGAACCCCCCAAATCTGCCTTCCAACCCTACTCAAATGAAACTTTTGATGTAGTTACCCTTCACACCAGAGCAAAACCTCATCTGTTAAATGCCTTAATCAGATCCAAAGAAAAAGCTCCTGAGATACCTTTCATTCCATATTATCCTCCTCCTCTGATCTCTATTCAGAAATCAATTTTTCCACCAACTCCCAAACCTAAACCTGTAACTCTGGAAACTCTGTTACATCCTAAGCCCAGACTTAATATTAATCCTTTATTTCAATCATTTTTTCAAGAAATACAGTTGTATTTAGGTACTGTTCAGAAGAAATGCTCAACAACAATGGATGCCAAAGAATCTGACATCATCTGGAATGGATTCATCAACAGATTCAACTCTGTGGCCTCAAATCTGAAGAACATCTGTTCTGATGATGCGAAGCTCAGATTTGCTGAGGCTGCAAGGACTCTATTCTGGACTGTCAAGAAATCTGATCCTCTGCTCCTTACAGATGCTCCTCCACCTTCAACAGAATCTACTGACATTGCATCTGAGGAAAATCCGTTGGCTATGACTCTGGTAGACCCTCCTTCTACCTTCACTACTCCAGACTCTACAGAACCAATGGAAATTGACTCTGTTCAAGCTCCAGAACCTAATCATACTTCTTCATCTGAGTTAAAGAAAGAACATCCAGATTTTGAAGATAAGATTGCTGCTCTGGAAGCTGGCCAGTCAGAGATCAAGTCATGGATGGAAAAGCAGGATAAGAAGTCTGAGGATATGACAGAATGGATGTCTAAGCAAGATCAAAAGAATGAAACTATGGCTAAGTGGATGTCCAAGCAAGAGCAATCATCCTCTGAGATTACAGATCTATTGAAGATGCTTTTGTCCAAACACTCTTAGATTTTTTTTGTTTTTGCATTTGTTGTTTGCATCTGTACTTTATTGCTATATCTTCTGATGTTTGCCCATGTATTCTTGATCTTTTGAATGAATCAAAGTTTTCTCCATTGAATTATCTTATTTACTGTTTCCTTTTAATTGTCTTTTCAAAGTTTTACTTTTTGCTTATGACAAAAAAGGGGGAGAAGATATAGATCTGAACTGTTTAATATAACTTCACCAGAATGAAACTTCAGACATATTTATTCTATCTAACATTTAATCTGACTATTTCAGAACATTTGATAAGTAAATTCTATAAAAGAAACTCTGAGTCTCTCAGATCATTTGACTGTTATCAAACTCTGAATCTTAAATCTGCAAGACATTCTGACCTTCAAATGTTAAAAGAACAAACAAGATCTAACTCTGAAGTTTACTCAAGACAAAAGGGAAGTTTCTATTCCTTTTCTGTATTTAACTCAGGGGGAGATTCATCATCTCAGGGGGAGTTATAATTCTAATATTTTAAATTAAACAAAATTTCTGATGCTTTTTGTCATCATCAAAAAGGGGGAGATTGTTAGAACACAGATTGGTTCTTAATAATATCTCTTTGTTTTGATGATAACTATTAGGAAATTTTGTATTTAAGAATTATATACTCTAAAATTTGCTTGATAGTTTTTACTGCAGATAGTATTGAAATTAACACTCCAGAAGCAAATCTGAATGGTATACAAGAAAGTAACTGACTCTGAAGCGCCAGATGCACTCATTAGAAGATTCTGATTGCTGCCAATAGAAGATCCTGAGCGTAGCCTCCAGAAGGATCTGAAGCAAGAAGCTCAAGAAGAATCTGAAGCAAGAAGCTCCAGAAGATTCTGAAGAAGAAGCTCCAGAAGGATCTGAAGCAAGTCAGAAGCATCTGAAGCAAAGAAGAATATTGTATGAAGAGTTTTTCAAAGCACAGTTTCTACAGAAGATTCTGAAAGTACTAAAGCTGCCAGTACTGAAGTTCTGTTTCAAAATGCTCTGATATTCAACACGCTAAAAGCACACATGCTGCAGAAGACTCTAATCCAGCAAAGTTCTGATCATCATTAGAAGACTCTGACCCAATCAGACTCTGATGAACTTGCTAAAAACTGAAGAAGAAATATTCAAAGAATATATCCGTTGGAGAAAATCAAACGTCTCTTTCCTCATTTATGCTAGACACAAGAACATAGACAAAAAGGATTTTTCTGTGCTTTCTTCTTTTAGGAAAGGTCACTTGATGTGAAGACAAAAAGGCTCAGACCTTTTTGGGACACTCTTCTCAACGCTCAGCTCTCCTTGGATCAGATGCCTATAAAAGGAAGACTCCACCAAATTCTTCAGTTAGACATTTTGCTGAAAAGAAATTGAAACATTCAAGCTCTCATATTCTCATATTCATTCTTAGAATTATTTGTACTTAAACTTAAGAGAAATACCACTGTTGTGATAAAAGCTTTTTAGAAGCATTCTTACTCTTATATTAGATTTACATTAATTGTAAATGATTTTGTTAAGAGGATTCAGTTGGAATCAGTAGCTCTTGAGAAGACTAAGAACAGTTGTTCTTAGGTGTTACTATTGTAATCTGTTTGATTAAATAGTGGATTAAGTCCTTGTTGAGAAAGGCAAATCACTCTAGGAAGGGTGGACTGGAGTAGTTGAGTTCAACGAACCAGGATAAAAATAATTGTGTTTTAATTCTAAGTTTTTAATCTTTCATACTTATTCAACCCCCCTTCTAAGTATTATCTCACCTTCAGTAGGATCTAAACTTAGAAGATCGACTTGAATGGGATCAAGGATCAATGGGGAGTATGATGCAAATGAGATGCGTACGCACAATTTTTACGTTACACGCAGATTCTTCCTTTGGACGTGATGCAATGCGATAAAATAAATTGCAGTAAAGATAAATTACGGAATAATAAAGGCAGATAAATAAATCCATACACAAACGCATGAAAGCGCTAAGTGAGTGAAAGTGGGGTATGTGAATCGGATAGGTGTATGAGCGGGAACGTGCGCGATTGGATTAAGTTTGTGTGAGATTGATTTTAGGCGAATTGATTATTTGGTGAGATTGACTTAAAAAGGTTAAACTTTTATGAATTAATTTTAAGAGAAATGTTTGAATTTTCTTTAGATAAAAGTGTGTGAATTGATTTTATTTTAGCAAAAATTAGATTGAGGTTAAATTAATTGGTTTGATAAATTTAAATGAAGATTTAATAAAAGGGTTTTCTCATTAGATATGTCAATTATTTAAAATAGAGACAAACGGGGTTTATTATTAAAATGGTATTAGTCATCAAAATGCAAGTTATTAAAAGGATTTTTTGTGAACAAATATCATTATTTTTTAAGAGAGTGAATAGATTGATAATATAAATAGGGTGAAATAGAAAATAGATTAGATTAATTAGATAAATTAAAAGTTGATTAATTAAATAGGTTAATTAAAAGGATTACTTAGAAAAAAGGTTTATGATTTGAATTAAAATGGCTGATTTTAAAAGGGTCAATTAATTATTTAATTAATGAAATTAGTTATTAGACTAAAATGATTAAATTAAGTGGCAGATCAATGGTTTTTAAAAAAAAGGATTAATGGGTTAATTAATAAGTTAGAGGGATTAAATGATTGGTTAAGGAAAAGGGAAGGTTTAAGCGTATGATTAAGTGTGGGTGAGTTTTGAGGGTTTACGGTGGAGCTACGATGTGAGGCGTCGGATGTGGATCTGTTGGAGATCATGTGGGTGCATTGTGTGGTGTGTTGTGAGGGTGTACGAGATGTGTGTGTGTGTGCAGATACAAGATTACATCGTAAACAGAAATTGACAAAACCTAATCTACCCAAATCCCCTAAGTCCCCTCCCCTTTCTCCGTTGATTGATCCACGTCTCAAACTCGATCTTCCTCAATGTTCTCCTTCATCTTTCCCTCTCAGCTTTCAATCGGTCCTTCTTCATCTTCTTTCGCTTGCTCTCTCCTGTAAACCCTCAAAAACAAACAAACTCAAACAAAATATTAGAACCAAATAGAGAAATAATATTACGGCGGTGCGAACGGCGAAAGGGGTTTTAAGGGGCGATTCGCAGTGGTGACTTCCGGATGGTCTCGCGGTGGAGTCTGGATTTGCAATGAAGGGCATGGACGGGAAAGAGTGGTTCGCTGCTGAAGGTCAGAATGTTGTAAACAAGATAAGTTCCTCTTTCGGTTTACAAATTAGAGTTGATTTGGGATTTTGGGGTTTATATGATGAACCGTTGTGTGTCGTTCTCGTTTATGTGAATCCCCTTTTTTCTTTTTTTTCTGTCCTCTCTGCTATGATGCCTTTTTATAGCCTTCTCATATAACTGCTATAATTTGAATCCATTCCTTCTTTGGAAATGAATTACTGCTGCTGATCTTGTGTGACAAGACGTTGAAGACTTTCCATTCTCGATCAAACATGTGGGTGGATGTTTTTGGAAATAACTTGAAAGTGTTTGGAATATGTTTTTGGGAATGAATCTGAGAGTTACTCATGTTAATGTTATTTCTATTCTGGTCCGGATATGTTCTGAATTTGTTCTAAGTTACTCAAATCGAATTGATTGCTCTTGGAATGTTTGAATTAATGCTCCATTATTGCTCTTGTTCAGGTTATTCAGGCAACTCAAGGATATCAATAGCAGTTAATGCCGCACAAAAGGATACGGGAAAAAAAACGTCGATTCAAACAACTTAGGTTTGGCACTAAGACCCCTGCTTCAGTATCACTCCTATTTGACTAATTTGATCCGTATGCCCTTAATGTTGCAGGTGGGGATAACGAACTTGGTGGTTTGGAAGACTCCCGCCTATGCCTGAACATCAGTATCGGATCTACGCTTCATCTGCTTTGATGAGTCTCTCCTCAAATGATTTATCATTGTTCTGAACTGAAACTGCTTGACTCTTAGAAATGCTTGTCTTCTTTGTGATGCAGGACTGGTCTTGTTGTCACTAAATGATATCCGGTGAACCTGCCGTGAAATGGATGTCGTTGTGTGACACTTCTAGCTAAGGGAATTGCGGTCAGCTTTAGCTTCTATCCTTTCCATGATGCATTGGGTCAAGGTCGTATTCGAGACTTCGTAAGTATTTCAAATCCTGACATCTGCTTCCACTGCTGCTTTATAAGGCAGCTTTTGGAGTTTTTGACAGTTTAGTTCATTTTAAAAAAGATTGATCATGTATGATGTTGTTAATATGGTGATGCCATACTGCTGCTTTTGGAATTCCTTTTGCAAGTTGTTCTATCCTCTTTCCATGCTTCAAATCTCCCAATTTTAAATGTAATTAATATGTCAGAAATGGTTTTGGAAGACCTTGATTCACATGTATTTTTCATCTTCTCCTGAACACGATTGATGGCGCATGGATTATGTCGGTAATAGTAATACAGTCGTGAATGAGTTTCTATTTAAGTGTGATTGTGTTGGAGGTACGCGAAGAAGTCGACAGTAATTTCAATTCCAAAAAGGTTGGTATAAAATTTTGACAATTATTCTGTACATGCCTTGTATAATCATATTTCTCTTATATGATGATCTTCGATGTTGGTTGAGTAGCTACAAAGTCTGCTACCGATTGTCACATAGTGTGTCACCTTCGTCCTGAAGCTTCCGATTGCTAATAAAGAAGTTCAAATAGTTAAGTTAGCGTTCGACACTTTCCTGCGTGAGTTCTAGTTGGTCTTGTGGTAGCTTCCGGTTTTCAGAAGGTAGACATGGGCATCCCGTATGTTCAAGAGAAGGTATCGTAACGGCTCTAGAATCTACTTGATATGGGCAAACATTCTTGGTCTCAATCTTCCGTGGGTTTGTTCTTGGAGGGGAAACTCATAGTAGTATAGCAGTGATGGTAGACACATCAAACATCTTGGCTCAGCATGAAGAGAAAACTTGGGACTTAAATCTAGGCGTTGTTAGCACTATTCTTCATGGAGTTTATTTTGAAACTTGGATGTCTGACCTTTTTGTAGAAATATAACGTAATTATCTTTGTAATCATAAATTTCTATTGCCTTGGATTTGTGTTGAGATTTTGGGATATGTAATGATAATGAAACCTCGTGTCTTGTAAATGGCTTTAAAAAACTTGAGCACACTGAATTGGCGCTCGAAATACTTCAAAATTTCGATTCTAGCATATACTTTTATGAAAGAAAAGAAACCCTTGAATCTTAATCTTAAAGGAATTTGCTTTGTGATCTCGAAATCTTTACGTAGAAATACGAATCTTCTGATTGAACGTCTTAATAGTGAACTCACAAGTCTATTTTTTGATCCCTGGAAGAAAATGCACTTGCAAGGATATTTGTATTAAACATTTAAATGGCCTAGGGTCTCCTTGGATAATTTTGAGCTACTGAACATCCAACTCGCGAAAGAATGATGACTTTGAATATTGAAACACAAATTTCATGTTAAACCTTGATGAAATTAATGAGGAGTCTTAAAAATAATGAAACTCGCATAATCAAAAACTTGGATAATGATGAACCCGATATATGAACCAAGCAGATGTGACTTGCAATCTCTTTTGGCGCAAAAACCAAAACTAGTCTTTGAAAGATTGTACTCAGCGCTACTGAAAGGAATGATCTAATCTATGTCTGAGATCGATGCGCCTGCACAAACCGGTTAGTCATAATAGATGTGTACACAAAAGTAAAAAAGATATCGTACAAGAAAGAGAAAAAACAAGGGGGTGGGATCTTAAGGTCAAAAATTAGGGTGTGACAGATGCCCCTATTTAAGTTTCTTCTATCCGGAGATTTGGAGATTAAATTCTTCGTCTCGACGAGATAGGAGGGACTTAAATACAAATATTGCACGAATTTTTGGCCTTAAGAAGCCACCGAATGCAAATGATGTGCAATGATATGAAATGCAAGACGAGGAGTCTTGTGAGGAAAAGATGTCACAGGGGAAAAATTAGACACGACACACGAAGAAACCAAAGGGCCCAACAAAGTGAGATTCCACGAGGAAAGATGACAACCAGCATTGGGGGATCTCCAAAATAAATATAAGATATAATAACACGAGTACAGTAATTTGAACAATGGTGAGGAACTTGAAAGTGAAGGATAACCTACTACCAACACGTGGTAGCCTAAGTAAAGGTATCCGGTTGCAACAAAGAAATGCATGCTACCTACTATCAGTCCAATGATAGCCTAAGAAAAGGCAACATCCAAAACATAGTGTATTACCTACTATCAAATGTATGATAGCCTAAGAAAAGGTAATAACCAAAAGGAGAGATCACCTACTACCAAACATATGGCAGCCTGAGAAAAGGCGTCTGACCACAAGAAGATGTGTTACCTACTATCAAACATATGATAGCCTAAGAAAAGGAAACAGCCAAAAACCGGTGTATTACCTACTATCAAACATATGATAGCCTAAGAAAAGGTGATAAACTTGAAAGGAGAGATCACCTACTACCAGACATATGGCAGCCTAAGAAAAGGTATCTGACCAAAAGAAAGGGTGGTATATTACCTACTATCAAACATATGATAGCCTAAGCAAAGGTAATAACCCAAAGATGGAGAGATCACCTACTACCAAATATGGTAGCCTAAGAAAAGGTGTCTGACCGACAATCTAAATGTACCGGAGATTGTAAAGCTTCAACAGGGATCTTCTGAAAAGATGTAAGCCGGTTGATCAGTAAAATATGTCCTCTCAAATAAAGAGGGACCAATTGTAATAAAATTCATCAAACTTCTCGGAAGAGATGCCATTTGATAGAGTCATACTTGTGTAATGAACTCACTGGGGAATACATTCCTGAGGAGTATCTTCGTTGTTGTAAAATGTATGAAACCTTGAAGTGTAAATTCTCAAATAAATAGAAATATCTGTAAAGTCTTCGACAAGCTTCTCTGACGAATTTCCGGAGAGATGCCATCTGGCGAGTTGATAACCTTGATAAATCCTCTAGGGATGGAAAAACTGTCTAGTGGAGACTGCCATTTGTTATCTTGATAAAAAACCTGATTGAATGAGTTGCTCAAATAAAGAGTTGCTTGCAATTCAGATATGGATTATATTGTTGGATAAGTATATGTCTTCAGATGGTGATCTTCAAAAAGATTCTCTTGGGGAGTCAAAGTGCAAAATAAATGCACGCTAAATCCAAGTTGAAAAGCCTGGAGATATCCAAAATGTGATTTTCAGGGACCGAAGTTCAATTCAGGAAATAACTGAAGAGAAACTGCCAAGCAAGACTCAACCATTGAGGTATGAACTCAAATGGGAACGTACTGAAACAACCGTCTTCCACGAGGATCAAACTTCGTGAAAGGAGAAGACAAACCCAGTCACTTGGGGATAAGCACGACCAAAGTGACAGAACAAACAAGCACAAAGATGCAAAAAATGCACATGCTATGCTATCTATCTATATGATATATGTGTGCTTATGCTGACTAAACAAACGAACAAAGGCAAACGGAGATGAAATAAACATCTCGGAACAAACATTCGACCCATCTTCAAAGATAGAAGTACCATAGGGGATAGGTGGAGAATCAAATATGGGGTCTCAGTCCTGCTTCAGGGCATCAAAAACTCTTCTAGGGAATAGAGAACAATCCACTTGGGGATATAACATTTTGATCTTGCTGAAGAAATTGTCAGGATGAATCATAGTTATCTTGTTGAAGATGAGAATAAAGATCTACCAGAGGCGGATCAAACTCATAAATTGGAGAACTCCATGGATAAAATAAATATCCATTTCATTGGAGAGATTCTTACTGGAGTTGTAGACGGGATACCCAAACTGAGGTTTCACAGGGAATAAAATAAATGTCCACTTCAAATGGAGAAACCTGGGTCAACATAGCTGTTGAAGATGTCAGAGTCGAACTCAAAGGGGATGAAATAAACATCCACTTTGTTAGGGAAGACCGGCGTTGCAAAAGATCCACTAGGCAGTGGAATAACGTCTACTTCACTAGGAAGGTGAAGTTAAGAAGATTTGTTGAGGATTAAAATATCATTCGCTTCATTGGGGAGGTAAATTTGAGCAAATCACTAGGAATTCTTGCATCGAAAAGCTTCATTGGAGAAATGTCATGACCACCTAAAGAAAAAAAATTACCGGGGACATGAGTGAAGAAATGTTGTAAGAAAAAAGTAGTTTTGCATTGATGAACCACATGGTAGTTTCCATTTTGAACAAAATAATGCCCCAGAGTACAAGCTTTATGAGAAGAAGCATCCTCAAGAGGATTTTGCAGAAAACATGGTGTCCAATTGCCCCATTGTTTTCAAACTCTAGGAGAGATTCGTCGAATCTCGACGTAACTGGCCCTGATTGACGATAGTATGTCTGAGTCTTCAAGAATAGCTCTATAGGCGAAGTCAAATTTGCACAGAACAAACCTCTTGGAAATAACTTGCCCCAGGTCAGCATAGTCTTCAAATTTTAATCGGTGATGACTTCACGTAATCTTTCTAAGATATCAAGCAAAGTTAGCAAGTCAGAAATGTTAATTTCAAAACTGTTAATGCAACACACGTTTGTCTTGAAGTTTTGAAAAGAGATATCATAATAACTTATGACCAAAACCATTAGTTAGGATATCGATTTATTTTATAAGGCCAAACATCAAATTGAGCATAGCTCACAGGAGTCAAGAAATGTTATCTCACTGGGTACGCTTTCGAAGTAACCTTACTTCAATTAGGACTTTTGAAGTTATATCAGGGCTTAGTTTAAGATTTGTGAAACAAAGGAGACAAGGGTCAAAGTATTTGTGCCCCACCCATTTTGAAGGTTCACTATTTTTGAAGGTTCACTATTTTTGAAGGTTGAGTGTTCAATCAAGCTGATTGAAAATTGCCTTGCCCCAGGTTAAAAATGAGGTTGAAAAGGGTTAAAAAAGGATTTAACTTCCTTATATCTCTGGTGTTTGAGAGGTTCGAAATAATGCCTTACATCGTCAGTAGTTTTTACTCAAAAGCATACTACATGAGACCTTGCGTTTTTGATTCGTCATCCTCCTTCCAATTCTTTCTCAAAGTGAGAAAAAAATGGATAAAGTTGGCATTATAAGTCATGAAAAAAATTTTACGAGTGAATACAAATGGATTTCTTCAAGACAAACATTTATTGCAGTACTTATTCAAAGTAACAAGTTCTTGCATGCCAATTATGCTTTTAATCAAAGAAATAAAAAGTACACATAAGCAAACACAATAAACAGGTGATCAGCATAACGGTGTTCCAGTCACGATTGGGCTTTCTCCCCTGAAAGTTAGCACTTCATCATCTATAATTTCTTGAACTTTCTCTTGGAAAACTTTGCATTATTCAATCAAATGCCCCAATACTCCATCATGAAATTCACAACTGGCGTTCGAGTTGAACCACGGTGGGTGAGACTTCATGATTCTAGTCTTTCTGGGCGTCATTACCGAGTTTCTAGCAAAATAAGACCATAGTTGACGGTAAGTCATCAGGATAAGATCAAACCAACGGGTTTCTTCTTTCGAAATACTCAGAGGCGTCTTCTGATTCTGAAACCGTCATCGAACTCGTCGATTCTGATGTCGATCTGGAGATGTTAACCTTCGTTTATGAGGTAATCGATGTTTGCGTCGAGCAGGCGCTGCATATCAGTGTTGAGGGTAAGGTATTGGAACTGGATATGGCAGGATTGCATTAACATCAACACTTCCTTCCTTTTGGGAATCATCAACTGAAATTTCTTCATTAGTTTGGTTGTTCAAGTCATCTTGAATTCTTCCACTTTTGAGCGCATCCTCAATGTTTACTCCGACTTCCACAATTTTAGAGAAATCTAATGGCACAACGCATATCATCCTATCATAATAAGAGCCTGGCAGCGTTCTTAGAAACATCTTGCGTAATTCTTTCTCTTGAAGTGGTGGATGAATTTGGGCTGCTAACTCTTTCCATCGTTGGGCATACTCCATGAAAGATTCATTGTCATTCTTACTCATTCTTGTCAGTTGATCACTATCTGAAGCCATATCCAAATTATAATTGTATTGCTTCACAAAAGTGTCGCTTGCGCGAAAATAAGGTGCCGGCATGACAGAAGAGTCGCCACCTTTCGTTATTTATCCCTCAGAGCGGGAAAGGAAACGATCGGAAAAACCTGACGAATAAGGGTAAGACAAGGTCGTCGCAACCATTGTCTGGGTTCGGGAGTCGGTTACGCAAGAGGAAGGTATTAGCACCCCTCACGTCCGTCGTACTCGACGGGATCCTCGCTTGTTTGTTTACTTGGACGGGTTGGTTATAATCTATCTACCTATCAAGGCTGGCTGAAAGAGAAAAGAAAGTGACTCGGCAAAGCGTCGCACTTTATGCCTACGTATTCTCATCAGAGAATGAGAAATCAGAGTCAACGTAGTTCGGCCTACGAAAGATTATGGGGGAAAGGTTGCTCGCTAGGATATCGCATCCTATGCCTACGTACTTTCATCTGGTATGAAAGATCAGAGCAAACGTAGTTCGGGAAACTACGGGTTATCTCCTAAAAGAAGTGTTTTTTATTGTGTTTGCGATTTCAACCGCACTAGAGACTATGACCTGAGAGAGAATGCGTCCTTTCTCAGATAGCTTAAGGCTCGTAACGTACGAAAGAAATCATTCATGATTACTGTATCTTAAACTGCTTTAAGATGAGAAGAGAACAGGCCCAACTAGGAGGGAGACTATCAAGTCCTACTGTTATCATGCCATAGATTCATCCTATGGTTGAGGTTTGAACAGGGAACTCCTAGATGTTGTCATGCACAGGTTTCGACCTAACAGTCTATCATCAAATCCTCATCAGAGGAAATGAGAGTCCTAAGGGATCATGTCAATGATACACCAAAACAGACAAAAGCATCAGCTTTAACAGTAAAATGCATGCAATGCAAGTGAGGGAGGAAAGGTGTGTGGGGCTTCAGCCTCCACAAGCTCGTCTCGACCTCAAGCCAGTCCTGAAATAACAGTAATCATACTGAAAATAAACAACATGCTATCAAGCAATGGACAGATAAAGGAAATGAAGTGCCATCAGGCAAACAAAACACATGCTTGAGAAAGAAGCATCTACTCTCTAATCCTAACCCTGACACAGAATCCTGATCAAATATAAGCAGAGCCCTAAAGCAAAACCTAACCAAAAGAAATCAATCCCAGTCTTCAAGCTTCAGAACAAGCTTACCAAAGAAAGGGAGCTAAGTAAGCAGACTCATAGTGTCTTCCTCAGGAAAGCACTAGGAGGTGTATACTCAGGAGTCATACCCTATGTGGCTCAACCACTGTGATCAGTTTATATTCCTTCTCAGGAGAAATTAAACTCACAAGCAGGCTCCAACATCACTGGATACTTAGGAAATCCTATCTGAACTAGTGGAACTAAATGAACAGACTCATAGGACCTTCCTCAGGAAAGTACTAGGAGGCTTCCACTTAGGAGTTGTATCCTATGTGGCTCCACAACTGTGATCAGTTTACATTCCTCCTCAGGAGAAATTAAACTCACAAGTTGGCTCCAACATCATTGGATACTTAAGAAATCCTAGATAAACTAACGGAACTAAGTGAATAGACCCATAGGACCTTCCTCAGGAAAGTACTAGGAGGCTTCCACTTAGGAGTTGTATCCCATGTGGCTCAACAACTGTGATCAGTTTACATTCCTCCTCAGGAGAAATTAAACTCACAAGTTGGCTCCAACATCATTGGATACTTGAGAAAGAGGTGAGAAGAAAGAATGAAAGTCATTCATAGTGCCTTCCTCAGGAAAGTACCATGAACTTCCTTCAAATTTCAGGATCTCAAACCTCACAGACAGGGAACAAGCCAAGCTCTGGGTCTCTGGGTCTTGATCTACAATCTTCTCTTCATGATGCTCTCCAACAAGATCTCCAAGACAACACAAACCCCACAACAAATTCCCCAAAATAAACCCCAGAGATGAACAGATAACCACAAAATAGACAAAATCATCAGGCAACTTCAGAAAATACCTAAAAATACTAAACCAATGGGGAAAAATCTATCAATTATTCACAAGGGTCTACAACATCTACCCATAACATCCACATATGCCCCTACCCAAAAATCAAGAAAAAAACTATCTAAAGAAAATGAATTCTTTCACCTATGCACAACCTAAACCCTAATTAGGCACCCTAATGCTAACCTAACTAAACTAATCAAATTTTAATCTAAAAATCAAGAATTAAATCCTATGGGGAACTATGATTCAATATCTAATTGCACCAAAAAGAATGAATTAAAAAGACTAAAGGAAAGCCCTAAAAGAAATTCTACAAAATCATGATATCAAACTACATTATAAAAGCTATTTAAAAGAAAAATCTATTAAAAATATGAAAAGAAAATAAAATGGAGATTTTATTTATCTATATTTTTCTAGACAGATTTATTAACATATAGAAAAAAGAAGAATTAAAAAATATTGAATTTTCTATTTTTTATGAATTTTTTAAAGTGCAAGAAAAATATTAAAAGAATTAAAAAATAAAAGAATTGAATAAAGGGGAGGGGGGTGAAAATAGTAATGCACGCTAGTTCAATTACAAGTGGGCCAGATATAGGGGGGGTGCGGATAGAATTCTGGATCCATCAAGCCCAGACGCTACTACTAATCCAAACGACAGCGTTTCACCCTTTTTAAAATTTCCCTCCGTTTTAATCTTCAAACCTGGATCGTTAGATTGGTTGAATGAGTCAACAATTGACCTGGATCCAACGATGGATAGCCATCGTCCCCAAATTATATCTAGGGTTTGCAGGTTTTGGCTTCCCATGCACGCGTGTTCTACCTCCTCGTTCTCACTCGTCCCTCAACCAATCACCACGATCCAAAGAGCAAAATCAACCCTCTCAATGCCCTCTACAAGATCATGGGCTCAGTTCCTCTTGAAAATCCCTCTACAACTAAAACCGATAACTAGAAGTTCTGGGCACCATGAATTGCACCTGAGATGAATACCAAGGAAACTTGCTAAAACTTACCCTATTGTAATCTATATGCCATGCTGAGCAATCTAAACACAAGAACCAGGATTATAGCGCCCTAAATCAAGAGTTCTATATCAAGACATTTTCACTGCCCTAACCCTAACATTCACTAATGGTTACAACAGATTGTGTACTTGATCTATTATCCTAACCTAGCCTTTCTAAACTAAAAACATACACTAACATGGCATAAATAGGAGTGCTCGAGTGGAACTTCATACCTTGAGTTCTTGGTGAAACAGCTATGAATTCTTGCACTTCAAGGCTTGCAATGCTTCAAAACTGATCCTTGTGATAGGTAGATCTTTCTGTATGCAAAAAACTTGATGGAGAAAGCTTGTATTATGAGGTCCAAATCTGATATAGATTCTTGCAACTTCAATGATACACCATCAAATCTCCATGGATGAGCCCCTGAACCTCCTTGCATACACTCACCAAGCTCACAGGATCATGAATGGAGAAGAAGAATGAGTTGATTTGCAGCTGTATGAGCAATTGTCTTCTTACTTGCACTTGAAGCTACAAGGAAATTCTCCACTTTTTCACTCTAGAGTCACCAACCCCTTGCAATAATGGACTCACTTCAATATATAGAGGATGGATGGAATGATCTAGAAGCTTTTGGAATGATCTTGGAGACTTCTAGAAACTTCAAGTATATCTCATGTTATGGCATTTTACTATCTCATGATATCTCCTTTAATCCCTCCTTAAACACTTCTGAAATTCTCATTCCATGAGTTATTGAAGAGAATATGAGCTCACATGCTGATTCCTTGCACTTCCCTTACATTCTACTATGGTACCTTAATATGCAAGTAATGAATTTCCAAAGTAAGTTCATTTTTAAGCCCTCAAACCAAAATTGTGGCTGAACCATTGTTTTCAAAATGACATTTCCAGTCAAAATGATATATTGGATGACCTATTTTGGATTCCTAGATCTCCCAAACCAATTTTCAAATTCAACTTTTTCAACTTATAAGCCATTTACAAGCCATTTGAACCACTTTTAAAAATTCATGCTATGAGCTTTTCCAACAATCCATGACCTTCTTTCTAGACTTAAAATCCCATTTTGAACAAC
Organism: Lathyrus sativus; assembly: GCA_963859935.3. Lineage (NCBI taxonomy): Eukaryota > Viridiplantae > Streptophyta > Magnoliopsida > Fabales > Fabaceae > Lathyrus > Lathyrus sativus. Next base: position 279,304,604 of record OZ012739.1, read on the forward strand.
TTTCATGTTTTGAGTTTTTTCATTTGAGGCTTGGAAATAGGAGATATGTCCTTTGCTTAAAAATGACCTATAACTGACAAATGACCAAAATACCCCTGTCTTGTTCAAACCATAAGTTGAGTTCCACAATTCCTATCAAGGACTTCTACCACTCAAATTAAAGCTAAGACGATGCCCTCCAACATTAATGTTGACCAAGAGATCATAGGAATCATCCTACTAGGGAAAAAGTTGTCTGCAAGTTGGGTGACTTTCAAGGACCCAGATTCACACACCTCAGCTGACCTGAAATTTGTCAAAACCATAACTTGAGCTCTACAACTCCTATCAAGGACTTCCACCACTCAAATTAAATCTAAGAACAAGCTCTACAACATTCATGTTGAGGGGAAGATGAGATATCAATCATATCTAGAGCTAAAACTGCCTGGAAGATAGGGATCAAATTAGGGTTTTTTCACTGACAATCCTCAGAAACCCTAACTCAAAACTTCTCAAACTCCTCAATCATGATGAGTTGGTCTAGGAATCACCTTTACAACATCTCTATGCATCATTCCATGATCTCATGGCCCTTGGATTAGGTCTCAACCCTCTCCAAATCTTCAGTTATCCTAGGGTTGACCCAGTCAAAACCCTAATTCTACCATTCATGGTTGAATCCTCTGAACTCTTGCATAATGACTTCTCTGGACTTCATGATGGCTATCAAGACATCTCATAGGATTTCTAAAAACATCAAGTTCATTCTCAAGGTCTCAGAATCATCTGAGGAACACCCACAACTCTCAAGCTATGAAGCACACAACCCTGGTTTCAACCCACTCCTCTGGGGATCTCTTGAACTTTCTGATGAAGGTATCAACTTTCAAACACTTAATGAATAAATAATTGTTGGTCAAATTTTGGGGTGCAACAGCTGCCCCTATTCAAACGGCTTGAACCTGACTGGGTGAGAAGCGAACGACTCTCAACCAATCAAGGTGCGAGACGATTGAATATCGGTAAACCCGAAAATTTGCCAACTGCGCGAGCACACGGTACTCTGCGGGGAACAAATCTTTGAATACTGCAACACTAGCCGCACGGCAACTAGCTGGAGAAATATCGATCTGACGTCACCGTCAGTTATCCACATTAAATTCTTCTGACATTACCTTCAGACAACCACAACACCCAACATTGCCGCTAGAGAAACACATCTGACAGAATACCCCGCATCGCCGCTGGAGAAACACACCTGACAGAATACCCCGCATCGCCGCTGGAAAACTGAATCTGACAGAATACCCCGCATCGCCGTTGGAAAACTGAATCTGACATCGCCGTCGGAAACAAACATCCTCTTAGAGACACTCGACATCACCGTCGCACAAACATTATCTCTACTGGGGATTTAAAGAGTCTGACCTCGCCGTCAAACACAAATATCCAACCTCGCCGTCGAACAAATGATGATATGACCTCGCCGTCAAACACAAACCCGGTCCGGAAATCCGAAGTATACATCTCAAAGGTACAAAACCTGAGCTTGGGATGGAAACAAACACTTCCAACGGTACACATCCTAATATTGGAGGAAAACATATCCAAAGGTACGAAACCTGAGCTTGGAGGCGAACATATCCAAAGGTACGAAACCTGAGCTTGGAATCAAACATATCCAAAGGTACGAAACCTGAGCTTGGACTCAAACATATCCAAAGGTACGAAACCTGAGCTTGGATTCAAACATATCCAAAGGTACGAAACCTGAGCTTGGATTCAAACATATCCAAAGGTACGAAACCTGAGCTTGGATTCAAATATATCCAAAGGTACGAAACTTGAGCTTGGATTCAAACATATCCAAAGGTACGAAACCTGAGCTTGGATTCAAATATATCCAAAGGTACGAAACCTGAGCTTGGATTCAAACATATCCAAAGGTACGAAACCTGAGCTTGGAATCAAACATATCCAAAGGTACGAAACCTGAGCTTGGAATCAAACATATCCAAAGGTACGAAACCTGAGCTTGGAATCAAACATATCCAAAGGTACGAAACCTGAGCTTGGAATCAAACATATCCAAAGGTACGAAACCTGAGCTTGGAATCAAACATATCCAAAGGTACGAAACCTGAGCTTGGAATCAAACATACACGCTGCTATTCTCTTGACATCTGGTCAGGTCGTTGCTAAATAAAAGCAAACACGCCGGGTCACCGGACATAATCATCAAGTTAACAACTCTGTTGAGGAGAGAGGAATGAGGGTTCACCCAAACAATCCTGACGACTCACTGGGGAAAAGGAAGAAGGGTTCACCCAAACAACCTTGTAGACTTTGCTGCAGAAAGACGAGAGAGTTCACCCAAACGACTTCAACAACTGCTGGGGAATAACGACAGAGTTCACTCAGCCGATTCCTACCAACTTTACTAGGGAGCAAGTACTTTTGTACGGTAACCACCTGTTTTATGCTTCATATGCAAATGCTGGAAGAATGAGCGTAATGCTCCGTGCGAAACGGAATACTACGCTTTTGGGTAAATGTTATGCAATCATGCACAAAAATGCCCTAGCAAAATAAATGCTGGAAAGAGGAACCATCCACTCGGGGAGAGTAACCCTTATGCTGAGGAAAAGCTACCCTTCAAGGGAACTGCATTTTCTGCTTGTCCCAACTGGACTTGCACTTGAGGACGACAGACTCCTCCGGAGAACACAGCACATCAAGCTGATCAACGCACTATCTTCTGCTATACTCTGCACGGGGAAGGCGATAAATGCTCTGAACGGCTTTCTGGGGAACGACCCTTCTAGGGAACATAGCCTTCGGGCTACAAGACACTCATGTCATTAAGTCCTCAAACTCACGGGGATAAACAAACTTCGGCTTGCTGGACAATCCTTCAGGATCCGCTTGGGGAAACACTCCATCTGCCAATCATGACTGTGCTCGGCTGGGGATATCAATCTACCTGCCTGCTGCTGGGGAAGTGCCAACCGCCTGCTGGGGAGAAGATCCTTACTCCGTTGGGGGTTCCAAGAATTATTCTGGGCAACTCTTGCTGAGGATGCTACTGGGGAGCTCAAGAATCATCCTAAGCAGATCACTCGGGAAACTGCGCTGAGGTCTTAAGCAAACGGCCCCGTTGAGGGATTCGAGAATCATCTCGAACTGAAGACTTTGTCGGGGTTCTCAAAAATCATCTTGAGCAAGCGACTGTGGGGATTACACTGGGGTCTTAAGAATCTTCTTAAGAAAGTGACCTTGTTGGAGAGAATATCAGGAATCCTCCTGAGCAACCGATCCTTCGGCCGAACACCTGTAAGGCAAGAATAATAATGACCTAGATCATGCTTATGATGCATATGCTTCTGCGCTATGCCCCACACGGTGGGAATGATATGCGTTTATGCTAAATGCCATGCAATTATGCACAAGGCTATGCAACGTTAAATGTTATGCGGTGTTAAATGCTATGCGGTCATGCACAACGATGCGATCCCGTCCGCAAAATAAACGCTCGGAGGAGGAAACCCTTTTGTCAAGGAGACAAGAACTACTCAGGTAGAGGAATCATCCTGCTGAGGAGAACGTGAACACGCCAATATCAATCAGGCTCTGTCTGGGGAACTGATCTTCCGCGGACTGCTGCATGGAAACAACTTCAGCTGACTGCTGCAGGGGACGAAGCTTTACGAGAACCCGAACCTGCTGAAGGAAAGCGATGTCAATCGCAGGAATGAACTGCGCGGCCGCCTCGGCTACTTTTCTGGGGATAACAACTCTGTGGGGAAACATCTTCAGCTGCTCCACATTCCACTGGGGAAAATCAATCATGATCTGATCAACTTCCAAGGACTCGGCTCTCTTGGGCATCTGCAAACTCGGCTGAGGAAGGAGAAGTCATTCTGCTTCATTGGAGAGAGTGCGACTGTGGGGAAACACAGCATCAGCTGTTCACTATCTGTTAGGGCACATCCACTCATGGTCCCAACTGCTTCCAAGGATTCTGCTCTTCTGCGGACTCAGCCGGGGAGAGAAATCAATCTACTTCACTGGAGAGTACGACTCTGCAGAGGAATGCGACATCAGTCGTTCCAACACTCTACTGGGGAAGAGGGAATCATCCAACTTCGGGAGAGAATACGGCTCTTGGTGGGGGAACCTCAATTCCGCTGGAGACTTCAGTCTGGCGCCATCAATTACTGCATACTTCGGTGTACGAACAGCTTCCTGCGAAACCTGCACTTGTGACCCGGTGCTGGGGCTTGACTCAGCTGATGACGTGACGCCCCTTCCGGATACGTCTGCTTGGGGAAGGGACTCATCTCTGCCTGGGGAGACATATCAACACTCACTATTTGCGTTCAGATTCCACGGAGGAGAGACTACTGAACTCTTGCTGGAGAAGGAGGGCTCGCCCTGCTTCGGGGATGCGCACGGTACATCTTCTGGAAGGTGCTACACCTGCAACAACACAAACAAACAGACAAGATACCCTCCTCACAGGGGCCTATCCAGGTTATTATCTCGTGACAATATCCAGTTAATTAATTGTTTCAACAATCAATGGGCCTAGGCCCGCAAGTTTATGTATGCGCATTTTATTAAAAACATTGGCGTTTTCGTTCGCAAACAAAACAGATAAATGCTAAACAGACAAGCAGAATTGCTGAATAATGTGCATTTTATTGATGATGAACCCCTGAATGGGCAAAAATGTTTTACAACAGAGGCAAGCTCCTGGAATGAGGAAGCCGCGCAAAAAGAAAACATAAATATACATCAGTATATACAAATGTCGGCAACGAGGCGTAGACGAACACCATGAGTTGATCCCTCTAAGACCCACTCGACTTCGATACTTCTCCGACGCTTCAGCTTCGGAAGAGATTGATTCAGATAAACGGCCCTCAGGTCTTCCGAACCACTAAACAATGAAAGTCCACACGCGGAACGCAGTCATTTGCTTATTCAAATCCCTAACTTTTGCGTGAACCGCCCTTTACGGGTTTTCAGTTCACCGGGATACCCTTTTTTGCCGAAGCCGCCCAGTGTAGGTTTTCGACTTCGCGGGTGTACATTTTTTCAATATATCCCTAATTTTTGCCCGAACCTTTTATTCTGTTTTTGGTTCGCCAGGATGCCCCTTTTATGCCTAGACTCTTTCTTTTTTGTCCAGCGGGTCTCTTTCAAGCAAAGTATTTTTTAACTGCGTCCGCGTTCACCGGGGATGCAAAATCTTCACCATCCATCGTGGATAACAACAAAGCTCCTCCCGAGAAGACCTTGCTGACGACATACGGCCCTTCGTAATTCGGAGTCCACTTGCCCCGGTGATCGGAGTGTGGCGGAAGAATCTTCTTCAGGACGAGATCACCCGTCTGAAAGCTTCTAGGACGCACCTTCTTATCATAAGCTTTCTTCATTCGGCTTTGGTACAGGCGACCAAATGCAATCGAGGCTAACCTCTTCTCGTCCATCAGGCTGAGTTGGTTCAAGCGATTAGTAATCCATTCTGCCTCGTCGAGTTTCACATCAACCAAAACTCGCAAAGAAGGAATCTCCACTTCTAACGGTAGGACAGCTTCCATACCGTACACCAAGGAGAAAGGAGTTGCCCCGGTCGACGTACGCACCGTAGTACGATAACCGTGCAAGGAAAACGGCAGCATCTCGTGCCAATCTTTGTACGTCACAACCATCTTCTGAACAATCTTCTTGATGTTCTTGTTGGCCGCTTCAACAGCGCCATTCATCTTCGGCTGGTAAGGAGAGGAGTTGTGGTGTTCAATCTTGAAGCTCTGGCACAGCTCCTTCATCATCTTGTTATTCAAATTCGAACCATTATCAGTAATGATCCGCTCGGGAATTCCATAGCGACAGATGATGTCCCTCTTTATGAACTTAGCTACCACCTGCTTGGTCACATTAGCGTACGAGGCTGCCTCCACCCATTTGGTGAAGTAGTCGATAGCTACCAGAATGAAACGATGACCATTGGATGCAGTGGGCTCGATCTTGCCTATCATGTCGATGCCCCACATGGAGAACGGCCAAGGGGAGGACATGACATTCAATGGGCACGGCGGCACATGAACTTTATCAGCATAAATCTGGCATTTATGACATTTCTTCGCGAATCTGAAACAATCCGACTCCATCGTCAGCCAGTAATACCCTGCTCTCAGGATCTTCCTCGTCATGGCATGCCCGCCGGCGTGCGTACGAAATGTGCCCTCATGGAATTCTTCCATGAGCATACTTGCTTCTTTCTCATCTACACATCTGAGTAGCACGAGATCGTGGTTTCTTTTATACAGCACTCCATCAGGATTGAGATAAAAGTTTCCAGATAACCTCCTTAGAGTCTTCTTATCCTGGGTTGACGCACCCGCAGGATACTCCTTAGTCATAAGGAAGGTCTGGATGTCGTGGAACCATGGCTTGCCGTCATTGGCATCCTCGATTACAAACACAAATGCCGGTCTATCAAGACGCGAAAGCACAATTCTTGGAGCCTCATTCCAATAATTGACTTTATACATTGAAGCCAACGTGGCTAAAGCATCAGCCATCTGATTTTCAGCCCTGGGTACATGATGAAGTTCCACTCAATCGAAGAACGAAAGCAGCCTCCTGGCATAATTCATGTACGGCACTAAGTTCGCTTGACGAGTTTCCCACTCCCCTTTAATTTGATTGATCACAAGCGCTGAGTCACCATATATGTCTAGATTCTTGATTCTCAAATCAATTGCCTCTTCTAGACCCATAATACACGCTTCATACTCTGCTTCATTGTTGGTAACTGGAAACGTCAGTCTCGCAGTAAACGGGATGTGGAATCCGTGAGGAGTCGTGATGATAGCCCCGATACCACTTCCATAGGAATTAACCGCTCCGTCGAATATCAACTTCCACTGAGACTTCCTATCTGGCCCCTCATCGGGCAATGGCTCATCGCAATCCTTCGCTTTGAGAAACATAATGTCCTCGTCAGGGAATTCGAACTTCATCGGCTGGTAGTCTTCGATTGGCTGTTCGGCAAGGTAATCAGACAATACGCTTCCCTTAATGGCTTTCTGAGAAACGTACTGAATATCATATTCCGTTAACACCATTTGCCATCTGGCAATCCTGCCCGAAAGAGCCTGCTTCTCGAAGACGTACTTGATCGGATCCATCTTCGAAATCAGCATAGTGGTGTGATTGAGCATATACTGTCGTAGACGTTTGGCGGCCCAGGCTAATGCACAACACGTCTTCTCCAGCATCGAGTATCGAGATTCACACTCAGTGAACTTTTTACTCAAATAATAAATGGCATGCTCCTTTCTGCCCGTCTCGTCGTGCTGACCGAGAACACACCCCATACTATTCTCCAGAACTGTCAGGTACATGATTAATGGCCGTCCAGCCACTAGGGGTATCAGGATTGGAGGTTCTTGAAGATACTGCTTTATTTTGTCGAATGCCTTCTGGAAATCTTCATTCCAAGTAATCGCCTGATCTTTCTTTAAAAGCTTGAACATTGGTTCACAAGTGGCCGTGAGCTGAGAGATAAACCTTGCAATGTAGTTTATTCGGCCCAGGAAACCACGAACTTCTTTTTCTGTTTTCGGCGTTGACATTTCTTGGATAGCTTTTATTTTCGCAGGATCAACTTCAATACCTCGTTCACTAACGATAAACCCCAATAACTTTCCGGACCGCACTCCGAAAGTGCATTTGTTAGGATTCAGCCTCAGCCTGAACTTCCTAAGCCTTTCAAACAGCTTCAATAGGTTGACCAGATGCTCTTCCTCCGTTTGGGACTTTGCAATCATGTCATCAACATAGACCTCGATCTCCTGATGAATCATATCATGAAACAAAGTTACCATTGCTCGCTGGTAAGTGGCCCCTGCGTTCTTCAGACCGAAGGGCATTACCTTGTAGCAAAATGTTCCCCAAGGGGTAATAAACATTGTTTTCTCCATGTCCTCCGGTGCCATCTTAATCTGATTGTAACCGGAGAAGCCGTCCATGAACGAAAACACGGAAAACTGGGCTGTATTGTCGACCAACACATCGATATGAGGCAACGGGAAATCATCCTTAGGGCTCGCCCTATTCAAATCCCGATAATCAACGCACATGCGTACCTTACCGTCCTTCTTCGGTACAGGCACTATGTTGGCGACCCACGGAGGGTAAGTGGTAACGGCTAGAAATCCTGCGTCCAACTGCTTCTGGACTTCTTCCTTGGTTTTTACAGCCATGTCTGGTCTCGTCCTCCTAAGCTTCTGCTTGACTGGAGGGCAATCTTCTCGCAACGGCAAGCGATGAACCACGATATCAGTGTCGAGTCCGGGCATATCCTCATATGACCAAGCAAAGACGTCACTATACTCTCGAAGCATCTCGACCAGTCTATGCTTGACATCATTCTGCAGCGCAGCCCCTACTCTGACATTCCTGACGAGCTCCTCAGAACCCAGATTTACAATCTCAATATCCTCCTCGTGAGGCAGAATAACCTTCTCCTCTTGTCTCAACAAGCGGGCCAACTCTTCCGGAAGGTCTTCGTCTTCATCAATCTCATCCTCGGCTTGATAAATCGGGCAATCAAAGTCGTAGTGAGCCGTAGAGGGTCCAGAGTCGATGTCATCTGTTACGTGGATCCTGCAATAACAAGGGTTAAGTTTAAAGCAAGAATATGCAGGTTAGCACAAGCCTCGTTGCCATTTTACTGTTTTTCGAAATAAACATAAAACAGGAATAACAGAGAACACAATATTTGATTACGAAGAAAACGCCTTTTATTTATTAACAAAATGCATACACATAATCCAACAAGGCCCTGACAGTAAAACCACTATGCCCCGGGCAGGACATAGGGTTGTACAAAGATTGTAAAAAGCAAATCATTACTCTTCACTTGTCAGCTTGATAATCTCCTTGATGGTCCAATTATGGAGGCGCTCGCCCGGCTTGCTCGGTTGAATCCAGGCGTCGAGATCACAATCACTGTCTCCGCTGTCCTCCGACGCAGCGTTGGTGCTCCCGAAAATTACTCCCCCCTTGGTGAATAGGATCGGCCCTTTCCCACGAGACGAGCTGTCAGAAGAAGATGAAGCTTCAGCTCCGGGAGAATATCCCAATCCAAACTTATCCTGCTTGATTGGTATATCCAAGACATGCCCCCAGCCTGGGGTGGAGCCGGCTTCGACAACGGCCCTAGCTTCCTTAAACGAGGAGAGATTCATCTCCTGCTTCTCTGCGACGACAGGAGCTACCTCTTTTACCCTGACGGTTTCAAAAGCTTGGCAGAGAGTCTCATGGATCTCGCCATCCATTTCAACGTATTTAAAGGACGACAGGTGGCTCACCATGATGTCCTCCTCACCACAGACTGTTACTATGCTGCCCCCGACAGCATATTTAAGCTTCTGATGCAGCGTGGACGTCACGACACCAGCAGAATGGATCCATGGCCGACCTAAGAGGCAGCTATAGGCGGGCATGATATCCATGATATAGAAAACCGCATTGAACGTCTCTGGACCAACTTGAATTGGCAGGGTCAACTCTCCGAAGACGTGGCGCTTGGTCCCGTCAAAGGCTTTCACGACCAGATCACTGGGCGTGCACAGCAGTCCACGGGTATCCAACTTCATCAGTGCTTTCTTCGGAAGCATGTTAAGCGAGGAACCCGTATCCACCAGGACATGTGACATAATCGTGCCTCTGCACTCTATTGAGACGTGCAAGGCGCTGTTGTGATCTCTTCCCTTGGGAGTCAGCTCCAGATCTGTAAATCCCAGCCCATTACCAGCATTAACATGGGCCACCACCTCCTCGAGTTGATTTACTGATATCTCCTGCGGCACGTATGCAGCATTCAATACTTTCAGCAAGGCGTTGCGGTGCGCCTCAGAACACAACAACAAGTTAAGAATCGAGATCTTTGACGGAGTCTGATGAAGATGATCTACAATTTTGTAGTCACTCTTCTTGATTAGTCGCATGAACTCTTCAGCATCTTTAACCAGCAAGTCCTTTTCTGCCCCAGCAGGGACCTCTTCGACAGCTTTACCTTTACCCTTATCCACAGCGTCAGCTCGGACCACTTTCTCTGCTGCAACCTCTGCCGGTGCAAACACTCTACCGCTTCTAGTGATACCACTGACTTCGGTAAGATTCTGCACAGTCGATCCGAATGGCTCAAGCTCTATCTTCTGACCATTACAATACACTTCGGCGCCGTAATGCCATGGAACGGCATTAGTACTCTCGAATGGGATTGGTCCGGCCCTGGTGATAGTGATAGTAGGCGGACGAGGCGCAGAAATAGTAATAGGGTGACGAGGAATAGTAATGGTAGCAACTTCATCTGCCTGCTTCAGCACGACTTCCCCTGATGCACTTTCAACGCTCCGGCTGAATTGCAAAATACCCTCGGTCATCAGACTCTGGATACCTTCGATCAGCTGCTCACACCCATCAGGAAGTGTAGCACAAGCCATACATAATTCTCCGCATCCGGGAAAGAAGCCCTTCTTCAGCAACTTAGCCTTGACAAAACTCAACGGCGTCTTCAAATCTTTGACATCAGTCAGCAAGTCCGCACTCTCCTCAGTGATAACAACATTCACTCCGCCCCCCTTATGATGAGGCATCGGGTTTTTAGTGACGTTGGGCACGTTGTCAGAAAAATTGATAACCTTGGCGTCCACAAAGTCCTGGACTTTGTGCTTGAAAGCTTTACAGTTCTCAATCGTATGGCCCGGTGCCCCAGTATGGAATTCACAAGTAGCATTGGCATCATACCCCGGTGGTGGTGCCCCTGTTAAGGGAGCCAACGTCCTCTTTTGAATTAATTGGAGCTGAAGCAACGTTTGCAAAAGCTGTGCATACGACATAGGTGGAGTTTCAAACTGACGATTTGTCATAGGAGCCCGATTCTGATATCTCCTATACCCCAGCTGACTCTGCTGCTGAGGCTGCTGCGGTTGCGGCTGCGGTGGAGCAGCTGGGATGTTTATGCTAGCAATCTGAGGCTGAGGGCCCTTGCCCTTTCTCCTAGCATTAGTGACAGCACTGGCATCTCCCTCTCGACGCTTGCCAGTATAGGGTTTCTTGCTACTTCCTCCAGCTGAGGATGATTTGCCCTGAATTTTTCCAATCTTTATACCGTTCTCAACATGCTCGCCCAAAGTGATGAGAGCCGAGAATGTTCCAGACATGCCACTGACCAGCTTTTCATAATAGATTCCAGGAAGGGTAGCCACGAACATTTGCACTAGCTCACGCTCAACCATCGGCGGTTGAACCCGAGCAGCCAATTCACGCCACCGCTGGGCGTATTCTTTAAAGCTTTCATTGTTCCGCTGTGAGAGATTCTGAAGCTGAACTCGGTTGGGAGCCAAGTCGCTATTGTATTGATAGTGGAGGACGAACGCTTCTGCAAGATTTTTCCAGGTGCGCACAGTAGCGGGCTCCAGGCCCATATACCATTCGAGCGATGGGCCAGAAAGACTATCCTGAAAGAAGTGCATCAGCAACTTCTCATCATCAGAATAGGCGGACATCTTTCTATAATAAGATCGGAGGTGAACACGGGGGCAGGTAGTACCCTTATACTTCTCGAAGGTAGGCACCTTGAATTTGTGAGGTACTTTAAAGTCAGCAATCAACCCGAGGTTGGACATGTCAACGCCCAATGTGTTCTGATTTTCTATGCTTCTCATCTTGTCTTCCAGCGCCTTGAACCTGAGTCGAGCTTCAGCATTCAACTCTGCTTCTACACCTCTCTGAGAGAATATGTCATCCTGATGGTCCTCCAGCCATGGTTGACGCCCCAACAAATTTCCTGCACCAGCATTGCCGTTGACGGGCCCTATGTTAACATTGGCTCCCAAACTACCATTGCCGACGCCTGCCGCATTGAGCCCGATATTAGTCATCAGATTGTCGTTAGCACTGCCGTTGCCCCCGGCAGCAGGAACAACGTTCTGTGGAGTATCCCCTGGAGGAGTGGGCACGGCCCCGCCGTGAAGTATGCCATTACTGTCAACCCTGGAGATGAGAGGTTGAACTAAAGTACGAAGCTGGTCCTGACCATTCGCGACTACTTGCATCAGCTCCATAAAACGATCCATCCGTTCACGGAGCTCTTGAACATCTGACTGTACCTGGTCCATTATCCTTGTCTGATTAGCGCGAGTTGAGTAGCGGTGGATGAGTCTTTGATCAATCCTAGAGATCGAAAGCAGCTCGGAACCTGTGTACCTAAAAAGCCTGTCAACATCAAAGGTTAGGAAAAGCAACAGAATGTATGTCATGCAAAAATGCTTCATGCAGATGCACGCGTGTGTCTGTGTGCTTGAGAGATTTCCCCCGATCTTGGCGCCTTAGTACCAGTGCTGACAATAATACGGAGGGGAACCTGGGCCCAACAATCTCGCACATAGTATCAGCAACAGTCAGATTCGACACACCAAGGACCGAGAACTCGTATGCAACAGTCTTGCTGAGAGAGGCTGCAGTAATGCAATAAGAGGCGAGGGATCCTGGATCGGCGAACGGTACCTGTCACAGACACACGCCAATGGAATGCGAATGATTATGCAAACTAATGCAAAATGCAGGCATGCAACAATATATCCAGGTGGCTGCTGTGGAGATTCGGTGTCAACAGTCACTGATGAGAAGGAAACCCCGGTGTAAAACCACTGATCTGATCTGCTGAGAATAACCATCTGATAGGATCGAGATCAAAATTCTGCTCTGTCAAGAGTAAGTGCCTGATAATAAGAACCCGGGCTGCAAGATCAAGGAATATCTGTTGATGAAGTCTTCAGACCCCCAAATCAAAAATCCGCCCTCTCAAGAACAAACACACAGCTGCTGATGAGACCCTCAGATCCCAAATCAAAAGTCTGCCCCATCTAGGACAAACCTCCGATAACAATATCCTGATGGAAACCTGCTCTATCAGGACCAGACATATACCCGATGATAAAATCCTCTGATCAAAAACTCGCTCTGTCAAGAACAGTCAAATCTGTAATTGAGAACCCAACATAACTGATTCGCTGTCGAGAAAACCAGGTAGTCTGGAGGTATAAGTTTCCTGCAATATCCCAATCCCACTCACAGGTATGGACCTAATCCACGGACAAAGGTACGGCATCCTATGCGGTTATCAGCGTCACAGACTTTCATGAGTGACAATACGATTCCCAGAAGGAGTGGCATCGTCAAGTCATGAAGAGGCCTCTCTTAGCTGACTTCCAAATGATCGGTCCCCAGAGTCGACAACCCTCACGTCTGGACTCCCCTCAGATCCTCAGGACCAGAAAGGAGCACCTCTGCAAGAATCTCGTCTGAGCGCAGATTTTCGTAGGGAACTGTGCCTTCTCAGCAGACAGGTTCGTCTACTACTTCTCCGCAACTATATCTAGGTGTGTACTCAAGCCCAGGTCCGGCTTCTCACTCACAGTAACATCCCTCTCCCACAGCAGCACAGATAATCATATCGATTTGGAAATAAAATGCGGGAAATAAAATGCGGGAAGTAAAATGCGGGAAGTAAAAATGCGGTAAATAAACGCAACCCAACAAGCAAACACCCAAACGATAGGATTGACTCTCATAGGGAACCGGAGAACCAGAGATTCTGGGTTCGGTCCCCAGCAGAGTCGCCAGCTGTCGCTTGCGCGAAAATAAGGTGCCGGCATGACAGAAGAGTCGCCACCTTTCGTTATTTATCCCTCAGAGCGGGAAAGGAAACGATCGGAAAAACCTGACGAATAAGGGTAAGACAAGGTCGTCGCAACCATTGTCTGGGTTCGGGAGTCGGTTACGCAAGGGGAAGGTATTAGCACCCCTCACGTCCGTCGTACTCGACGAGATCCTCGCTTGTTTGTTTACTTGGACGGGTTGGTTATAATCTATCTACCTATCAAGGCTGGCTGAAAGAGAAAAGAAAGTGACTCGGCAAAGCGTCGCACTTTATGCCTACGTATTCTCATCAGAGAATGAGAAATCAGAGTCAACGTAGTTCGGCCTACGAAAGATTATGGGGGAAAGGTTGCTCGCTAGGATATCGCATCCTATGCCTACGTACTTTCATCTGGTATGAAAGATCAGGCAAACGTAGTTCGGGAAACTACGGGTTATCTCCTAAAAGAAGTGTTTTTTATTGTGTTTGCGATTTCAACCGCACTAGAGACTATGACCTGAGAGAGAATGCGTCCTTTCTCAGATAGCTTAAGGCTCGTAACGTACGAAAGAAATCATTCATGATTACTGTATCTTAAACTGCTTTAAGATGAGAAGAGAACAGGCCCAACTAGGAGGGAGACTATCAAGTCCTACTGTTATCATGCCATGGATTCATCCTATGGTTGAGGTTTGAACAGGGAACTCCTAGATGTTGTCATGCATAGGTTTCGACCTAACAGTCTATCATCAAATCCTTATCAGAGGAAATGAGAGTCCTAAGGGATCATGTCAATGATACACCAAAACAGACAAAAGCATCAGCTTTAACAGTAAAATGCATGCAATGCAAGTGAGGGAGGAAAGGTGTGTGGGGCTTCAGCCTCCACAAGCTCGTCTCGACCTCAAGCCAGTCATGAAATAACAGTAATCATACTGAAAATAAACAACATGCTATCAAGCAATGGACAGATAAAGGAAATGAAGTGCCATCAGGAAAACAAAACACATGCTTGAGAAAGAAGCATCTACTCTCTAATCCTAACCCTGACACAGAATCCTGATCAAATATAATCAGAGCCCTAAAGCAAAACCTAACCAAAAGAAATCAATCCCAGTCTTCAAGCTTCAGAACAAGCTTACCAAAGAAAGGGAGCTAAGTAAGCAGACTCATAGTGTCTTCCTCAGGAAAGCACTAGGAGGTGTATACTCAGGAGTCATACCCTATGTGGCTCAACCACTGTGATCAGTTTATATTCCTTCTCAGGAGAAATTAAACTCACAAGCAGGCTCCAACATCACTGGATACTTAGGAAATCCTATCTGAACTAGTGGAACTAAATGAACAGACTCATAGGACCTTCCTCAGGAAAGTACTAGGAGGCTTCCACTTAGGAGTTGTATCCTATGTGGCTCCACAACTGTGATCAGTTTACATTCCTCCTCAGGAGAAATTAAACTCACAAGTTGGCTCCAACATCATTGGATACTTAAGAAATCCTATATAAACTAACGGAACTAAGTGAATAGACCCATAGGACCTTCCTCAGGAAAGTACTAGGAGGCTTCCACTTAGGAGTTGTATCCCATGTGGCTCAACAACTGTGATCAGTTTACATTCCTCCTCAGGAGAAATTAAACTCACAAGTTGGCTCCAACATCATTGGATACTTGATAAAGATGTGAGAAGAAAGAATGAAAGTCATTCATAGTGCCTTCCTCAGGAAAGTACCATGAACTTCCTTCAAATTTCAGGATCTCAAACCTCACAGACAGGGAACAAGCCAAGCTCTGGGTCTCTGGGTCTTGATCTACAATCTTCTCTTCATGATGCTCTCCAACAAGATCTCCAAGACAACACAAACCCCACAACAAATTCCCCAAAATAAACCCCAGAGATGAACAGATAACCACAGAATAGACAAAATCATCAGGCAACTTCAGAAAATACCTAAAAATACTAAACCAATGGGGAAAAATCTATCAATTATTCACAAGGGTCTACAACATCTACCCATAACATCCACATATGCCCCTACCCAAAAATCAAGAAAAAAACTATCTAAAGAAAATGAATTCTTTCACCTATGCACAACCTAAACCCTAATTAGGCACCCTAATTCTAACCTAACTAAACTAATCAAATTTTAATCTAAAAATCAAGAATTAAATCCTATGGGGAACTATGATTCAATATCTAATTGCACAAAAAAGAATGAATTAAAAAGACTAAAGGAAAGCCCTAAAAGAAATTCTACAAAATCATGATATCAAACTACATTATAAAAGCTATTTAAAAGAAAAATCTATTAAAAATATGAAAATAAAATAAAATGGAGATTTTATTTATCTATATTTTTCTAGACAGATTTATTAACATATAGAAAAAAGAAGAATTAAAAAATATTGAATTTTCTATTTTTTATGAATTTTTTAAAGTGCAAGAAAAATATTAAAAGAATTAAAAAATAAAAGAATTGAATAAAGGGGAGGGGGGTGAAAATAGTAATGCACGCTAGTTCAATTACAAGTGGGCCAGATATAGGGGGGGTGCGGATAGAATTCTGGATCCATCAAGCCCAGACGCTACTACTAATCCAAACGACAGCGTTTCACCCTTTTTAAAATTTCCCTCCGTTTTAATCTTCAAACCTGGACCGTTAGATTGGTTGAATGAGTCAACAATTGACCTGGATCCAACGATGGATAGCCATCGTCCCCAAATTATATCTAGGGTTTGTAGGTTTTGGCTTCCCATGCACGCGTGTTCTACCTCCTCGTTCTCACTCGTCCCTCAACCAATCACCACGATCCAAAGAGCAAAATCAACCCTCTCAATGCCCTCTACAAGATCATGGGCTCAGTTCCTCTTGAAAATCCCTCTACAACTAAAACCGATAACTAGAAGTTCTGGGCACCATGAATTGCACCTGAGATGAATACCAAGGAAACTTGCTAAAACTTACCCTATTGTAATCTATATGCCATGCTGAGCAATCTAAACACAAGAACCAGGATTATAGCGCCCTAAATCAAGAGTTCTATATCAAGACATTTTCACTGCCCTAACCCTAACATTCACTAATGGTTACAACAGATTGTGTACTTGATCTATTATCCTAACCTAGCCTTTCTAAACTAAAAACATACACTAACATGGCATAAATAGGAGTGCTCGAGTGGAACTTCATACCTTGAGTTCTTGGTGAAACAGCTATGAATTCTTGCACTTCAAGGCTTGCAATGCTTCAAAACTGATCCTTGTGATAGGTAGATCTTTCTGTATGCAAAAAACTTGATGGAGAAAGCTTGTATTATGAGGTCCAAATCTGATATAGATTCTTGCAACTTCAATGATACACCATCAAATCTCCATGGATGAGCCCCTGAACCTCCTTGCATACACTCACCAAGCTCACAGGATCATGAATGGAGAAGAAGAATGAGTTGATTTGCAGCTGTATGAGCAATTGTCTTCTTACTTGCACTTGAAGCTACAAGGAAATTCTCCACTTTTTCACTCTAGAGTCACCAACCCCTTGCAATAATGGACTCACTTCAATATATAGAGGATGGATGGAATGATCTAGAAGCTTTTGGAATGATCTTGGAGACTTCTAGAAACTTCAAGTATATCTCATGTTATGGCATTTTACTATCTCATGATATCTCCTTTAATCCCTCCTTAAACACTTCTGAAATTCTCATTCCATGAGTTATTGAAGAGAATATGAGCTCACATGCTGATTCCTTGCACTTCCCTTACATTCTACTATGGTACCTTAATATGCAAGTAATGAATTTCCAAAGTAAGTTCATTTTTAAGCCCTCAAACCAAAATTGTGGCTGAACCATTGTTTTCAAAATGACATTTCCAGTCAAAATGATATATTGGATGACCTATTTTGGATTCCTAGATCTCCCAAACCAATTTTCAAATTCAACTTTTTCAACTTATAAGCCATTTACAAGCCATTTGAACCACTTTTAAAAATTCATGCTATGAGCTTTTCCAACAATCCATGACCTTCTTTCTAGACTTAAAATCCCATTTTGAACAACTTTCATGTTTTGAGTTTTTTCATTTGAGGCTTGGAAATAGGAGATATGGCCTTTGCTTAAAAATGACCTATAATTGACAAATGACCAAAATACCCCTGTCTTGTTCAAACCATAAGTTGAGTTCCACAAATCCTATCAAGGACTTCTACCACTAAAATTAAAGCTAAGAAGATGCCCTCCAACCTTCATGTTGACCAAGAGATCATAGGAATCATCCTACTAGGGCAAAAGTTGTCTGCAAGTTGGGTAACTTTCAAGGACCCAGATTCACACACCTCAGCTGACCTGAAATTTGTCAAAACCATAACTTGAGCTCTGCAACTCCTATCAAGGACTTCCACCACTCAAATTAAAGCTAAGAACAAGCTCTACAACATTCATGTTGTGGGGAAGATGAGATATAAATCATATCTAGAGCTAAAACTGCCTGGAAGATAGGGATCAAATTAGGGTTTTTTCACTGACAATCCTCAGAAACCCTAACTCAAAACTTCTCAAACTCCTCAATCATGATGAGTTGGTCTAGGAATCACCTTTACAACATCTCTATGCATCATTCCATGATATCATGGCCCTTGGATTAGGTCTCAACCCTCTCCAAATCTTCAGTTATCCTAGGGTTGACCCAGTCAAAACCCTAATTCTACCATTCATGGTTGAATCCTCTGAACTCTTGCATAATGACTTCTCTGGACTTCATGATGGCTATCAAGACATCTCATAGTCTTTCTCAAAACATCAAGTTCATTCTCAAGGTCTCAGAATCATCTGAGGAACACCCACAACTCTCAAGCTATGAAGCACACAACCCTGGTTTCAACCCACTCCTCTGGGGATCTCTTGAACTTTCTGATGAAGGTATCAACTTTCAAACACTTAATGAATAAATAATTGTTGGTCAAATTTTGGGGTACAACAAAAAGCATCAGCTAAGTTTCTCCAAGACTGAATACAGTTCCTTTGTAGCTTCATATACCACATCAGGGATGCCCCAGATAAACTTTCTTGAAAGTAGTGAATCATTAATTTTTCTATGGCAACATAAGCAGTCATCTTTCGACAAAACATCATCAAATGGTATCTTTAACAACTAACACCCTTGTATACTTCAAAGACAGGCATCTTGAACTTTGGAGGAATAATTACGCCTGGAACTAGACATAGGTCATGAGCATCATGATCAGATGCATTAGCTTCTTTCATCATCTTCAACTGTTCCTAGAGATTACGAAATCCTTTCTCAATTGCTAAAAATCTAGGATCGTCCATCTTCATCTCAGTACGAACATTCGGAGGATTCGGTATACACTGCAAAAAATGCGAAACTCTTTCATCAACTTGAACAAACAGGTTGTCTTGTACAGGCTGAGGTTGTGTAGGACCATCCACTTGTTGAACATTGTCATCAGAGGGAAAATCAAATATCGGATTAATCCTCACTCTGAAATCAATCATGGAATCCATGTCCTTTGTTCTCTTTGCTATCCTTCAGTAATACTTCAAGCTTGGTCGGATGGTCAAGATGTCAGCTGACAAGACAAAGACAGAAAGCCGGATGAGGATGCAGCGGAGAAGAAACACATGCATATGCAAATGCTAAATGCGGGATGCTATGCAAGAAATGCAGAAATGGAGAATGAAAGGTTCTGTGGGACTCAAGTATTTATAAACGTTACAGAATACCAAAGGAAATTAATTTATTATTTTTTGATAAAGGATTACAAGTGAATATTCTTAAAAGATTCCAGACATAATAGCTAAATAAAAGCTAAATAAGTCCTAAGGAAGTCCTTCATCACACTTGTTGATTTGCTCTTCTAACTGGACTTTCTTGAACATAAGTTTTTTCCATGATCAACTTCTAAGGGTAGTCTGATAGAGGAAAATAAATCCTCCATCTCAATTTTCTTCTTGCTGGTAAGGAAGGAAGAAAGCCCCTGTTTACTTGGATCTTCAATATTGATGAAAGTCTTTTGAACTTCTATTGATCTTCAATGATAATGGAAGCCTTTTGTATTTGTCTTTTGAGTCTTCAATCAGTGCCCTTAACTTCCTTAGGTCATCCAAGTTAGGACTCTTAAAAGAATATATCAAAATATTTTCTTTTGTAATCCCTATTGGTTCTATAATGTTTATAAATAAACTCGGGATTCTGTGAAACCAATGCAATATTATGCTAAATGGATGCAACAAACACAAGTAAGCACGTAGAGACATAAAGATAAACAAACAAGGGAGACCCTAGGTTTGCAACGAGCATGGAGTAAGGGTATACCCATTCCCAAAGGATGTGGACTAAAGTTTAATTGTACCTGTAGAACAAGGTTCTAAGAAGGTGCCCAAAGTCATTAGTCCATCTTTCGGATATTATCAATTTCCCAATTACTCGGTGGTTAATAATATTATCAAGAAAACTTCATTTGAGTGTAGCATCGCGTAGCAACTATTTTGAGAGTACTCCCTCATAGTCCTCGCACTACATCCTAATAAAGGCCAAAGTGGGGTTAAGGTAATTACGGTCCTCAATATCATAGGCTTCGACATCGAAAATAGTGTATGTTTTCACGATTAAAACGCGTTCAACAGTACAACTTTCGAGAGGGCCTCAATTGAGCGTGATTTTCAAGTCAACTTGGTTGGGATTCAACCCCCTATAAGCCTCGTCGAACATATCACTATCCTATCTTAAGTTCACTCAAGTCCGGGTGTAGGACTTTGTCTCACCACTCAAAGATATCATCCCAAAAAGCAATAAAACGGATATACAAATAAGCAATTAAGCAAATATACATAATAAACAAGCATAATAAACAAGTTAGGGAAACCCACTGAAGAGACATCCCCAGTGAAGTCACCAATTCTGTTGCGGTGAAATTTGGATACCAAGCTATTGATGAGCTTGAATCTTAATTCATTTGCAACCGAACTTTAATTTGTCCAAACAAAGGGAAAAAGATTGAATTACCCACAATGCAATGCAAATGCAAATGTTTGAGAGTTATAGGTTCGGGGGTTGGTTAAACTTAGGGAAGGTGCTAACATCCTAAGCTTCTGTAGTACTCTACAGGAACCTCTTGTTTTATGTTTGTTTTATTGCTAAGGTTTATCTTCTTAAGGATGAAAGACCTACAGGTTTATTTCTAAGTATACTCGACAAGATATCGCATCTTGTGCCTACATATCCTGACGGGAGTGGAATCAGAGTATTTGTAGTTCCCCTAAAGGGTTTAAGGAGATCTTTGACTGTGGTCAAAGTTCCTAAAGGGATTAGGGTAGTTGATTAATTGATTTTAGGAGAAAAGATGAGTTGTCATTTTAAGGGAGATTACTTGATTTAACCACCACAACTTTGTAGGAAAATAGTCTTTGCATCGTCTTAAGAGAAGGGCTCAAGTACTCGGATTGTCAACAAGTACGCCTCTATCTCTCCTAAGGCAAAGTCCCTACATATTGATTGAATTTTTATGGGGTAGGAGTTTTATCTCGCTTAAGATGATTAACATCTTATTCTCTAATATGTTTGAATAGTTTGAATTGAGTTGTTGAATGTGTTTGTCTAAGTTGCAAAGATAAAAGGTCCTCCTTATGGGGTAGGATCTAAACTTAGAAGATCGACTTGAAAGGGATCAAGGATCAATGGGGAGTATGATGCAAATGAGATGCGTACGCACAATTTTTACGTTACACGCAGATTCTTCCTTTGGACGTGATGCAATGCGATAAAATAAATTGCGGTAAAGATAAATTACAGAATAATAAAGGCAGATAAATAAATGATTAAAAAAAGGATTAATGGGTTAATTAATTAGTTAGAGGGATTAAATGATTAGTTAACGAAAAGGGGATGTTTAGGCGTATGATTAAGTGTGGGTGAGTTTTGAGGGTTTACGGTGGAGCTACGATGTGAGGCGTCGGATGTGGATCTGTTGGAGATCATGTAGGTGCATTATATGGTGTGCTGTAAGGGTGTACGAGATGTGTGTGTGTGTGCAGATACAAGATTACATCATAAACAGAAATTGACAAAACCTAATCTACCCAAATCCCCCAAGTCCCCTCCCCTTTCTCCGTTGATTGCTCCGCGTCTCAAACTCGATCTTCCTCAACGTTCTCCTTCATCTTTCCCTCTCAGCTTTCCGTCGATCCTTCTTCATCTTCTTTCGCTTGCTCTCTCCTGTAAACCCTAAAAAACAAACAAACTCAAACAAAATATTAGAACCAAACAGAGAAACAATATTAGGGCAGTGCGAACGGCGAAAGGGGTTTTAAAGGGTGATTCGCGGCGGTGACTTCTGGATGGTCTCGTGGTGGAGTCTGGATTTGCAATGAAGGGCATGGACGGGAAGGAGTGGTTCGCTGCTGACATTCGGAACGTTGTAAACAAGATAAGTTCCTCTTTTGGTTTACAAATTAGGGTTGATTTGGGATTTTGGGGTTTATGTGATGAACTGTTGTGTGTCGTTCTCGTTTATGTGAATCCCCTTTTTTCTTTTTTTCTGTCCTCTCTGCTATGATGCCTTTTTATAGACTTCTCATATAACTGCTATAATTTGAATCGATTCCTGCTTTGGAAATGAATTACTGTTGCTGATCTTGTGTGACTAGATGTTGAAGACTTTCCATTCTCGATCAAACATGTGGGTGGATGTTTTTGGAAATAACTTGAAAGTGTTTGGAATATGTTTTTGGGAATGAATCTGAGAGTTAATTATGTTAATGTTATTTCTTTTCTGGTCCGGATATATTCTGAATTTGTTCTAAGTTACTCAAATCGAATTGATTTCTCTTGGAATGTTTGAATTAATGCTCCATTATTGCTCTTGTTCAGGTTATTCAGGCAACTCAAGGATATCAATAGCAGTTAATGCCGCACAAAAGGATACGGGAAAAAAAAACGTCGATTCAAACAACTTAGGTTTGGCACTAGGACCACAGCTTCAGTATCACTCCTATTTGACTAATTTGATCCGTATGCTCTCAATGTTACAGGTGGGGATAACAAACTTGGTGGTTTGGAAGACTCCCGCCTGGGCCTGAACATTAGTATCGAATCAACACTTCATCTGCTTTGGTGAGTCTCTCCTCAAATGATTTATCACCGTTTCCACTATTTTGAAATGAAATTTCTTGACTCTTGGAAATGCTTGTCTTCTTTGTGATGCAGGACTGATCTTGTTGTCACTAAATGATATTTGGTGAACCTGCCGTGAAATGGATGTCATAGTGTGACACTTCTAGTTAAGGGAATTGCGGTCAGCTTGAGCTTCTATCCTTTCCATGGTGCATTGGGTCAAGGCCGTATTCGAGACTTCATACGTATTTCAAATCCTGACATCTGCTTCCACTGCTGCTTTATAAGGCAGCTTTTGGAGTTCTTGACAGTTTAATTCATTTTAAAAAAGATTGATCATGTATGATGTTGTCAATATGGTGATGCCATACTGCTGTTTTTAGAATTCCTTTTGCAGGTTGTTCTATCCTCTTTCCATGCTTCAAATCTCCCAATTTTAAATGTAATTAATATGTCAGAAATAGTTTTGGAAAGACCTTGATTCACATATATTTTTCATCTTATCCTGAACACGTTTGATGGCGAATGGATTATGTCGGTAATAGTAATACAGTCGTGAATGAGTTTCTATTTAAGTGTGATTGTGTTGGAGGTACACGGAGAAGTCGACAGTAATTTCAATTCCAAAAAGTTTGGAATAAAATTTTGACAATTATTATGTACATGCCTTGTATAATCATATTTCTCTTATACGATGATCTTCGACGTTGGTTGAGCAGGTACAAAGTCTGCTACCGATTGTCACAAAGTGTATCACCTTCGTCCTGAAGCTTCCGATCGCTAATAAAGAAGTTCAAATAGTTAAGTTAGCGTTCGACACTTTCCTGCGTGAGTTCTAGTTGGTCTTGTGGTAGCTTCCAGTTTTCAGAAGGTAGACATGGGCCTCTCGTATGTTCAAGAGAAGGTATCATAACGGCTCTAGAATCTACTTGATCTGGGCAAACATTCTTGGTCTCAATCTTCTGTGGGTTTGTTCTTGAAGGGGAAACTCACAGTAGTATAGCAGTGATGGTAGACACATCAAACATCTTGGCTCGGCATGAAGAGAAAACTTGGGACTTAAATCTAGGCGTTGTTAGCACTGTTCTTCATGGAGTTTCTTTTGAAACTTGGATGTCTGACCTTTTTGTAGAAATATAACGTAATTATCTTTGTAATCATAAATTTCTATTGCCTTGCATTTGTATTGAGATTTTGGGATATGTAATGATAATGAAACCTCATGTCTTGTAAATGGCTTGAAAAAACTTGAGCACACCGAATTGGCGCTCGAAATACTTCAAAATTTCGATTCTAGCATATACTTTTATGAAAGAAAAGAAACCCTTGAATCTTAATCTTAAAGTAATTTGCTTTGTGATCTCGAAATCTTTATGTAGAAATATGAATCTTCTGATTGAACGTCTTAATAGTGAACTCACAAGTCCATTTTTTGATCCCTGAAAGAAAATGCGCTTGCAAGGATATTTGTATTAAACATTTAAATGGCCTGGGGTCTCCTTGGATAATTTTGAGCTACTGAACATCCAACTCGTGAAAGAATGATGACTTTGAATATTGAAGCACGAATTTCATGTTAAACCTTGATGAAATTAATGAGGAGTCTTAAAAATAATGAAACTCACACAATCAAAAACTTGGATAATGATGAACCCGATATATGAACCAAGCAGATGTGACTTGCAATCTCTTTTGGCGCAAAAACCAAAACTAGTCTTTGAATGATTGTACTCATCGCTACTGAAAGGAATGATCTAATCTATGTCTGAGATCGTTGCGCCTGCACAAACCGGTTAGTCATAATAGATGTGCACACAAAAGTAAAAAAGATATCGTACAAGAAAGAGAAAAAACAAAGGGGTGGGATCTTAAGATCAAAAATTAGGGTGTGACACTAGTCTCTGTTTTATTTAGTTTTTGTTTTAGAACTCGTTAAGTTTTGTTTTATCTTTTTCCTTTCCTTTTGGATAAAATAAAATTGCGGTGATGACTCTTGCATTTTTGAGTTAAGTTAGTCTATAGCTTACACTCACAAATTTCTCTGCTACAGAAAAGTGGCGAATCTGCTGGGGATTCTATGGTTCCTAGTGGGTTTAGCCTTATTAAGTTGACTTGAGATCCCTCGCTCAGTCGACGCCCCTTTGGGATTACTGATGTCTTACGAGTAGTCGTATTTGCCATTATTTTTTCCGACCTGGGAGCTTGAGAAGCTGAGGACCTTAGAACCCTTTAACCCATCTTGGCCTTATTAGGACGTGGTGCGGTGTCTATTCAGGTGTAGACTTGAATTAGTTGTTACATAATACCACACTCAGACGAGTTTCTCTTGAGAATATTGCTGGCCAACGAGTAGTCTTTTAAGCCGATAATATCCAAAATACGAAATTATGACTCTGAGAACTTTTTAGAACCTTGTTCTATAAGTGATGATATAACCTTAGTACATATCATTGTGGGTTGGTTCTTACCTTTGTCCCCATGATCGTGCCGAACCTTTGAACCTGTGTGCTTTTTGTGATCTTGTTTGTGGGTGTTGCATCTTGTACTCATGCATTCATGGACATTTTGTTTCAAAATTTTTAAGGATCTCAGAGATTTTCCTTTGCAAACATCGTAGATATTTTAATTATGGATATTGGAAGGAGAAACACACAGAAGTACGGTTTTCAAGCTCCCGATCTTAAAGATTTGAGAAAGCTAGTGTCCTTGGTAGTTGATCGTGCAGGCTTTAGATCACGTCATGGGATACTTCTATTTGTTCTTTCTACCAACATTGAAGACAAAATTTTGAACGCCCTTGTGCAATTCTATCATCTTGTCTACCGATGCTTTACTTTTCCTGATTATCAGCTAACACCAACCTTGGAGGAGTATGCTTATGTGTTGGGTATACCAGTTTCTGATAAGGTTCTTTATACTGATTTAGAGGAAGTTCTAAAGCCCCAAGATATTGCTGCAGCCACCCATTTGACGAGATGCTAATCTGATGGTTAAGGGAGGCATCGAGGGTTTGACTTCTAAATTATTGATTGGGAAAGCCACTTTGTTTGCTAACGGTGGTAGCACATTGACATTTGAGGATATATTTGCTTTTCTTATCTATGGACTAGTCTTATTCCATAATGTTGACAACTTTGTGGATGTTAACGATATAAGGATTTTCTTAATTGGGAATCATGTTTCGACTTTACTTGGTGACACCTATTTCTCCATCCACAATAGGACTTCTAAGGGGAACGGTACCATTGTTTATTGCACACCTCTGCTGTACAAGTGGTTTTATTTCGCACTTGCCACATTCGTCTTCTTTTAGAGAGAACAATAATTGTTTAGGTGGTCTCAGAGGATCATGTCCCTTACTCATGCTGACATTACTTGGTTTTCTTCTGTTTATGAGAATGCCCAGATTATTGATAGTCGTGGGGAATTCTCCAATGCTCCTCTTCTTGGAACACAAGGTGTAATTAACTACAACCCGAGTTTAGCTCACCGTCAGCTTGGTTATATGTTGAAGGATAAGCCTAAAAATATTCTATTAGAGGGCTTATTTTTCCAAGGAGGGGATGATTCTCTTGGTTTAAAAGAAGAATGGCTTATGCTTGGACTAAGATTCATAGGATGGGTAAAAGAGAGCTTGGAAGACAAGTTTGCATTGCCTTGGAACCTTACACGCTTTAGGTGAAGAAGAGAGCAAAGGAGCTCAAAATTCCTTATCCTTTTGAGAAACCTATGACTATAATGGTCGCTACACCACTCGTTGTTTCTTCTGATGATGTGAAGACATATCAAGATATTTTGGCTAAGATGAAGCAAGAGAAAGAGATGTGGGAAAGTAAGTTTCATGCTTCTGACAAGGAGAAGATGGAATTGCAAAAGCAGATAAAGGAAAAAGATGACTTGATTGAGTTGCTTGAGCGACGTGATGTGAAGATACATGGAGAGGATTTATTTTCCTATACTAATTTATCATCATCACATCCTCCTACTTTCGGTTCTTTGAAAGGTGTTGTGGATCAGCTCGTGTTAGAGAAGACCTCCATGAAGGACAACTATGAGAGAGATTAAGAGGCTCCGAAGGAAGTATCAGCTTGGATCATCATTAGATGCTCTTTATAATCCTTAGGATCTAGCTTTTTTATTGAGTTTTGATCTTCTATAACTTGTAACTCCAAGTGTAGCTTTTTCCAATATTCAATGAAATGAGATGTTTATCAGTATTTCAAAAATTGTTATTTCTTTACGATGTTTGTAATTGCTTTATATCTTAAGGATCCTTAAAAACTAAATGAAACATTTGCACCTTGTGCATTGTGTTTTTTCCTTTTCCAGGTGCCTTATTGTTTCTTTTGGTCTTCGTTCAGCCAAGTTGTCACATCACTACAACACTCGGGCTAATCTTAAGAAAAATATGGATCAATTGCAACAAGAGAACCGTGAAATACGTAAAGAGGTATCAACTCTGAAAGATAGTGTGGAAAGACTCACTGCTGTGAGGGAAGCTTTGGTGGCTACACAGAATCAGCCACCACCACCACCTCCTCCTTCTCCTGTGCAGAGGACTGTGATTTCTGAGATCATATCAATGCCCATTTCTATAGCCCTGGTTAATGCTTATCAATATCATATTCCTCCTGGATTCCCTTGGGGCATGCCTCTCAATTTTGTGCTAGAGGGATATTAACCTCATGCTTCTGAAGGTCCAAGAGTTCCTGTTGTTATGACTGTACTACCTCTTGTGGTTAATGTTGTTCCTAATGCTGAAATTTCAGTTGTTCCTAATACTATACCTATACCACTACCCGTAGTTCACACTACGCCTTATGCTGAAGAGAAAATTTTCAACACTGCTCCGAGTGAGAGTTTGGATGATCGTATCAATGATTTTTAAGATCAGTTTGCTGAGATGCAGAAATAAAATCAGGGCTTTAAGAGGAAAAGAGTTATTTGGAAATAACGCTCACGAGCTTTGCTTTGTCCTAAATGCAAAGATTCCTGCCAAGTTTAAGGTTTCGGATTTTGAGAAACTCAAAGGGAACACTTGCCCACAAAGCCATTTGGTCATGTATGCCAGAAAAATGTCCATCCATATTGACAACCATCAGTTGTTGATTCATTATTTCCAAGATAGTCTTACCGATGCTGCACTGAAGTGGTACATGGGACTTGATAGATCCCAAATCAAGACATTCAATGATCTCAGAGAAGCTTTTATCTGTCAGTATAAGTATAATTTGGATATGGTTCCAGACCGTGATCAGCTCCATGCGATGTCTCAGAAAGAAAAGGAAACTTTTAAAGAGTACGCACAGAGATGGCGCGAGATTGTAGCTCAGATAAACCCTTCGCTTGAAGAGAAAGAGATGACCAAAATATTCCTGAAGACTTTGGGTCCATTTTATTATGAAAAGATATTTATGAGTGCTCCTAGTGATTTTAAGGAGATGGTTAATATGGGAATGAGATTAGAGGAAGCTGTCTGTGAGGGACGTCTGACAAAAGAAGTGAAAATTCTGGCAGGCACACGATGGATGTTATTCCCAAAGTTATAACATCCACTGTGACATTGACTACTGCACTAACTATTTAGACTGTAAATGAAAGCAGTAAATAACACAACAATTGTTCACCCAGTTTAGTGTCAACAACACTTCCATCTGGGGGCTACCAAGCCAGGGAGGAATTTCACTATTAGCAGAATCAATTCAAAGTCAAACCACCAATTTGCACTTCTCACTTAATCTCTACCCAATGACACTTCAACCTAGAGACACTCTAGACCTGAGTATACCCACTCACTCCCCCTCAATCACACAACAGTGATATTAAACCATTACAGAAATCAATATGAAGCGACACTTCATACAAACCTTGATCTTGCTTCACAACTTTGATCAAGGAACTCACACACTCTTACTTCACAGCTTTGAGTGAGACACAACCTAGAATCTACCTAACCAAAGCAATCATCAACCAGACAATTAATTGGATTACAAGTATTCCTAAACAGACTTTACACGTGATGACTAGCCTTCTTCACTTACCAAGGACTCTCTAACTTGCACTCTCTAATCTTCTTTCAAGAGCTTCTCTTCAAAATTGCTCCTTCTGATATTTATAGTTGCTTCAGTCCTTTGGGCCTTGGTGCATAAATTAGGTTTTATCCATAATAAAACCTCTCTTCAGTATTCTGCACGCTTGCCACTTTAATCAGGTACATATTAGTTCCCCTAGGGCTTCTAAAATGTCTCTTGCATTCCAGCTTGAGCTTCTGATTTGTTTCCTGAGTTCTAGCTACCAGAATAACAAACCTGCGTTTGATGTCATACGCCCTATGTCATAACATTGAGTATGACATCCAGCTTAACTTATAGTTAGCTGAGTTAACTTACCCTGCACAATCCATATTATGAATGTATCAACATCAGATATGACATTCATACATACACTAATGTTTTTCCACAAAATGCAGCCAATCAAGAGCACTTACAAACTCCCCCTTTGGCAAATTTTTTGCTAAAACACTCTGTACTTACACCAGAGATTTACACACAACAGAAGACTTAACATATGTCCTGTCATACAGGTAAGTCACTTGCTGCTCAAGCTCTCAGAGTCCTCACAGTTGGCTTTCAACCCTGCTAAAACTCACCTTGTTAGCCATCTGTTAGTTATCACTACAGATGTCACTCTTTGCTGAGTGAGTAACACATAGAGTTACTCCCCCTCAACTGATGCAACTCACCAGCTGAACACTTTACCTGCACATCGTGCAGTCATACAGACATCCAGTCTAATCTGGATGTTATGACATTCAGCATAGTCTTCTAATGTCACACACCTGTGCTGCTCCCCCTGAAGGGATGCACACTGCTCTCATTCTGCTTACACCTTGCAGACACATATATGGTTAGCATCCTAGTTATACCATACAACCCTACTCAACCTAGGCATTCATATATAGCCTCAGCTCAATACTATACTAACAACACTAATCAGTTGTTATCACACATATCTTCAGCAGCGCCTGCAAGCATGCAAGTATGATTATGTCATATATGCACAATGGTACATATGCTCTAGCTAGTCTTCAACCTGTTCTCCCACCTGCTGTACCTGCTGTTTTCTATCATGCTCTCCCCCTTTTTAGCCATAAATTAAGATCCAAATAAATACTTAGCATAGATCAAAAGTTGTAGGAACAGACAATTGTTAGGGGTACATTAAACAAATTGCTCAGTCAGAGCATCACAGAATTCAGTTCTTACAAAAATCACACATAACTCCGACCAAACCTAATCAAGAAATAGCATCTCATCTTCCCTATCAGCTCAGCATCCATCCACCTGAGCTCCACAGCAGTCAATCAGATCATTACTCTTCCTCCTCAGAGGCAGAACTAGAGCCAATGTCATTGACACTAGTTGAGACATTCTTATCAGACTCTTCACCTGACATACTCCCACCATCCAACTCAGCTGTATTTCTTTCAAGGCTTTGAATAAAGGATTCTAGCTTGATTTTTCTAGCATTAGCTGAGCTAATGGTGTCTCCCAAGTCCCTACATGTTTTCTTCAACTCAGCAATTATTATCTCTTTAGAGATGTTAGCCTTTTCATTAGAGGTGAAAACCATATCAGGAACATGTCTTCCTACAAAGAGTTTAAAGTGCAGAGATAGTGGAGACTCCCTCTTGCTTACAATATCACTTGGATTTAGGATCCCCGGGTGTTGGTTTAGGATGATCTCACACATGAGGGAGGGAAAAGCAATAGGCAGTTTGATAGCACTGGTTGTGGAGTGCTTAACAGTTTGCTCAAAGATGTACAGTCCAAAATCAAGGTTGACTTTGGTAATTATGGCATGTATGATTTTTCCCAGTCCAACAACAATAGTAGATGTATGGTTAGTAGGCACCCAATTTGTCGATCCAATTTTATGCAGAATGACATATTTTACACTGAGCAGTGCTGCAGACAGCTTCCCTTTGGATTGCCATGTGGTGACTTGATTAGCAGTAATGATCTTGCACACCTGATTGTCTGGAGTAGCTAATTCTGTTGTACCATCATTTGCCCGTCCCAGATATTTGTTGATCACATCAGGAGAGAATTGCACACATTTTCCTCTGACAAACACCTTCATGAACTCCTTGATTTTTCTGTTTGTGATTGAATCAGGTATGTTTACGATAAACTCCTTTACCAGCCCGTCGTATCATTTTGACAATCCAGAGACTATTTTGATCAATCCAGCCTTGATGATGAGTTCCATTACCTCCATGATCTCCAAGGCATCCTTCCCTAGTTCTCTCTCAAGAGCTATTCTCCTTTGATAGACATATCTCCATTTGGTTACACTATGAATGGAGTGGAAGGAGATGTTGTCTAGAGGTGCAATTGGCATAGGTTTAACAGTTTTATTACCTAGTGATTTCTTTAAATTGGATATGTTAAGGACATCTCTTACAACATCACTATCAGACTCAGTATTACTGTCAGTGACTTTCCTCTTCTTGGATGCATCTGATGCTTTGGAGGGGCCTTCAGGAGTCCTTTTCCTCTGATTTTTGGGAGAAATCCCTTTAACTCCAGCTTTGCTTTTCTTGTTCCCTAGTTTCCTGCCTATCCCTGGAACAACCTTCTTGATGAGTTCATCATCTGATGAAACATCTATGACATGTTCGCCTTTGTTTGAAGCTTCATTCATCTTTTCCTTATTGTCAGTGCTTTTGGTTTCACCATCATGTTGACCAGCACCCTGATTTCCTTCCTGTACCACATAGTCTGCTAGAGCTTCTAGTTTTTCTATGTTAGGGTTCGCCTTATCAGAGGAAAACTCAGAGTTGTTCTTATGATTATCATTGGCTACTGGGGATGGATCAACCCTAGCCAGAGGAATGGTGATTCCATGTACATTGCGTCCTTCATGGAGGATTTTTGAAACCAGTTCATCGACAAACCTGTCATTGTAGTTGTCCATGGATGGTTCGGAATCCGTACCTTCTTGGTTTGCATGTGAGGGAGCCGATGCTTTGTCTTCACTGCCTCTTCCAAAAACCATATTGACAGGAATGGCATCCATGATGTCCTCCAGTGATATGCTCTCGTGCTGAGTAGCTTCATGCCTGGTAGGAATGGGAATTTGTTGCTGAGACATTGATGGTGACTTGGGTTGGAAAGAGGGTTTTTTGTGGTGTATGAGAGAGGTATGCAAGGAAACAACTTGATCTGGGTAGCCACAGAGGTAATCGGATAGTGTAAGGGGGCTAGAGGGGCCAGCTTGTAGTGGTGGAGGGAACTTAACATTTTGACCAATCAGAATCTGATTAATTTTCAAAATGTAATTCCCTATTAATTTCTATAATTTCGTATTACACCACATTCCCAGGATGCTTTTCTCATTTTCACTAGCCCTTTGTGTGTCAGAGTCCCTAAGCTCCACACTCTCTCCTCCAGAGTGAAGTTGGCCATTACTATGCATTGTTCTATTGAGGATTGGGTTTACAATGTTGTTACTCTGGATGTCACAATACAGAGTCATAACATTCTGAGTGACATTGCCCTTCTTATGCTGACCATTTGCCATGGACTTCATAAGCTTCCAGTATACCAGATCCAGGTTTCTTTAATGATCATCCTTAGAATGTCTTTTCATGGCTTGCCTATCATAACCTGTTGTTCTGTCCAGAGGAACCTTATAAGTTCCACTTACTGATCTTTGGTTATGGCCTTCCTTATTCTTTGAGGATGTTTGCCTTTGTCCAAGTTCATATGACCTCTCTTCTCTTTATTGATCAGTCTCGGTAGGTTACTTCTGGACTCCCACAGGTAACAGTTATTCTTGGATCTAGAACCCCTCATTTCCTCCTTACCCTCTTCATTGAGAACCACACACTTGTCTTTGGAAAACTGGACTTTGAAGCCTTGATCACATAGTTGACTTATGCTTATTAGGTTGACAATTAGTCCTTTAACTAGCAAGACATTCTTCAATTTTGGAACATTAGGACTATCAAGTTGTCCAAGCCCTATGATTTCTCCTCTAGCTCCATCCCCAAAGGTTACATGACTAGTTGCATGAGGTCTGTTGTTAACCAAGTGGTCCTCAATTCCAGTCATATGTCTGGAACAACCACTGTCAAAGTACCAATCCTCTTTGGTTGGCATCCTTAGGAAAGTGTAAGCTGCTAGTGCAATAGTTTTGGCAACCCATTGTCTTTTCTTGTAAGGAAACTCCTTCTTGGGTTTGGCCTGATGATACCTCTTGTCATGATGCTGCCATTTTCCATGATGCTTATGCTGCCATTTTCCATGATGTTGCATTTTGCCATATGTGCCCTGATTGGTTTCCCTTTGGCTAGGAAATCCATGCATCCAGAAGCACACAGCTTGAATATGCCC
The DNA here is from genome assembly GCA_963859935.3 of Lathyrus sativus. Taxonomy (NCBI): domain Eukaryota; kingdom Viridiplantae; phylum Streptophyta; class Magnoliopsida; order Fabales; family Fabaceae; genus Lathyrus; species Lathyrus sativus. Next base: position 279,337,841 of record OZ012739.1, read on the forward strand.
AAGTTTTCCACAGTGGTAGCATCTATGCCCTTAGAATTGTCTCTTGACTTGGTTCCAATTTCTGTGTGGAGGATGTTGTAACTTTGACTGTGACATCCTTTGTAACTTTTGAATCTCAGGCTGTAACCTCTTGAGTTTCAAGATAGGCTTTTGTTTCTCAACAAATCCTAGACCAGACCGATTTCCTGCAGTCTGACTACTCTGAAGGGTTTCTTCTAGGGTATCAGTCCCAGAGTTTAGCATCCTTATGGATTTGGCCATTTGATCCTTTTGACCTTTCAACTCATTTACCTCTCCTCTGAGTGTGTCTATTGTGGCCAGATGCTCTCTCTTTTCATCTTCTAACTCCTTGATGATTTTCTTCTGATACTCTCCTTGCTGATACAGTTCTGTACTTCTGATGTGATGCTTTTGATATGAGGCTGCAAGCTTCTCATATGTCAACTCTTCTTCACTTGAGTCACCATCAAATATACACACACTGTTAAGAATAATGACATGTTTGGAAGATTCTCCTTCTGAACCACTTTCTGAATCTTCGTCAGACCAAGTGACAGTTAGGCTTTTTCCCTTCTTCTTGAGGTATGTTGGGCATTCCTTTCTAATGTGTCCATATCCCTCACACTCATGGCCCTATGCACCTTTGCCTTGGCTGACTTTATCTTCATATTTCTCTTTGTCAGCTGTCATGCTTTTGGAATAAGTCTTAGCACCTATCCTTTTGACCAGTTTGTTGAACTGTTTTCCAAGCAAGGCAATTGCTTCAGACAGATTCTCTTCTTTTTCATCATCTGAGTCATCAGCAGTGTTTGAGACAAGAGCTATACTTTTTCTCTTTTTCTCCACAACATGATCACACATTCCCATCTCAAAGGTTTGGAGAGAACCAATGAGTTCATCCACCTTCATGTGGCATATGTCTTGAGCTTCTTCAATGGCTGTCACTTTCATAGCAAACCTTTTAGGTAATGACTTCCTTACAAGTTTCTCATCAGTCATCTTTTCTCCCAAAGCTCCTGAGGTGTTTGCTAGCTCAAGAACATTCATGTAAAACTCATGAATGGTCTCATCTTCCTTCATTCTTAGACTTTAAAATTTTGTGGTCAGCATTTGAAGTCTAGACATTTTGACCTTGGAAGTTCCCTCATGAGTGGTTTTGAGAGTGTCCCAAACATCCTTTGCTAGTTCACAGTGGTGGACCAGTCTGAAGATGTTTTTGTCTATACCATTGAAGAGTGCATTCAATGCTTTAGAGTTTCCAAGAGCCAATACCTCTTGCTCTTTGGTCCATTCTTCTTCAGCAATTTGCACAGATGCTCCATCCTTGTCAGTCTTCACAGGATGTTCCCATCCACAGTTTGCAGCTCTCCAAGCTTTGCTGTCTAAGGATATTAGGAAGGCAATCATCCTAGGCTCCCAATAGTCATAATTAGAGCCATCTAGAATTGGAGGTCTATTGGTGAATCCTATATCTTTATCCATAGTACCAGAATTTTATTTCCCTAGATCTCACCCAGAATAAATAGGCAGGGTGCCTGCTCTGATACCAATTGAAAATTTTGGCAGGCACATGATGGATGTTATTCCCAAAGTTATAACATCCACTATGACATTGACTACTGCACTAACTATTCAGACTGTAAATGAAAGCAGTAAATAACACAGCAATTGTCCACCCAGTTCAGTGTCAACAACACTTACATCTGGGGGCTACCAAGCCAGGGAGGAATTTCACTATTAGCAGAATTAATTCAAAGTCAAACCACCAGTTTACACTTCTCACTTAATCTCTATCCAATGACACTTCAACCTAGAGACACTCTAGACCTGAGTATACTCACTCACTCCCCCTCAATCACACAACAGTGATATTAAACTATTACAGAAATCAATATGAAGAGACACTTCATACAAACCTTGATCTTGCTTCACAGCTTTGATCAAGGAACTCACACACTCTTGGTTCTTAACTAGACAATTACTTGGATTACAAGTATTCCTAAACAGACTTTACACGTGAAGATTAGCCTTCTTCACTTACCAAGCACTCTCTAATTCGCACTCTCTAATCTTCTGTCAAGAGCTGCTCTTCAGAATTGCTTCTTCTGATATTTATAGTCGCTTCAGTCCTTTGGGCCTTGGTGCATAAATTAGGTTTTATCCATAATAAAACCTCTCTTCAGTATTCTGCACGCTTGCCACTTTAATCAGGTACATATTAGTTCCCCTAGGGCTTCTAAAATGTCTCCTGCATTCCAGCTTGAGCTTCTGATTTGTTTCTTGAGTTCTAGCTACCAGAATAACAAACATACGCTTGATGTCATACGACCTATGTCATAACATTGAGTATGACATCCAGCTTAACTTATAGTTAGCTGAGTTAACTTACCCTGCACTGTCCATATTATGAATGTATCAACATCAGACATGACATTCATACATACACTAATGTTTTGCCATAAAATGCAGCCAATCAAGAGCACTTACAAAAAGGTAGTCCTAAAAGTGCGAAGAAATTTGGTGCTAGTTTTTCTAAAGAAAAGGACGGAGAGACCAATGCCATATCTCAAGAGAGGTCCATAAGACACATGGTCGTAAAGCAACATGTAACTTCTGTCACGCCCATCATTAGAGCCGCTTTTGCCGCTCAAGCTGCTTCAATTTATCAACCACGGTTCCAATAAGGCACAACAAAATAATCACCAAAGTCGTGTCCATAAGAAAGTGAAATATGATCCCATTCTGATGTTGTAAGTTGAATTATTTCTGGCTTTGATAAGGAAGAATTTGGTTTAGACTCGTGATCCGCCGGATGTTCCTGCAGATATTCCATGGTGGTATAAGCCAGAGGCCCATTGTGCATTTCATCAGGGCACCCCTTGGCATGATATTGAAAATTGTTATCCCTTGAAATATAAAGTAGCAAAGCTTGTAAGAAGTGGTATTCTGTCTTTTGAAGACACCAATCCCAATGTGCAATCAAATTCGTTGCTTAAGCATGGTAACACAACTGTCGATATGGTTCAAGGCTGTCCTGGTACATTCCGTACTTTTGCTACAGCTATAATTCTTGAAGATGACTCTAAAGATTACATCTCAGAAGGTTTTGAAGATGATTTCATTCTTGCTCAAGACTGGAAGTCTTATTTGGAAGATTCTGGATACGGTTCTGAGACAGAAGATGTATATCTACACTTTTACTCCCCTCGGTCGAGGCTTAAGGAACCTGAGTATGAAGTCAGCGCCATCATTGAAGATGGTTAAGAGGAGGAAAATCCCAACTCTGTGACGCGTGAATTGATATGCCAGAATTGGATCGCTGTTGACATTCCTACTGTTGTTCATGTTTTAAAGTAATTTATTTTTGTTTCTTTTAAAAATCCTTTCACTCTGGACAAGGTGAAAGTGAATTTTTTGGGGACTTTGTTTCGACTTTTATCATCATCAACAAAATTTTATTTCTGTTTATCCATATTTTTTTTCCCTTTTTGCTTTATTTCTGAAAAAATATAACATAAAGAACCAAAAAATGATAATTTGATAATCACTCTTGTCTGCATAATATTTGCACTTCTTGTTCATTTTCTAAAATCAAACATAAATCATTGTGCAAATTGTTTATTAAATCCATTGAAAATAATGACCCTATGCCCTCTCCCAACTTTGAGTTCCCTGTGTTTGAAGCGAAAGAAGAGGATGTTGAAGAAATTCTAGATGAAATTTCTCAATTGCTTGAGCACGAGGAAAAGACCATTCAGCCTCATGAAGAGCCGATGGATTTGGTTATTTTGGATTCCAATGATGATAAGAAAGAAGTCAAGATCTTCAATCATATGTTAAGAAGAGGATGGTACAGCTTCTTAGAGAATATGTTGACGTGTTTTCTTGGTCCTATCAAGACATGTCTGGTCTTGATACTGATATTGTGGAGCATCATTTGCCATTGAAGTCTGAATGTCCACCTGTGAAACAGAAATTGAGAAGAACTCATCCTGACATGGCTGTGAAGATTAAAGAGGAGGTTCAAAAGCAGATTGATGCTGGCTTTCTTGTGACTGCTGAGTATCGTCAATGGGTGGCCAATATTGTGCCTGTTCCAAAGAAAGACGGAAAAGTCTGAATGTGCGTTGACTATAGAGATTTGAATAAAAAAAGTCCAAAAGATGATTTTCCACTACCACACATTGATATGCTGGTAGATAATACTACTAAGTTCAAAATCTTTTCATTTATGGATGGATTTTCTGGTTATAATCAAATAAAGATGGTGCCTAAGGATATGGAAAAAAACAACATTCATTACACCGTGGGGAACATTCTGTTACAGAGTGATGCCCTTCGGTTTAAAAAATGTTGGTGCAACGTACCAGATAGCTATGACCACTTTGTTCCATGATATGATGCATAAAGAAATTGAGGTATATGTGGATAATATGATTTGTAAGTCGAAGACTGAAGAAGATCATATTAAATATTATTGAAGTTATTTAAACGTTTGAGAAAGTTTAAGCTTCATCTGAATCCTAATAAATGCACTTTTGGTGTCCGTTCTGCAATGTTGTTGGGCTTTATTGTCAGTCAGAAAAGAATTGAAGTTGATCTTCATAAATTTAAAGCTATTCAGGAAGATCTTGCGCCCAAAACAGAGAAACAAGTAAGAGGATTCTTGAGATGTTTGAACTATATCTCCCAATTTATATCTAATATGATTGCCACATATGCGCCAAACTTCAAACTTCTCCGCAAAGATCAGGGTTATTTATAGACAGAAGATTGTCAGAAAGCTTTTGGAATAATTGAGTATCTGCTTGAACCTCCTATTTTGTCTCCTCCCGTGGAAGGAAGACCTCTGATCATGTATTTGACTTTGCTGGAAGAGTCTATGTGTTCTAGGTCAGCAAGATGAATCTGGGAGAAACGAATTTGCCATTTATTATTTGAGCAAGAAGTTCACCGATTGTGATTCTTGGTACTCGATGCTTGAAAAGACATGTTGTGCTTTAGCTTGGGATGCCAAGCGCCTCTGCCAGTATAAGTTGAATCGTACAACTTGGTCGATATCTAAAATGGATCCAATCAAGTATATCTTTGAAAAGCCTGCTTTGACTGGGAGAATTGCTCTTTGGAAAATATTGTTTTCAGAGTATGATATCGAGTACCGAACTCAAAAAGCGATAAAAGGAAGTGTTTTGGCTGATCATTTGGCACACCAACCAATTGGTGATTATTAACCTATCCGGTTTGATTTTCCTGATGAGGATGTGATTTATCTAAAGGTTAAAGATTGTGAGGAACCATTACTTGAAGTTACTTGAAGAAGGGTCTGAGCTTGTATCCCGATGGGGTTTGATTTTTGATGGAGTTGTTAATGAGTATGGCAATGGTATTGAAGCAATTATTGTTACTCCCCATGGTTCTCATATTCCTTTTACTGCAAGGTTGGTGTTCACTTGCACAAATAATGCGGCAAAGTATGAAGCATGTATTATGGGCTTGGAAGAAGTTGTTGATTTAAGAATCAAGATCCTTGATGTATATAGAGATTCAGCCTTGATAATTAATCAGATTAAAGGGGAGTGGGAGACACGTCAACCTGATTTGATTCCTTATCGTGATTATGCAAGAAGTTTGGTAACTTTCTATAATAAGGTTGAGTTTCACCATATACCCATAGCAGAGAATCGAATGGCAGATACTTTAGCGACTTTATCATCCATGATTATCGTAAATCATTGGAATGATGTGCCGAAAATTGATGTGATGTGTCTTGATATACCATCTCATGAGTTTGTAGTTGAAGAGGTTGTTGATGATAAATGTAACGCCCATTTTAATTATCTCGTTTTTCCGTGTTATTTTACTTTCGACGTGTTTCGTGGGAGTGTTTGAGCGCGATTGTGTGTAGCCCTTAAGTTGGAATTAATTAATAATTTTGGACTTTAAAACTGATAATAAAATTATTAGTGATAATGATAAATTAATGACTAATAGTAATATTATTCATATTATTATTATTATTGTTATTATTATTATTATTATTATTATTATTATTATTATTATTAACAATATTATTATTAAGTAATAAAAAGAAATGGAATAAAAGAATTGGGATAAAGGGCTGTTTGGGAAAGAATTGAAAAGAGGAGAGGAGAAAACACGTTGGAAGAGAAGAAAAGAGAAACACGATCAAGAAAAATTTGGAGAAGAAGAGCAAGGTGAATTGGAGCAAGAGGAATCTAGGACTCATCGTTTCAGCAAGAGTTTCATCAGGTTGTTCGAGTTATCGAGGTAGGGGGGGGATTGGGTCGAAATTGGTATAGTACATGAATTATAGGTAGAAGGGGATTTCCCTAACCCCATAGGTTGATGATCATGTTTGTTGTGTTTGCATAATTCTGAATGTGTGATTATCTGGTTGAATCTGTTGCATGCGTTGGTGAAATAATTGTTTGGTGATTTGGGGATTTCGGGTAATTGCCGTGTATATGCCGGAACTGAATTACGTGAGTAGAGCTGATATTTAATCGGGTTAAATCAAGAATAGATTATGTAGCTAGGTTGTAGAATATTGGTCTGATATGATGGGGACTGGTTTGAGTAGAATCGGTTGAGTTCGGAGAGTCGTGCCGACTCTGAGCAGTGGAATTTTTCTGAATTCGCAGGCGTTCACCAGCACCTTCGCTGAGCGAACTGGGGCGAACCTTCGCCGGGGATTCGCCAGGCGAACTGGGCAGCGAGTGCTTCCAGTAGCCACTGTCTGCATTCGCTATGGAGATCGCTGGGTGAGCTAGTAGCGAGTCTTCGCTGGGGGATTCGCCGAGCGAACGGGTAGCGAGCATTCGCTGCGGGGCCTCGCCAGGCGAATGAGCCAGCGAGCGTGATAGTAGTTTGTGTTTTTAAGCTGTGCTGTTCGGTTCTCTCGTGATTGTTGGACCCTTGTTGGTCATGGTTGATTATGATATTGATATTGAACTATGGGGAGTATATGGGTGGTGTGGAATATGATTTCCTTGTTATTCGTTTAATTTGAATGATTGAATTCGGCGTATGTGATTGCGTAGGAATGTGGTGATGTGTGATATATATATATATATATATATATATATATATATATATATATATATATATATATATATATATATATATATATATATATATATATATATATATATATATATATATATATATATATATATATATATATATATATATATATATATATATATATATATATATATATATATATATATATATATATATATATATATATATATATATATATATATATATATATATATATATATATATATATATATATATATATATATATATATATATATATATATATATATATATATATATATATATATATATATATATATATACACATGAGGTATGATGAAATGTGATCGGATGGATCGTGAGCACCTGGTGTGTGCGTGAATTTCTGTTGTGCATTAGTGTATACATATCATGATGCATGTTTGGGCTCAGATAGAGTGTGGTAGGGATAGATCGTTGCTCAGATGGAGTGTATGTGATCTATTCTGAGTTTATTTGCCCGTACTCTGAAGGAGAGGGGGTGGTAGGAATAGATCATTGCTCAATGGAGTGTATGTGATCTATTCTGAGTTAATGGGGATAGATCATTGCCCGGGGGGGATGTATGTGATCTATTCCGGGTTATTTGCCCGTACTCCGTGGGGAGCTTTGTGGGATAGATCGTTGTCACTAGTGGGTGTATGCGATCTATCCGGGTTCGATGAGCGAACCAGTGAGTCGATACCGCATATCATGGGTTGAGTTGCATGTGTTGCATTATCTTATATGCTATGTTGGTGTGGGACAGTAGGTCTGGGTCGATGTATGTGAATGATAGTTGTGTGATCTGCTGCCTTTTATTCATGTACATTATTACCGTTATATTTTGATCGTGATTTCTCACCCCTTGTTGTTGTTGTGGTCTGTGCTTCTTCGGAAGTACAGATAATTCAGGTGCGTAGCTAGCTTGGATTGTGGTGTTTCGAGTCGTAGGGATGCTCTGATACGTAACACCGGGGCTTTGGGGAGTTATCTTGTTATCTGATGATTTTGTGTGCCCCTGTGGCGTATCGTGTCTGATGAATCCTTTGGGTGGATATGTTTGTATAATTTGACTTGACCGATTATGATGTATATCTATATATCTACGTGACGAATTCCGTTGTATATTTTGAAAAAGTATTCAATGAAGTATTTTTTAGAGGTTTCATCTGTGACATCCCGTTTGGTGTGCTAACTCTGATATTTAATTGTTTGATTTATTTGCATTTATTTTTTATTTGGGAACGAGGTGTTACAAGCTGGTATCAGAGCAGGTCCGTTCGTCCGGCCAGTGTAGTAGTTGAGTCTGTCTGTAGGATAGAGTTTTTTTTCTATTAACCTGGCGTTGTTGTTGTTGAGCAGTATAGCGGGAAGGAATGATGTTGCGTTGGCTGCAGCTATGCAAGCGATGGCGCAGGTGGTTGCTAATCAGAACCACGATGTGGGTGCGCAATTCAGGGATTTGGCGCAGTTTCAGAGTAACAAGCCGCCGACGTTTCAAGGAGGAATTTTGGACCCTGAAGCGGCGCAGAAGTGGCTTAAGGCGATTGAGAAGATCTTCAGAATGATGGGTTGTAGCAGTGAGCAGAAGGTGAGGTTCGGTACTCACATGTTAGAGGGAGAAGCTGAAGCTTGGTGGGACAACAGTCGCTAGAGGTTGGAGACTGCAGGGACTCCAATTACTTAGGATGTGGTCCGAACTGGTTTTCTAGAGAAGTATTTTCTGGAGGATATCAAGAGTGCTAAGGAAATCGAGTTTCTGGAGCTGAAGCGGGGAAATATGAAGGTGGCCGAGTATGCGGCCAAGTTTTAAGAGTTAGTGCAGTATTGTCCTTATTACAATACTGACGGAGCGATGACCTCCAAGTGTTTGAAGTTTGAGAATGGGCTGCGTCCAGAAGTGAAGATGGGAAGAGCTTGTCAGAAAATCAGGGATTATCCTGAGCTGATAAGCAGAAGCAGGATTTATGATAATGATAACCGAGCGAGGATCACGCATTACAAGGCTGCAAATGATCGTAAGGGTAAGCAAAGGTTTGGTGGTACTCCTTACAGTGTTCCTACTGATAAGGGGAAGTTTAAGGCTGCTGCTGATAAGAAGCCCAGAGAAAGAAGAGTGTCTGCTGGTGTGAAGTGTTTCCGGTGCGGTGGCATGGGTCATCGTGCTGATGATTGTTTTCATGAGGCGAAGAAGTGTTTCAAGTGTGGTAAGCCAGACCATATGGTGGCTGATTGCCGAGTCATTATGCCTACCTGTTACAACTGTGGTGAGAAGGGCCACATCAGTACGCATTGCGAGAAGCCGAAGCCGTCTCAGGTGCCTCAGACCAGTGGTAAAATGTTTGCGGTAGTGGTAACTCAAGCTGCTGGTGAGGATCGTTCTATCCAAGGGACTTGTTTCATCAATAATGTTCCTTTGTCTGCTATGATTGATACGGGTGCGACCCACTCGTTCATCTCTGTTGATTGTGTGGAGAGGTTAGGTTTGGTGTCGACTACTCTTGAGCGGCGAATGACTATTGAGACTCCCTCTATTGGTTCAGTGAATACTTCTTTGTTGTGTTTGAAGTGTCCACTAACTATCTTTGGTAGAGATTTTGGGGTGGATCTGATTTGCTTGCCTCTTGGTAAGTTAGATGTTATTCTGGGTATGAACTGGTTGGAGTTCAACCGAGTCTACATCGATTATTTTCGGAAGGTGTTGTTGTTTCTTACTCCCGAGGAAGAAGCTTTGGCGGACTCCTTGTCTAGTAAGGAGTTAAGGATCTTGTTGGAAGACGAGGCTAAGATGTTTGCTTTATTTGCATCGTTATCAGTTGACAGCAAAGCGTCATTGAAGGAGTTGGCGGTGGTGAATGAATTTCCGGAAGTGTTCCCTGATGATATTACAGAGTTGCCTCCGAAGAGAGAAGTTGAGTTTAGTATTGATCTTGTACCTGGTATGAGGCCTATATCTATGGCGTCGTACATGATGTCAGCAGTGGAGTTGGTTGAATTGAAGTCTCAGATTGGAGAGTTGTTGGATAGGAAGTTTATCAGGCCAAGTGTGTCTCTATGGGGAGCTCCAGTGTTGTTGGTCAAGAAGAAGGATGGTAGTATGCGGTTGTGCATCGATTACCGTCAGTTGAATAAAGTGACCATCAAGAACAAATATCCTCTTCCAAGGATTGATGATTTGATGGATCAGTTGGTGGGAGCTCGAGTGTTCAGTAAGATTGATTTGAGGTCGGGTTACCATCAGATCCGAGTGAAAGAAGGTGATATTCAGAAGACCGCGTTTAGAACTCGTTATGGACATTACGAATATGCGGTAATGCCTTTTGGAGTGTCTAATGCACCGAGAGTGTTCATGGAGTATATGAACCGGATCTTCCATTCTTATTTAAATCAGTTTATTGTTATGTTCATTGACGATATACTGATTTATTCGAAGTCTAAGGAAGAGCATGCAGGACATTTGAGAATTGCTTTGCAAGTGTTGAAGGATAATAAGTTGTTTGTGAAACTGTCCAAGTGTGAGTTTTGGTTGAAGATGGTGAGTTTCTTAGGCCATGTAATATCTGGTGATGGTATATCGGTAGACCCATCAAAGGTGAGTGCAGTGTTGCAGTGGGAACCACCGAAGACAGCGACAGAGGTTAGAAGCTTTTTGGGTTTAGCAGGGTACTATCGAGGATTTATTGAAGGTTTTTCGACTTTGGAGTTGCCATTGACTCAGTTGACAAGGAAGAATCAAGCTTTTTTGTGGGATGCTTCTTGTGAAGAGAGCTTTGTAGAACTAAAAAAGAGATTGAATACGGCACCGGTGTTAGTGTTGCCGACTCCGAGTGAACCGTTTGTGGTGTACTGTGATGCGTCTAAGATGGGTTTAGGCAGAGTTCTTATGCAGAATGGTAAACTGGTGGCGTATGCTTCACGGAAACTGAGGGTGCATGAGCGGAATTACCCTACTCATGATCTTGAGTTGGCTGCGGTGGTTTTTGTGTTGAAGATCTGGAGGCATTATTTGTATGGTTCAAGGTTTGAAGTGTTCAACGACCATAAAAGTATGAAGTATCTATTTGATCAGAAAGAGCTGAATATGAGGCAGAGGAGATGGTTAGAATTCTTGAAGGATTATGATTTTAGCCTAAGTTATCATCCAAGAAAGGCTAATGTGGTAGCCGATGCTTTGAGCAGAAAGGCGATTCATATGTCGACTATGATGGTGAAAGAGATGGAGCTTATTGAGCAGTTCATAGATTTGGGCATGGTTTGTGAGACTTCGGCAGATTGCGTGATGTTGGGCAAGTTGCAAGTGAACAATGGTTTCTTGGATTTGATTAGAGAAGGCCAGAAACTGGATGTGAAGCTAGTGGATTTGATGTCGGGAATAAGGAGTGATGCTGATAGTGATTTCTAGTTGGATAGTGCAGGTGTGTTGAGATTTCGGGGAAGGATTTGTGTGCCGAATAATGATGAGCTGAAGAAGTCGATTCTTAGTGAAGGACATCATAGTGGTTTGAGTATTCATCCGGGAGCTACGAAGATGTATCATGATTTGAGGAAGATGTTTTGGTGGTCAGGTATGAAGAGGGATATATCTCAGTTTGTTTATGCTTGTTTGACGTGTCAGAAATCGAAAGTGGAGCACCAGAAGCCTAGTGGATTGATGCAACCGTTAGAGATTCCAGTTTGGAAGTGGGATTGTATCACCATGGATTTTGTTACAGGATTGCCGAGCACGGCAAGAGGATTTAATGCCATTTGGGTAATTGTGGATCGACTTACAAAGTCTGCATATTTTGTGCCGGTTAATATAAGTTTTCCGTTGGAAAAGCTGGCGGAGATTTATATTCGGGTGATTGTGAAGCTTCATGGTGTGCCGGCGAGTATTGTGTCGGATAGAGATCCAAGGTTTACTTCAGAATTCTGGAAGAGTTTGCAGGAAGCTTTGGGTACTAAGTTGAAGCTGAGTTCAGCGTATCATCCGCAAACTGATGGACAGTCAGAGAGGACTATTCAGACGTTGGAGGATTTGCTGCGGGCTTGTGTGTCGGAAAAAGGTGGTGGGTGGGATACTCATTTTCCATTGATTGAGTTCACGTACAATAGTAGTTACCATTCCAGTATCGGGACGACACCGTTTGAGGCTCTTTATGGTAGAAGTTGCAGAACTCCTCTGTGTTGGTATAAGACAGGTGAGAATGTTGTGTTGGGACCAAAGATTGTGCAGCAGACTACTGAGACAGTTCAAATGATCCGTGAGAAGATGAAAGCATCTCAAGATAGGCAGAAGAGTTATCACGATAACCGGAGGAAAGAGTTGGAATTCAATGAAGGTGATCACGTGTTCCTGAGAGTTAACCCCGTGACTGGTGTAGGTCGTTGTCGCTACTGCGAAAATAAGGTGCCAGCAAAACAGAAGAGTCGCCACCTTTCGTTATTTATCCCTCAGAACGGGAAAGGAAACGATCGGAAAAACCTGAAGAAAAGGTATAAGACAAGGTCATCGCAACCATCTCTGGGTTCGGGACTCGGTTACGCAAGGGGAAGGTATTAGAACCCCTCACGTCCATCATACTCGATGGGATCCATGCTTGTTGTGTTTATCTGACGTGTTGGTTTTACTATCTACCTATCAAGGCTGGTATGAAAAGAAAAGAAAAATGACTCGGCAAAGCGTCGCGCTTTATGCCTACATATTCTCGTCAGAGAACGAGAAATCAGAGTCAACGTAGTTCGGCTAACTACGGGATACAGGGGAGGTGGCTCGCCAATACTTCAGTATTGTGCCTACGTACTCTCAACAGATATGAGAGATCAGAGCTTACGTAGTTCAGGATAATATAGATTACGGGGGTTCAGATTCATCTGTTTTTCCGAGTAGGGTTAACAAACAGTTCCAGCAGTTTGGTGTATGCAGCTTGCTCGTCAGTGACTCGTGCGTTACCGTTTGCAGTAGAACTGAGGGTTAACGACACTCTTTTCTTCAGAAAGGTTTTCCTTGAGTTATGGGCCCGCGGGGCAAAAGGTTTGAAGTTTGTTTTCTGTTTTTTACGGAAGAACTGTTTTTTATGGATTTTTGCAACTAATATCGCACTAGAGACTATGACCTAGGAGTGAATGCGCCGCATGTCACCCAAAGGGTACCATACTAAACATCTTGATTATTGGAAGGAAACCCTCCAACAATCATTTCCTAAGTAGCTTAAGGCTCGTAACGTACGACATCAATTAACCTTTATTACTGTATTTTGATTTGTTTGAGGAGAGAAGAGAACGGACACAACTAAGGGGAAACTATCAAGTCCTAATGTTGTCATGCCAAGGATTCATCCTATGGTGGAGGTTTGAAACAGGGAACTCCTAGATGTTATCATGCATAGGTTTCAACCTAAAGTTCTAATCATCACTTCCTTATCAAAGGAAGTGAGAATCCTAGGGGATCATGTCAATGGGGAGCAAACAACAGATAAAGCATCAGCTAAATAGTAAACAGATAAGCAGTAAAGATGTAGATGCAATGCAGCAATACAAGCAGAGGGAGACTCACTCAACCTCTAGAGCAATCAAGCAAAACAACACAACACACAGGCAAGGGAGACAAACTCAATCTTCAACCAACAAGCAAAGCTAAACAGTAACAGGCAAGCAGAGGGATACCGACTCAACCTCTCATGCAAACAAGCAAAGGGAGGCAAGCTCAACCTTTCAATGAACTTAGGCCTAGTATCAACTACATGAAAGCCTATTTTAATGCAACACACCAGAGAAACAGTCACACAAATACAGTCAAACAACAAGAACAGCAGAGCAGTACATCAACACTCCAACAGCAAAACAGCCCAACAGTCTGTCTTCTAGTCCAAGTTATCCATCAGGAGAAAAGGGAATGAGAACTTCATCTTCAAGCTTCAACTTGCTCCAACAAGAGAGGATGTGAATCAACACAAAGATCATTGCATGATAAGGGAAAGCATGAGGGAAACCAAGGGAATCCCCCATGGCACTCAACCACTCATCTGAGATTGGTATCCTCAAAGGTTTTACCTTTTGTGGTAGGCCTTTAGTCCTTCCAAAGGAAGGACTGGGCTCCCACAAGGAACCTTACATCATTGGATAGGAAATAGAATGCAAATCAAAGTAAACCACAATTATGAAAAAGGAGAACACTTCTAAAGGCTCTAAAAACCCTAATTCTACAAGCTCTAAAAGCAACTCTCCAAAGGGAACTAATGCACCAAATCAAACCTTGAGATTCAATCTACAAAGGCATCAACATGTCTACTAAACCATCAGAAAAGGTTGGGAAACTTATCATGAACTAAAGGTCACTTTTGAAGTTCATCTATGGGAAGTACTATGCTAGAATCATCCTAAACACAGCCTAGATGTAAAATCCAACTAAAATAGTAAATCAATTACTAAAAATCTACAAATTTTCCTAAGTGATCCTAAAGGTACTGGGAACCTATGGTAAAAAATCCAGATCTTAAATCAATGTTTAAGGGACCTAAAGAAATTCTAAACCAAAAGGTATCAAGTGGGGAAGGCTCTAAAACCCTAGTTCAAAACTAGTCTTAGAATCATCTAAAAATCACCAAAAAAATCCTATAACATCACCAACATGTCTATAACCAGCCAGCCAAAAATCAACATCAAAATCAGAAGCATGAATTAGGAATAAAATCAGCAATCAACAAATCATTTTATGCATTTTTATTCAATTATCAAAAATAGAAAAATGGACATTAAATGGAAAACAACACCAAAATAAAATCCAAAGGCATGGAAAAATCAGAAATAAAACAAGGATCAACCACATATTTTTCTCATATTTTTATGATCATTATTCTAATTATTATGAATTAAACAAGAAAAAAGAATAAAAGAAAATAGAAAAACAATTAAAGTAATAAAGAAACTCAGAAAATGTTAGAACCACATGATCTAATTACTAGTCAATTAATCCAAAAGCTGCACGTGTGCCAGCTCATTTAATGAAGCTGTGCGTTTTGATCAATGGCAAGGTGTGTTTCAGTTGACTAAGCCCTATGGTGCAGCCTAATCCTATCCATTCAACAGAAAAGTATCGTCATCTTGCGCTCCAGATCACGCCAAGTCACCAAACCCTAAGTAGACCAAACCTTGTCCATCAGATGCCAAGACTCAGTCAACAAATCCATCAGATCCAATGATCCCTGATCATCGTCTCCATTTGAATACTGAAACAAGGAGGAAACTCAGCCACGGTGGCCGGAGAAGAGTGCCACCGTCTTCTCCGGCGAGAGCAATCATGCTCTGAACCTAAACTCCACCAAACTCACAGAAAATTACATGGTTCTTCTCGTCATCTCTCACTGATCATCATGCTCTATTTCATTTTTCTTAATTCCTCATGAATCTCCAAAAACGAAGAGGAACAGAAAATTCCTCAATTCCACAATCATCATCAAACTCAAAATTGATTACACAGAATTACTCCTCACTTCTCAGGGATCAATAATCACTAATCAATTCATGCTAACACTTAAGAATCATCCATATATAAGTCTCAACAGAATTTGCGTCTTATCATGAATCATCATGAAACTTCTCAATTATGATCCTAAAACGATCTATGTCATCACTACAACTTAACCACATGCCAAATTCAGTCTAAACATGCCTAGAACTAGAGCAATGGTGAAAAATAAAAACCTGGAAAAAAAGTTGCAATTGAGGTAGTTGCAGGGTGATTCTTAACTTCAAATGTTGCAGAAACCTTCAATGAATGATCCTGGTGCTAACTGAATCCTCAATTCCTCTTGAAACTCTCTGAAAAGAAAAAACCAATTTTGAGTTTGAAGCTTCAATCTCTAACTGCCACAACTGAATTCTTCACCAATTCCTTCCAAAAAATGATCTGAACACGATTATGAACTTAAATAGGATGTATTTGGATCCTAACATGGCCCAATCATGGCCCAATTTGCTTGATCCAAAATTCATTTTCCTTCTATGAACAACCATGGCAGTCGCGTGTAATGACTCAGTTTCAGCTTGATTTCCACTCAAATGCATTGCTTACCCATCCTTGAATGTGAATGAATCAGTTTAAAGGCTTGAATTGATCCAATGGTCAAGATTTGTTATGTTACTTCAATTCTAAGTAACCTAAGCAAAGTCCATGAATTAATCCTCAAACCAAAAATTTAAAATTGTCAATCTCTTTAAAATGTCATTTCCAATAAGAAAATGCATAAACTTGTGAAGTTTTGAACCATTGTGATTTATTTTGAATTTTTTCCTTCATTAATGCCTTTTAATGATCTTTTTTCAAAATTTCTTCATACTCTTCCATATTCAATCCATATCAATGGATGCTTGGGTCATGGTTGGACTAAAAACACCATTATGCACAACTTTCAAGTTGAACAATCTTCATTTGAGGTGCCTAAGTTGGTGAAATGGACCCATAACCAAAAATGACATGTAATTCCAAATTCCCAAAATACCCTTATCTTGCAAAGCTTGTAACTTGAGCTATACAAATCCAATAATGGACTTCTAGTACCTTCTAGAAAGCTAGGAAGATAAGGAACAACATTCATGTTGACCAAAAGTTCATAGGAATCATCCTTCTAGGGCAAAAATGTCATGCAAGTTGGGTAACTTTCAAGCTCCAAATTCACATGCCTCAGATGACCTGTAACTTGTCTGGCTCATAACTTGAGTTCTATAAACCCAATCAAGGACTTCTAGTACTCAAATTAAAGCTATGATCATGCCCTACAACAATCGTGTTGGGGTCAAGGTGAGATGAAAATCACATCTTGAGTTATGTGGTCTTAAGTTAGGCACCAAACTAGGGGATTTTACACTGTCAAGCATAGCAACCCTAGCCTAGGAACTCCTCACACTCTTGATTTATGATAGGTTGACCTTGGAATCATCCCTTAGGCCTCTTAATACATCAATCCATGATCCCATGGCTCTTGAATTAGGTCTCAACCTTCCTCAAATCATCAGTTGACCCAGGGTTAACCAGATGAAACCCTAGTTGTACCAATCTTGGGTATATCTTCTTATCCTCCACATATTGACCTATCTAGGCTTCAAAATGATCTCAATACTTCTTAAGAGCTATCTCAAGTCTCTAGGTCCAACTCTATGGCTTCCACATCATCAGATGACTTCCCACAACTCCCAAGTTAGAAGACATACACATTTGGCTTCAACCATTCTTCTGAGAATCTTTGTCTTTATTGGTGAGGATCTCAACCCTTGAACACCTGAATAACCCTCTTAACTAGCTTCATAGCCTTATGTAGCCCTTTTTTGGTAGTTATGCCTCTTGATCTCCTACATACATGTCAATGAAATGCAGATGACAATGCTAATATGAATGCAATGAAACACAAGCTAGGTAAAGAAATGTTGGGCAAATTTTGGGGTGCAACAGCTTCCCCTATTCTAACGGCTTGGACATGACTGGGTGAGAAGCGAACGACTCTCAAACAATCAAGGTAAAAGATGGTTGAATACCAATAAACCCGGAAACTTACGAACCGCACAAGTACACGGTACTTTGATGGGGAAAAATCTTCAGAAACTGAAATAACAGTTGCACGACAACTTGCTGGAGAATTACTGATCTGAATCTCCGTTAGGATGATTCTTTGATATCACTGCGTCGTCAAATCATCGAGGGATCACTGGTTAAACGGTAACTGGTGAAGGGTTTAATCTCAAATCTCCTTCAGGATGATCATCTATGCCCTCAAGTCATCAAGGGATCACTGGTTACACGGTAACTGGTGATTTGCCGACCGCACAGGTAAACGATACTCTGATTGGTAGGAACATCTTCAAAACTGAAAATGACAGTTGCACGACAACTTGCTGGGTAATTGGTTACACGGTAAACGGATATTTGCCAACCACACAAGTAAACGATACTTTGTTGGGAAGGACAATCTTTTTAAAGTATGAAATGGCAATTGCACGGCAACTGGCCCAAACCTCCATCAGGATGATCATCAGATTTCACTGCAGCTTCTTCCTCGAGTCATCAAGGGCTCACTAGTTACACGGTAACTAGTGATACATAGTTGATATTGCCATCAGGCATTCTGCAGCACGGTAGCAGAAGAATTCCTCGGGACTCATCAGGTCATTAGGAACTTTTGACAATCTCTATAATTATGCCATCGGGCATTCAAAGAAATTCTCGGGCGTTAGCAGGACTTCGTCAGAAAATCGGAAATAGAATCTTCGGTCAATCATGAACCAATAAGTATATACGATCGTCTACCATCAGGCACTCTGTTTTGACATCACGGTCGGACTTCATCAGTAAGTCCTCAAGGGAAATTTCAACTTCTCTGTTTGAAACCGGCTGGGGATGACACACCTCCTCTGGGGATTCTGGAGAACTATCAAGTAACTCTGCTTCGGGGACTTAGGAATCATCCTGGATGAATAAACTCTGCTGAGGAATTCGAGAATCACCCTGAAAAAACGACTTCGCCGGGGACTTCAAGAATCATCTTGAACAAACAACTCTTTTGAGGGACTCAAGAATCATCCTGAGCGAACAACTTTGGCGACTTCAGTGCGGATTTTAAGAATCATCTTAAACAATTAACTTCGCTGAGGAATTCAAGAATCATCTTGAGCAAACCATTCTGCGGAGGAACACCTGCAAAACAAGAACGGTAACGACCTAGCTCATGTTTCATGTGCATATGTTTGACAATGGCGCAATACTCCACACGGTGGAAATGCTATGCGTAAATGCTATGTAATCATGCAAGATGCTACGACCCCATCAGCAAAATAAATGCTGAAGGGAAAATCCCCTTGTCAAGGAGAAAGAACCAATCTGGTGGAAAGGAGGAGTCATCCTGTCGAGGAGAAGAATTCACACCAATCTCAATTGGACCTATCCTGGGGAAACAAACTCCAGACGACTTTCTGCAGGGGCACAAAAGTCTACGAGAACCTGTACTCGCTCAGCCAGGTACACTAACCACAAACTGCGGAGGGAATGATGTTAATCGCAGAAATAAACTGCACGGCCTTCGTGGCTAAAATCTTCCTGGAGATACGGACTCCGACGGGGAAGTACAGCAACAGCTATTCAACACTCTATTGGGGAAAACCAATAACGGCTTGGACGACTTCCAAGGACTCGACTCTCTTGGGGAACTGTAAACTCGGCTGAGGATAGGCACCCAGACGTCGGAATCACTCCTACCTGCCGGGGAGAATACAACTCTGTGGGGAATTTCAATTCTGCTGGAGACTTCAGTATGAACTATCGGAAGCTGAACACTTACGAATAGTCTTCTACGAGAAAACTGCTTGTTGACCCACTACTGGGAACGATTATACGCTTATGCGTATGACTCAGCTGGGGATACGATGATCCTGCCTATGATACATCTGATTGGGGAGAGTCTATCTTCACTTGGGGAGACATATCAATGCTCACAATCCCATGTTCAGATTCGGTGGGGAGACACTGCTGAACTCGCTGGGGAAGGAGGAATCATCCTGCTTGGAAAAACATGCCATGAAACGAACTCGAGATGGCTTGCCCCAGAATCTATAATGACATCTGACAACCTTTGCCAATAAAGAGAGGAATGGCTCCTTCGCTTTCAGCTCTTGCCCCAGCCTGTGGGATCTCTATAGGGATGTTCCTCGAAAGGAAATCTGCAACCTTTGCACCCAGATCTGCCTCAGCATCTTAAACCTCGAAGAGGTGCTTCACATTAGTTTCCTTCAGGTTAAGGATAACTTCGACGCTTTTGGGGTGGCCTGCCCCTGTCTTGAAACAACTTTTCCCCTGATTGGCTAATCTGTGGGGGAATACCCTGGTTGTCCTCAAGAGATTCATCAAATCTCGACTTGACTGCTTCAGATTAACGGAGTTCTGGATGGCTGACTCCCATGTTGTGATCTTTTGATATAGCTTGCCCCGGTTCACCGAAATATTCTGGCGTTCTGCATTCTATTCTGGTAAACTCTTTCCATCGTGGAAACTTTCTCGCTGTCAAGCGCTTACTCGCTAGTAAAACAACTGTTCTGCATAAAAGACATATCAAATGCAATGCATATGGCAGTTTTTTAAAATCCATTCCTGTTCACTAGAAAAATATTTTGACATAAAATACATGAAATCATTCATCAATATGTCAACACTAACACAACGCTGTAATGGGAATCCTATATAGGAGTCAGTTCCGATGCGATCTTTACCGAAGTATGCTTTCGAAACAAACCTATTTCAATTAGGACTTTTAAAGGTTGTAACATGGTCAGGTTCACGGTTTAAAAAAGAAAGGATGAAGGCTCAAAATTCATTTTAACCCACCCATTCTCCTTGATGATCTCCAACCTACGTTCAGATAATTCAACCTTAGCATTCACCTTTCAAAGGTTGAGTGATAGTTCAAGAAATCATCCTTTTTCGAAGTGAAAGTCACTCTCTTTTTGTCTTTCTTTGGCGTCCGGAGCCACACGATTTCGTTCTTGTTTGAGGATTTTTCTTTCGTAATCCTTTTTTGCTTTTCGTTTTTCGTTTTTTCGTTTTTCGTTTTCCCCTAACTTTTTCCTGGACTAACTCTTTTGAGTTTCTTCGATTTTGAGGTCCAGCGGGGTACCCGGATTTTTGCCTAAGTCGCTTCTTTCAAGATTCGACTTAGCAGGCTTTTCTTTTCGATTCTTTCTTTTTATTTTTTTTGAACAACTCGTATGGCCTCGGCTCGTCTGATTTGTTAAAGGGATTGTGACTGTTTCACTCCTGATCGGCCAGGTTTAACCATCATGGTTTTTTAGGTACGACCTATAACGGTGTGATTGATCCTCGAACGGACACTCCTTTTGTAATTTGAACGCTTGATCAAATTAACTGACACCTACCCTGCCCCGGGTTAATATTGAGGGTTTTTCGTTCTTCAAAAAGAAACTCCTACTACTCGGCTCAAAGGGGTTGACAAGGGATTATCTTCCTTATATCTCCGGTGTTTGGGATTTGAAACAATGCCTGTACATCATCAACAGGTTTTTTATTCAAAAGCATAGCATCGAAAGCTTACGCATCATAGGATTTCGTCATCCTCCCCGGATTCCACTTAAACAAGCGTTTGAAATAAAAGAAAGCAATAGAGTGAACACGAATGGATTAGTTCAAAACATGCATATTTATTTCATTACCAATATCAATTGAAAAACAATCATGCTTTACAAGCGAAATTTGCAATTCTACAGGAAAGAAACTACAAATGTAAAGAAATGGCATGATAACATGCAGATTGCCAGCTTTCGGGGAACTGGGCTATCACACTTATTTGCTGCTGAGCCATCCATCTTCAGAATTGGTCATCGAAGTCATCCTGATACTCTTCTGAACATCTGCTCTCAGTGAACTCTCCCACAACATGAACTGATACTCCCACTTCGCTGGATGAAGGACAATCGTTAACCTGAACACCCTGAGGCGTGATTGAGATCTTGTTGGAATCTAGCAGAGTCTGAACTTGGCTTCGAAGCACCTTGCAGTCTTCCGTCGAATGCCCCTGTGCTCCGTCATGGTAATCACAACAGGCGCTGACATCAAAGCCTGGCGGATATGGAGGAATCTCTGGATTAATCTTATTCGAAACAACCAATCCACTTTCGATCAAATTCGACAATAACTGATTGTATGATACCGGTAGCTGAGCAAAATGCCTCTCTGGCTTCCTTGGCCTTCGTCTAGCATGCTGACATGGCGGATGACGATAAGAATGCTGCCTCTGGTCGAGACATTCCTTATGCTCTGGCCTTGCCATCCTCAGATTGGGCCCAGGAACATGGAGAAGTTGCGCGCCAGGCGATTCAGACCCCAAAGACCGCGGGATATACTCCTGATCTTTCTCATCTTCAAATGAGATCATAGGAACATCCATCTCTTTTGCATGATAAGGGATGAATACGCCTGATGCTTTCATGTCGCCCAACACGAATTCAATTGCTCTCGACTCAATCATGTCTTGAACCTTGTGCTTAAAAGCTCTACAGTTCGTTACATCGTGCCCCGGTGCTTCAGAGTGGAATTCGCAACGGGCGTTTAAGTCCCAGTCGAGGGGTGGCTGTCCAGTCAATGGAGCCAACGTTCGAGGTTTAACCAACTGAAGTTGGAGCAGGAGTTGCAACAACTGGTCATAATCCATCGGGATTGGATCGAGGATTCTGTCAGATAGTCTCCTCTTTTGACCCTGTCTTCTGGGGTTGTCTTGCGGAACCAGACATGGTCGCTGACGGGAAATGTTTTGGGGTTCGAGCTGAGCAGAGGGTCTTTTAGGCTTATCATGCCTTGGTGCGGGTTCTTCAGATACCCGTGGAGCAAGTATGCCGGTTGCAGCCTCGGGCTTTTGCTCACCTTCTCTTCTGAGTATGTTCTTTAGCACTTCCACCATCAGGCCCACCTGATTCTTCAGCTGGTTATTCTCCTCTTTGAGCGCCTCCTGATTCCAGCGCAGGGCTTGCATGTCCCCCATAACCTACCTCAGCTGGCTCTGAACATCCTCCAGTTCTGCTTGTACTTGTTCCATTGCTCGGATCAACCTAAGACAAACCTGAAACAACTTGTATCAATAGAGGGTTAGAAAAACAGCTCGAGGTACCTGTTATGCAAATGATTCATGCAAATGCAAACGTGTGTCTCTGCCTTAGGGATATTTCTCCCCCGATTCTAGTGCCAGTGCTGATAATAAGAAGTCCAGATCCAGTCATGGAAATAACATCTCGTATATATACAAAGCCCAATAAGGCAACATACAATGTCACTGAATACATAAAGAATCCACAGCATGACCTCGACCAACAAGCCTGGGGATGGTTAGCATACCACAATGATCAGAAAAATACAAAGGTATTACAAAATAGTCAAGTACGGCCACGGGCGCGAAACTCTTCTAGCAACCCCTTAGTTTTGGGATGATCAGGTTGAGTGAGTAACCCTTCGACGAGTGACTCCCTCTGTATGATAGTGTGTTGAAGACCTTCAATGGAGTCTGTCCACTCTTCCCTGCCAACACAGTCTTCTAACCTTTGCTTCTTGGCTTCAGAAGTCTGCTGGCGGTCCTTCAGGTTCACAATAGCCTTGTTCAACCTGTCTTCAGTGGCGTACGTACGAGCAGTTTCATCATCAAACTTCTTCTCGCTGGCCTTCAACTTAGCCTTCAACTGGGAGATCTGTTGCTTCAGCTTGTCCTCCCGCTCTTTGTTGCTGGGTATAGTGGCATTCTACTGCTGGTTGAATTTGGAGATCCTCCGGTATGCATCATCCAGGTTCTGCTTTTTGGTGGCAAGCACATCGTTGACAGCCTTGAAATCCAAACCTAAACGTTCACGTTCAGCCATCTGTTTGGTCAAGTCTGTGCCTAGCCGGTTCACCAGCTCTGTCTGTTTTTTGAAGGAATAGACGGCTTCATTCCTCTCACTTCTAAGTTGTACCAATTCTTTTTCCAACTCCTCGTTGGTCTTCTTCAGTTCTTCCTTCTCAGCTAATACCTGATTGTATTTTTGAATGGATACTGTGGTAGGTTCTTCGACCATTGGAGAGCAATCTTGCTTAGCAGGTGGAAAAGGCATCCCCACTGTTTCTGCCTTGCTTCGAATCCAAGTCACATAAGGAGCATAAGCCTGGTTGTTGCTCTTACCTAACAACGCTTTCCCTCGTCTGTTGATGTCATTCCAAGCATGCTTGAGCTTGGATAACATGTTTCCCTCTAGGAGACCTGTGAGGTACAGAGATTCCTGCACCTCTTCATCCTTTGGCGGGCCTCTCAAGGCATACGCGAATTGTCTGACAAGTAATGAGGGATTGTAGTTAATACATCCTCTTCTTCCGATCAATGGCACATTAGGAAAACCGTTGCAGCTGTAGATGACTTCAGTACCCAGCATATCCCGATCAAACCAAACGATGCTCTCTGTAGATAAACCCATCAGGCGTTCAGACCACTCAGCTGTGGCTGTAGAGGAAACAAAGAGACCCTTCTTGGGCATGTGGCTATCAAACCATCTGTAGAGTAAGGGCACACAACACGATACATTTTTACCCCTTCTATTCTCATTCTTGTAATGGACAGAATGATATAGATCACCTAGCAGGGTGGGAACTGGATTTCCCGAAGCGAAGATATAGAAGGCGTCCAAATCTATAAAGTCTGGCATGTTGGGAAACAAGATGATCCCATAGATGCAGAGGGCGAGAATAGCGTTGAATACAATCCAACAACCGTCTTTAGCACACTGTTGGGCTTTCCCAACCAGAATCTGCAGAGAAAAACCAGGAAATCCATTCCATGAGGTTAAAAGCAACTCTGAGGCATCCAGATGAAGAGCAACAACTAGGTTAGCCAAATTAGGCTTAGCATCCATATGGATAAACGGCATCTGATTCCTAATCGGTACACCCAACAACTCAGCATACTCTTCTAAGGTAGGCGCAAGAACGAAATCTGGAAAAGTGAAGAACCTCAACGGAGGGTCATAGAGCTGTAGCAACGCATACAACCCGTTCAACTCATAGATCGAAGGTTTACGAACCAGACTGAGAATATTCCCATACGATTTCCTGAATTCCCCTTTCACTGTATCATCTGCCAAGGAAATCAAGCTAGACAAAAAAGTAACATCTGGGGTAGGGAGCTTGTAAGCCACATTCTTCTTCAAAGATTCCATGCTATCAAACAGAGGGCAAGATTACCGGAACCGGGGGATAGTATATGCACCTGCAACACAGACACGCGTTAATGACATGCAAATGAGTATGCAAAAATGCAAGATGCAATCATGCAACAGGAGATCAAGAGCATTGTTGAGGAGGCCAAGGCTATGTTTCAACATAACCACAACACTGCTCTGACAACAAAACCCTGAAGAGGACCAGTAATTCTGCACTGTCAAGAACAAACATATCTCTGATGATAAGAACCCTCTGATACCAACAATACTGATTCACTGTCAAGAAAACCAGGTTGTCTGAAAGTTAAGGTTTCCTGCAATAACCCGACCCCACTCACAGGTATGAACCTAATCCACTGACACATGTATGACATCCTATGCGTTCATCAGCGTTACAGACTTTCAAGAAACGATGATACGATACCCAGGAAGGTGTGGCATCATCATCTCTTGAAGCGGCCTCACATAGCTGAATCACAAGTGATCGGTCCCCAGAGTCGACAACCCTCCAAACCAACAACCCCTCAAGCCTAAAGGGCCGGAAAAGAAGTCAACCGGGAGAATCTCGTCTGAGCGTGGATTTTGTGAGACACTAGTACATGCAAAGCATGCACGAGCCCACTATTTTCCACAACTAATGCTAGGTACACTCAAGCCTGGGTCTGGCTTATCACTCATCAGATCCCTTTCCCACAATAGCACAGATAATCATATCATACTGAAAATAAAAGCAGAAAAGTAAAGTGCGATAAATAAACACAACCCAACAAGTAAATAAACAAGCGCTAGGATTGACTCGCGCAGGGGATGTTGGGTCCCCAGCAGAGTCGCCAGCTATCGCTACCGCGAAAATAAGGTGCTGGCAAAACAGAAGAGTCGTCACCTTTCGTTATTTATCCCTCAGAACGGGAAAGGAAACGATCGGAAAAACGTGACGAAAAGGTATAAGACAAGGTCATCGCAACCATGTCTGGGTTCGGGACTCGATTACGCAAAGGAAAGGTATTAGCACCCCTCACGTCCATCGTACTCGATGGGATCCACGCTTGTTGTGTTTATCTGACGGGTTGGTTTTACTATCTACCTATCAAGGCTGGTCTGAAAAGAAAAGAAAAATGACTCGGCAAAGCGTCGCGCTTTATGCCTATGTATTCTCGTCAGAGAACGAGAAATCAGAGTCAATGTAGTTCGGCTAACTACGGGATACGGGGGAGGTGGCTCGCCAATACGTCAGTATTGTGCCTACGTACTCTCAACAAATATGAGAGATCAGAGCTTACGTAGTTCGGGATAAGACAGATTACGGGGGTTCAGATTCATCTGTTTTTCTGTGTAGGGTTAACAAACAGTTCCAGCAGTTTGGTGTATGCAGCTTGCTCGTCAGAGACTCGTGCCTTACTGTTTGCGGTAGAACTGAGGGTTAACGACACTCTTTTCTTCAGAAACATTTTCCTTAAGTTATGGGCCCACGGGGCAAAAAGGTTTGAAGTTTGTTTTCTATTTTTTACGGAAGAACTATTTTTTATGGATGTTTGCAACTAATATCACACTAGAGCTTATGACCTAGGAGTGAATGCGTCACATGTCACCCAAAGGGTACCATACTAAACATCCTGATTATTGGAAGGAAACCCCCCAACAATCATTTCTTTAGTAGCTTAAGGCTTGTAATGTAAGACATCAATTAACCTTTATTAGTGTATTTTGATTTGTTTGAGAAGAGAAGAGAACGGACACAACTAAGGGGAAACTATCAAGTCCTAATGTTGTCATGCCAAGGATTCATCCTATGGTGGAGGTTTGAAACAGGGAACTCCTAGATGTTATCATGCATAGGTTTCAACCTAAAGTTCTAATCATCACTTCCTTATCAAAGGAAGTGAGAATCCTAGGGGATCATGTCAATGGGGAGCAAACAACAGATAAAGCATCAGCTAAACAGTAAACAGATAAACAGTAAAGATGCAGATGCAATGCAGCAATACAAGCAGAGGGAGACTCACTCAACCTCTATATAAATCATGCAAAACAACACAACACACAGGCAAGGGAGACAAACTCAACCTTCAACCAACAAGCAAAGCCAAACAGTAACAGGCAAGCAGAGGGAGACAGACTCAACCTCTCATGCAAACAAGCAAAGGGAGGCAAGCTCAACCTTTCAATGCACTTAGGCCTAGTATCAACTACATGAAAGCCTATTCTAATGTAACACACCAGACAAACAGTCACACAAATACAGTCAAAAAACAAGAATAGCAGAGCAGCACAGCAACACTCCAACAGCAAAACAGCCCAACAGTCTGTCTTCTAGTCCAAGTTATCCATCACGAGAAAAGGGACTAAGGACTTCATCTTTAAGCTTCAACTTGCTCCAACAAGAGAGGATGTGAATCAACACAAATATCATTGCATGATGAGGGAAAGCATGAGGGAAACCGAGGGAATCCCCCATGGCACTCAACCACTCATCTGAGATTGGTATCCTCAAAGGTTTTACCTTTTGTGGTAGGCCTTTAGTCCTTCCAAAGAAGGGACTAGGCTCCCACAAGGAACCTTGCATCATTGGATAGGAAATGGAATGCAAATCAAAGCAAACCACAATTATGAAAAAGGAGAACACTCATAAAGGCTCTAAAAACCCTAATTCTACAAGCTCTAAAAGCAACTCTCCAATGGGAACTAATGCACCAAATAAAACCTTGAGATTCAATTTACAAAGGCATCAACATGTCTACTAAACCATGAGAAAAGGTTGGGAAACTTATCATGAACTAAAGGTCACTTTTGAAGTTCATCTATGGGAAGTACTATGCTAGAATCATCCTAAACACAACCTAGATGTAAAATCCAACTAACATAGTAAATCAATTACTAAAAATCTACAAATTTTCCTAAGAGATCCTAAAGGTATTGGAAACCTATGGTAAAAATCCAGAGCTTAAATCAATGTTTAAGGGCCATAAAGAAATTCTAAACCAAAAGGTATCAAGTGAAGGTTTAAGTGGGGAAAGCTCTAAAACCCTAGTTCAAAACTAGTCTTAGAATCATCTAAAAATCACCACAAAAATCCTATAACATCACGAACATGTCTATAACCAGCCAGCCAAAAATCAACATCAAAATCAGAAGCATGAATTAGGAATAAAATCAGCAAACAACAAATGATTTTATGCATTTTATTCAATTATCAAAAATAGAAAAATGGACATTAAATGGAAAACAACACCAAAATAAAATCCAAAGGCATGGAAAAATCAGGAATAAAACAAGGATCAACCACATATTTTTCTCATATTTTTCTGATTATTATTCTAATTATTATGAATTAAACAAGAAAAAAGAATAAAAGAAAATAGAAAAACAATTAAAGTAATAAAGAAACTCAGAAGATGTTAGAACCACAGGATCTAATTACTAGTCAATTAATCCAACAGCTGCACGCGTGCCAGCTCATTTAATGAAGTTGTGCGTTTTGATCAATGGCAAGGTGTATTTCAGTTGACTAAGCCCTATGGTGCAGCCTAATCCTATCCATTCAACAGAAAAGTATCCTCATCTTGCGCTCCAGATCACGCCAAGTCACCAAACCCTAAGTAGACCAAACCTTGTCCATCAGATGCCAAGACTCAGTCAACAAATCCATCAGACCCAACGATCCCTGGTCATCGTCTCCATTTGAATACTGAAACAAAGAGGGAACTCAGCCACGGTGGCCGGAGAAGAGTGCCACCGTCTTCTTCGGCGAGAGCAATCATGCTCTGAACCTAAACTCCACCAAACTCCAATAAAATTACATGGTTCTTCTCGTCATCTCTCACTGATCATCATGCTCTATTTCATTTTTCTTAATTCCTCATGAATCTCCAAAAATGAAGAGGAACAGAAAATTCCTCAATTCCACAATCATCATCAAACTCAAAATTGATTACACAGAATTACTCCTCACTTCTCAGGGATCAATAATCACTAATCAATTCATGCTAACACTCAAGAATCATCCATATATAAGTCTCAACAGAATTTGCGTCTTATCATGAATCATCACGAAACTTCTCAATTATGATCCTAAAACGATCTATGTCATCACTACAACTTAACCACATGCCAAATTCAGTCTAAACATGCCTAGAACTAGAGCAATGGTGAAAAATAAAAACCTAGAAAAAAGCTTGCAATTGAGGTAGTTGCAGGGTGATTCTTGACTTCAAATGCTGCAGAAACCTTCAATGAATGATCCTGGTGCTAACTGAATCCTCAATTCCTCTTGACACTCTCTGAAAAGCAAAAACCGATTTTGAGTTTGAAGCTTCAATCTCTAACTGTCACAACTGAATTCTTCACCAATTCCTTCCAAAAAAATGATCTGAACACGATTATGAACTTAAATAGGATGTATTTGGATCCTAACATGGCCCAATCATGTCCCAATTTGCTTGATCCAAAATTTCATTTTCCTTCTATGAACAACCATGGCAGTCGCGTGTAATGACTCAGTTTCAACTTGATTTCCACTCAAATGCATTGCTTACCCACCCTTGAATGTGAATGAATTAGTTTAAAGGCTTGAATTGATCCAATGGTCAAGATTTGTTATGTCACTTCAATTCTAAGTAACCTAAGCAAAGTCCATGAATTACTCCTCAAACCAAAAATGTAAAATTTTCAATCTCTTTAAAATGTCATTTCCAATCAGAAAATGCATAAACTTGTGAAGTTTTGAACCATTGTGATTTATTTTGAATTTTTTCCTTCATTAATGCCTTTTAATAATTTTTTTTTTAAAATTTCTTCATACTCTTCCATATTCAATCCATATCAATGGATTCTTGGGTCATGGTTGGACTAAAAAAAACCATTTTGCATAACTTTCAAGTTGAAAAAATCTTCATTTGAGGTGCCTAAGTTGGTGAAATGGACCCATAACCAAAAATGACCTGTAATTCACAATTCCCAAAATACCCTTATCTTGCAAAGCTTGTAACTTGAGTTCTACAAATCCAATCATGGACTTCTAGTACCTTCTATAAAGCTAAGAAGATAAGGAATAACATTCATGTTGACCAAACGTTTATAGGAATCATCCTTCTAGGGCAAAAATGTCATGCAAGTTGGGTAACTTTCAAGCTCCAAATTCACATGCCTCAGATGACCTGTAACTTGTATGGCTCATAACTTGAGTTCTATAAACCCTATCAAGGACTTATAGTACTAAAATTAAAGCTATGATCATGCCCTACAACAATCATGTTGGGGTCAAGGTGAGATGAAAATCATATCTTGAGTTATGTGGTCTTGATGTTAGGCACCAAACTAGGGGATTTTACACTGTCAAACATAGCAACCCTAGCCTAGGAACTCCTCACACTCTTGATTTATGATAGGTTGACCTTGGAATCATCCCTTAGGACTCTTAATACATCAATCCATGATCCCATGGCTCTTGAATTAGGTCTCAACCTTCGTCAAATCATCAGTTGACCCAGGGTTAACCAGATGAAACCCTAATTGTACCAATCTTGGGTATATCTTCTTATCCTCCACATAATGACCTATCTAGGCTTCAAAATGATATCAATAATTCTTAAGAGCTCTCTCAAGGCTCTAGGTCCAACTCTATGGCTTCCACATCATCAGATGACTTCCCACAACTCCCAAGTTAGGAGACATACACACTTGGCTTCAGCCATTCTTCTGAGAATCTTTGTCTTTATTGGTGAGGATCTCAAACCTTGAACACCTGAATAACCCTCGTAACTAGCTTCATAGCCTTATGTAGCCCTTTTTGGTAGTCATTCCTCTTGATCTCCTGCATACATGTCAATGAAATGCAGATGACAATGCTAATATGAATGCAATGAAACACAAGCTAGGTAAAGAAATGTTGGGCAAATTTTGGGGTGCAACAGTCGTGCGTTGAAGTCCAAGAAGCTGGATCCGAAGTTTATTGGGCCGTATCAAATTTTGCAAAAATTTGGTACTGTGGCTCACAGGGTGGCGTTGCCGCCTGAGCTTTCGAATTTGCATGACGTGTTCCATGTGTCGCAACTTCAGAAGTATGTCGTAGATCCGTCTCATGTGATTCAGAGAGATGAAGTGCAAGTCTGGGAGAATCTCACTATTGAGACGATGCCGTTGAGGATTGAAGATCGCAAGATGAAGCAACTCATAGGGAAAGAGATACCTTTGGTGAGAGTGGTTTGGGGAGGTGCTGCAGGAGGCAGTGTGACCTGGGAGTTGGAAAGCAGGATGCGGGGTGCGTATCCAGAATTGTTTCCATCAGGTATTTTCAAGGACGAAAATAATTAAAGTGGGGGAGAGTTGTAACGCCCATTTTAATTATCTCGTTTTTCCGTGTTATTTTATTTTCGGCGTGTTTCGTGGGAGTGTTTGAGCGCGATTATGTGTAGCCCTTAAGTTGGAATTAATTAATAATTTTGGACTTTAAGACTGATAATAAAATTATTAGTGATAATGATAAATTAATGACTAATAGTAATATTATTAATATTATTATTATTTTTATTAATAATAATAATAATAATAATAATAATAATAATAATAATATTAAGTAATAAAAAGAAATGGAATAAAAGAATTGGGATAAAGGGATGTTTGGGAAAGAATTGAAAAGAGGAGAAGAGAAAACACGTTGGAAGAGAAGAGAAGAGAAACACGATCAAGAAAAATTTGGAGAAGAAGAGCAAGGTGAATCGGAGCAAGAGGAATCTATGACTCATCGTTTCAGCAAGAGTTTCATCAAGTTGTTCGAGTTATCGAGGTAGGGGGGAAATCGGGTCAAAATTGGCAGAGTACACGAATTCTAGGTTGAATGAGATTTCCCTAACCCCATAGGTTGATGATCATGTTTGTTGTGTTTGCATAATTCTGAATGTGTGATTATCTGGTTGAATATGTTGCATGCGTTGGTGAAATAATCGTTTGGTGATTTGGGGATTTCGGGTAATTGCCGTGTATATGCTGGAACTGAATTAAGTGAGTAGAGTTGACATTTAATCGGGTTAAATCGAGAATAGATTATGTAGCTAGGTTGTAGAATATTGGTCTGATATGATGGGGACTGGTTTGAGTAGAATCGGCTGAGTTCAGAGAGTCTTGCCAACTCTGAGCAGTGGAATTTTTCTGAATTCGCAGGCGTTCGCCAGCACCTTCGCTGAGCGAACTGGGGCGAACCTTCGCCAGGCGAACTGGGCAAGGAGTGCTTCCAGTAGCCACTGTCTGCATTCGCTAGGGAGTTCGCTGGGCGAGCTAGTAGCGAGTCTTTGCTGAGCGAACGGGTAGCGAGCATTCGCTGTGGGGCCTCGCCAGGCGAATGAGCCAGCGAGCATGACAGTAGTTTGTGTTTTTGAGCTGTGCTGTTCGACTCTCTCGTGATTGTTGGACTCTTGTTGGTCATGGTTGATTATGATATTGATATTGAACTATGGGGAGTATATAGGTGGTGTGGAATATGATTTCCTTGTTATTCGTTTAATTTGAATGATTGAATTTGGTGTATGTGATTGCATAGGAATATGGTGATGTGTGATATATATATATATATATATATATATATATATATATATATATATATATATATATATATATATATATATATATATATATATATATATATATATATATATATATATATATATATATATATATATATATATATATATATATATATATATATATATATATATATGTATGTATGTATACATGAGGTATGATGAAATGTGATCGGATGGATCGTGAGCACCTGGTGTGTGCGTGAATTGTTGTTGTGCATCAGTGTATACATATCATGATGCATGTTTAGGATCAGATGGAGCGTGGTAGGGATAGATCGTTGCTCAAATGGAGTGTATGCGATCTATCCTGAGTTTATTTGCCCGTACTCTGAAGGAGAGGGGGTGGTAGGAATAGATCATTGCTCAATAGAGTGTATGTGATCTATTTTGAGTTTATTGGGATAGATCATTGCCCAGGGGAGTGTATGTGATCTATTTCGGGTTATTTTCCCGTACTCCATGGGGAGCTTTGTGGGATAGATCGTTGTCACTAGTGGGTGTATGCGATCTATCCGGGTTCGACGAGCGAACCAGTGAGTCGGTACCGCATATCATGTGTTGAGTTGCATGTGTTGCATTGTCTTATATGCTATGTTGGTATGGGATAGTAGGTCATGGTCGATGTATGTGAATGATAGTTGTGTGATTTGTTGCCTTTTATTCATGTACATTATTACCGTTATATTTTGATCGTGATTTATCACCCCTTGTTGTTGTTGTGGTCTGTGCTTCTTCGGAAGTACGAATAATTCAGGTGCGTAGCTAGCTTGGATTGTGGCGTGTCGAGTCGAAGGGATGCTCTGATACGTAACACCGGGGCTTTGGGGAGTTATCTTGTTATCTGATGATTTTGTGTGCCCTTGTGGCATATCGTGTCTGATGAATCCTTTGTGTGGATATGTTTGTATAATTTGACTTGACCGATTATGATGTATATCTATATATCTACGTGACGAATTCCGCTGTATATTTTGAAAAAGTATTCAATAAAGTATTTTGTGGAGGTTTCATCTATGACATCCCGTTTGGTGTGCTAACTCTGATATTTAATTGTTTGATTTATTTGCATTTATTTTTTATTTGGGAACGGGGTGTTACAATAAACCTTGGTATTATGATATTAAATGTTTCCTTCAGAATCAAGAGTACCCACTTGGGCGGTCCAGGCAAAAATTAGAGACAAAAATAGAAATAATTGTCCCGGTAGATTAAAAACCCGAGAGGGAAATCTAGGAAAAAGTTAAGGATTATGGCAAGTAATTGCATCTGGCCAGTCTTGATCGTTTGAAGCAACATTTCCTATCAAGGAATTTACTTCGATCACCCTCACCTGAAGTCTCAAGCACAGTGGAATTCAAAGTTGTTAGAGAGAATAATGATGATTGTATTTCAATGTAACCTTTCCATTGTATTTACCATTTTTCATATTTTGTAATGATCCATGTAGTTACGCCTTTTTACAGACTACCATTCTATCAATAAAATTTGGGCCTTTGTCCCTTTATTTGTAATTCTTATTTTTTTTCTGTTTACAGAATTTCATTTAATTTTTTATGATGATTTTTGAAACAAATGTGAATAATTGATTTAAAAATTTTGAAAATTATAAAACCATTTTCCTTTGATTTATGAACATAAAAAGGAATGTCAACAATTATTCCAAGAATGGTAAAATCTCAAAGCGCAAAACATAGTGTTACCTTCTCAGCGGAGTTCGTTCTTATTGATATTCTCCTCAGTGGAGTTTGTTGATGTTTTCCTCAGCAGTGTTTGTTCTTGCTCCTCTGGTAGAATTTATTGACAGCTCCCCAGTTGTGTTGATGTTTCTCCAATAGAGTTTGTTGATATTTTCTCAATAGAGTTTTGTTCCCATGGATAACCAGACAAGTATTGTTCAGTCTTCCCCAGCTAAGTCTTGATTCAAATCTTCTCCAGCTGAGTATGTTTCCTTCATCCAGCCAGATTATGGTCAGGCAGTTGAGCTGTTTGAGGGCCACCTCACCTTGATGTTAATTCCCACACAGATATTTCTCCTTACTGGTTCTCAGTGGAGGTTACGCATATTTATTTCAGATGTTCCCAAACAAAGAGCAATGTTGCTTTCTTCTAAGAAGTGTTGATATAGCAGTCACCTGTCGGGTTTTCTCTCACCTTGTGTTGGATATTGATTTAAAATCCTCCATAACTTGACTTTTTTTCTATGATGTTAACTTTTTATTTTCCCTGGAAAGTCCAGGATGTTTCTCTCAGAGTTGGATAGTCCTCAGAGTTCTTTCTTGTATCCCCATAAGAGCTATGTTATTCCCTAGTGGAGTTTGTGTAGCTGTTTACATGATTACAATCCATAGCAGATCCATTATATTTTGCAACAGATCTCTTCATCCCTTTTGAAGCAGATTTCGATTGATTTTTATTCTTATCCCCAGGATGGGTCAGGAAGATTTGGGTTAATGTTCCACCAACAGTTTATCTTCTGTCCTTGAAGCTGAGTTCATGTTGTTATCCTCTTTGTGGATTACTGATTATTGAAGATCGATCTTTGGGTTTTTCCCCAAGTAGTATCTCCATCTCCTCAGCGATATTTGAGACTTGTAGTAGGATTTATTTTCCTTTGATGGCTTTTGCTTATTTCTTGCAGGATTTCTTCAGTTAAATTCCCAGCAGGATCTCTAGTGATGTCTCCAGCTTATTGAGATTAGTCGAGTATTCCAGTGCTGTTGTGATGTTTTGTTCACCCTCTGTTCATCCTTCTTTGTTTGTTTTATCAGCATATTCATAATCATATGCATTACATGCGCATTCATTTGGTTAAGCATAGTATGTTTTTGTTGCATTGTGCATCTTGCTTTATTTATCCCGTGAGGGGAAGGGAAAACATCGAGAAAACCCTAAGAAAGAAACGGATAAGATGACCTCGCAACCAAAGAACGAGTTCGGAAGCCGGTTATGCAAAGGGAAGGTATTAGCACACCTCGCATCTATCTTACTCGATGGGAACCATTTGTTTGTCTACGTGTGAAGGCATCTGCTAAAAGATTATGCTGTAAAGAGTGTTCCAAGGGATAAAGAGAAAGGTTAGAAATAGAGAGAGGAGAGATAACAGGGGAGAAGAGACTCGGTAGAATTTCGCAGTCCTAGGCCTACGTATTCTCAACAGATATGAGAAAGTCAGAGTCATTGTAGTTTGGGAAACCACGGATAGAAAAGATAGAAGTGTGCTTGACAAGGATTGGGGCCCTTGTGCCCACATATCTTTACTTAAAAGAATTGAAGAATCAGAGCAGCCATAGTTCAGCTTACGACGGGTGAAAGATGGAAAAGTGTACTCGCCAAGACATCGCCGTCTTGTGCCTACGTATTCTCGTCTGGTATGAGAAATCAGAGCAAACATAGTTCGAGATACGATTAACCGGTGTTTTTGTAAATGATGCTAATATGCGCATTCTAGCAGTTAGGTGTATTGCAGCTCGCTCGTGGAGTCTTAGGCGTTACCTGCTTGCGGTAGAACGGACGTAACATATCCTTTTTGAAAAGATAGTTTTCTCCATCGAGGCAAGATGTCATGTTTGGTTTATGGGAGTTGTTTTTAGGGGTGAAATAGATCCTCGGATAGTAACCCCTTACGGGTAGTACCCAATTCTTTTTCTCAAAAGTGTTATTGTGAAAAGGTGTGGCAAATACAGTTACGTCTTAATATTGAAAGACGAGTATCAAGACCACACACTCTACAGTGAGTATCCTGAAACTCGGAGAGAAAGAAGTCTGCACTCAATCTTCTCTCTTTAGTTCAATACAAAGAGAACTTTATCCTCTTTATTAAAGATGTTTTAATCTTGAACGGTAAGCGCTTTACGATAGTGAACCCTAAAGGTAATGTCAAGCACTCGGGATAGGAGAAGGCCTACGCCTAACTACTCCACAACCATTCGAGTTTATTAAGAAAAAAGTTTGAAAATGCACTTGGTACGAGACCAAGGTTTTAGGAGAAAAGTCGTAAAAAAGAACCGGTGGTGAATTGGTTTAACAATTGGTTGGGAAAATCTGCTTGACATCAGATCAAGGGTTTGACTTATACTTGTGTGCAAAAGCATGGTGGAACGGAAGTGGGTTTGAAAATGGCTCAACAGCGAGTCGAGGGTTTAGGCGTGAGAAACGATACTAGTCCCTAGGGGTGCTCCTAATATCGAGTTCACAATGAAGTGCAACAGTGTGTGCAATAGGTTGATGGCGAATGCGGACGAGCACTCGACTTACAGAGGGGTGTTTGAAAATGGCTCGATGACGAATCAAGAATTAGTTTGAAAACGGTTATACTAGTCCCTGGGGGTGCTCCTAGAAGATAAGCCGCAATCAAAGAAATACGAAATACGTACATCGAAAATGGAAGAGGGGTACATGCAAATTACAAGGGATTGCACGAAATAAAAGGTATCATTGTCAGGTAGCCCAAGAGGAAGCCGTGTGTGTGCAATGTGTCCTAAGCTACGCCTTGAGAAAAAGTCGGGCACAACTCCATGTTAGGGTTCCCGCAAATGTCCAAAGATCCGACACTCGGACAAACAACCAACAGACCGCCAATTTAGGGTTTTATGGTTTCGATATTTATTAGGTGTTTTGAAAGAATGTTCAAGCGAATATAAATATATACAAGATACAGATAATATACAGGATATGTAACAATATACAAGAATATTCACAGTAATATATCAGAATAAATGTCAATGAGTATAGGAACAAGATAATATCAACTGAAAATAAAACAGTGGTATATTTGGCTGGAAATAAAGCAATTGAATATTTGACGGAAAGTAAAGTTAGTGGTTAGTTTGTTAGTGAATTGAATAAGGGCAAAATATGATGCTAAACCGTCGTAGCTCGACTTATGAAGAAAGTCAAACTATAGGAGGTCGCGTAAATTGATATCCGTACTATGGACAAAATAGAGAAATGATATTGAGGATCATTTTCCGATTTAATCGTGTCACACGGACAAGAGAAGGGTGGGATCTCGTCTTAATCGTAAACATCATGCCGATTAATCGAAGATAGCCTATCACGATCCCAAAGTAAAGAAAATGACCCAAATGATCATTTTCCATAGATTTGAAATTGCGAAGGTTATCGACTTCGATAAATAGACGCTTACGAATTGAAAGACTTCATAGATCGAGAAAAACTTAAATAAAATCGAAAAATGAAGAAGAGATTGACATAAAAAGAAGGTGGTCTCAGACAAACTGTTATCTACCAATAATTTGGCCGATAATGATTTTAGAGGTCTCGTCATCGACCCGAAAAAAAACAAGTCAAAATCAGGATAAACATGAATGAAAAGTGACATATCAAATACAATCGAGAATGTTTTAATAATGATAAAATAAATATCAAATTATTTATCAAAAGTGTCTGAAAAATTAGCACAATGATAAAAATTCCATATTTAAACTAAACGTTCTAACAAAAACTTAATAATAAAAGAAGAGAGGGGTTTATATATAAAAAAATATAAAAAGGAGAATTATTTGGGCCTTAGGGGGGCCCGTCATCCCTCACACGGACACAAGTGAAGGATGGCGGTGAAAATCACAAAGGAGGGAGTGTACGCTTGGAGCAACATGGGCCAATGAGCCCAGAACAACACACAAAGGAGAAAAAACTTGTTTAATTAAAATCAAAACAAAACCTAAATAAATGGAGAAAACAAAATCTTCAGTGAATAAGGATAAGATTGAAAACCACTCATATCTAATTAAGAGCATAACAAGGTCATTGCATATCCAGCTTTAGGGGAGAAAGAAAACAAGAGGCTCATAACCATCGTCACCATCGCGCGTATGAGGAGAAAAATCGGGTTGCGAGGAAAACAAATGCGATTTGAGTAACGACATACTTAAGCGAGGAAAATAATTTCAAACGTCTTCTCTTATCTCACCTCAATATCGCCCGTCTCCCTCGATAACGTCAGGTGGGAATTTTCGTTTAGTTCTTGTTTTGTTTTCACTTCATCTCTATCTCTTTCTCTCAGTTCTGTGAGTTTCAAACTATTTCTCCTCCTTCTGTTTCGATTTGATACAGGTTCTAGGATTTATGGTGTGTTTGGTTTTTATTCTGTGGCTGACGTTGAAGAATGGGTGTGATATGGGTTGAAGAAATGACGAAAATGAGGGAAGGAGATGGGGTTAGTGAAGAAGATTTGAGGTTGGTTTTGTGTTATTGTTGGATGGGTTTTGTTTAAGGAAGATTGGAAAGTAAAGATCAATGAAGATGATGGTTGGGGTTTGTTGGCTGCTTCGGTTGAGGGTGGATTCAGGTCCAAAGTTGTTGTTGAGGATGTTCAATTTATAACGTGGACGAACGAGAATGCGATGTAGTTGCGTCCAGCGAGGTCTTCGCGTAAGTGGCCTCTACGCTTCATCACCCAGATTCGTTTTTTATGCTGAAATTGGTTTTGACACTTCTGTTTCATCATTCACGTGTTGCATTTTTCGGTTTGTTTCTCACTGTAACTTTTGTCTGTTTGCGCAGCTGATCGCGACTTTCTATGTGTGATTGAACTAACTGCAAGTGCACAGCCTATCACGTAGTAATAAAAGATATCGATCCCACAGGGACTCGTAATCAAGCTAGTATTTTCGGGTGTTACTGTGTTTAGCTAGGTTAGTATGGTTTTAGGGGAATAAAATTCAAAATAAGTGTGTAAACTATAAGGGAACTAAAGTGTTACTTAAGGTATAAATGCTTGAATCGGTATGCAATATGTTGGTTCTTCAAGGATTCGACAAGTTACCGGTGTTTTTTGTGTTTTCAAAAATAGTTTAATAAGAAAATGACGGTTTAAAGACCTTTGTCTCACTATGGTTGTTGACGCTAGTCGCAACTCTAAGGCAGAACGTATGCTGTCGCTATCCCGTTCGCGGTTAAAATTACTTTTTGAAAACCATTAAGCTCTAATCCTTTTTAAAGCGCTGTCGATGTTTTTAAAATGAATGCTTAGTTTTTACTATCTAGACCTAACCTCAGATGTCGCTTGTTGGTTCGTACCTTTATGAATTTCCCACTGTCGTGGCAAAACTGCTTTTAAATAAGTTCTCGCTGTCGCGACGAATACTTATTTTAGAAAAATCGATTTAAAAACTGAAGCCATAAATAAGTTTGAAAAGGCAAGTATACACCGGTTAATTATCAAATCCCATCTGACCACTTATTACATACCGATTACTTAAATTTAGCCGGACATGGAATGTAAATTAAGAACACGTAAATAATGGCAGAAAATATAAATATGCATTATAATGGGAAATAGAAATTAATTAACGATTAAAATAAGAACCTGTAAATAATTCGATTGGCTTTTGGGAAATCCTCCGAAATGACGGCAGGATTTAGTCTTTATGCCAATTACTCGTACAGAATAGAATTGGGAAAGTAAAACAACAATTGCAAGGAAAGAAAGAAAAAGGAAACAATAAAACGATAAGAAACTGGGAAACTAAAAATTTCTTTGAAAGTAAATTGGCAGCACTTCGTGTCTTCAATGCAGCTCCCCTTTTCTGGTACCAACTCTCTCCTTTCATAGATGGAATTTCCAACGGTTAATTGCCTCAGGAGGTGGGATTGATCTCAGAAAATATAGGAGTTAGTGGTCCACTCCTTTTTGGCATTTTGAAAGCACTTCACAGCACATGCATCATTTCTGCATTTTTATTCCATGACGATCGTCATGGACCTGTGACGGTCGTAACACGTATGACGGTCGTCACACCCTTGTGACGGTCGTCACATCAGAAAAATTCGTTTTTGCTGTTTTTGGCTTGTTTTTTATCTGGTTTTCATCTGTAATTGCTTGTTTTCTTCCTCTTGCTCCATTTGAGCATGAACTTTGAATACCTGCAAAATACTGGACAAATAGAGTGGAAATATCCGAAATCAGAGTAAAAACGGTCACTGATTAGTAAAAATGTACGTCATTACATATATACGATTTCGCGTTATCAAACTCCCCTAAACTTGAATCTTTGCTTGTCCTCAAGTAAAGGTAGGAAAAATTTAAAGTTTGGCAAGCACGCAACACGCTCTCCCTTTGATAAGATTTCTCAGACGTCAAGTTAGGAAAAACCGGGGGTCCAATGGAAACAAAATATATACGGCAATGGCACTGGATTGTAAGTCTTCGAAGGCCTCTCTTTTATGCAAGCCAGTCCCAATCATGTTACTGCAGCTCGGCTTCAAGTTTCTCGCAACAAATTTTACCCGGTTTCGTTCTGGCATAATCACATTAAGCCTGTTGTCCATACACGTTCATGGCAAGCAAACCTGTTGGTAACTATGATCTCTTTGCTAGTTTGATTTTTCTTTGCACATATGCTCATTCTGCTATAAATCTGCAAGAGTTTCGTACCGTTGGGCTAAATGCTCGGGCGAGGAGCACCTAACTTAGAAGGAACATGTCTCTATATTCAGGCTATATGGCTTTTCTTTTCTTTCAAGATTATTCATTTCATACTAGAGATCACGCACTTATTTGCATTGGTTTCTCACTTAGAAGTGTTTAGGATGGTGCTGACTGCTCGTATAAACTACTGGGGGCTCCGTTTGAGTCGAAACTTGAGGCTTTGGTACGAGTAAGTAGTGAGACTGACTCGCATAAACCAGAGGTCTAAGGTATCAAGGCGTAGAAGCTTTGTTAGAATTTTCTTCTCGGAAATTCCAAACTTGGTAAGGTTTAGGCGTGTCACGTGATGCTTTGGAAAGGGTAAAAGTTTCTTTGTATATGTCGGGTAAAGCGCGGGGAGTTCACATAACGGAAAGATATATATAGATGAGCTTTATTTGCCAAAATTAAAAATACTTTAAATTGAAAATTTGAATGAAAAGTACAATAGGAAATAACAGGGAAAAGGGAAATAACGGTCCGCTCCCACACCATCTCAACCAGTGTCCTCACTGATTTGAAAGAATGCGGAAGGGAGAAATACAAAGGAAAGAAAAAAACAAAATAAAAGAAATGAAAAATACTACTAGTCCCTTCCTCTTCCTCTATCTCTACCTATACCTCTGGCTCTGCCGTCGCGTGCCTCGAGGTTCAAAGCTCCGG
This sequence comes from Lathyrus sativus, assembly GCA_963859935.3. NCBI lineage: Eukaryota > Viridiplantae > Streptophyta > Magnoliopsida > Fabales > Fabaceae > Lathyrus > Lathyrus sativus. Next base: position 279,379,298 of record OZ012739.1, read on the forward strand.
TGTGGAAGATATACTCGCGGAGGCCGTCGACTCGCACAGTGAGGTTGGCCATGTCATCGACCAGGACGGATTGGACGTCCTGGATCTGCTGCATAGATGTCTTCATGTGACTGGTTTGTTCTCTCTGCCACGCTTCAAATTCTTCATCCCGTCGATTCTGTTGTTCCATCATAAGCATCATCTGATTCTGCTGTTCGATGCATCGGAGGAGAGCCTTGGATGTGTCATCAGTGTCAGGACGACGGCGGCGGCGCGAGGAAGGGCCTTCGGCAGCAGTTGCTTGTGATGGCTCAGCCTGGTCGGCTCTATCCATCTCCTCTTGAACTTCATCCCTGGGCTGTTGGGCATTATCCTGAGTTGGGGCAGCAGGAGCAATTGGATCGAAGAGCCAGTTGGCTCTGTCCTGCGGATGCATTCGGGTGCGAGAAGGCATGATGATGCTCGGAATAGTGCGACCTCGCACTATCGGATGATATTTCCCATCTGCGCAGGATCTGATTAGGTGAGAGGCGCGACAGTGGTCGGTGTCTAGGAAGACAGGGGGCATTTGGCGAAGGGTCTGGAGGCGGTCGCCAAGGCCGAGGCCTAAGGCAATAGATGTGATGATGCCACCAAAATAGAATGGTTTTGAGTCGCGGTTGCAATTGGCTTGAATGTGAGCCAAGAGGAATGGGGTGGCGTTAACAGGTTCTGAAGCGAACACGCAACGGAGATAAAACAGCTCCTTCGAGTTGACCTTGCGGTTATTGTCACGGGCGAAGATGGTGTTACTCAACACGCGATGAAAGTAGCGGATTATTGGGTTGTGGATGTGAGTGGCATTCAGAGTTTCCCAACTTTCTGCAGTGGTGCCGGTCAGTTGGTTCCGTAGAGGGAAAGCTTCTTGGTAGAACTGATCGGAGGGGCGGTGGTGAGCGTCGTTGCCATGAGGAAAATGTAACATGACGGTGATGCGGTCCTGGGGGACTTGATATTCGGTGCCGAACAAGCGGAAGCAAGCGGCACCGGTGAGCTGGTTGGTATCGCCGGGTGAAGTCACGTACGCGAAGGAACTGAGAAACTCCAGTGTGAGTTGCTCATAGGTGGGTTGGGGGTTGGTGCAGAGATGACAGATGCCAGCCCTCTGTAGCATCCAAGTGACGCCATCCAGAATTCCCAGTTCTATCAGAGACTCTAGGTGAGCATACCGGGTCGGCTGAAGCGGCCGTTGATGGAAAGCTATGTAGTTGGTCTGCTGCCTTTCGCCGGCCTCGCCTTCTCGGAAAGTGATATTGCTCAAGTCGGGGTTTGCACGATTTTTTCTAGCCATTTTTGCGTGAGAGAGGTGCAGAGGTTGAGAATAGAAAGTTTCTATGGATGGGGAGGTATGGGAATGCAGAGGTCAATATATAATAGTAAATTGGAAGTTGAAATGGTGGAGGGTTAATGGGGGATTCGGAAGGATTTAGTGGAGTTTAAATGTGTGAAAGTGGGAAATTAGGAGAGTGAAGGTGGAAAGGTGTGTAACCCCTGTTTTGACAGAATTGGGGTTTTATTCACGTGACGACCGTCAGGGGTGTGTGACGGTGGTAATACGTGTGACGACCGTCAGGGGAGTGTGACAACCGTCACACTAGCAAATTTTGCAGAAATGCTGAAGTTCGCTTGGGGGCGTTTTCACAGTGGAATATGTGATTTTTGAATTCTTTTGCAGTATGGTAGTCTGATTAGAAAATAGAAAATAACATGATACAAAATTAAGGGAAATACCGGAATGAAAATAACATTGAATCAAAAAACGAGTTTAATGTATTACAATATCCAAAAAGAAACAATTGCAAAATTAAATAATGTGAAACAATGTGAAATGCAGTAAACTAAAATTAAAAAGAAAACTAAAATATCAGTCCTTTGGTTTCTTCAAGTTGTTGATCTACTGAATAACGTCATTAAATTGGTCGCTAACTACGTCCATGTAAGTAACGAAATCCATGTGAAGTTGCGTTAATTCATCATTTATAGTGGTTACTTATAGCTTGAGGTCGTCCATAGTTCTCAGAACAGTGTCCAACTTGTCTCTGTCTTGATCAGGAGTGGGGTCAGGAAAGTTATGGTAGTTAGGAGGGGTCTCAGGATCTATCTCCACTTTGGACTCATAATCTTGGTAGTACAAATAGTCATGTGCTTTTGATATTTGATCACTGTCATACATGTAAGCCTGGGGTGTGGAATGAGGTGATGGAGGTCCCATAGGCTCGTCCAATTCATAAAGCCAATTGTTTCTGTTGTGGATACTTGTTAGCTTGTGGTTGGGCAATGTGAAAAGGTGGACAGGTTGATCAACTATGAGGTATTCGTAGGCTCCTGGTCCTAAGGTACCTAAGATACGTCTGTTGGAGCAGAATTGGATGTCCATTGATCTGAGGTTGCCGAAACGAATGGCTTTGTTCAGGTAATACCTCAGGCCAATTTCGTGGGCAATCATGGTGACTAATCCTCCTATTAAAATGGGTGAGTGAGGTTGCTGATTAAGGCGTGTGAATGCCCTCATCATAAAAGGGACAACATTTACAGGGCGGCCTTGTGAAGCACAGATAAGGATGAACAACTCTTCCTTTGAGACTGTTGTAATGTTTTCCTCCTTCCCAAAGAGGGTATGGGCTAAAATCCTATGAAAATAATGGAGTGCGGGATTGTGTATCTCGTTGTTGTGCATGTCATTCGGTTCAGGGTGATAGTTACCGGTGATGGTACCCCAGAACTGTTCTAACTCGAGATCAATATCCTCTTCAGTGTTGGTAAACACAAAAGGTCCGCTAGGGAAGCCTAGGATGTTAGCTAACGATGTACGGTTGTGTGTTTGGTCCATTCCAAACATTCTAAAGGTTATCAGCTCTTTGGTGGATCCATAGCCATGTTCGGGTAAGTAACTTAAAGAGCTAAGGAATTCGAACGTGAGTTCGCGGTAGGTAGCAAATCAGGTCTTTAGAGCAGTTTGCTCCCAGCCTAATTGGTTAAATAGATACTGAATGCTATCCTGGATTCCTAGCTTGTCCATGGTGGCTCTATCGTAGTACAGAGTCGAAGCAAAGCTTCTCTGAGTCAGCGCCTCAAATATGGCCTTAGCTAGTCCTCTAAATACAACAGTCGTAACGTCGATGTCAGCCATACTCGGAGGTTAGTCGGATAAAAACGGGAGAAAAGTAGAACGACTTTAAAATCCTGGAAAAGTTAAAATCACATTCACTCAGATTAGATTTTTAAGAAGCAAAGGGTGATAAAAGAAAAGAAAATAAAATAAAATAAATAGTAGAAAATAAGAAAATAGAAATTTATAGAAATTATAAGCTAAAATGAAAACATAGTTTCAATAAATTTAGAAGGGAAAAACGGGAAAAATTGGGTTGCCTCCCAATCAGCGCTGTTTTTAACGTCAAAAGCCTGACGATAGCCTTGCTGTAAGCTATTCGGGAAGCTCAAGCAATTTCATATTGCTCACGTGGTAGTTGTGTTCATTTTGATTATAATGCTTCAAACGCTGTCCGTTTACTATAAACGGTGCGTTGATTTGATTTCTGATTTCAACAGCTCCACTTTAAGGACTTTGGTTACCTCAAAAGGTCCAGATCATCTAGATTTTAATTTTCCAGTGAAGAGTTTTAATCTTGAGTTGAATAGGAGCACGATGTCTCCTACACTGAATTGTTTCCGGATCAAACGTTTATCATGCCATTTCTTGGTTCTTTCTTTGTAGATGCGGGCATTCTCGTATGCGTCCAATCTGAGCTCTTCCAATTCATGAAGGTTCAAGATTCGTTTCTCTTCTGCCGCAGTGTAGTTGAAGTTCAACGTCTTAATAGCCCAGAAGGCTTTATGTTCTAATTTTACCAACAGGTGACATGATTTTCCGTAAACTAATTTAAATGGTGTGGTACCTATTGGTGTCTTAAAGGCGGTCCTATAAGCCCATAAAGCTTCGTTCAACTTTGATGACCAATCTTTCCTGGAGGTTGCGACAGTCTTTTCCAAGATTTGCTTTATTTCTCTGTTCGAAACCTCCACTTGTCCACTTGTTTGTGGATGATACGGTGTAGCTACGCGGTGTTTGACTCCGTATTTGGAGAGGAGTTTGTCAAAGATTCGCGATATGAAGTGCGAACCACCGTCACTAATGACGAGTCTGGGCACACCGAATCTAGGAAAGATTGTGTTTCTAAAGAGTTTGACGACTACTCGCGTGTCATTTGTTGGAGCGGCAACGGCCTCTATCCATTTAGATACATAATCGACATCGACGAGTATATATTTGTTTCCAAAAGAAGACGGGAAATGTCCCATGAAGTCGATTCCCCAGACGTCAAAGATTTCTACTTCTAAAATTCCTTTCTGAGGCATTTCATCGCGTCGTGAGATGTTGCCAGTGCGTTGGAACCGGTCGCATTTTAGTACCGCGATATGGACATCCTTCCAGAGGCTGGGCCAGAATAGGCTAGATTGTAGGATTTTAGCGCACGTCTTTGAAGTACTAGCATGACCACCATAAGGTGCTGAATGACATTGGGAAATGATGTCTTCTATTTCTTCCTCTGGGACAAAGCGACGATATAAGTTGTCAGCGCCTTGTTTGAAGAGTAGAGGTTCGTCCCAATAGTAATGCTTTAAGTCGTGGAAGAATTTCTTCTTTTGTTGATAAGTTAGGTCTGGTGGAAGCACGTCTGCGGCCAAGTAATTAACGATGTCGGCAAACCAAGGCAAAGTGGCTTGGGCATAGACAGCTTCCACGACTTTCTCAAGTTCTGGTTCATCCGAGGTTGAGTTGGACATATCGCTTTCCAATTTGGCTATCAGACGTTCGTAGGGAAAATCGTCATTGATAGGCACTGATTCTTGTTTAATGCCCTCTATACGGGATAAGTGATCTACAACTACATTCTCGGTCCCCTTCTTATCTTTAATTTCTAAGTCGAACTCTTGTAATAATAGGATCCATCTCAATAATCTTGGTTTGGCGTCCTTTTTGCTCATTAGGTACCCAATGGCAGCGTGATCTACGTATATGATTATTTTGGCTCCTACCAAGTAGGAACGGAATTTGTCAAGTTCAAACACAACTGCTAGAAGTTCCTTTTTCCATTGTGGCGTAGTTCATTTGGGCAGGGTCTAAAGTTCTACTGGCGTAGTAGATAGCGTGAAGCTTCTTGTCTTTCCTTTGTCCTAGAACTGCGCCTACAGCATAATCACTCGCATCGCACATGATTTCGAATGGTAGTCGCCAATCTGGGGGTTGCATGATTGGTGCGGTAATGAGTGTTGTCTTTAGAGTTTCGAATGCTTCTAAACATTCTTTGTCGAAGATGAACTCGACATCTTTCATTAACAAACCTGTAAGAGGTTTTGTGATTTTCGAGAAATCCTTTATGAATCTTCGGTAGAATCCGGCGTGTCCTAAGAAGCTTCGTATTTCTCGTACGGTTTTCGGAGGTTGAAGATCCTTTATGATCTTTATTTTGGCTTTGTCAACTTCAATCCCTTTTTCAGATATGACGTGTCCTAAAACGATGCTTTGTCGGACCATGAAATGGCATTTCTCCCAATTAAGGACAAGGTTCACTTTAGCGCATCTTTTGAGTACCATTTCTAAATTTGACAGGAAGCTTTCAAAGCTTTGTCCGCATACAGAGAAGTCATCCATGAATACTTCCATAATGTCATCTAGGAAATCCGCAAAGATTGCCATCATGCATCTTTGGAAGGTTGCTGGAGCATTGCATAGTCCAAACGACATTCGGTGATAAGCAAAAGTACCATAAGGACAGGTGAATGTTGTCTTTTCTTGGTCATCGAGGTGAATAGGAATTTGAAAGAATCCTGAATAACCATCTAGGTAGCAGAAGTACGAATGTTTCGCTAGTCTTTCCAACATCTGGTCTATGAACGGTAAAGGGAAGTGATCTTTCCGAGTCGCCTTATTCAGTTTTCTGTAATCGATACACATCCTGTTTCCGGTCACAACTCTTTGGGTTATCGATTCACCTTTCACATTTTTCACTACAGTAACGCCTCCTTTCTTTGGCACTACGTGTACTGGGCTGACCCATTGGCTGTCGAAGATCGGGTATATGATTCCTGCGTCTAGTTACTTTTTCACCTCGTCTTTGACTATAGTGCTTAGGATCGGATTTATCCTTCTCTGATGTTCTCTTGAAGTTTTGCAGTCCTCCTCTAGCATGATACGATGCATACAAATGGAAGGACTTATGCCTTTTAGATCGCTTATATTATAGTCTAACGCAGTTGGGTATTTCCTTAGGACTTCTAGTAACTGCTCAGTTTCTGACTGTCCTAAATTTACGTTGACTGTTACTGGTCTTTTGAATTCTGTATCTAAGAATTCATACCTGAGAGTTTTAGGTAGTTCTTTAAGTTCTAAAGCTGGGTTTTTTGGACCTGGCATGTGATTTGGAGTTAGTGCTAAGATCTCGCTCAGACTATCATCTTTGTATGGTGCACGCCAGTTGTCGTCTTCATGAATAGCAGGGATTTGGATCTTCATGATTTTAGAATATGTAATTTCTTCCTTCTCTAATTCTCTTATGCATTTGTCAATGACATCTACTATATAGCATGTGTCACCTATAGCTGGTGCCTTCAAGAACTTAGTAAGGATGAACTCTATCTTTTCTTCTCCTACTTCAAATGTTAGCCTTCCTTTCTTTACGTCTATGATAGCTCCGGATGTCGCTAGGAACGGTCTTCCTAGGATAATTGGGGTAACAGAGTCCTCTTTGATGTCCATGATTATGAAGTCGGTTGGGATATAGAATTGGCCTATGCGTACTGGAACGTTTTCCAGCACACCGACGGGATATTTGACTGATCGGTCAGCCAATTGCACTGACATTTTTGTTGGTCTTAGTTCTCCCATATTTAGCTTTTTGCATATAGATAAAGACATGACACTTATACTGGCTCCTAGATCGCATAGAGCTTTGTCTATAACGAACTTTCCTATGACGCAAGGTATGGAGAAACTACCTGGGTCTTTTAGTTTAGGAGGCATGTTGTTTTGGATGATTGCGCTACATTCGGCAGTAAGTGTAATTGTTTCGTTATCCTCTATTTTCCTTTTATTAGACAAGATTTCTTTAAGAAACTTAGCGTATGACGGCATTTGAGTTATCGCTTCTGTGAAAGGGATAGTGATATTTAGTTGTTTCAGAAGTTCAACAAATTTCTTAAATTGTCCTGAAGTTTTGGAGTTTATTAATCTTTGAGGACAAGGGATAAGTGGTTTATATGGCGCTGAAGGCACATATGAGTTTTCATCTTTGGCGTCCTTTTGCTCGTCACATTCCTTCTTTTTTGTTTTAGACTCCTTTTCTGTTGGTTTATCAGATTTTTGATGCATGACTAAATCTTCATTCCTAGGATCTGTTGGGCCTTCCAATTCTTTTCCACTTCTCAATATAACAACATTTGTGTGACCTTTCGGATTAGGTTCTGGATGACCTGGAAATGTCCCAGCTAGTGCGGCTGCAGAGGCTTGTTGTTGAGCCACTTGTGTTATCTGCGTTTCGAGCATTTTATTGTGGGTGGCTAAAGCGTCTACTTTTCCGGTTAGCTGTTTAATTTGCTCGCTAGTGTGTATGTTTTGATTCAGGAATTCTTTATTTGTTTAAGCTTGAGTAGCTATGAATTTTTCCATCATCATTTCGAGGTTTGATTTCCTAGGGGCAGTCTGGGCAGCAACGGCTGGTTTCTAATATCCTGGCGGAGCAGCGGGTGCTTGCAAGGCATTATCGTTCTTGTAGGAAAAGTTTGGGTGGTTCCTCCATCTTGGGTTGTAAGTATTTGCGTAAGGATTTCCTTGAGCGTAGTTAAATTGGTCTGGTGGGATTCCTGCCAATAATAGGCACTCGGGCGCATTATGAGTGGCGATTCCACGTAACTCGCAGTTTGGAGTTACAGCAGCTACGGTTGCAGTTGGGGTAACGGTCAGACTGTCGATTTTCTGTGCTAGAGCATCTACCTTAGCGTTGAACTTTTCAAGACTGCTAATCTCGTACATCCCACCTTTCGCTGCGGGTTTCTCTGCTGGAGTTCTTTCACCTCCCCATTGGCAGTGGTTCTGAGACATGTTTTCGATAAGTTGATAGGCTTCGTCGTATGGCTTATCCGTAAGTGCACCGCCTGCGGCGGCGTCTACCGTTAATCTGGTGTTATACAGAAGCCCATTGTAGAAAGTATGGATCGTCACCTAGTCTTCTAAACCGTGGTGAGGACATGCTCTCATTATATCCTTGAACCTTTCCCACGCTTCGTAGAGAGATTCAGTATCTTTTTGTCGAAATCCGTTGATTTGAGCTCTAAGCATAGCAGTTTTTCTTGGCGGAAAGTATCTCGCTAAGAAAACGTTCTTCAACTGTTCCCACGTCGTAACAGAGTTGGATGGTAAGGATTGTAACCATGTCCAAGCTCTATCTCTAAGAGAGAAAGGAAAGAGACGAAGTCTTATTGCGTCTGGAGTTACTCCATTTGCTTTCATTGTGTCTGCGTATTGCACAAACTTCATTAAGTGTTCGTTCGGATCCTCAGTTGTATTTCCTGAGAATTGATTTTGTTGTACAGCTGACAGCAATGACGGTTTTAGTTCTAAATCGTTCCGATTTATAGCTGAGGCAACAATGCTACTTCGAGGTTCCAACTGAGATGGGGTAGCGTAGTCCTTCAGCGGTTTGTTCTGAGGTCCTTCAGCCATCTTTGATTCTTCAACAGGAGGATGAGCTAGAAGATCAGGAATATTGTGTTTTCGTTGATATTCGAGGATGCGCCTTCTTAAATGTAAGAAGCGCTCTAGTTCGGCGATTGTAGGTTGTAAGATGTCGCCTTGTGAGCGAGTACTTGGCATACAACCGAAGAACGAGTAGAGGGAGACAGAATAGTTAACCTAGTCTATACTGTGTAACAAAGGATTGCACTATTGACTAAACGGGTCCCCAGCAACGGCGCCAAAAACTTGATCGCGGCTTTCTATGTCTGATTGAACTAACTGCAAGTGCACAGTCTATCGCGTAGTAATAAAAGATATCGATCCCACAGGGACTCGTAATCAAGCTAGTATTTTCAGGTGTTACTGTGTTTAGCTAGGTTGGTATGGTTTTAAGGGAATAAAAGCAAAATAAGTGTGTAAACTATAAGGGAACTAAAGCGTTACTTAAGGTATAAATGCTTGAATCGGTATGCAATATGTTGGTTCTTCAAGGATTCGACAAGTTACCGATGTTTTTTGTGTTTTCAAAAATAGTTTAAGAAGAAAATGACGATTTAAAGACCTTTGTCTCACTATGGTTGTTGACGCTAGTCGCAACTCTAAGGCAGAATGTATGTTGTCGCTATCCCGTTCGCGGTTAAAATTACTTTTTGAAAACCATTAAGCTCTAATCCTTTTTAAAGAGCTGTCGCTGTTTTTAAAATGAATGCTTAGTTTTTACTATCTGGACCTAACCTCAGATGTCGCTTGTTGGTTCGTACCTTTATGAGTTTCCCATTATCGTGGCAGAACTGCTTTTAAATAAGTTCTCACTGTCGTGATGAACATCTATTTTAGAAAAATCGATTTAAAAACTGAAGCCATAAATAAGTTTGAAAAGGCAAGTATACACTGGTTAATTATCGAATCCCATCTGACCACTTATTACATACCGATTACTTAAATTTAGCCGGACATGGAATGTAAATTAAGAACACGTAAATAATGGCAGAAAATATAAATATGCATTATAATGGGAAATAGAAATCAATTAACGATTAAAATAAGAACCTGTAAATAATCCGATTGGCTCTTGGGAAATCCTCCGAAATGACGGCAGGATTTAGTCTTTATGCCAATTACTCGTACAGAATAGAATTGGGAAAGTAAAACAACAATTGCAAGGAAAGAAAGAAAAAGGAAACAATAAAACGATAAGAAACTGGGAAACTAAAAATTGCTCTGAAATTAAATTGGCAGCACTTCGTGTCTTCAATGCAGCTCCCCTTTTCTGGTACCAACTCTCTCCTTTTATTGATGGAATTTCCAACGGTTAATTGCCTCAGGAGGTGGGATTGATCTCAGAAAATATAGGAGTTAGTGGTCCACTCCTTTTTGGCATTTTGAAAGCACTTCACATCACGTGCAACATTTCTGCATTTTTATTCCATGACGGTCGTCATGGACCTATGACGGTCGTAACACGTATGACGGTCGTCACACCCTTGTGACGGTCGTCACATCAGTAAAATTCGTTTTTGCTGTTTTTGGCTTGTTTTTCATCTGGTTTTCATCTGTAATTTCTTGTTTTCTTCCTCTTGCTCCATTTGAGCATGAACTTTGAATACCTGCAAAATACTGGACAAATAGAGTGGAATATTCGAAATCGGAGTGAAATCAGTCACTGATTAGTAAAAATGTACGTCATTATATATATACGATTTCGCGTTATCAGCAGCTTGTCCTCTTTTGGCAGAGCCCAGTTTGTATTGCCGAGGCATAACATGAGTTGCGTAACATTGTCGAGGCATTGTCTGGCTTGGTTGAAATGACATGATGGCTGGAAATTGAGTGTGGTGAATGTGGCTGATGTTCTCAAAAATTTGTTTTCTCTTTTTTTTTTGTACCAATTTTGTCGTGACTTGATAATGGAGGACTTATTGTTGTAACACCTTGTGATGGCACAATTTTCTCATAAGTTTGGCCTAATGATAATAGACTTGTATGATATGGGCTCCCTTGTAGAATTTCCTTTTGCTTGCAAAACAAATTTGTAATGGACTTATCCTTGAACAATGGGCTTACATGTACACAATGGGCTTTTGTCACTTGCAACTCATTTATTATTGTTTTTTTTTAATTTTCAAATAATACTTGCTTTTTGATTCACGACTAAATTCAAATTTTGATATGAATATCTTACGAATCCAATTTCATCATTCTTGAAATTCTCCCGTGGGTATACCTCCGTACTTAACCTGTAAGTCAAACTTGCTCCTTAAGTGTATTATGACATTGTCCCACAAATAAATCTTGAATCACTCCTGAACTAAGAATAGATGGATGCCTTGAATCTTTAAATCTTGAGTTTGGATTAATAGTCCTCATGAATGAGGACGAGGAAAATATCAATTGAAACCAAATCTCACACAATGGGACTTACTACTAGTTCATGAGAAACTAAACCGAATGAAGCAATGTTGATCCTTGATTTGAAATGTGTCATACTTGAGTTGAATCCAAGAACTACACTTAAAACCAATTTCCAACCAATCTTTGAATTCTTCTTGACTCAATGCCTTGAACCTATTTTTAAGAAATGGACCCAAAAATGAATAGGTCCTAGCCATTTGAATTGGTGAACTTGCCTTGATAAACCTTTTCCTAACTGATAGATTAGGTTAAAACTACCGAAACTTAATTGATACCACACATGCCTCTGACTAGGCACCTTGGCCTGAATAAACCTCAACTGAACCTGCCCTGATCTAATCCCAACTTGCAAAACCCTAAATTTAAACCACAAACACACTTTGGATTCTTCTGAATAATGGTTGGTGGGAGGATGTACAAGATGAAAGTTATATACAAGTAGGACAAATTTGGGGTATGACAGATGCCCCTATCTAATTGACTTAGACCGAGTAAGATGAACTGCAACGGTGTTCATCTTTCGAGGTAGAAGACGATTAGATACGAAGAAAACACTGAATTTGTCCGAGAAGAAAGAAAGTGTTTGGGAAGTGAAAAACTGGATATCTTGTAAAGGTCGTTATTAACAAAAGGGTGATAACAGAGAAAACCTGACACCAAAAGGATGACAAGCCTATCACCTAAAGGATGATAGCTACGACATACACACACGAGTCGCTACCACCAAAAGGGTGATAGAATGACACACACAACTCTGACACCAAAAGGCTGTAGGGGTTTCATTACCAAAAGGATAATGGAGAACATTTGCACACTCTGGCACCAAAAGGATGACAGACCCACCACCAAAAGGATGATGGAGCGAAACAAATACAACTCTGACATCAAAAGGATGTAGGGGATCCATTACCCAAAGGATATTGGAGAACATTTGCACAATCTGGCATCAAACGGATGACAGACTCATCACCAAAAGGATGATAGAGTGAAACAAATACAACCCTGACACCAAAAGGATGTAGGTGATCCATTACCAAAAGGATAATGGAGAACATTCTCACAATCTGACATTAAAAGGATGGAAAATCATTCACCAAAAGGATGATAAAGCAAACTAAATACAATCGTGACATCAAAAGGATGTAGGGGATCCATTACCAAAAGGATAATGGAGAGCATTCGCACAATCTGGCATCAAAAGGATGGCAGATCCATCACCAAAAGGATGATAGAGCGAACTAAATACAACCCTAACCTCAAAAGGACGCAGGGGATCCATTACAAAAAGAATAATGGAGAACATTCTCACAACCTGGCATCAAAAGGATGACAGACCCATCACCAAAAGGATGATAGAGCGAACTAAATACAACCCTGACATCAAAAGGATGTAGGGGATCCATTACCAAAAGAATAATAGAGAACATTTGCACAATCTGGCATTAAAAGGATGACACACCCATCACCAAAAGGATGATAGAGTGAACTAAATACAATCCTGACATCAAAAAGATATAGGGGTTCCATTACATAAAGGATAGTGGAGAACATTCGCACAATCTCGCATCAAAAGGATGACAGACCCATCACCAAAAGGATGATAGAGCGAACTAAATACAACCCTGAAATCAAAAGGATGTAGGTTATCCATTACCAAAAGGATAATGGAGAACATTCGCACAATCTGACATCAAAAGGATGGCAAACCCATCACCAAAAGGATGATAGAGCGAACTAAATACAACCCTGATATCAAAAGGATGTAGGGGATCCATTAACAAAAGAATAATGGAGAACATTCGCACAATCTAGCATCAAAAGGATGACAGACCCATCACCAAAAGGATGATATAGCGAACTAAATACAACCCTGACATCAAAAGGATGTAGGGGATCCATTACCAAAAGGATAATGGAGAACATTTGCACAATCTGACATCAAAAGGATGGCAGACCCATCACCAAAAGGATGATAGAGCGAACTCAAGAGTTATTACCACCAAAAGGATGAAAATAACTTCCCAATCTTGAAGGTAACCAACACCAAAAGGATGCAAGTTATGCTGAACTGATGGATTCAGCTATCACCAAAAGGATGATAATAAGGAAATTGACAAAAGGTCAAGTTTGCTGGAGACAACTCATTGGGGGACGCCCAAGAGGAAGATTGGATTGAGATGAATCACCGGGGAACGCCCGCTGACTTGCTTGGGGATCATATTTTTGAGAACAAAAGGTTGCAATAATTTTCATGAGGACGCCCATGAAATCTGGAGAAAATGCCCCTGAATAGACTGAATTTTGCTTTAAAACTCTTGATCTTGGCCAACAAAAGGTTGAGCAACTTCGTGAGGGATGCTCACGACTTCAAAGGAGATGCCCTTGTCTAGGCTAAGCGTCACTTTGAAACTCTTGAATCTGGACAACAAAAGGTTGAACAATTTCGTGGGGAATGCCCATGGTCTTGGAAAAGATGCCCTTGACCGAGCTGAGATTTGCTTGATGTCTTGTCTGGTTCACTCAACAAAAGGTTGAACAACTTTGTGCGGGACCCCTACGGTTTTATAAATGACGCCCCTGATTGGGCTGAATCTTGCTTTTGAAATCTTATCAACCACAACGTTGAAATAATGTCATGGGAGATGCTCATGGTCTTGAGAGAGATGCCCCTGGCTGGGCTGAACTTTGTTTTGAATTCCTTGAATTTTGTGAGAGAAAACCCATGGTATTGCAATAAGATACCCCTAACTGGGCTGAAGATGATCATGGAAATCTTCGAGATTGACCTTGGACCCCGACTTGCATATGTGAATGCTTGATGTTGAGAATGATCCATAACAAATGGAAATACAAATGCAAATGCTAACGCACGGAGATGCAAGAGCTGGGGAAACATGATAGGATTCTGGGTATGCATATGATACAAGATGCTTATGAAGTCGAATTTGATGCGTATGATGCATATGGTTGCGGACGGGTAATTGGAAATGCTGGTGCCGACATGACGGACTTTTGGTAGTTGTCAATGTGGATTGAACTTTGGGTGGGGGGAGGGATTGACTTCCTTGAAACATAGTTCATTGAAGATGCCATGATTGAAACAGACGACAATATTCTTGATGCCCCAAGCCTGAGTACTTGGTGGTTTGTTGTGAACTTACCTCAGAGAAGATTGCAACTCTGCTAGATAGTCAGGATAACCTGATCTTGCCCCAGTTTGAACATGGTAATGGCCTGCCCCTGATTAGCCTGTTCTGATATGTGGAAGCTAATCTTTGATGTTTTGAGATGACTTGCCCTTGATCGAGCTGTTGAATGATTTTCCCCAGCCTGTGGGTTTAGAAGTAGCCTTGCCTCGTATCAGCTATTGAAAGTTAAGTTCCTCCTTGATTGCCCTTTGTTGGAGGTTTCTTTGATGTTTAACATTGATTTGCTATTAAATTTATTCATTCACAAATGGCAATATTAATGCAAAGCTCAATGCAAGCTTTAAAAAAGTGGCGCTTATTAAAGTGTCGTGGTAGTGAGACGAATGGACCATTAGTCCAGACGTTGTGCTAATTTAATTGGCCTGAAAGATAAAGCAAGGATAATGACACCAATGTTGATGATTAGCATATATGTGAGGAGTCAGTTTACACAACCTTACAATGCTATGCTTTCAGAATAAACCTCGCCTCAATTAGGTCTTTCGAGGGTTGTAACGTAGTCTGGTTCACGGTTATGAAACAAAGGATATTAGGCTCAAAGTATGATTTGTACCCACCCCTTCTTCTTGATGATCTCCAGTCCTACGTTTAGTTAATTCTGCCCATGTTTATCTTGACGGTATAAGCTTGATGGTTCAAAGTTTGCTCGAGACGACAACCACTTTTTTTGATTTGGATGGATGTCAATGACCCTTTTGATTTTGATATGATGGCCAATGAATCTTGTTTTTGTTGAGGGTTTTGAGGGCCTCATTTGCTTTTATTTTGATCCCTAACTTTTGCATGGACTGATTTTGCTCTGTCAAGTCCATCGGGATTACCTTGACTTTTGCCTAAGTCCCCTTTGAGGTGCTTGACTTAGCAGGCTTTCGATTTTTTTGTTTTTTTTGTTGGAGGATTGTGACTACCATGTCATGGGTTATTGTTTAACAACCGTCTTCTGGATTTTGCTTTGTGATATTTGGAATAACTGAACACTACCCTGCCCCAGGTTGAGTGTAAAGGTTTGAATATCCGAAGGAAACTGCTATTTCTAGGCTCGAAGTGGTTTACTAGGGATTAACTTCTTATATCTCTGGTGTTTAGGGAATTGAAACAATGCTTGTACATCATTGATGAGATTCTGTCTAAAAGCATACGGTTTGCAATTATGAGTATTTCGTTTTTGTCATCGTCCCTCAAATCATGCTAAACAACAGTTGATAGAGTGAAGTGAATAAATGTGTCAGTGATTCGTGATGAGTGAATACGATCTAACTAATTCAAAACATGCATAAACAATACATTAATGAAAACCAAATACGAAACAACAATTGTTCAAAGCATACAATACTTAAACGAACAAAGACAAAATACAAGAGAAGCGAAATATGAAATGGCAACATGTCTGCCTTCTTCAGGGATGAACTTGACTTGACTTGATTTGAACTGATGCTAGCACTAGCTGGCCCATAGCATTCGATTATTGATGACATTTGGAGACTTCCCATTGAAGTTGATAGCATCCTTGTCAATCATGTCTTGAACTTTGTGCTTGAAAGCCCTGCAGTTCTCAATGGTGTGACCTGGAGCGCCCTTATGAAACTCACAATGAGCATTTGCATCGTAGTCGGCAGGGATGACAGTTGGAGGAGCCAAATCTCTTGGAACAACAGCCTTTTTCTCCATCAACTAATAAAAGATACTAGCATATGACATTGGTAGACGATCAAATACTCTATCTGATCTCCACGTTCTTTGTTGACGCTGTTGGTGAGTACCTTGTTGTTGTTGAGCGGTTTGCAATTGTTGTTGCTGAGGAGGATACTGATATCCTTGCTTGTTATAGGCTTGTTGCTAAGGAGCCTGTTGTTGTGGCATTTGATTCTGAACTGCTTGAACAACTGGAGGATAAGGCATTGGAGCATATTACGCAGCAGCGACATACAGATACGGGTAGTAGGGGATTTGGTAAGGCATATGAGCAGGAGCTTATTGAGGAGCTTGCCCCTTCTACAGAGAGACAAAATTTGCTTCACCCTCCTTCTTCTTGTATCTGTTAAAAGGCTTCTTGGCATTGCCCTGGCTGTTAGGACCTCCTTGGATATTTCCTTGATTCTCTCATCGACAATCATCAAGTCAAAGAATCCAACAAAGACACTACTGACTAGTTGCTCGGAGTACTGGCTTTGCAAGGTACCCATGAAGATGTTAATCACTTCACGGTTAGTCAAAGGCAAATGCACCCTTGCAACTAGCTCCCTCCATCACTACGCGTACTCCTTGAAGGATTTGTTATCTTTCTGAGTCATGCTCTAAAGTTGAGTATGATTCGGAGCAAGGTTGGTATTGTATTTGTACTGCCTGACAAATGTACCAGCTAGCTCAGCCCAAGTGCACACACTATTACGCTCTAACTGCATATACCATTTGAGGGATGCCCCAGACAAAGTGTCTTAGAAGAAATGAATCATTAGCTTTTCGTCTATAGCATAGGCAGCCATCTTGCGACAATACTTCTTCAAAAGAATGTTTGGGCAACGGGGGCCTTTGAACTTTGAGGATTCAGGTGCTTTGAACTTGGGAGGAATAACGACATCAGGTTCCAAATATAATTCCAGAGCACTGAACGAATTTGAGTTATGCCTTCTTGTTGTACCCCAAAATTTTCCCAACCCTTTCTTTACTTGGCTTATGTTTTCATTACATTGTTCTAGCATTTGCATTTGCATATCATTTTCCATTTGCAGGGGATCAAGAGGTGTGCATAGAAAGAGGAGGTTTGTCAAAGGGTTCCAAGCAAGCTTGAGTGCTCATCAAGTCATCAGAAGCTGGTCATAGCTCTTTGAGAAAGTGAATGGATGTATATTGCTTATCTCCTATCTTGGAGGCCAATTGAGGATCATTTGAGGATCACAAGTTCATGGATATGGATATGAGATGTTGTGAAGCTCATTGAGTTCTTTGAGAGCCATTGTGGAGCTTATTCAAATTGTTATATCATGTGCAAGAGGTTGCAGTCAAAGGATTGCACACCTAGGGTTCCATCTGCCTAGTGCAAGAGCCATTGTGGATTTGAAGGAGATTAAGACTTAGTTATAAGTCTTTAGAGTCATGGAAAGTTGTTTTGAGGCATCTAAGATGTTA
This sequence comes from Lathyrus sativus, assembly GCA_963859935.3. Lineage (NCBI taxonomy): Eukaryota > Viridiplantae > Streptophyta > Magnoliopsida > Fabales > Fabaceae > Lathyrus > Lathyrus sativus. The sequence goes on from OZ012739.1 coordinate 279,396,794, forward strand.
TTTCAAGATCAATTCAAGAAGAATCAAGAGTGTGAGAAGTTACTAAATTAGGGTTTCAGAGGTTTGTCAATGTAAAATCCCCTATTTAGTGCCTAACTTCAAGACCATATATCTCAAGATACAAGTGTAATATCACTTTGACATAAACATGAGACTTATAGAGCATGTCCTTATATTTCTTTTGAGTACTAGAACTCATCCATTGGGTTTCTAGAACTCAAGTTATGATGTTGGCAAGTTAGAGGTCTCAGATGAATCATATTTTCAGTCAACAAACGTCAACCAACTTCCAAGGCACTTTTGACCTAGAAGGTAGTTTCTCCTTAACTCTTTATGAACATGAAAGTTGTTCCTAATGATCTTAGCTTTCCAAAAAGTCTTATAAGTCCTTCATCTCATTTATGGAACTCAAGTTATGAAGCTTGCAAGGCAGGGATATTTTGGGAAAGTGAGATTATAAGTCATTTTCATTATAGGTCCTTTTCATGAACTTAAGCACTTCAAATGAAACTTTCTCCAACATGAAAGTTGATTCAAATGATATCAATTTAATCCTAGAACACAAGTTTGTCATGAATTTGGCAAGGTTAGGGATATTGGTGAAGAAATTCAATGGAAAAATGAACTTGAAGTCATGAATTAAATTGAAGTGGTTTTAATTCATTTACATGCCATATTTGGGCTCATTTTGAGTCACATTGTCATAACAAGTAGAATGCACAAATTGGATTTGAGGCATGAAGTGAAAAACACATGAAAATCAAGTTTACTTCACAAGGAAGTTTCAAATCAAATCTCCACCATTGGATCAAATCAAGGATTAATTCTAATCCACATGATCAAAACATGTTTCCAGCAGCTGATTCAATTGAAATTCAAGTGAATTTGGAGCCAATTTCACGTGTGCATGAAGCTTGCATTTCAAATTGGGCATTTTTTCAATTCAAGCAAACCAAGCCATTTTGGGCCTCCAAACCATTCTAGGTCCATTGTATATAAGTTCCAGATGAATTTTGAGTCTTCATTCATGCATTTTCGTGGAGAGAGAGCACAATCATAGTTTGAAATTTCAAGAGCAAAGTGAAAATTGGAAACTGAGATTGAAGCAAATTCAAGCCAAATCAAAGTGAGCATAACCTTCCTCAAGATCATTGGAGTGTTTCTGCATGTTTTTGCTCAAGTTCAACACCATTTGAAGCTCCAACGGAGAGGCTCTGTTAGGTATTCTTCTTATCCAAAATTCTCTCATAATATGCATTGAATCATCACCATTCTTGACGCATCTGAAGACCTACATTTGGCAGGCAAATTCTGGATAGTTTATTGTGATGTTTGTGGAGATTTCAATTTGGTGCTCAAATTTTCCATCGTTCGATTTGCTTTATTTACGCATGATTAATGAATTTGGACAGTGGATCTGTGATCTACATAAGTTCCTCTTCAATTTGGTATATAATTTTGTGCAATTTGGTTAAATTTTGGATCTGCAACTCTGGTTGCTTCACCGGAGAAGACGACCGGAGAACTGTTGCTCTGGCGTCTGGTTTTTCTTCAGGCTAGCTGAGTTGGCTTGCCACGCGTGTGTTTGACCTTTTGACCTGACCAGATCTGTGGCTGAGATCTTGCTGACCATCCTGCGTGGAAATTGACCATGCCAGGTCAATTAGTGAAACGCGTCGTATCACTTAGTGAAATGAGATGGGCTCAGATTGATAAGCGCACCCCCATGCTGACCCAGCCCATTGAATTGAACTAAATCTTTTTTTTTATTTTAATTCTGTTTTGATTTAATTCTTTTAAAAATAGTTCCATATATAATAAAATCCCATAACAAATATTTCTAGATACTTTAAGGTGTCATTTAATTTTTGGAAATTTTTATTTTCATTTTTGGATTATTTTTCATTTAAAATGGGATTTATTATATGGAGTTGTTTTAATTGATTTTTTTCTTGTTCTTAATTGTTTCTTGCTTGTTTCTTGAGCAATATTTTTCTCCAATTAATAAGTTTCATTCCTCATTTCAATAATGAGTTGAAGGATTTTTGAGGATGAGTTTGCCCCTGGTTTGACCATTTTTGGTTTGACTTTGACTTCATTTTTGTTGACCCTCGACAACCCTCCTTCAAAGTGGAGCATCCTTGTGAATCAAATTCTTTGATGATGCTTTGAAGTGACTTTGGTTGTGATCTTTTGGCCTCTGGTTGCTAACTCTTTGATGAGCATTTGAGATTTTATTTGGTTATTTTTTATCCTTTTTCCTATTTTTGAGGTAACTTGTAAGTCAAGTTACTTCTAAGGGTGGTTCATACAAGCACTTGACCTAGTTTGATATGGAAATGACACTTGTGGATCCCTTGAGCTCTCAACTCCTCTTGATTCATTTTGTTAACATGTTGAGCATGCTGGTTATCAATTTATAGGTTATACACATGCTTGCTTATTGCTTTTTGCATTCTCTCCTCTCATCCCCACTTCTGTCCAAGGATCCTTGAGTCTCATTTGAGATGGTTTGGTCCCTCCTTTGGAGGTACTTTGAACATGTCATGAATGATGATTCTTTTGAGGACTTTTGTATGCTTTCTTGCTTGATTTCTTTTGTGTGCATTCTTTCTTCTTTATTCTTGCATCTTCTCATATGCATGCTTGAGGTTGAGATGTGCTTGTGGAGGCTACTGCCCCACACTTTTTTCCTTCCTCACTTTCATTCTAATTGTGCATTACATGTTTCCATACTTGCATTTTCTTATGCCTTCTTCTTCTTCTTCTTCTTCTTCTTTCATTCTTTTTTGCCATGTTCCCTTAGAACCTCTAATTTCTCTTGTTTAAGAGAGATTATGATAGACATTAGGCTTGAGCCCATGTATGATAACATTAGGTAGCATTCCTTTTCATCTCAATCATAGGTACACTTTGCATGAGAACATTAGGTTGAGTCTTAGTCTCCCTTTAGAGTGTCTCTCTCTTCTCATCTTCAAATTTTCTCAAAGCATCTAATAAACGTTAAGGATTGTTGTACGCTACGAGCCTTAATTACTTGGGAAATGATGATTGGTAGGCATCCTCTCAATTATCTAGACTGTTTAGCGTATGTCCTTTGGACGATATGCAACGCATTGGCTCCTAGGTCATAGTATTTTGTGCAACAGGAATTACAAACAATAATCAATGCACTTCTTCTCTAAAAAACACAAAAACAAACTTCAAAATTTTTATCCTTCGGGATTAATTGGAAAACATTTTCATAAAGAGAGTTTTGTTAACTCTTGGTTCTACCGCAAACAGGTAACGTCTAAGTCTCCAATGGTCGAGCTGCACACACCTAACTGCTAAAACTAAGTTTTAACCCTACTCGGGTAAAACACTTGAACCAACCTGTGGTCTTGTTAGCCCGAACTATGTTTTCTTTGATTTCTCATACCAGATGAGGATACGTAGGCACAAGACGGTGATGTCTTGGTGAGAAACCTTCCCCCCTTTCACCCGTAGTTAGCCGAACTACGTTGACTCTGACTTTCCCATTGCACGAGGGAATACGTAGGCATAGAGCGGCGATGCTCTATCGAGTCTCTTTTCTTTTCTTTTGTCCCTGAGCCGTAGCTTAGATAGTAAACACCCTTTTAGATAGGCAACAAAGCATGGATCGCGTCGAATACGACGGACGTGAGGGGTGCTAACACCTTCTCCTTGCGTAACCGACTCCCGAACCCGAGATATGGTTGCGATGACCTGTCTTCTCCCTTTTCCGTAGGTTTTCTCTGATCATTTCCTTTCCCTTTTTTTGGCATAAATAACGAATGGTGGCAACTCTCCATTCATTGTCGGCCCCTCTTCGCAGCGATGCGATAGCTGGCGACTCTGCTGGGGACATGAACATCCCCTATGCGAGTCAATCCTAGCGCTTGGTTGTTTATCTTTGGGTGTGTATATGTGTTGTACTTTATTTTCCCGCATTTACTTTCAACATTGTATATATCAGTTTTGCTGTGCTGTTGGGGGGGGGGCATTCCATTGAGAGATAAGCCAAAACCCAGGCTTGAGTACAAACATAGCATTAAAAGTGGAAAGTAGTGGTGAACCTGTATGTTTAGCATGCACTAGTTCCCATGAAATTCGCGCTCAGACGAGATTCTCTTGGATGACTTCTTTTTTGTCCCTTTGGGCTCAAGGGGATTTTGTCTCTGAGGATTGTCGACTCTAGGAACCGATCATTTAGAAGTCATCTAAGTGAGGCCGCTTCGTTAGACTATGATGCCAAACCAGAAATGGTGAACGTATCATCGTTTCTCGAAAGTTTGTGACGTTGATGACCACATAGGATGCCGTACCTTGTCAGTGATAGGTTCATACTTGTGAGTTGGGAGGGTTATGCAGGAAACCTTTACCTCCAACCTACCCGGTTTTATCATTGGTTCGAATTTTTGATCTTGACACAATGGGTCCTAATTATCAGTGCTATGTCCTTGTCAAAGCGGAGCGCAAGTTCTTCTTAATCAACAACGCAACAGTCTTGATCCCTTGTTTTCATTTGCATTTGCATTTTTATATTGCATATTCATTAACATGTATTTATGCTGCAGGTGTACATTTCCCTCCGATTCTAGTATTCTTTTTTCTCTAACATGGAGCCTGGCCTAAGGAAGATAGTGGTATACAAGTTTCCAACACCTGACATCAGATCTCTGCTGAGTTTGATTTCTATGGCTGACAGGAAAGTGATGGAAGACTTCAAAGAATCCTATGGGAAGCTTCTGAGTGTTGTCTGCAAGCCACCAGTATATGAATTGAATGGTCTTTATGCTCTTCTGCATTTCTACGACCCACCGCTGAGGTGCTTTACTTTTCCTGGTTATATTCTGGCGCCTACCTTAGAATAGTTCTTTGTATGTTGAGAGTGCCTATTCTTGATCAAATCTCATTCTATCACACCGAAGCTGAGCCTGATCTGGCTAAGCTTGTTGCTGCTTCGCATCTGGATGTTTCTGAGCTGAAGGGGCATTTGGCTGAGAGGAGTGGAATGCCTGGGTTCCCTTTATCTTTTCTGGTGGAGAAAGCTCAATAGTTTGCCAAAGATGGTTGTTGAGTGGTGTTTAATGCTATCCTAGCACTATATATCTATGGTATCATGCTATTTACTAACATTCCGGAGTTTCTAGATTTGGATGCGTTCCATATCTTTGCCTCAGGGAATCTTATACCTACGCTACTAGGCGACGTCTATCATTCTGTGCACTACAAGAATGAGAACAGAAGAGGGAAGAATGTATCTTGTTGCGTGCCTTTGTTGTATATGTGGTTTGTGAGCCATCTTCCCAAATCCGGTCCCTTCATTACTACTGCAGGCACTTCAGAATGGTCTGAGAGGTTGATGGGGTTGTCTGCTGAGAACATTATCTGGTTTGACAGGGATATGTTGGGTACTGAGATTGTTTATAGTTGTAGAGGTTTTCCTAACGTCCCGTTGGTCGGAAGGAAAGGATGCATCAACTATAACCCATCCTTGATGATCAGACAATTTAGGTACGCCTTGAGAGATCCTTCTAAGGAAGAGGAGATACAGGAATCTCTGTATCTCATTGGCTTGTTGGAGGATGATACTTTGCTTAGAGTTGAGGCTGCTTGGAGCAGAATCCACAGGAAAGGAAACGTTTCTTTGGGGAAGAGTAACAGTCGAGCTTACGACCCTAATTTGACTTGGATCCAGGATAGGGAAAAGAGGTTACTAATGCCTTTCCCATCTATAGAGCCTTTGTATCCTCTCATGATTGAGGAACCTACCACTATGGATGTTCAGAAGTACAACCAATTGTGGTCTGAGAAAGAGGAGCTTCGGAAGGCTAATGAAGGGTTAGAGAAAGAGATCATTCAGCTCCGGAGTGAGAAGATTGAAGTTATGTATTCTGCTAAGAGGCAGACTGAGCTTGTGAACAGGTTGGGTACAAATTTGACTAAGGAAACTCGTTCCTGTGAACGTTTGGGCTTAGATCTGAAAGTTATCAGTGATGTTCTCGCTGCTAAAAAAAAGGACTTGGATAGGGCTTATTTGGAGATTCCCAAGTTCAATGATCAGTGGAATGCTAATCTTACCAACAATAAGGAGCATGAGGATAAGCTGAAGCAGCAGATTGCTAGACTGAAGACTCAGCTCAGGGCGAAGAATGAGAGGATTGCAGCTGAAGCTTCACTCAGACGTGACAGTGATTGCAAAATGAACGAAGCTTTGGCAACCTTGGAGGATTACAAGCTGAGGGTTGATTCAAAGAGGTGCAAGCTAGAGGAAGTCTTTGGTGAGGGATCCTGGGAGGACTATGCTGAGGGTTTACAGACCACTATCAGACAGAGAGACACTCATACAGGGGTTACTCGTCAGACCAGACCATCCTTAGACACAGGAGTTGTTGGAGGAGTTTCGTGCTCTTTGTCGTACCTGATGTCTTTCATTTCCTTTGTAGCTTGTTGCTTATGTTTGTATTGACCATCACCAGACCTGTTGGCCGAGGTCCTTCTGTTGATTCTTTGTACTCAGTTGTATGTTTGTACCTTGCCTGTTGGACCTTTTCTTGTATGTATGAGGTGTTTGGCTCTATGCTTGGCTATTGGTTTCCCTATGTCTCGTTGTTCGCACAGGAACTAGAATCGAGGGGAAACGTCCCTAATGCATATGTGCATGTCTGCATTTTGCATAGCAGGTGCAGCGGAACCATTGACCTTATTTTCCTGTTGGTTCGTTAACTTGTTTCAAGATAGACATTCAAACAGTTCACCGTTACGGTACCAGAGGGAATCAACAGAGAGTCATGGAACAAGTGCAGGCTCAGATGCAGGAGATAAGGGACAGGATGACTCAGTTTATGGAGCTGATGCAGGGTGTGGCACATGGCCAGGAGCAACTAAGGACCTTGGTGCAGCCATTGATTGCCAGAGTTGACAATAATGGTGTGCTTCACGGAGGAACTTCTGCTAATCCTCCTTGTGGTGATGGTACGCCACATGCTCATGCTATTCCTACAACAGTTATCCCTCTGGGCGGAGGCAACGTAGGTGGAATCCCTAAAGTGGTGTGTGCTATGCATGGCAACAATGTTCCTCAATGGGATGAGGACCAGCAGGAAGACGCATTTTCTATGCGAGATATCGGTGTTGGATTACCGTCCGAGGCTGATAAGAGGTATAGGTTGATTAAAGAAAAGATGAGATCTTTTGAAAATCAGAACTCCATGGGACTAGACATGGCTAATCTGGGGCCGATCCCAGACTTGAAGGTACCGCTGAAATTCAAAGTTCCCGACTTTGATAAATACAAAGGCACGACTTGTCCTCGGGTTCATCTGCATTCTTATTACCGTAAAATGTCTGCTTACTCGGATGACGAAAAGTTGCTCATGCATTTCTTTCAGGACAGCTTGTCTAGACCCTCACTTGAGTGGTATATGGGACTGGAGCCTGTTAATATCCGCAGTTGGAGAGACTTAGCTGAAGCCTTTGTGAAGCACTATTAGTATAATAGTGACCTTGCGCCAAACAGGGTCCAGCTGCAGAATCTTTCCCTGAAGAACAACGAGTGCTTTAAAGAGTACGCCCAGAGGTGGCGCGAACTTGCAGCAAGAGTGCAGCCTCTGATGGTGTAGCATAACCTGATTGATATGTTTGTGGCCACATTGCCTGGTGTCTATTATGAGAAGCTTATCAGTAGCATGTCAGGTAGCTTTCTGATCTGATCATCACTGGGGAAAGGGTAGAGAATGGCATTAAGCTCGGTAAAATTCATGCTGGCGAAATATCCTCAACTGGAGGAGGAAGAAAGCCGTTTGGCAATAAAAAGAAGGAAGGTGAGACTAACGCAGTCTCTGGCTCTCGTAACAGGAATAGAAATCAACGCCATCATCAACAGAAACCCCAGGTTGTTAGTATCACAATTCCACCTGTTCCTCAACAGCAACAACCACAACAACAGCATAATCAACAGGGTTATAAAAGGTTTCAGGATCGAGGTCGGGTGGTGAATAGACAATTTGACGCGCCTCCAATGCCGTATTCTCAATTGCTTTAACATCTGTTACAGTTACAATTGGTACAAAAGAGAACCATGGCTCCTCTGACAGGACCACCACCACTCGGTTATGATGCAAATGCTCGTTGTGAGTTCCATTCCGGGGCACCTGGGCATAACATTGATAAATGCAAAGCCTTTAAACAGAAAGTTCAGGATTTGGTGGATAGGAAGGCAATAAACTTTTCTCACGACGCTCCCAATGTCGTGCAGAACCCCATGCCCAACCATGGGGCAGCCGGAGTCAGTGCAATCATTGAAGACGAGAGTTTAGATCTGATAACTAATGTCAATGATTTGAAGACACTGTTGGGCTTTGTGAAAGAAAAGTTATTGAAGGGAGGGATATTCCCGGGCTGTAAGGAATCGTGTGCTGAATGTTTGAGTCATCCCAAGGGATGTGCGAAGCTGAAGAGCTGTATTCAGGGTATGATGAATGATGGAATGTTGCAATTTTACCGGATTGCTGAGAAAAAGTCTGAAGAGGTAATGGTTGAAGGAGGAATGAGGTTGCAACGATATCGATTCCATACAAAACTATAACTATTTCTGCGCTTAGGCCGCCAACCATAATCATTACCAAAGCTAGTCCTGTGCCATATGAGAGTACCAAAGCAATTCCATGGAACTACGGAGCGGAGGTATATTGTAATGGGCAGAAACAGGAGCTGAAGAATTTACCGACTGATTCTGTGGATAATCTAGTTGGGGCTGGGGGGAATTACTCGAAGCGGGAGAGTATTCTCATCACCTGAAGTGGTCGCTGACAGAGCCGATAAAGGGAAGAAAGTAGTGGTGAAAGAAACTTCTCAAGCTGGTGAGAAGAGTTCTTTAGAGAAGGAAGCAAAGGAGTTCATGAGATTGATAAGGAAAAGTGACTACAAGATAATGGATCACTTGCAGCAGACGCCTTCCAAAATCTCTATCCTGTCATTGTTGTTATGTTCGGAAGCGCACCGAAATGCTTTGTTGAGGATATTGAATATTGCTTACGTTCTGGAAGAGATATCGGTTAATCAACTCGAAGGGGTTATAGCGCACGTCAACGCAGGAAATGGTCTAGGTTTTACGGACCTAGATCTGACACCAAAGGGCAGGAATCATAATTGTGCGTTGCATATTTCAATTGAATGTCGTGGAGCCGTCCTGTCTCATGTGCTGGTAGATACATGATCGTCTTTGAATGTGCTTCCGAAAAAAGGCGTTGATGAAGCTAGATACTCGGGGCATTATGTGTACGCCAAGTGATCTTGTAGTGAGGGATTTTGATGGTACCAAAAGATTTGTATTTGGAGAGCTAACGTTGCCTATTCAGGTGGGTCCTGAAGTATTTGATGCGGTATTCTATATTATGGATATTCAGCCTGCCTATAGCTGTTTGTTGGGCCGTCCATGGATTCACTCGGCGGGAGCCGTAACTTCCACGCTGCACCAGAAGCTCAAGTACATGGTGGGTGGCAGCGTTGTCACTGTATGCAGAGAGGAAGATATAATGATTAGCCATTTATCTTCGTTTAAATACGTTGAGGTGGATGGTGAAATCCATGAGACTCTTTGTCAAGCCTTTGAGACGGTACAGATCAAAGACAAAGTGTCTGTTGTGAGCAAAGCGCCCGAAGTGGCCATGTCATCCTTCATGGAGGCCTAAGCAGCAGTGCAGGCTGGGGAAGCGCAAGTCTGGGGTCAAGAGCAGGACATACCCCATAAGCAAGATAAATTTGGTCTGGGATACCGCCCATCTTCTTCGTCATCCTCACAGGGCGCGCCGCACTACAAAGGGCCGGTACAGTTTACCAAAGGCGGGGTTATCTTCGAGCGGATCAATGTTGTTTCAGATGAAGAGGGGGATAGCGACTGCGATATGGACTCGTGGATTCGACCATGCATTCCAGGACAAAGCCTCAACAACTGGTCTATCGAGGAATTCATTCATGTGACAACGGAAGAGTAATACTTTTATTTATTTATTATTGTACAACCCTATGTTCTACCCGGAGCATAGTGGTTCTTGTCTTCAGGGCCTTATTGTTTATGCTTGCACAATCTTTTTCAATCAATCAAAGGGCATTTTTCTGCATTCAAATATTGTGATCCTTGTTTTTCATGTTTTATGTTTATCAATAAAATGGCAATGTGGCTTTGTGCTTGTTTTGCATATCATTTTAAGCATTTAACCATTATCATTGCAGGATTTCCATTGCAGATGACACCGCGCCAGAGACATCTATGACTCGCTTCGACTTTGATAATCCGATATTTCAGGCCGAAGAAGAGATTGATGAAGATGAAGACTTACCAGAAGAGCTAGCTAGACTTTTGAAACAGGAAGAAAAGGTTATTCTGCCTCATCAGAAGGAAATCGAGGTTATTAACTTGGGTTCTGAGGAAGTTGTGAGGAATGTTCGGATAGGGGCTGCGTTGCAGAATGACATCAAGCGAAGATTGATTGAGATGCTCCGTGAGTATAGTGATATCTTTGCTTGGTCATACGAAGACATGCACGGGCTTAACACAGACATTGTGGTTCATCGCTTGACATTGCATGAAGAGTGTCCGCCAGTCAAGCAGAAGCTCAGGCGTACGAGACCAGATATGGCTGTGAAAATCAAGGAAGAAGTCCAGAAGCAGTTGAACACAGGGTTTTTAGCCGTTACAACTTACCCTCTGTGGGTCGCCAACGTCGTGCATGTGCCTAAGAAGGATGGCAAGGTGCGGATGTGTGTTGATTACAGAGATTTGAATAAGGCGAGCCCGAAGGATGATTTCCTGCTCCCCCACATTGACGTATTAGTTGACAATACTGCTCAATATTCCGTGTTTTCTTTCATGGACGGTTTTTCCGATTATAACCAGATCAAGATGGCACCGGAGGATATGGAAAAAACGACGTTTATCACGCCATGGGGGACTTTTTGTTATAAGGTAATGCCTTTTGGGTTGAGAAACGCAGGGGCAACCTATTAACGGGATATGGTCACTTTGTTTCATGATATGATTCATCATGAGATTGAGGTCTATGTTGATGACATGATAGCAAAGTCGCAAACGGAGGAGGAACATTTGGTCAACCTGTTGAGCTGTTTGAGAGGCTCGGGAAATTCAAAATGAGGTTGAATCCTAATAAGTGTACTTTCGGGGTCAGGTCAGGAAAGCTGCTGGGGTTCATTGTCAGTGAAAAAGGAATTGAGGTCGATCCTGCAAAAATAAAAGCTATTCAAGATATGCCAGCGCCGAAAACGGAAAAAGAGGTTCATGGTTTCTTGAGTAGATTGAACTACATTGCTCGGTTCATATCTCATCTCACAGCCACGTGTGAACCCATGTTCAAATTGCTAAAGAAAGATCAGGCAGTCGTCTGGAATGAAAATTTCCAAAGGGCATTTGATAAAATAAAAGAATATTTGCAGGAACCACCAATACTGATACCCCCAATCGCTGGAAGACCTTTGATAATGTATCTAACGGTTCTTGAGAACAACATGGGATGTGTTCTCGGTCAGCATGACAAGACTGGAAGAAAAGAGCATGCAATATACTATCTGAGTAAAAAGTTCACAGATTGTGAGTCTCGGTACTCGATGTTGGAGAAAACGTGTTGCGCACTCGCGTGGGCTGCCAAACGTTTGAGACAGTATATGGTTAACCATACAACTATGCTGATTTCGAAGATGGATCTAATTAAATACGTCTTTGAAAAGCAAGCACTTTCCGGAAGAATTGCCAGGTGGCAGATGGTACTGACAGAGTATGACATCCAATATGTTTCTCAGAAAGCCATCAAGGGGAGTGTTCTGTCAGAGTATCTCGCCGATAAGCTGGTCGACGACTATCAACCGATGAAATTTTATTTTCCTGATGAAGACATCACGTATCTGAAGATGAAATATTGTGATGAGTCGTTGCCTGACGAAGGTTCTGAGCTTGGCTCCCAGTGGCAGATGATATTTGACGGCGTTGTCAACTCCTATGGAAGTGGAATTGGGGCGATTATCACGACGCCTCATGGTACTCATATACCATTCACTACCAGGTTGACATTTCCTTGCACCAACAATGAAGCAGAATGTGAAGCGTGCATCATGGGGCTGGAAGAAGCCATTGGTTTGAGGATCAAGAATCTAGATGTGTACGGCGATTCAGCGCTAGTTGTAAATCAAATCAAAGGAGAATGAGAGACCATGCAACTCAATCTGATTCCTTACATGAACTATACCAGGAGGTTGTTGCCTTTCTTTAATAGGGTATAGTTTCATCATGTGCCCAGAGCAGAGAATCAGATGGCAGACGCTCTGACGACGTTATCCTCAATGTATAAGGTGAACTATTGGAATGATACTCCAAGAATAGTCATCTCGCACCTTGATAGGCCGGCATTTGTATTTGCCATTGAGGAAGCCCCTAATGGCAAGTCGTGGTTTTATGACATCTAGAACTTTCTTAAGAAACAAGAGTATCAGCCAGGGGCGTCGACCCGAGATAAAAAGACTCTGAGAAGGTTGTCTGGCAACTTTTATCTGAATTAGGATGGTGTACTCTACAGGAGGAATTATGACTTGGTATTACTCAGGTGCGTGGACGAGAAAGAAACAAGCTTGCTTATGGAAGAGGTCCACGAAGGAGCCTTTGGTACGCATGCCAGCGGGCACGCCATGTATCGAAAGCTGTTGCGAGCAGGGTATTATTGGCAGATGATGGAGTCCGATTGCTTCAAATATGCAAAGAAATGCCATAAATGCCAGATTTATGTAGATAAGATTCATGTGCCGCCATGTCGCTGAACGTCATGGCATCTCCTTGGCCCTGTTCCATGTGGGGCATTGACATGATTGGCAAGATCGAGCCAACCGCATCCAATGGATATCGCTTCATCTTGGTAGCCATTGACTACTTTACCAAGTGGGTAGAAGCAGCCTCCTATGCAAATGTCACGAAGCAAGTCGTAGCCAGATTTATCAAGAGGGACATCATCTGTAGATACTGTAACACCCTTCTAAACCCCACGAAAAATATATGAATAATCAGAGTAAATAATCATGCATTCACAAAAGGGCGTTACACATAACTTTCAAACATCAAAACCTCCTGTCATGCTCATTAACATTTCAATAAATATTCATGCTCTCCAAAGTTTCACTTTGCATGTAGCAGCGGATTCATTTTATATTATAATTCTCTTAACAGAATAATCATGATCATCACATAATTCAACACTACTTAGGCATCCGGGGCCAACATCATAATATTCCAATGAATATAAAAACATAGCGTAGAATACATAAGTATCTCTAAAACATAAACCAAATGATCCCAGTGTTACATGACCAGAGCATGACTCGACCCAACATAACTAAAATACTAAATACCTACACCAACAACGACCATGCAACTACAAGCAGCTCTACTCTTAATACCTGCACGATGCCAGATAGGACATCATTCCAGCAGAAGGGTGAGAAATATTATCATAATAATCAATGCACATAATTTATATATGTATAAACATAAAATACACATTCTCACACTTCAATCCTCATCCATTACTATCATTCACAATTATACACATGCATACTTTCATACAACAATCATATCTATGCCATGTGACTCACATAAAACTCATCAATTTTCATCAGTGCCCATTTAGAATTATGGATACATCGCTTATACCCCACCAAGAACAACATCTCGGTCGTTCTACCCTGGCGGTTACTCCACTAGGAACAACATCTGTCATTCTACCCCAGTGATTACTCTACTAGGAACAACATCTGTCATTCTACCCTAGTGATTACTCCACTAGGAACAATATCTGTCATTCTACCCCAGTGATTACTCCACTAGGAACGAAACCTTGTCATTCTACCCCAGTGATTACTCCACTAGGAACAACATCTAGTCATTCTACCCCAGTGATTACGAGTTTTGCACATACACATATTTTCATAAAACAATCATATTGCATTTAAGACCATTCTCACATCTTAATCTCATGCATACTCAAACAATTCATCACACAAGAATTATAACATGACTGCACACACAACACATCTCATAATAATTAAAGTGTTCATACTTTCATTCATCAGCACTACATTTATCAAGCAATGCACACATATTCACTAATATGTTCCCATGCATTCTTCACATACAATCACATACAATCAATATGCATTCACAATATCGTGCCAACAGCAACAAACTCAATCACATTCATCATGCACTTTTAATTAATTTAAACAATGCATATATTGGTCAAAAGACCACATTCTACAATCGATTCCACAATCTAGGATTCACGCCATACGGCTACCCACATCATATCAGATCACAACATACAACTATGCATTAAAAGAAAGGGTTAATCACATTTGAATCGAAGAATCGACATTGGGCGGAAACAACAAGAAAATCAAACACTGTCACGCTCGCTGGACCACTCGCCTAGCGAGGTCACAGCGAACACTCGCTGCTGGTTCGCCTAGCGAACAAGCTCGCGAAGACAAACAGAAACTACTGGAAGAGTTCGCTACTGGCTTGCTGGAGTCTCTCCTAGAAAATAACTCGCTACATCTCTCGCCACAGCGAATAAGGGTCATTTCCATTCTGCCCAAGTCTAGGGACGTTCGCTGGCAACTCGCTACCAGCTCGCTTAGCGAATACTCGCCACCCTGCTCGTCTAACGAACGTGCTAGCGAGTGTCTGCGTACTCAAAAAACCCCAACTGTCCAAAAACCTCAGAAACTCGCGAAATCACCCGATTCAATTCCAACAAGTTCCAGTAGTCTTAGCCTAACATTCCTCGACTAAACTACACCATTAATTCCGGATTCTAACCGTTAAATCATCGATTCCTACCAATTAAACCATTTTTGACCTAGAATGGGAAAAGATGGAAAACATCCAAACAATCCAACACACACATACATAATCATACACATTGATTAAGATAATAAGATTTCACACCCTTACCCAATTAAATCGAATCCTAGATGTTGATCTTGAGCTATCCAAGCTTTTCCTCTATTTTCTCCTCTTCTCTCTTCTTCCTCTTTCTTTCTCTGCCTTTTTTCTTCTTTCTATTTCCATCCTTTCTTCTCCACTATTCCACTTATATCTCTTATATAACTTTCTATTCTATTTCTCTCTATTATATTTTCTTCTCTCAAAATATCTACCAATTCATTTCCTCACAAAATATCTCATCTTATCATTAATTGAGAAATATCTAAAATACTCTCCAACTTAATTTCCCAAAACTCCAAATGATAAAATAGCATAATATGCAAACATAACATATTAACACATTTATTCCACAAATAAAATAATAATCATCCAATAATTCAAATAATTAAAATGATCCCAATAAATCAATTAATTAATACAAATAACTAATTAATAAAAATTGGGCTGTTACAACCCTCCCCCACTTAAAGATTTTCGCCCTCGAAAATTACCTCAATGCACAGAGTCGGATACGACTCTCTCAACTGGTCTCCCACTCCCAAATCCAACTTTCTCCAGCTGGTCCTCCCAACTACCTTCACCAAAGAAATCTCTTTACCTCGAAGTTGCTTCTCGTTCATCAATCTGAACTAGCAATGCCTCAACAGTTAAATCATCTCTCACTTGTACACCATCTATCTGAATGAATGCACATGCACTTCCTTAACTTAGACACATACCACATCATGTAAATTCACAAGCGACAGCAGTAAAACAATCTAACATGCTACTTCTCCCACGTTTCTGCTGCGCCACTCTGATACAAATCAATAAAACACGGTGTGCGCTTTTGAGACCTCAAAGCTCGACCAACACCAGTCACCACTGTAACTCTCAAAACACGTCTTTTCTTGGATCTTCTTGATCTTTTCAGTCGTCTCTTACACAATTCTCAGGTCCAAGCACAACACCCTCGCCTGAATCATATCAATACAAAGGAGTCCTACACCTCCTACCATACAAAGCTTCATACGATGTCATTCCGATACTAGAATGATAGCGGTTATTGTAGGTAATTCAATCAAAGATAGTTAACTATCCCATAATCCACCTTGATCCAACACACAAGTTCTCCACAAATCCTCTAAATACTGGATAGTTCTCTCAGCCCGTCCATCCGTCCACGTATGATAGGCAGAGTTCAACTTCAACATGGTACTCAAAGCGTCTGCAAACTCTCCCAAAATCTCGAAGAAAACTCAGATTCCCATCTGATACAATATTCGACGACATCTCATACAACTTCATCACTTCACTGATATACATCTCAGCTAGCTTCAACATAGAATGATTAATCTTCCTTGGTAGTAAAAGAGTCAATCTAGTCATTCTATCCAAAATCACCCAATTAAAATTATATCCCTCAAATTCTCTGGAAAATCCAACACAAAATCCATGGGAATACTATCCAATTTCCACTCTGGAATATTCAACTGTTGCATCAGACCCAACGGTCTCTGACGTTTATTCTTCGACTTTCGATAAGTCTAACCACCATATACAAACTCAACCACTTTTCTCTTCATTTATGGCCATCCAAATAATTTCCTCAAATCCGGTTACATCTTCATAGCACCGGGATGGATACTCCATCTACCTTAATACTCTTATTCCACTTAATAATATCTAGAACACAAACTCTATCACGACATCTCATGATACCATTTCCATTAATTCGAAAATCAGCCCTTCAACTTTAATTCGTTAATTTCAACCATTCTACCAACTCAAACCAGAGTTGTGACCTTATCGAATCTCATCAAGAATACCACTAGTACGGTCCAACATACTAAGCTTAACTCCATAAGAAATCTCTTCACAAACCAAACTCATATCACAAAATTGCTCAATCCGTTATAACTCTTTTCACCATCATCATCAGTATATGTAAAGATTTCCAAGTCAATGCATAAGCTACCACATTTGCTTCACCCGAATGGTAATTCAATCCAAAACCATAATCCTTCAGAAGTCCCAATTATTTTCTCTGCCTCATATTCAAATCTTCCAACTCAAGCAAATACCTTAAGCTCTTGAGATCACCAACCATTTCAAATCTCACACTAACCAATTGAAGCCTCCAACTCCGGCACAAACACAACAATAACCAACTCTAAATCACTTGTCAGATAATCCCTCTTATGTACTTTAAATTGCCTCCAAGCATAACTAAACTCGCTGATGTTGCACTTAACATATCTCCCAATTATATCAACAAAGCATCACAAAACACAACAAACAGTTCTGTCGGATTCGGCAAAAATCAACACACGAGTTGTTGACAACTCTCCCAAAACTCTTTGAACTTCTTTCACAATGGCATATAACTGCTTCTACTCCAACACTGATAACTCAAGTTCCCGATGCTCAACATGATCCTTTATACTCTTCGAATATATCAGAATATCATCGGTTAACACAACCATTACTCGCTCAATTAAGTATGGAAAATCTCATGCCAAACGGACACTCAATTTATGAGTTATGGCGGAAACACAAACCGCATTTTCTGCACTTACTACAACATCCAAATATATTCCCTCAATAAATAACTTAATTCCATGCCACTACTTTACCCTCATATAGAGCATTGTAATAGCGTCCAAAGCTTCGAACCGCGCGTCATTCCGAGTTACGGTTCTCCCGTTACGTCAAAAATACAAAAATAACATTTTCACACTTAGAAGGCCATTCAACACATCTTCAACTCTTGAAATGTTTAAAGGTCTAATTATACCAATATTGTATTCCACGTCTTAGTTTCTTTAATAATTACCAGAAGTCATTATCCACCCTTATACTCGACCTCACAATCTGTTGTCGTAGCATACACACCAGACACAAGTCTCAAAACTACTCAATCAATTTTAATTCCTTGACCATCCAAACAGACATATAATATGGAGCTCTCAATATCAGATTAGTTTCCGTAACTAAGTCGATCACAACTCCACTTCACGTTCTGGCTGTATATCACTATCTTGTCAGGATAACTCCCAAACAACCATAATTAATCGGTAAATCGTCAACTTTCCCACTTTCATTAACACTCTAAAATTAAACATCTCAACACTGTCCTGCGCCGACTCATCAAAACAATTCTGAAGGACTTAGCTTAACTCAAGACAATTCACTGCATTACGCTATCTAAGCTTGCAAGACACATCTATCCCATCCAACACAATCCCAACTACTATCAACAAGAGATTAAGGGTGATCAGTTCCTCAATTTGTCAATAGACAGCCGAAAATCATGATGGGGTATAAACCATCTTTACCAAACTATAAGAGCGTTCAACCACACACTGAGCTACAACTTCACACTTGCAGCATCCTAGAGAAGCACAAGTTTCTCCCCCACTTGAATCATTCCCACTTCCTGCAGACAAAGGTTAGAAAAACAACGGCGTACCGACAGTGTTTTCACACACATGTCACATACTAGGGAATAAACAACATTGTACAACTTGGCCGGACGGACCAACCTGCTCTGATACCACTAATGTAACACCCTTCTAAACCCCACGGAAAATATATGAATAATTAGAGTAAATAATCATGCATTCACAAAAGGGCGTTACACATAACTTTCAAACATCAAAACCACCTATCATGCTCATTAACATTTCAATAAATAATCATGCTCTCCAAAGTTTCACTTTGCATGTAGCAGCGGATTCATTTTATATCATTATTCTCTTAACAGAATAATCATGATCATCACATAATTCAACATTACTTAGGCATCCAGGGCCAACATCATAATATTCCAATGAATATAAAAACATAGCGTAGAGTACATAAGTATCTCTAAAACATAAACCAAATGATCCCAGTGTTACATGACTAGAGCACGACTCGACCCAACATAACTAAAATACTAAATAGCTACACCAACAGCGACCACGCAACTACAAGCAGCTCTACTCTTGATACCTGCACGATGCCAGATAGGACATCATTCTAGCAGAAGGGTGAGAAATATTATCATAATAATCAATGCACATAATTTATATATGTATAAACATAAAATACACATTCTCACACTTCAATCCTCATCCATTACTATCATTCACAATTATACACATGCATACTTTCATACAATAATCATATCTATGCCATGTGACTCACATAAAACTCATCAATTTTCATCAGTGCCCATTTAGAATTATGGGTAAATCGCTTATACCCCACCAGGAACAACATCTCGATCGTTCTACCCCGGCGATTACTCCACTAGGAACAACATCTGTCATTCTACCCCAGTGATTACTCTACTAGGAACAACATCTGTCATTCTACCCCAGTGATTACTCCACTAGGAACGACACCTTGTCATTCTATCCTAGTGATTACTCCACTAGGAACAACATCTGGTCATTCTACCCCAGTGATTACGAGTTTTGCACATACACATATTTTCATAAAACAATCATGTGCACTTAAGACTGTTCTCGCATCTTAATCTCATGCATACTCAAATAATTCATCACACAAGAATTATAACATGACTGCACACACAACACATCTCATAATAATTAAAGTGTTCATACTTTCATTCATCAGCACTACATTTATCAAGCAATGCACACATATTCACAAATATGTTCCCATGCATTCTTCACATACAATCAATATGCATTCACAATATCATGCCAACGGCAACGAACTCAATCACATTCATCATGCACTTTTAATTAATTTAAACAATGCATATATTGGTCAAATAACCGCATTCCACAATCGATTCCACAATCTAGGATTCATGTCATACGGCTACCCACGGTATATCAGATCACAACATACAACTATGCATTAAAAGAAAGGGTTAATCACATTCGAATCAAAGAATCGACATTGGGCGAAAACAGCAAGAAAATCAAACACTGTCACGCTCGCTGGACCACTCGCCTAGCGAGGCCACAACGAACCCTCGCTGTTGGTTCGCCTAGCGAACAAGCTCGCGAAGACAAACAAAAACTACTGGAAGGGTTCGCTACTGGCTCGCTGGAGCCTAGCCTAGCAAATAACTCGCTACATCTCTCGCCACAACGAATAAGGGTCATTTCCATTCTGCCTAAGTCTAGGGACGTTCGCTGGCAACTCGCTACCAGCTCGCTTAGCAAATACTCGCCACCCTGCTCGCCTAGCGAACATGTGTTGCACCCTAAAATTTTCTCAACCTTATTCACTTGGTTTATGTTTCAATATCATTAGCATTTGCATATAGAGTCATGTACATAGTCTAACCATCTGCATAGCATAAGCATGGCAAGTCATTCAACAGGGGACCAGTCATTATTCTCATCTCTATGATCCCATCAAGATGTTATTATTCAAAATTCAAGCATATCCAAGTCATCAGAAAGAATTTGAAAGCTAAGAAGTCAGTGGATCAAGCAGTGCATCTATCTCCTATTTGAAGGTATTTGAAGACCATCAAAGAAGTTGTGAGTTGTGAATTGGGGTCATGGAGAGTATCTAGACATCATGAAAGACATAGAGAGTCATGTTGAAAATGAGGCAAGTCATTGATGTGATCACAAGAGTTGCAGTTGAAGACAGTCAACTAGGGTTTCATCTGGGTCAACCCTAGGTCAACCCTAGGTCAAATGATTGATTGAAAGGCATCAAGGTCTATTTGAGAGATGTGGGTTTCATCATTTGACATGTAGAGAAGGATGTGGTATTGTGCCAAGAAGAAATCAAGAGAAGTCAAGAAGAAGAGGAGTTTCTAAATTAGGGTTTCTGTGTAAAATCCCCTAATTTAGGTCAAACTTCCAAGCAAGATAAGTCAAAATGCAAGCTTCAAATGGATCCTTGGCCAACATGAAACTTGTAGAGGATCTCAAGACCTTTAATTTGAGTGGTGGAAGACATCAAGGAGATTTATAGAATTCAAGTTATGGTTCTTGCAAGTTACAGGTCATCTGAGGTATCTGAAATTTTGTCTGTGAAAGTTGCTTGTCTTCCAAGCAACTTTTACCCCTCAAGGAGATTTCAAATGAAGTTCTGTTCAACATAAGAATTGTTACTCATTGTCTTAGCTTTCTATAATGGTATAATATGCCTTCATATGATTTGTGTAACTCTACTTATGGTCTTGGCAAGCAAAGGGTATTTTGGTCATCTGAGAATTACAGGTCATTTCAACCTATGCCCAAAACTCATACAAGGAAGCTTCAAATGGAAAACTTTACAACATCAAACTTGTTACAAATGACATTTTGAGTCTAGAAAAGTGACCATGAGATATTGGAAGGATTCATAGCACAAGGTTTCAAAATTGTTGGATTTAATGAATAAAAATGACCTAAAAAATGAGATTTTTCATATCTTGGCCAAATGAGGCAAAGTTATAGGTCATTTTGAATGGAAAGATCATTTTGAGAACATTGGCTAAAGTAGAATTTTGAGCTTAGTTCACATTTTGGGAGTTATCCATGGTTACTTGTAATGGAAGATACATAAGCCAAATCCAAAGGAAGAGTGCAAGGGAAGCTTCTCCAAGCTTCTAGGAGTTTCTAACCTCTCCTATATATTGATATGAGAAGGTTCATGCCATGGTTGGTGATCACATTTACTCAAAATCACAAGTTTCATACACTTTCTCTCATCTTGCAAAATCAATCCAAACTCTCTCAAATTCTCATCAATTTGCATCATTCTTGATCTGTTCTTCATCATCATCATCCAAGGACCAGAATTCACACATTCATTTGGTGTAATTGAGCAAGGATCGTGCCATACAACTTTATCATCCAAAGTGCAAGAACTTTGGGATTGCTGAATTCAGAAGGATTGGACAAGATTCAGTGCATACAGAATTCATAATCAAGTTCCTTAATCATCTTCCACTCATCACAAGCATCAGATCCAAGGATTTTAGCACCTGTTTTCAAGAATTTGCACCAGGTATGTTTTCCTTCGAATTAGCTGGCATAGTGATCATGGCATAGGATTGTTAGTATAATAGAGACCTATGTGGTTAGGTGATGAATTTCCCAAAGTTTGGAGAAGTTTAATGGAGGTTATCAATGGTGCATTAATTCTGTTAGAGCTTAGAACATCAAGGATATGGCCTTATAATCTTGGCTCAATAGTTCAGAATACTCAGCATAAGATGTAGATCATGATAGGGTAAAGATTGGAGAGAATTGAAGCAGTTGATATCAGGTGTTAATGGTGGATTATATCTGTTATACCTATCGGGTTCCATTATTGCTTGAGTTTTAGGAGGAGTTATGGTTATGGCTGTGTAGAGGGAGAAATTTAGAGCAACTTTGCTCTTTGGATCGAGGGCATCCATGGAGAATTGAGTGAGAACAGGATGGTTGAAGGTGCGTGCATGGAGATGATTTCTGAAACCCTAGGGTTTGTCCAAGGTTGAAGACGATGGAGGACCACACGATTGCATGTTTGACCATGACTCAAATTCTAATCCAACGGCCTTGGTTTAAAGATGAAAACGGAGGGAAGGTTCAAACATCTAAACGCCCCGTTTCATTTAAGTTTCTGAATGGGCTTTGAATTCCATTGCTAATGGCACCCTCCCCAATCAGGCCCAATGTGAAATGAACTGAATCTATTGCTATTTGCACCGTTCTCTTTTTTTTTAATTTTTGTTAATTTCTGAGTATGTGCTGGGCCCAGACGCGCTTGTTATGCGCGCCCCCCAGTCTGGGCCCATTTGATTCTTTTAACTGATTTGTATTAATTTCTGCACCCCTCATTCCAAATTAATTCCATTTTAATTTTTTTAATTCATATTAATTCTTTTAAAAATCATAATAAATCATAAACTTCATATTTTTTAATGATTCTTTTTGCATTAATTTCTTCAAGATGTCTAGAAAATTATAAAAAATAAAAATTGCATTTTATTTTTTATTTGATATTTTTCCTATATTTTCCAAATAAATGCCTATTTTAGGTGTTTCATTTCATACATGATTTTGTTAATTTTTGTTCTAATAGTTGCTTTAATATTTTTCACCCATTCTTTTTAGGTTGATTAGTAGATAAGATTAGCTTGTATATAAAATTTAGTTCATATTTTTAGGACTTAGTTTTAGGTGTTTAGTTTAGGTGTGAACAACATGAATAAAATTAGGGTTTAAGTGATGACTTAGGAAAATTAGTTCATTTCCCTTAGGACTTAGAGATTGAATACTTTAGCTATGGGGATATAGGGACTATGGGTAGTTATTAGATCCCTTAGAAATCACTAGGTTTCCCCTACTGCTATTATAATACTGTCTGTATTTGATTGATTGGTGTGGTGTGCCCTCTGGGGATTACTGTTTGTCTGTGTGGGTATTGGGATTGCTTGGGGATTGGGGGAGCTGAAGACTTGTGATGATGAAGCCATTGGAGATCCAGAGACTGAAGACCAACTTCCAGAGTTGAAGAGGAGATTCCTGCTAGCAGCTGTTGAGGAGATTAGGGTTTAGGAGCTAGGCAGAGCTCTAGATTAGAAAACTTGTTTCTCAAACATGGAGTGCCTTGTCTGCATCCATCCTTTCTCTATGATTCAAAGTCTCTTTCAAATATCCACCTCCTTCCTTTGGAAGGATCAGTGAATGTATTTGAACGATAGAACTTTTGAGGGAAAACTGTCTGTATAATGTTAACAGTTAATGAACCACCCTTGGTAGGTAATTGACTGTCTGACATTCCTTCACTTCATCTTGTTGACTGATATCCCTCTTAGGAGATGGAGACTTGAAGAAAAGCCATTGCAGATTGAAGACTGATAATGAAGACCTTGCTGAAAGGCTGTGGAGATGGGGATTGGTGCTTGCTGAAGCTTGTAGCTGATTGGAGATGACTTGAAGATAGGTGTTGTTGCAGAGCTGCTGTGGCTGTTTATTCTTGTTGTATTTCATTTCTGATGTATTGATTGGTTTTCTGGACTGTATTGTTTGCTGTTTACCCTGTTGGGTTGAAAGTGAATGTTGTTCACTTTTGCCTATTGTTTTCTAGGTTCGAGGTTGAGTGGGACTCCCTTGCCTCGCTTGTATTGCTGCATCCATGCATTTTACTGCTTTGCTGTATATATCTGCTATTGTTTCTGTTTCCGTCTATTCCCTTAGGATCTCTGTTTCTCTCTGCGCAAGAGAGGAGCATGATAGACACTAGGTCTTAATCCATGCATGATAACATTAGGTTAGTTTGATTCCCTTCGCAACCATAGGTTAGAGTTCTGTCTCTTCTTTCTCAAAACAAACAGAAAAATACAATAAGATTTCAAATCCAATAAAAGACACTTCTTTCGTAAAAGAATGTGAACTCATCAAAACGTCATTTTTGTCCGCTTGGACTGTTAATCAGAAAAACCTTTTTCAGAAGGAATAAAATCAACCAAGACAGACCTGTGTCTTCCGTGGCCCGAACTACGTTTGCTCTGATCTTTCATGCCGTATGAAAGTACGTAGGCATAGGATGCGATATCCTAGCGAACAACCTTCCCCTCCTTTCCTGTAGGTAGGCGAACTACGTTGACTCTGATTTCTCGTTCCAGATGGGAATACGTAGGCATAAAGTGTGATACTTTGCCGAGTCATTTCATTTCATTTTATTTTTCTTTTAACCCAAACCTGTAGAGTAGATAGAATAACAATCCGTACCAGAAAACAAGCGTGGATCCCGTCGAGTACGACGGACGTGAGGGGTGCTAATACCTTCCCCTTGCGTAACCGACTCCCGAATCCAGGTTTTGGTTGCGATGACCATTCCTTTCCCCGTTTTGCGGTAGGTTTACCTCGAGCGTTTCCTTTCCCCTCTTTGGGATAAATAACGCGCGGTGGCGACTCTTCTGTTCAGCCGGCGCCGATTTTTGCAGTAGCGACAGCTGGCGACTCTGCTGGGGAACCAACGTCCCTTGGCTGCTAAGGACTGCGATAGTTCTTATGCATTTGGGATCCAACGTCCCTTAAGAGAGTCAATCCTAACGCTTGTTTTCCCGTCGAGGATTTTGTATGGATTTATATTTCTGACCTTTATTTTTAGTATTATGTATATTGATTATTATTGTTGTATTGGGGTGTGATGGGTGGTTCTATGATTGAGAGATAAGCCGGACCTGGGCTTGAGTACACCTAGAATTAGAGTAGAAAGTAGTGGGCGCGTGCCGGCTTTGCTTGCATTAGTGTCTCATGAAATCTACACTCGGACGAGGTTCTTCTGGTTGGCTTCTTTTTCTACCCTTTGGGTTGAAGGGGTTGTTGGTCAGCTGAATTGTCGACTCCGGGAACCGATCATTTGGAAGTTGGCTAAGTGAGGCCTCTTCAGGATTTGATGATGCCACTCCTTCTGGGAATCGTATCATCAACCCTGAAAGTCTTTGACGCCGACGACCGCATAGGATGCCATACCTTTGTCAATTACTAGGACATCCACCTGTGAGAGGGTTTGGGGTTATGCAGGTAACTAGACTTTCAGATACCGGTTATTTCTTGATCAGAGATCCTGGGTATTTATGGAGAGTTATGAGGTCTGTCAGAGACCATTTGGAGATGTGTTATGAGGTCTGTCAGAGACCAGTTGGATAGTCCTGAGGTATGTCAGAGACCAGTTGGAGATGTGATTTGAGGTCTACCAGAGACCAGTTGGAGCTATGGTTGAGGTCTGTCAGAGACCGTTGTTGGAGCTTTGTTTTAGGTCTATCTGAGACCAGGGTTTGAGGATTTCTATAGAGTCTATCTGAGACTTCTTGATTTGGTTCAGGCTATTCAGCTACGGCAGTTGGTCCCTGTTGCATGTTACTTGCATTGCATTGTTGCATACCCATTATCATTGCATCCCATTAACGTGTGTCTGTGCTGCAGGTGCATTTGCATATCCTTCGATTCTAGTGCCTAGACTTCTGAGTGTTGACTATGGCTGGTTTGAGGAAAACAGTTGCGTATAAGCTGCCTACACCTGATATTACCCCTTTGCTCGGTCTGATATCTCTTGCTGATGAGGAGGTTAGGAGAAGCCTCAGAATGAGTCACGGGAGATTACTGAGATTAGTCTACAAGCCCACTACTGATGAGATGAACGGGCTGTACACCTTGATGCAGTTCTATGACGCCGCATTGAGATGTTTTACGTTTGTTGACTT
Organism: Lathyrus sativus; assembly: GCA_963859935.3. Lineage (NCBI taxonomy): Eukaryota > Viridiplantae > Streptophyta > Magnoliopsida > Fabales > Fabaceae > Lathyrus > Lathyrus sativus. The sequence continues at coordinate 279,422,950 of OZ012739.1, forward strand.
CATTCTAGGGCCCACCATTGAGGAGTATGTGGAGTTTACCGAGCTACCAGTGCAGAACAAGGTTCCCTTTATTCACTCTGCTGCTGAGCCCAGGTTGGAGGACTTAGCCAAAGCTTTGCATATGGACGCCGCAGAAATGTTAGTGACTTCTTGGCTTGGGGTTTCAGGTTTCTCTCTTGATTTCTTGGTTGGCAAAGCCCAGGAGTATGCCAAGAGCGGATGTTGGGTGGTTTTCAATGCTATTTTGGCTCTATGCATTTATGGGATTGTGTTATTCCCTAACTTGCCCAATTTCGTAGACTTGGACGCTTTCCATCTATTTGTTGTCGGCAATCCAGTACCAACGTTGATCGGAGACTTCTACCACTCCTTGCACTACAAGAACGAAAATAGAAGGGGGAAGGTTGTTTACTGCTGTGCTCCTCTGTTGAGTATGTGGTTCAAGAGTCATCTACCCATGAAGGGATCTTTTGTGGAAAGTGCAACCACCGCTAGCTGGTCAGAGCGCCTGATGAGGCTATCTTCCGAGGACGTTGAGTGGTTTGATCGAGACCTGCTAGGGGCTGAGCTTATATTCAGTTGTTCTGGGTACCCTAATGTGTCGTTGATAGGAAGGAAAGGGTGTATCAACTACAACCCATCCCTGTTGGTCCGTCAGTTCGGATATGCGCTGAAGAACCCGCCAAAGGAGGAAGAAGTACAGGAATCTCTGTACTTCACCGGAGATTTGAAGGGGGAGTTATTAGCCAAGCTGCAGCATGCCTGGACGCGTATTAACCGAAGAGGAAAGCCGCTGTTAGGAAAGAATGACTGTCAGGCCTATGCACCTTACAGAGTTTGGATCCAGGAGAGAGCCAGTCAGTTGCGGATGCCATTTCCAGATGCACCAGTTCTTGTTCCTATTCCGGTAGCAGAGCCAACTACTGTTTCTAGGGAAGCCTACGAGCAAGTTGTGAAAGAAAAAGAAGCCTTGATGAAGGTCAACGAAGGGTTAGAACAGGAGCTAGCCTAGATACGCAGCGAGAAAAACAAGGTCGTGCATGCTTTCCAACAGCAAATTGAGCTAATGAACAGATTAGGGGCTGAGTTAACTGAGGAGAGGAAGAAGCGCGAACGTCTGGGGCAAGAGTTCAGAAGCTCCCATGACATGCTGGAATCCAAAAAGAAAGCACTCGACACAGCTCACCGAGAGATCTCTTCTTGCAATAAGACTTGGAATGCTACGCTCACCAACAATAAGAAGAGGGAAGATAAGTTGAAACAGCAAATTTCCGACCTCGAAGAGCAGTTGAAGTCCAGCATCAAGAAGTGCGAAGAAGAAGTGATGACCCGGTATAGTCTCCAGAATGCACTAAACAAGGCCATCAAAGGCAGAGATGAAGCTGTGTCCCAGAAGCGTAAGCTAGAGGATCGCTTCGGAGAGGGGGCATGGGAGGAAACTGTTGAAGACGTGCGACGTGTTCTTAAGAGAAGAAACCAGCTGGTTGAAGGGCTGCTTGCTCGACCAAGTCATCCGGAGACCAAGAAGTTGCTAGAAGAATACCAGACTTACGGCAGTGTTTGATCATTTCATGTAGTAACTTGTACGCTTTATTTGCATAGTGCTGACCATCACCAGGATTGTTGGTTGAGGTCATGCCTTCTTATTGTACTCTCAGTAACATTGTATTCTTGGCTTATTGGTTTCTCTGCAATATATGAGGATTTCTGTGATTCAACTCCGACCTTTGTATTGCTAGCACTGTCACTGCACTGGCACCTTCGCACTAGAATCGGGGAATGAATTTCCCTAATGCACAGACACACACATTGCATTGCATTCATATTCATATTGCATTACAGGTAATTTTTGGATGGTATCTTATTTCCTGCTCTGTATCAGGTGTTTCCAGGATTGCAGATCAGCACCCGCACCGCTATTCCACTCGCACCAACTGTCGAAGAATCATGGATCAAATGCAGAACGAGATGCAAGATGTGCGCGAGAAGCTAGCTCTCTTTATGCAGACCATGGAAGCCATTGCAAAAGGTCAGGAGAATTTGCAAGCCATGGTGCAGCCTCTGTTGGTCAGAAACGCCGGTCACGGTAACGAGGATCATCAGTCTGTACAAGTCGATATTGTTCATGGAGATGGCACTCCCACGCCAGTGGCTCCACCTGTAGTCAATATACCTGCTGCTAATGTCAACAACGCTACCGCTGCTGGGAACGGTAACATCGGAGTTGGGAACGAGACTACTGTCCATAACGTTGGGCTTGGTGATGTCAACTTGGGTGATAATATGGGAGGCAACGGCTTCGGCAATACTGGATTCGGGTTCAATGATCAGGGATTCGATAACACTGGGAAATATGGTTTCAATGCTCAAGGCTTTGGGCAAGATGGTTATGGTGTGGCGAATCAGGGTTAAGGAGGTTTCGGAAATGGACTTGGCGCTGGGTTAATGGCTTTTGGGCCTGCTGGAGGTGTTCAGGGATACGGCAACAGAGGCCGAGGCCCGGTGATGAATCAGATCAAAGCCGGTCGCAATAATGAATATGATGGGTATGGAGCTGGGAATGGTATGTGGCAAGAAGATCAGCAGGAGGACGCTTTCTCCGGCGGAGGTTTCGAAGGGCCGATGAATAACTCCCAGAAGATTAGAATGCTAGAAGAGCAGATGAGGGGGGTCTTGAACCAAAGTGTTGTGGGCTTAGACATGGCAACAATGGGTCTGGTACCTGGCTTGAGGGTGCCAATCAAATTCAAAGCTCCTACGTTCGACAAATATAAGGGGGACACCTGTCCGAAAGTGCACGTGCGGGCTTATTACAGAAAGATGTCTGCATATTCAACTGATGAGAGAATGCTAATGCATTTCTTTCAGGATAGTTTGTCAGGCCCTTCCCTAGAGTGGTATATGGGGTTGGAGCCAACTAATATCAAGACATGGAAGCAATTGGCAGAGGCATTTGTAGCTCACTACAAGTATAACAGCGACTTGGCACCCAACCGGGTCCAATTGGCAGGGCTGTCTCAGAAAAAGGATGAGAGCTTTAAAGAGTACGCGCAAAGATGGCGCGACATGGCTGCTAGGGTCCGTCCTCCTTTAGAAGACAAAGAAATGAATGACATGTTCGTCGGCACATTCACAGGCATGTTTCATGACAAGTTGTTTCATACATCTCTGGCCAGTTTCACAGATTTGATTCTGATGGGAGAAAAGATTGAACGTAACATTAAACAGGGAAAGTTCCAAGTCGAGGAATCAACTGCATCTGGCAGTAATAGGAAGGCTTTTGGTGGGCGCCGTCAGGGCGAGGCAAGCGCAGTGTTTGGAGGCCGAGGCAGAGGTCGAAACTAATATCATCAGCCGCAGCAGGTGGCGAGTGTTACTATTCCATATCAACAACAACCGTTGCAGCAGCAGCCAATGTAACAACAACAGCCACAGCAGCAGCAGCTGCCTCAGCAAGGGGCACAGCAGGCTCAGCGAAGATTCCAGGGTGGTAAACCAAGAAGAGTGTTTGAGAAGCCTCCCTCAACCTATGCAGATTTATTGCAGACATTGTTGGGTTTGAACCTGGTAGAGAAGAGAACTCTGGCACCTATAACGGGAACTCCTCCGTACGGTTATGATGCAAGCAGGCACTGTGAGTTTCATTCTGGGGCTCCGGGCCACGATATAGAGGGTTGCCATGCTTTTAAGCATGTTGTGCAGGATCTTTTGGACAATAAGACTATCAATTTCGGGACGGCAGGACCAAATATAGTGCAGAAACCCATGCCTAATCATGGGGCAAACGCCATTCTGACTGAGGAAGGGTTGAATCTGATTATGAATGTCGACGATTTAAAGACGCCGCTGAGCGAGATAAAAAGCAGATTGTTGCAAGGGGGTGTTTATCCAGGATGTGACGAGTATTGCTTAGAATGCTGGGCCCTAGCTGGGGGGTGCGATGATTTGAAGAAAGGAATTCAGGCTTTAATTGATGGAGGCGCATTGCAGTTCGACCGAGCAGCAATCGAAGAGCCTGCAGGGGCAGTGCAGATGATCAGAGTGATGTGGCCACTTTAACGATTCCTCGGAAGACAATCACTATATCAGCACCGGCTCAGCGACCACCGATCACCATAACTAAGGCCGAACCAATCCCGTACGAGAACACAAAAGCAGTCCCATGGTCATATGGGTTGGAGGTGTATTGTGACGGGATAAAGATTGATGTTAATAAGCAGCCAGCCGAGACTGTGGATAACGTTGTTGGTTCAGGAGGTATGACAAGGAGTGGTAGGATCTTCATATCGCCTGAAGTGGAGGCCGAAAGACTAGCGAAGGGAAAGGGGAAGATGGTTGAGAATGTCCCAGTGCAAGCCAGCGAAAAAGAAGCGGCATCGAAAGAGGTAGAAGAGTTCATGCGCTTGATTCGAAAAAGTGATTATAAGATTGTGGAGCATCTGCAACAGACGCCGTCCAAAATATCCATCTTGTCATTGCTCTTGTGTTCGGAAGCTCACAGAAATGCTTTGTTGAAAGTCCTGGATACTTCCTTTGTACCCCAAGACGTCTCTGTAAATCAGCTAGAAGGAGTGTTGGCACATGTGAATGCCGGCCACAGCTTGGGCTTTACCGACTTCGATTTGACTCCTAAAGGGAGAGATCATAATATGGCACTACACATATCTGTCGAATGTAGAGGATCAGTAATGTCGCATGTATTGGTCGACACCGGATCGTCTCTGAATGTGCTGCCCAAGAAGGCGATGATGAAGCTGGATGTCAGAGGAATCCTGTGCACGCCCAGTGACTTGGTAGTCAGAGCGTTTGATGGCACGCGAAGAACAGTATTTGGATCAATAACATTGCCTCTACAGGTAGGGCCGGAGGTGTTTGCAACGGAATTTTATATCATGGATATACAGCCTGCGTATAGCTGCCTGCTCGGAAGACCCTGGATTCATGGGGCTGGGGAGGTCACGTCTACCCTACATCAAAAGTTGAAATATATGGTCGGAGACAGCGTAGTCACCGTATGCGGAGAAGAAGACATCCTGGTCAGCCATCTGTCGTCATTTAAATATGTGGAGGTCGACGGAGAGATCCACGAGACACCCTGCCAGGCATTTGAAGGTTTGCGTATCAAGGACAAAGGTCCCGGGCCGAGCAAAGTGTCAGAGATAGCCGTCTCGTCGTATAAAGAAGCTCAAGCTCTGGTGGAGGGAGGAGAATCAAAGGGTTGGGGCAAAGTGCTGGATATTCCTGTGAAGATGGACCGGTTTGGGCTGGGATACCAACCGTCGTCGTCAACACCTGCTGTGGGAGCACCCCGTTTCAGAGGGCCAATAACCATCTCTGCCAGTGGATTATGTCATGAGACCATCAACGCTGCTTCAGAGTCTGACGAAGGAGACATCGACTGTGATATGGATGCCTGGATTCAGCCAAGCACGCCAGGACAGGGACTGTGCAACTGGTCCATTCAGGAGCTTGTTCCTGTGACTCTTAAACAGTAATGCTTTGCTTTATTAATTGTTGAATAATTTGATGTCTTGCCCGGGGCATCGTGATTTGCTTAGGGCTGTGTTGTTATGAACATTGCGTGTTAATCATTAAATAAATGGCGTTTTTTCATGTGCAAATACTGTAATCTCTGTCTTTCGTGTTTTGTACTTTTCAATAAAATGGCAACGTGGTCATTCGCTTTATACGCCTTTTGAAGCACTTAACCATTCCTTTTGCAGGATGACATTTTCAGATGACATCCTTGAACCACCTATGACTCGTCCCGACTTTGAGCACCCGGTATTTCAGGCCGAAGAAGAGGTTGTCGAAGATAGTGACGTTCCTGAAGAACTGTCTTGGTTGGTGAAGCAAGAGGAAAGAGCCATTCTGCCTCACGAAGAGGTCATCGAAATTATCAACTTGGGGTCGGAAGGGGTTGAGAAGAATATTCGTATCGGAGCCGTGCTGCAGAGCGATATCAAGCGAAGACTGGTTGAAATGCTAAGAGAGTATAGTGATGTGTTCGCTTGGTCGTATGAAGATATGCCAGGGCTCGATACAGACATGGTTGTGCACCGTCTGCCACTGAAAGAAGAATGCCCGCCGGTCAAACAAAAGCTTCGCAGAACTCGACCAGATATGGCAGTGAAGATCAAAGAGGAAGTTCAAAAACAGTGGGACGCTGGTTTCCTGGCTGTGACAAAATATCCCTCATGGGTTGCTAACATTGTACCAGTGCCAAAGAAAGATGGCAAGGTTCGGATGTGCGTGGATTATAGAGATTTGAATAAAGCAAGCCCAAAAGACGATTTTCCACTTCCTCATATTGACGTGCTAGTTGATAACACTGCTCAATACTCCGTATTCTCCTTCATGGACGGCTTCTCAGGCTATAACCAGATTAAAATGGCGCCAGAGGATATGGAGAAGACCACTTTCATAACGCCTTGGGGAACATTTTGCTACAAAGTGATGCCCTTTGGCTTGAAAAATGCTGGGGCAACATATCAGCGTGCAATGACGACTCTTTTCCATGATATGATGCATAAAGAGATCGAAGTTTATGTTGACGATATGATTGCCAAATCCCAAACGGAGGAAGAGCATCTGGTGAATCTGCTGAAGTTATTTAAGAGGCTTAGGAAGTTCAGGCTGAGACTGAACCCTAACAAATGCACCTTCGGGGTGAGATCGGGTAAACTGCTGGGGTTTATCATAAGCGAAAGAGGAATAGAGGTTGATCCTGCTAAAATAAAAGCGATTCAAGAAATGCCGACGCCTAAAATAGAGAAGGAGGTGCGCGGGTTTTTAGGGAGGTTGAACTACATCGCTCGGTTCATATCTCATCTAACGGCCACGTGTGAACCATTATTCAAGCTATTAAAGAAAGATCAAGCCGTAACGTGGAACGAAAACTGTCAAAAGGCGTTCGACAAAATAAAGCAGTATTTGCAGGAGCCTCCTATTTTGATACCCCCGGTGGCAGGGAGACCCTTGATCATGTATTTGACGGTTCTTGAGGGAAGCATGGGTTGTGTTCTCGGTCAACACGACGAGACAGGAAGAAAAGAGCATGCGATCTACTACTTGAGTAAGAAATTTACAGACTGTGAATCTCGATATTCAATGCTTGAGAAAACTTGTTGTGCGCTAGCCTGGGCCGCCAAGCGTTTGAGGCAATACATGCTGAATCATACAACCATGCTCATCTCGAAGATGGATCCTATCAAATATGTATTCGAAAAGCAGGCGTTGTCAGGGAGAATTGCCCGTTGGCAAATGGTCTTGACTGAATATGACATCCAATATGTCTCGCAAAAGGCTATAAAGGGGAGTGTGCTGTCTGAGTATCTGGCAGAGAAGCCTATTGAAGATTACCAATCGATGAGGTTTGATTTTCCTGACGAGGATATCATGTACCTAAAGATGAAAGATTGTGAAGAGCCGTTTCCAGACGAAGGGCCAGAGTTGGGTTCCAAATGGAAGATGATATTTGACGGAGCTGTGAACGCTTACGGTAGCGGAATAGGGGCAATCATCACTACGCCACACGGGTCGCACATCCCGTTTACTGCCCGATTGACCTTTGCCGTCACCAATAATGAGGCCGAATACGAAGCTTGTATAATGGGGCTTGAAGAAGCCATTGATTTGCGAATTAAGAATCTGGACGTATACGGAGATTCAGCTCTGGTGGTGAATCAGATAAAAGGGGAATGGGAGACACGTCAGCCCAATTTGATACATTACATGAATTATGCAAGGAGATTGTTGCCTTTCTTCGACAAGGTTGAGTTGCATCATGTACCGCGGGCAGAGAATCAAATGGCTGACGCCCTTGCCACTTTGTCTTCCATGTACAAGGTCAACTTCTGGAACGAGGCTCCCCGAATCATTATCTCTCGACTTGACAGACCAGCTTTCGTATTTGCTATTGATGAAGCATCTGACGACAAACCGTGGTATTTCGATATCCTTAATTTTCTGAAGAACAAAGAGTATCCGGCTGGGGCATCCAGTCAAGATCAGAAGACTCTCAGGAGATTAGCGGGTAATTTCTATTTGAATCCGGATGGCGTATTGTACAGAAGGAACCACGACTTGGTGCTATTGCGCTGCGTAGATGAAAGAGAGGCAAAGCTGCTCATGGAGGAAATACACGAAGGTACCTTTGGCACGCATGCTGGTGGGCATGCTATGACGAGGAAGCTGCTACGGGCAGGTTATTTTTGGCTGACTATGGAAACTGATTGTTTCAAGTTTGCAAGGAAGTGCCATAAGTGTCAAATCTATGCTGATAAGATCCATGTGCCTCCGAGTCCTCTAAATGTGATGTCATCGCCTTGGCCATTCTCGATGTGGGGGATCGATATGATTGGAAAGATCGAGCCGACGGCTTCTAACGGGCATCGGTTCATCCTAGTAGCAATCGATTATTTCACCAAGTGGGTGGAAGCGGCGTCATATGCAAATGTAACGAAGCAGGTGGTGGCCAGATTCATCAAGAGGGATATCATTTGCCGATATGGGATTCCTGAGCGGATAATCACGGACAACGGTTCAAACCTGAACAACAAAATGATGAAGGAGCTCTGTCAGAATTTCAAGATCGAACATCACAACTCCTCCCCTTACCGACCCAAGATGAATGGCGCTGTCGAAGCGGCCAATAAAAATATCAAGAAGATCGTACAGAAGATGGTGGTGACCTACAAGGACTGGCATGAGATGCTACCTTTCGCTTTGCACGATTATCGTACGACGGTACGCACATCAACCGGGGCAACCCCGTTCTCGTTGGTATACGGAATGGAAGCAGTATTACCATTGGAAGTCGAGATCCCTTCTCTGAGGGTATTGCGAGATGTTCAGCTAGACGAGGCAGAATGGGTGAAAGACAGGTTGAACCAATTGAGTTTGATGGATGAGAAGAGGCTAGCTTCTCTAGCATATGGTCGTTTGTACCAGAGCCGAATGAAGAAAGCATATGATAAGAAGATACATCCGCAAAGCTTTCAGACGGGCGACCTTGTGCTGAAAAGGATTCTCCCACCGCAAGCAGATCATAGGGGCAAGTGGACCCCCAATTACGAAGGGCCATACGTTGTCAGGAAAGTCTTTTCAGGAGGAGCTTTATTGTTGTCCACCATGGACGGTGAAGACTTTACGTCGCCTGTGAATTCGGACGCAGTTAAAAAATACTTTGCTTACAATTGACCCGCTGGACAGAAAAAAGAGAGTCCAGGCAAAAATGGGGCATCCTGGCGAACCAAAAACAGAATGAAAGGTTCGGGCAAAAGTTAGGGATAAAATTGAAAAATGTACACCCGCGAAGTTGAAAACCTACACTGGGCGGCTTCGGCAAAAAAGGGTATCCCGGTGAACTGAAAACCCGTAAAGGGCGGTTCACGCAAAAGTTAGGGATTTGAAAAGCAAATGGCTGCGGTCCGAATTTGATATTACAGTGAGCATCGGTGCGGGAGAATATACCTGAGGGGTCAATTATCAGATACAATCTCTTCGGAAGTGTGAATATCGGGAAAGCATTAGAGTCGGGCGAGTCATAGGAGGATCAGTTCGTGATGTTCGTCTGCACCCCGTTGCCGACATGTGTACAAATTTAATTTGTCAAAATATTTATGCTTCTTGTGCATACTTGTAGTTGCTTTGCGTAGCTTCCTCATTTCAGGAGTTACATCCCGTGTACAAAAACTCCGCCCATTCAGGGGCCCAATCAATAAAATGTGTTATTCAATATCTGATGCTGGTTCTTTACTGTTTTGTACATGATAAAACGCCTGAGTTTACTGAAACTAGCATGCGTATAACATCACTGGCCCTTGCCAACAATTACTAAAGCTTTGAATTAACTGAAAATAACGTCACTAACCTGAATCGATTTGGTTGCATAGGCTTGTCCTGTCTTGTTGGGTTGTTGCAGGTTTCATAGCCGTACGAGGAAGGCGATCAAAGATTGCAGTAACGAAAGACTCGACCCCCGCGCAGGTCGTGCATGTGCCTCCCGAAGAAGGATCGAATTCCCTAGCAAGTCGTAGTCTATCCAGAAGGCATGCTCCAACAAAGCCATTTATCCTCAGCAGAGTTTGGCGATTCCTAGATCGAAGGTTGTATTCAGACAGTGCATCTCAAGCAGAGAGGTTTAACCTCAGAAGATTAATATTTCAGATTGGTGAGCTGTATTCAGACAGTTTACCTTTCCCCGCAGGGTCATTTACTCTCTCCCAGCGGAATCAGTTGATTTCCCCCAAGAGAATCATCCCATCCCCAGCGGAGTTCTCTTTCCAACCAGTGTCTTCATTCCTCCCAGTGGAATTCAAAGATTGAGACTCTCCCCGGCAGAGTTGGTGTGGGTCCTGGCATTTATTCTGTCAGAATACCGTGGGATATCAGCTCACTCTCCAGCAGAAGCACATCTGGTATTCCCCAGCAGGGTGTTACTTCAGCGAGGTGTTTGGTTTAAGCTCCCAATTTCCCAACTGAGTTGACTTCACTTTTCCAGCATTTATTTTGCTGGAATAATTCTATAGCATCTGGCTATCCCCACCAGAGTTGGCATTATCTTCAGCAGTTATTTTGCTGAAGCAGTTTCTGTACCCAACAGTTCGAGTCTGCAATTGCATTGGCATATAGTGTCACACTTGCATTCACCAAATAAACACGCATAGCATTTCCATGATGATTGAAGCATTGCGTCAGTATCAAGCATACGCATGTTAGAAGCATAAACCAGGATGGCTAACCTTTTTGCTTCAAGTATTGTTTCTCTTGCAGGTAGAGAGAGCCCTCGCTCAGGTGAATCAATAAGCATTCGAGATCTCGGCAGGAGACATTCAATGAAGTGTCAGCTTTGGCACTACTCCCCACAGAGTCAGCAGGATGAGTTTCTCTTTGTCCCCAAGCAGAGTTACTTATTTCCCCGCCAGAGCTTCTTGTTGAAGTTTCTCTAGTCCGACCAGCTGATGGGTTCCTTCAAAGTTGTTGTTACGTCAACATTAAAAGGTTTCATGAACCAGAGTTTCAGAGGCTACCTCCGGTCATCAGAGCAGGCGTCCGGAAGTTTGGTTTCCAGATATCCCCAGTAAAGTCAGCCTCAAAGCTGCTGTAACGTCAGTGATAAGAAGTTTGCGGACCAAGGGAAGGATGAGTCCTAACGTGGACGGGTTGACAGGTTTTTGTGCTAAAGAGAAGTGGGGGTCCTGACATGGACATTTCTTCCAGTTTGACGATATGTGTGTCAGTCTTAACGTGGACGAATTTGATTTCTTGGTATTGATCGAAGGGGGAGTCCTGACGTGGACAAGATTGGTTACTCTTCATGTTGGTGTCCTGACGTGGACAATTTATTCCTAGCCGATATCTCTATTTGTAATGGTAAGATGTGCGTCCTGACGTGGACAAGTTTGTAGTTCTTTGTGATGACAAGATGCGAGAGTCATGACGTGGACAAATTTATCCTTCGTCGTATTGTGGGCAAAGTGTGAGTCCTGACGTGGACAAGTTATTTCCCCAGCGGGTCGAAGGTGCATGAGTCCTGACGTGGGAAAAATTTTTTTATTCCTCAGCGAGTCAAGAGGCGAGTCCTGACGTGGACAAGTCAAGACGAAAGGTGGGTCCTTACGTGGACGGAGTTGTATTCCTTACGTGGAAAGATAGCATTCCTGACGTGGAAAGATGGAGTCCTTACGTGGACAAACCAAGACGATAGATGGTTTACTTACGTGGAAAAGCGATATATTCCTTACGTGGATAGTGTTATTCCTAACGTGGAAAGATTGAGTCCTTACGTGGACATATCAAGCTTGGAGTCCTTACATGGACAGATGCAAAAGAGCTTATTCCTTACGCGGAAAGAGAAGTTTTAGTTCCTTACGTGGAAAGATTGGGTCCTTACGGGGACATATCAAGTCTGAGTCCTTACGTGGGCAGATCAAGATTGATTCCTGACGTGGAAAGATAGAGGCATTCCTAACATGGAAAAAGTTTGGTTCCTAACGTGGAAAAAAGAAGTTGATTCCTTACGTGGAAAGAGAAATTGTTTCCTTACGTGGAGAAGTTAGTCCTGACGTGGACAGATCAAGAGGAGTTGCATTCCTTACGTGGAAGGGTTTAGTCCTAACGTGGACAGGTTTCCTTACGTGGAAAGGAGATGGTTTCCTAACGAGGAAAGAATGAGATTCTTTACGCGGAAAGATGGTATTCCTGACGTGGAAAGAAAGTGTATTCCTAATGTGGAAAGTGTAGTCCTGACGCAGACAAATCCAGATGAAATTTTATTCCTCACGTGGAAAGACAAATAATACCCAGCACGGTCGCTACGAGATCAGTGAGTTGCCATAACAGTCAGATTTAGCTGATGAATGTCGTTCCCCAAGCAGTGGCGCAGTTTATTTCTGCGGTTGGCAAATTTCTGGGTTCTTATTATTCAACCGCCTCGTACCGCGAATGTCTGAAGGCTCCGGGCTCTTCACCCAATCGGGTCCAAGTCGCTTGAATAGGGGCAGCTGTTGCACCCTAAAATTTTCTCAACCTTATTCACTTGGTTTATGTTTCAATATCATTAGCATTTGCATATAGAGTCATGTACATAGTCTAACCATCTGCATAGCATAAGCATGGCAAGTCATTCAACAGGGGACCGGTCATTATTCTCATCTCTATGATCCCATCAAGAGGTTATTATTCAAAATTCAAGCATATCCAAGTCATCAGAAAGAATTTGAAAGCTAAGAAGTCAGTGGATCAAGCAGTGCATCTATCTCCTATCTGAAGGTATTTGAAGACCATCAAAGAAGTTGTGAGTTGTGAATTGGGGTCATGGAGAGTATCTAGACATCATGAAAGACATAGAGAGTCATGTTGAAAATGAGGCAAGTCATTGATGTGATCACAAGAGTTGCAGTTGAAGACAGTCAACTAGGGTTTCATCTGGGTCAACCCTAGGTCAAATGATTGATTGAAAGGCATCAAGGTCTATTTGAGAGATGTGGGTTTCATCATTTGACATGTATAGAAGGATGTGGTATTGTGCCAAGAAGAAATCAAGAGAAGTCAAGAAGAAGAGGAGTTTCTAAATTAGGGTTTCTGTGTAAAATCCCCTGATTTAGGTCAAACTTCCAAGCAAGATAAGTCAAAATGCAAGCTTCAAATGGATCCTTGTCCAACATGAAACTTGTATAGGATCTCAATACCTTTAATTTGAGTGGTGGAAGACATCAAGGAGATTTATAGAATTCAAGTTATGGTTCTTGCAAGTTACAGGTCATCTGAGGTATCTGAAATTTTGTCTGTGAAAGTTGCTTGTCTTCCAAGCAACTTTTACCCCTCAAGGAGATTTCAAATGAAGTTCTGGTCAACATAAGAATTGTTACTCATTGTCTTAGCTTTCTAGAATGGTATATTATTCCTTCATATGATTTGTGTAACTCTACTTATGGTTTTGGCAAGCAAAGGGTATTTTGGTCATCTGAGAATTACAGGTCATTTCAATCTATGCCTAAAACTCATACAAGGAAGCTTCAAATGGAAAACTTTACAACATCAAACTTGTTCCAAATGACATTTTGAGTCTAGAAAAGTGACCATGAGATATCGGAAGGATTCATAGCACAAGGTTTCAAAATTGTTGGATTTAATGAATAAAAATGACCTAAAAAATGAGATTTTTCATATCTTGGCCAAATGAGGCAAAGTTATAGGTCATTTTGAATGGAAAGATCATTTTGAGAACATTGGCTAAAGTAGAATTTTGAGCTTAGTTCACATTTTGGGAGTTATCCATGGTTACTTGTAATGGAAGATACATAAGCCAAATCCAAAGGAAGAGTGCAAGGGAAGCTTCTCCAAGCTTCTAGGAGTTTCTAACCTCTCCTATATATTGATATGAGAAGGTTCATGCCATGGTTGGTGATCACATTTACTCAAAATCACAAGTTTCATACACTTTCTCTCATCTTGCAAAATCAATCCAAACTCTCTCAAATTCTCATCAATTTGCATCATTCTTGATCTGTTCTTCATCATCATCATCCAAGGACCAGAATTCACACATTCATTTGGTGTAATTGAGCAAGGATCGTGCCATACAACTTTATCATTCAAAGTGCAAGAACTTTGGGATTGCTGAATTCAGAAGGATTGGACAAGATTCAGTGCATACAGAATTCATAATCAAGTTCCTTAATCATCTTCCACTCATCACAAGCATCAGATCCAAGGATTTTAGCACCTGTTTTCAAGAATTTGCACCAGGTATGTTTTCCTTCGAATTAGCTGGCATAGTGATCATGGCATAGGATTGTTAGTATAATAGAGACCTAGGTGGTTAGGTGATGAATTTCCCAAAGTTTGGAGAAGTTTAATGGAGGTTATCAATGGTGCATTAATTCTGTTAGAGCTTAGAACATCAAGGATATGGCCTTATAATCTTGGCTCAATAGTTCAGAATACTCAGCATAAGATGTAGATCATGATAGGGTAAAGATTGGAGAGAATTGAAGCAGTTGATATCAGGTGTTAATGGTGGATTCTATCTGTTATACCTATCGGGTTCCATTATTGCTTGAGTTTTAGGAGGAGTTATGGTTATGGCTGTGTAGAGGGAGAAATTTAGAGCAACTTTGCTCTTTGGATCGAGGGCATCCATGGAGAATTGAGTGAGAACAGGATGGTTGAAGGTGCGTGCATGGAGATGATTTCTGAAACCCTAGGGTTTGTCCAAGGTTGAAGACGATGGAGGACCACACGATTGCATGTTTGACCATGACTCAAATTCTAATCCAACGGCCTTGGTTTAAAGATGAAAACGGAGGGAAGGTTCAAACATCTAAACGCCCCGTTTCATTTAAGTTTCTGAATGGGCTTTGAATTCCATTGCTAATGGCACCCTCCCCAATCAGGCCCAATGTGAAATGAAATGAATCTATTGCTATTTGCACCGTTCTCTTTTTTTTTAATTTTTGTTAATTTATGAGTATGTGCTGGGCCCAGACGCGCTTGCTATGCGCGCCCCCCAGTCTGGGCCCATTTGATTCTTTTAACTGATTTGTATTAATTTCTGCACCCCTCATTCCAAATTAATTCCATTTTAATTTTTTTAATTCATATTAATTCTTTTAAAAATCATAATAAATCATAAACTTCATATTTTTTAATGATTCTTTTTGCATTAATTTCTTCAAGATGTCTAGAAAATTATAAAAAATAAAAATTGCATTTTATTTTTTATTTGATATTTTTCCTATATTTTCCAAATAAATGCCTATTTTAGGTGTTTCATTTCATACATGATTTTGTTAATTTTTGTTCTAATAGTTGCTTTAATATTTTTCACCCATTCTTTTTAGGTTGATTAGTAGATAAGATTAGCTTGTATATAAAATTTAGTTCATATTTTTAGGACTTAGTTTTAGGTGTTTAGTTTAGGTGTGAACAACATGAATAAAATTAGGGTTTAAGTGATGACTTAGGAAAATTAGTTCATTTCCCTTAGGACTTAGAGATTGAATACTTTAGCTATGGGGATATAGGGACTATGGGTAGTTATTAGATCCCTTAGAAATCACTAGGTTTCCCCTACTGCTATTATAATACTGTCTGTATTTGATTGATTGGTGTGGTGTGCCCTCTGGGGATTACTGTTTGTCTGTGTGGGTATTGGGATTGCTTGGGGATTGGGGGAGCTGAAGACTTGTGATGATGAAGCCATTGGAGATCCAGAGACTGAAGACCAACTTCCAGAGTTGAAGAGGAGATTCCTGCTAGCAGCTGTTGAGGAGATTAGGGTTTAGGAGCTAGGCAGAGCTCTAGATTAGAAAGCTTGTTTCTCAAACATGGAGTGCCTTGTCTGCATCCATCCTTTCTCTATGATTCAAAGTCTCTTTCAAATATCCACCTCCTTCCTTTGGAAGGATCAGTGAATGTATTTGAACGATAGAACTTTTGAGGGAAAACTGTCTGTATAATGTTAACAGTTAATGAACCACCCTTGGTAGGTAATTGACTGTCTGACATTCCTTCACTTCATCTTGTTGACTGATATCCCTCTTAGGAGATGGAGACTTGAAGAAAAGCCATTGCAGATTGAAGACTGATAATGAAGACCTTGCTGAAAGGCTGTGGAGATGGGGATTGGTGCTTGCTGAAGCTTGTAGCTGATTGGAGATGACTTGAAGATAGGTGTTGTTGCAGAGCTGCTGTGGCTGTTTATTCTTGCTGTATTTCATTTCTGATGTATTGATTGGTTTTCTGGACTGTATTGTTTGCTGTTTACCCTGTTGGGTTGAAAGTGAATGTTGTTCACTTTTGCCTATTGTTTTCTAGGTTCGAGGTTGAGTGGGACTCCCTTGCCTCGCTTGTATTGCTGCATCCATGCATTTTACTGCTTTGTTGTATATATCTGCTATTGTTTATGTTTCCGTCTACTCCCTTAGGATCTCTGTTTCTCTCTGCGCAAGAGAGGAGCATGATAGACACTAGGTCTTAATCCATGCATGATAACATTAGGTTAGTTTGATTCCCTTCGCAACCATAGGTTAGAGTTCTGTCTCTTCTTTCTCAAAACAAACAGAAAAATACAATAAGATTTCAAATCCAATAAAAGACACTTCTTTCGTAAAAGAATGTGAACTCATCAAAACGTCATTTTTGTCCGCTTGGACCAGTAATCAGAAAAACCCTTTTTTAGAAGGAGATAAAAGCAATCAAAACAGAATTGTGTCGTACGTGGCCCGAACTACGTTTGCTCTGATCTTTCATGCTGTATGAAAGTACGTAGGCATAGGATGCGACATCCTAGCGAGCAACCTTCCCCTCCTTTCCCGTAGGTAGGCGAACTACGTTGACTCTGATTTCTCGTTCCAGACGGGAATACGTAGACATAAAGTGCGATACTTTGCCGAGTCATTTTCATTTTCTTTTCTTTTTTAACCCTGACCTTTAGTTAGATAGAATAACAATCCATATTCGAAAACAAGCGTGGATCCCGTCGAGTACGACGGACGTGAGGGGTGCTAATACCTTCCCCTTGCGTAACCGACTCCCGAATCCAGGTTTTGGTTGCGACGACCATACCTTTCCCGTGTTGTGCGAGGTTTACTCTGAGCGTTTCCTTTCCCTCCCGTGGGATAAATAACGCACGGTGGCGACTCTTCTGTTCAGCCGGCGCCGATTTTCGCAGTAGCGACAACATGCTAGCGAGTGTCTGCGTATTCAAAAAACCCCAACTGTCCAAAAACCTCAGAAACTCCCGAAATCACCCGATTCAATTCCAACAAGTTCCAGAAGTCTTAGCCTAACATTCCTCGACTAAACTATACCATAAATTCCAGATTCTAACCGTTAAATCATTGATTCCTACCGATTAAACCATTTCTGACCTAGAATGAGAAAAGATGGAAAACATCCATACAATCCAACACACACATACATAATCATACACATTGATTAAGATAATAAGATTTCACACCCTTACCCAATTAAATCGAATCCTAGATGTTGATCTCGAGCTATCCAAGCTTTTCCTCTATTTTCTCCTCTTCTCTCTTCTTCCTCTTTCTTTCTCTGCCTTTTCTCTTCTTTCTATTTCCATCCTTTCTTTTCCACTATTCCACTTATATCTCTTATATAACTTTCTATTCTATTTCTCTCTATTATATTTTATTCTCTTAAAATATCTATCAATTCATTTCCTCATAAAATATCTCATCTTATCATTAATTGAGAAATATCTAAAATACTCTCCAACTTAATTTCCCAAAACTCCAAATGATAAAATAGCATAATATGCAAACATAACATATTAACACATTTATTCCACAAATTAAATAATAATCATCCAGTAATTCAAATAATTAAAATGATCCCAATAAATCAATTAATTAATACAAATAACTAATTAATAAAAATTGGGATGTTACAGATACGGGGTGCCCGAAAGAATCATTACTGACAATGGTTCGAACTTGAATAACAAGATGATGAAGGAACTGTGCCAGGTATTCAAAATTGAGCATCACAACTCATCTCCCTGTCGTTCGAAGATGAACGGCGCTGTTGAAGCGACCAACACGAACATCAAGAAGATAGTGCAGAAGATGGTTGTAACCTATAAGGATTGGCATGAGATGTTTCCCTTTGCTTTGCACGGATATCGTACTATGGTACACACTTCAACTGGAATAACAAGATGATGAAGGAACTGTGACAGATTTTCAAAATTGAGCATCACAACTCATCTCCCTGTCGTTCGAAGATGAACGGCGTTGTTGAAGCGACCAACAAGAACATCAAGAAGATAGTGCAGATGATGGTTGTAACCTATACGGATTGGCATGAGATGTTTGCCTTTGCTTTGCACGGATATCGTACTACGGTACACACTTCAACTGGGGCAACTCCTTTCTCACTGGTGTATGGTATGGAAGCTGTCCTACCATTCGAAGTCGAGATTCCTTCTTTGAGAGTTCTGTTCAACGTCAAGCTTGATGAGGCAGAATGGGTAAAGAACAGATTGAATCAACTTAGCCTGATGGATGAGAAAAGGCTAGCGTCTATTACATACGGTCAGTTGTATCAGAGTCGGATGAAGAAAGCTTTCGACAAGAAGGTGCGTCCTCGAAGTTTTCAGACGGGCGATCTTGTGTTGAAAAAGATTCTCCCTCCACAAACAGATCACAGGGGCAAATGGACTCTCAACTATGAAGGTCCATACATCGTGCTAAAGGTCTTCTAGGAGGAGCCTTGTTGTTATCCATCATGGATGGTAAGGATTTTACATCCCCTGTGAATGCAGACACAATTAAAAAATACTTTGCTTAAAGAGACCCGCTGGAAAAAGAAAAGAATATCCAGGCAAAAATGGGGCATCTCGGCAAACCATAAAAAGAATGGGTTCGGGCAAAAGTTAGGGATAAAAGAAAAAGATGTAAACCCGCAAAGTTGAAAACCTGAAAAGGAGACTTTGGCAAAAATGGGTATCCCGGTGAATTGAAAACCCGCAAGAGCGGTTCAGGCAAAAGTTAGGGATTTGAAAAGCAAATGACTGTGGTCTGCGTGTGATCTTCAAAGCTTAGTGGATTGAGGGAGGGCCTGAAGGCCGTTTATCTGAATCAATCTCTTCTGAAGATGAAGTGTCGATGAAGCATCGAAGTCATGCGAGTCATTGATGGATAAACTTATGGTGTTTGTCTGTGCCACATTGCCGACATTCTGTATATTTCTATGCATTTCTGTATATTTTTGCGCAGCTTCCTCTTTTCAGGGGTTGCATCTATTGTGAAATCTTGCCTATTTACACGTCCATCTGTTAATAAAACATATATTATTCAGTAATTGTTTGTTGTGCTTTAGCCTTAATATTTTATTTGCGAAAAACACCCGATGTTTTTGATAAGCTGTGCATACATAAACTTGCAGGCTTTGTCAATAATAGTTAAAACTTTGAGTTATTTAAACAACGTCGTAGATGATGACTGAGATAGTTCCTTTGTACAAGATATCTTGTCTGTTTGTTCATTTTTGCAGGGTCGCTACCCTTGGGGAAATTCGTCAGAGGTGTGAATCACCCTTTTCCCAGCTATTGAAGTTTGAACATCTCTATCCCTGGTAGGGTTGTATGCAGGTGGGCCGAGCCGTTAAGTGTGTCCGCTTATACCCAGCAGTTGGTCGGTACATGTTTAGCTCTCCGCAATTCAAGACCGAAGTCTCCAGCAGAGTAAGGCTATCCCCAGAGGGTCGAGATTGATATTCCCAGCAGATTAAGTGTGCACGCTTATCCCCAGAAGTTGGTCAGTACACATTTAATCCCCGCAGGTTGCAGGTATGTATTTACTTCCCAGCGAGTCGAGACTGGATTTCTTTCCACCGTGCAGGTGTGGAACTTTTCCCAATAGCGGGGCAATGTCAGGTGTTGTTTCCCCATAGAGTTCGAGTTATTGACTCATCCCCAAGCAGAGGTTGATATTGTTTCCCTCGTTGGGCAATCCCCCAGTTGAGTTGGCTTTTCCCCTAGTAGATTAGTAGTTCTTCCTACTACGGGTGAAAGGTGGAAAAGTGTACTCGCTAAGACATCGCCGTCTTGTGCTTACATACTCACGTCTAGTATGAGAAATCAGAGCAAACATAGTTCGGGATACGGTTAACCGGTGTTTTTGTGGATGATGCTAACATGCGCATTCTAGCAGTTAGGTGTATTGCAGCTCGCTCGTGGAGTCTTAGGAGTTACCTGCTTGCGGTAGAACGGACGTAACATATCCTTTTTGAAAAGATAGTTTTCGCCATCGAGGCAAGATGTCATGTTTGGTTTGTGGGAGTTGTTTTTAGGTGTGAAATAGATCCTCGAATAGTAACCCCTTGTGGGTAGTACCCAATTCTTTATCTCAAAAGTGTTATTGTGAAAAGGTGTGGCAAATACAGTTACGTCTTCATATTCAAAGATGAGTGTCAAGACCACATACTCTATAGTGAGTATCCTGAAACTCGGAGAGGAAGAAGTCTGCACTCAATCCTCTCTCTTTAGTTCAATACAAAGAGAACTTTATCCTCTTTATTAAAGATGTATTGATCTTGAACAGTAAGCGCTTTATGACAGTGAACCCTAAAGGTAATGTCAAGCACTCGGGATAGGAGAAGGCCTACGCCTAACCACTCCACAACCATTCGAGTTTATTAAGAAAATTTTTTGAAAATGCACTTGGTACGAGACCAAGGTTTTAAGAGAAAAGTCGTAAAAAAGAACCGGTGGTGAATTGGTTTAACACTTGGTTGGGAAAATCCATTTGACGTTAGATCAAGGGTTTGACTTATACTTGAGTGCTCCTAGAAGATAAGCCACTCGAGAATTATCTTAAAAACGGTTATACTAGTCCTTGGGGGTGCTCCTAGAAGATAAGCCACAATCAAAGAAATACAAAATACGTACATCGAAAATGGGAGAAGGGTACATGCTAATTACAAGGGATTGCACGAAATAAAAGGTCTCGTTGTCAGGTAGCCCAAGAGGAAGCCGTGTGTGTGCAATGTGTCCTAAGCTACCCCTTGAGCAAAAGTCGGGAACAATTCCATGTTCGGGTTCCTGCAAATGTCCAAAGATCTGACACACGGACAAACAACCAACAGTCCCCCAATTTAGGGTTTTATGGTTTCGATATTTATTAGGTGTTTTGAAAGAATGTACAAGAAAATACAAATATATACAAGATACGAATAATATACAGGATATGTAACAATATACAAGAATATTCACAGTAATATATCAGAATAAATGTTAATGAGTCTAGGAACAAGATAATATCGACTGAAAATAAAACAGTGGTATATTTGACTGGAAATAAAGCAATTGTATATTTGATGGAAAGTAAAATTAGTGGTTAGTTTGTTAGTGAATTGAATAGGGACGAAATGTGACGCTAAACCGTCATAGCTCGTCTTATGAAGAAAGTCGAACTATAGGAGGTCGTGTAAATTAATATACGTGCTATGGACAAGATAGAGAAATGATATTAAGGATCATTCTCCGATTTAATCGTGTCACACGGATAAAAGAAGGGTGGGATCTCGTCTTAATCGTAAACATCATGTCGATTAATCGAAGGTAGTCTATCACGATTCCGAAGTAAAGAAAATGACCCAAATGTTTATTTTCCATAGATTTGAAATTGCGAAGGTTATCGACTTCGATAAATTGACGCTTACGAATCGAAAGACTTCATAGATCGAGAAAAACTTAAATAAAATCGAAAAATGAAGAAGATATTGAAATAAAAAGAAGGTGGTCTCGGACAAACTGTTATTTATCAATAATTTGACCGATAATGATTTTAGAGGTCTCGTCATCGACCCGAAAAAAAAAACCAAGGCAAAATCAGGATAAACATGAATAAAAAGTGACATACCAAATAAAATCGAGAATGTTTTAATAATGATAAAATAAATATCAAATTATTTATCAAAAGTGTCTAAAAAATTAGCACAATGATAAAAATTCCATATTTAAACCAAAAGTTCTAACAATAACTTAATAATAAAAGAAGAGGGGGTTTATATATATAAAAAAAGGGGAATCATTTGGGCCTTAGGGAGGCCCGTCATCCCTCACACGGACACAAGGGAAGGTTGGCGGTGAAAATCACAAAGGAGGGAGTGTAAGCTTGGAGCAAGATGGGCCTATGAGCCCAAAACAGCACACAAAGGAGAAAAAACTTGTTTAATTAAAATCAAAACAAAACCTAAATAAATGGCGAAAACAAAATCTTCAGTGAATAAGGATAAGATTGAAAATCACTCATATCTAGTTAAGAGCATAACAAGGTCATTGCATATCCAGCTTTAGTGGAGAAAGAAAACAAGAGGCTCACAACCATCGTCACCATCGCACGCTTGAGGAGAAAAATCGGGTTGCGAGGAAAACAAATGCGATTTGAGTAACGACATACTTAAGCGAGGCAAATAATTTCAACCTTCTTCTCTTCTCTCACCTCAATATCGCTCGTCTCCCTCGATATCGTCAGGTGGGAATTTTCGTTTAGTTCTTGTTTTATTTTCACTTCATCTCGATCTCTTTCTCTCAGTTCTGTAAGTTTAAAACTATGTCTCCTCCTTTTGTTTCAATTTGATACGGGTTCTAGGATTTGTGGTGTGTTTGGTTTTTATTATGTGGTTGACGTTGAAGAATGGGTGTGATATGGGTTGAAGAAATGACGAAAATGAGGGAAGGAGATGGGGTTAGGGAAGAAGATTTGAGGCTGGTTTTGTGTTATTTTCGGATAGATTTTGTTTAAGGAAGATTCAAAAGCGAAGATCAATGAAGATGATGGTTCCGGTTTGTTGGCTGCTTTGGTTGAGGGTGGATTCAGGTCCAAAGTTATTGTCGAGGATGTTCAATTTATAACATGGATGATAACGCGAAAACGTATATATTAAATGCCATAATTTCATGCTACTAACGGTCGACTTCATCCCGATTTCGGACCATATCCGCATTGTTTGTTAAGTATTTTGCAGGTTTACGAAGTCAACACTCAAACGAAGAAAGACAAGGAAAACATGTACTAAAAGACACATAACAGAAGTAAAAGGACGAAAAAGTAGCAGAAAGGAACTTTGTTGATATGACGGTCGTCACAGGTCCCTTACGACCGTCACGTGCATGACGACCGTCATGACCGTCACGAACGTCATGAGCTCCACGAGCGTCACAGATCCCTTACGACGGTCACACTTATGAATTCAGCTCAACGTTCACTTCTCAGAACGTGCAACAGAAGCCCAAAAACAGAAGCATGACTCCCTAGATTTTCTGACCCTCAATTGCATATCCAGAAGCAGTTCAAGTACAAATCATTCACTATAAAAGGAGGGCTTGGGGATTGAAATAAGGGGGCCGCATTGAAGACCACGAAGTGATGCTGGATTTACTACAGAGAGCTTTTTCTTGTTTCTGTTTTGTTTCCTTTCCTTTGTTTTCTTTCCAGAATTCAGTTGTAATTTTCGTTCTTTAAATTTTCGTACAATTAATCGTCACCAGAGTAATCCTGCCGACATTCTGGAGGATTATCCAAGTGCAGAACCAGAATTATTTACAGGTTCCGTTATTATTAATTAATTCTATTTGATTTAATATGTATGTTTACAAGTTCCGCTATTTTAATTTAATTATGCTTGCTTTAAATTCCATGTCTAGCTAAACCGCATCGATCGGTATGTAATGAACTAGTAGAAAGAGATTCGATAATAACTGGCGTATTTTTCCTTTTTTTCAAACTTGTTTCCGGCTCTAGTTTTTAATCAAATTTGTTAAACTAAACTTCGTCGCGACAGCGAGAATTTGTTTAAAGCAATCTCGCCACGACAGTGGGAGATTCACTAAGGTATGAACCGACATGCGAAAGCTGAGGCTAGGACCAGATAGTAAAAACTAGGCATCTATTTTAAACACAGCGAAAGCACTTTAAAAGAGATTAGAACTTAATGGTTTTCAAAAATCAATTTTAACCCAGAACAGGATAGCGAAAGCATACGTTCTGCCTTAGAGTTGCGACTAGCGTCAACAACCATCGTGAGACAAAGGTTTTTAAACCGTTATTTTCTTCTGAAAACCATTTTGAAATAACTAAACTGTGCCGGTAACTTATCGAATCCTCGAAGCACTAAGTCATTGCATACTGATTCCCGTATTAATATTCTAAGAAACCTTTTAGCCATTTTTAATTTAGCCTTTACTTTTGCATATTTTTCCCTTAAACCTTATACGACCTAGCTAAGCACAGTAACGTCCGAGAACGCTAGATTGATTACGAGTCCCTGTGGGATCGATATCTTTATTACTATGCGATAGACTGTGCACTTGCAGTTAATTCGATTAGACTCGGAAAGTCGCGATCAAGTTTTTGGCGCCGTTGCTGGGGACCTGTTTAGTCAATAGTGTAACCCTCTGTTACGCAGTATAGACTAGGTTAACTATTTTATTTCCCTTTACTCGTCCGTCGATTGTATGCCAAGTACTCGCTCACAAAGCGATATCTTACAACCTCCAATCGCCGAACTAGAGCGCTTCTTACACCTAAGAAGGCGCATAATTGAATATCAACGAAAACATAATATTCCCGATCTTCTAGCTCATACTCCTGAACTTGTTGAAGAATCAAAAATGGCTGAAGGACCTCAGAACAAACCTCTGAAGGACTACGCTACCCCATCTCAGCTAGAGCCTCATAGTAGCATTGTTGCCCCCGCTATAAATCGGAACAATTTTGAACTAAAACCATCATTGCTGTCAGCTGTACAACAACATCAATTCTCAGGAAATGCAACTGAGGATCCGAATGAACACTTAACGAAGTTTGTGCAACACGCAGACACAGTGAAGGCAAATGGAGTAACTCCAGATGCAATAAGACTTCGTCTTTTTCCTTTCTCTCTTAGAGATAGAGCTTGGGCTTGGTTACAACCCTTTCCATCCAACTCCGTTACGACGTGGGAACAGTTGAAGAACGTTTTCTTAGCAAGATACTTTCCGCCAAGCAAAACTGCTATGCTTAGAGCTCAAATCAACGAATTTTGATAGAAAGATGTTGAATCTCTCTACGAAGCGTGGGAAAGATTCAAAGATATGATGAGAGCATGTCCTCACCACGGTTTGGAAAACTGGGTGACAATTCATACTTTCTACAATGGGCTTCTGTATAAAACTAGACTAACAGTAGACGCCGCCGCGGGCGGTGCACTTATGGATAAGCCATACGATGAAGCCTATCAACTTATCGAAAACATGTCTCAGAACCATTGCCAATGGGGAGGTGAAAGAAATCCATCAGAGAAACCCACAGCAAAAGGTGGGATGTATGAGATTAGCAGTCTTGAAAAATTCAACGCTAAGGTAGATGCTTTAACCCAGAAGATCGACAGTTTAACTGTAACGCCACCTGCTACCGTAGCTGCTGTAACTCCAAACTGCGAGTTATGTGGAATCGCCACTCATAATGCGCCCGAGTGCCCATTATTGGCAGGAATTCCACCAGATCGAGTAAACTACGCTCAAGGTAACCCTTACGCGAATACCTACAACCCAGGATGGAGGAACCACCCAAACTTTTCCTACAAAAGCGATAATGCCTTGCAAGCACCTGCTGCTCCACCAGGATATCAGAAACCAGCCGTAGCTTCCCCGACTACCCCTAGAAAATCAAATCTTGAATTGATGATGGAAAAATTCATAGCTACTCAAGCTCAAACGAACAAAGAATTCCTGAATCAGAACATACACACTAGTGAGCAAATTAAACAGCTAACCAGCAAAGTAGACGCTTTAGCCACCCACCACAAAATGCTCGAAACACAGATATCACAAGTGGCTCAACAACAAGCCTCCGCAGCCGCACCAGCTGGTACGTTTCCTGGTCATCCATAACCCAATCTGAAAGGTCATGCAAACGCTGTCATATTAAGAAGTGGAAAAGAACTGGATGGACCAACCGATCCTAGGAGTGAAAATTCAGCCATGCATAAGAAAACTGACAAACCAGCAGAAAAGGAGTCTGAAACCGAAAAGAAGGAAGATAACGAGTAAGAGGTCGCCAAAGATGAAAACCCATATGTGCCTCCACCGCCATATAAGCCACCGATTCCTTATCCTCAAAGATTTATAAATTCCAAAACTTCAGGACAATTTAAGAAATTCGTAGAACTTCTGAAACAACTGAATATCACCATTCCTTTCACAGAAGCTATAACTCAAATGCCCTCATACGCTAAATTTCTTAAAGAAATCCTGTCTAACAAAAGAAAAATCTAGGATAAGGAAACAATTACACTTACTGCCGAGTGTAGCGCAATCATTCAAAATAACATGCCTCCTAAACTAAAAGACCCAGGTAGCTTCTCCATACCTTGCGTCATAGGAAAGTTCGTCATAGACAAAGTTTTATGCGATTTAGGAGCCAGTATAAGTGTTATGCCCTTATCTATATGCAAAAAGCTGAATATGGGAGAACTAAGGCCAACCAAAATGTATGTGCAATTAGCCGACCAATCAATCAAATATCCTGTTAGTATACTGGAAAACGTTCCAGTACGCATAGGTCAATTCTACATTCCAACCGGCTTCATAATCATGGATATTAAGGAGGACTCTGTTACCCCAATTATCTTAGGAAGACCTTTCCTAGCAACAGCCGGAGCTATTATAGACGTGAAGAAAGGTAGGCTAACATTCGAAGTAGGAGAAGAAAAGATAGAATTCATCCTCACTAAGTTCTTAAAAGCACCAGCCATAGATGACACATGCTATCTAGTATATGTCATTGACAAATGCATACAAGAACTGGAAAAGGAAGAAACCAAATAATCTAAAATTATGAAGATCCAAATCCCTGATACTCATGAAGACGACAACTGGCGTGCGCCATACAAAGATGACAGTCTAAGCGAAATCTTAGCTCTAACTCCTAATCACATGCCAGGTCCGAAAAACCCATCTTTAGAACTTAAATAATTACCTAAGACCCTCAGGTACGAATTCTTAGATACCGAATTCAAAAGACCAGTAATAGTCAACGCCGATTTAGGACAGTTAGAAACTAAGGAACTATTAGAAGTCCTAAGGAAATACCCAACTGCGTTAGGCTATAGTATAAGCGACCTCAAGGGTATAAGTCCTTCCATCTGTATGCATCGAATCATGCTAGAGGAAGACTGCAAAACTTCTAGAGAACATCAGAGAAGGATAAATCCTATCCTAAGCACTGTAGTCAAAGACGAAGTGAAGAAGCTACTAGACGCAGGAATCATATATCCAATCTCCGAAAGCCAATGGGTTATCCCAGTGCACGTCGTACCCAAGGAAGGAGGCGTCACCGTAGTCAAGAACGCGAAAGGTGAATCGATAACCCAAAGAGTTATAACCGGAAGCAGGATGTGTATCGATTACCGAAAAATGAATAAGGCAACTCGGAAAGATCATTTTCCTTTACCTTTGATAGACCAGATGTTGGAAAGATTAGCAAAACATTCGTATTTCTGCTATCTAGACAGTTATTTGGGATTCTTCCAAATTCCTATTCACCCTGATGACCAAGAAAAAACTACATTTACATGTCCTTATGGCACTTTTGCTTATCACCGAATGTCGTTTGGACTCTGCAATGCTCCAGCAACATTTCAAAGATGCATGATGGTAATCTTCCTGGATTTCATAGATGACATCATGGAAGTGTTTATGGATGACTTCTCTGTATGCAGACAAATTTTTGAAGGTTGCTTATCGAACCTAGAGATGGTACTCGAAAGATGCGCGAAAGTGAACCTTGTTCTCAATTGGGAGAAATGCCATTTCATGGTCCGACAAGGCATGGTTTTAGGATACATCATATCTGACAAAGGGATTGAGGTTGACAAAGCAAAAATAGAAATTATAAAGGATCTTCAACCTCTAAAAACTGTATGAGAAATACGAAGCTTTTCAGGACACACCGGATTCTACCAACGATTCATAAAGGATTTCTCGAAAATTACAAAACCTCTGGCAGGCCTGTTGATGAAAGATGTGGAATTCATTTTCGACAAGGACTGATTGGAAGCATTCAAAACTCTAAAAACAACACTCATTACCGCACCAATCATGCAACCACCAGACTGGCAACTACCATTCGAGATCATGTGCGATGCGAGTGATTATGATGTAAGTGCAGTTCTAGGACAAAGGAAAGACAAGAAGCTTCACGCGATCTACTATGCCAGTAGAACTTTAGATCTTGCCCAAATGAACTACGCCACAACAGAGAAGGAACTTCTAGCAATTGTATTGCCCTTGACAAATTTCGTTCTTACTTGGTAGGAGCAAAAATCATCGTCTACACAGACCATGCTGCCATTAGGTACCTGATAAGCAAAAAGGATGCCAAGCCAAGATTTTTGCGATGGATCCTATTGTTACAAGAGTTTGATTTAGAAATAAAAGATAAAAAAGGAACCGAGAATGTAGTGGCCGATCACCTATCCCGAATAGAAGTCATTAAGCCAGAATCAATGCCTATCAACGACGATTTCCCTTACGAACGCCTGATAGCCAGATTGCAAAGTGATATGCCACCATTAATCTCGGAAGAACCAGAACTAGAAAAAGTCGTGGAAGTCGTTTACGCACAAGTCACCCTGCCTTGGTATGCTGATATTGTAAACTACTTTGCCGCAGACGTGCTCCCACCGGACTTCAGCTATCAGCAAAAGAAGAAATTCTTCCACGACTTAAAGCATTACTATTGGGACGAACCTTTACTTTTCAAGAGAGGAGCCGATAATATTTTCCGTCGATGCGTCCCAGAGGAAGAAACTGAAGACGTCATCTCTCAGTGTCACTCCGCCCTTTACGAAGGACATGCCAGTACTTCAAAGACGTGTGCAAAAATCCTACAATCTGGCCTATTCTGGCCCAGTATTTGGAAAGATGTCCACGCTGCTATACTAAGGTGCGACCGATGCCAACGCACTGGAAACATCTCAAGGCGCGACGAGATGCTCCAAAAAGGTATCTTGGAAGTGGAAGTCTTTGACGTATGGGGGATCAATTTCATGGGCCCATTCCCATCTTCTTTTGGTAACAAGTACATACTCGTCGCTGTCAACTACGTATCGAAATGGATTGAGGCCGTTGCCACTCTAACTAACAACACGCGAGTAGTTCTCAAACTCTTTAAGAATACCATCTTTCCTAGATTCGGTGTGCCCAAACTTGTCATCAGTGACGGTGGTTCACACTTCATAGCGCGAATTTTTGACAAAATGCTATCGAAATATGGAGTAAAACACCGTGTCGCAACACCGTATCACCCGCAGACTAGCGGCCAAGTGGAGGTTTCCAACAGAGAAATAAAGCATATCTTGGAAAAGACAGTCGCCACCTCCAAGAAAGATTGGTCATCGAAACTAAACGATGCTTTATGGGCCTATAGGACCGCTTACAAGACGCCGATAGGAACTACACCGTTTAAATTAGTCTATGGGAAATCATGTCACCTGCTAGTGGAACTTGAGCACAAAGCTTTTTGGGCTATTAAGACGCTAAACCTCAACTACACTGAAGCAGGCGAGAAACGGATCTTGAATCTGCATGAATTGGAAGAACTTAGATTAGAAGCATATGAAAATGCCCGCATATACAAGGAAAGAACCAAAAAGTGGCACGATAAGCATTTAGTCCGGAAACAGTTCAGTGTGGGAGACGTCGTACTCCTATTCAACTCAAGATTGAAACTCTTCCCTAGAAAACTAAAGTCAAGATGGTCAGGTTTTTTCGAGATAACTAGAATCCTTCACAGTGGAGCTGTCAAAATTTGCGATAAAATCAATGCACCGTTCATAGTCAACGGACAACGTCTAAAACATTACAATCGAAATGACGACAGTAACCATGTGAACAGGCTGAAACTGCAAGACCTTCCTGCTCAACATCCCGAATAGCTCGCCACCAAGGTATCGTCAGGCTTTCGACGTTAAAACAGCGCTGAATGGGAGGCAACCCATTTTCTCTCGTTCTTCCCTTTGAAATCATTTACTGTATGTTTTTCATTTGATTAATACTTTTATTTTTTTATATTTTCTATCACCTTCTGTTTCTAAAATCTAATTTGAGTAAAATGTGTTTTCAACTATTTACAGGATTTTAAAGCCTTCCTACTTATCTCCTTTTTGTCTGAATAACTCGCGAGTATGGATAACATCGACTACACGGTTATTGTTTTTAGGGGACCAGCTCAGCAAGCCAGATTTGAGGCTCTGACTCAGAGAGTCATCGCTTTGACACTTTACTATGATGGATCCACTATGGATCAGTTAGGCATTCATGATAGCATCCTCTACTTGTTTAACCAACTAGACTGGGAGCGAACTGCTCTAAAAACCCGTTGGGTCACATTTTGCAAACTCACGTTCGAATTCCTTAGCTCCCTAGGCTACAGACCTGAATACGGCTATGGATCCACCAAGGAACTAATATGCTTTAGACTGTTTGGGACAGAATTCACATATAACCGTAATTCATTAGCTGATCTCTTAGGCTTCCCTAATGGACCTTTCTCGTATACTGATGCGCAAGAAGAAGATATGGGTATCGAGTTAGATTACTTTTGGGGTACTATTACAGGTAACTATCACCCTGAGCCGAATGACATGAATTCGAACGAGATACATAATCATGCACTCTGCTACTTCCATAGGATGCTAGCACATACCCTCTTTGGGAAGGAGGAAAACATTACCGTTGTCTTGAAGGAAGAGTTGTTTATCCTGTACTGTGCGTCACAAGGTCGTCCAGTCAATGTCGTACCATTTATGATAAGAACCTTTGAAAGGATTAACCAGGAACAAAATTCACCCATCCTTATAGGAGGCCTCGTCATTATGATTGCACATGCAATCGGACTTAGGTACCAGCTGAACAGAATCAAAGTCTCTGGCCAAATGAGATCTATAGATATACCCTTCTGCTTTAACCAACGTATTATAGGTAACTTAGGCCCTAATACTTATGAGTACCTCATTGTTGGCCGACCTGTTCACCTTTTCACACTGCCCAACCATGAGATGACGAGTGTCCACAACCGAAATAACTAGCTATACAAATTAGACGAGCCTATGGGTCCTGCCTCACCTTATTCTACACCTCAGGCCTACATGTACAATAGTGACCATATATTAGAAGCTCAAGATTTTATGTACTATGAAGACTATGTGTCAGAAGCTGAAACCGACCCTTAGACTCCTCCAAATTACCATAATTTCCCTGACCCCGTCCCTGACCAACAAACAGACAAGCTGAATACCATTCTGAAAACAGTGGACGATGTCAAGTTGGAAATTACAACAGTCAAGGAAGAGATAACAACACTGTAGATGGAAGTCACGACCTTTATGGACATAGTTTGTGAACAGTTCGACTGCATTACCAAACAGCTCGACAAATTGAAGCAACAGAAGGACTGATTAACTTTAGTTTTATTTCTAGTTTTTACTGCTTTCTGAACTATTTACAGTTTTATGTCTTTTTACAATTTGAACTACATTTCAATTCTTGTACTTCATTCTTTAATTAATGAATTTCATTTGCAATTTTAGTTTAATCAAGAATTCTTCATTTTCAATGCATTGTTTTGGTTGATATACTGGCCTGAAATGAGACTCAATACTATTATACAACTCCAGTACGAACCAAACAGCACAAATTCTGCATCAGCAGAATTTGCTGCTATGACGACCGTCATGGCCTCGTTACGCTCGTCACGAGCCTCACGATCGTGACGCCTCTCACGATCGTCACGCGATTACGTATTCTGCTAAATAGCAGAATACGACTGTTCAACATTCTTTCCCTCTTCCAATTCATAACCTCCCACTCTCTCACGTTCCAAGTACCTCCAAAAATTCTCAACTCCCTCATTCATTCCATTCAACCCTATTATTGTTCACTTCACCCGTTCATTCCTAAATCCCTCATTATAAACTCACGGTTCTTCCCTCATTCATTCCACAGAAAGAACCACTATCCCCAACACACTCTCTCTTTTTTGCAAAATCATCAGAAACAATGGCATGCCAAGGAGAACTTCCAGATATGTCTAACATCATCTTCATAGACGGCGAAAGAGGCGAACATCAGCGAGCCAACTACGTTTCATTTTATCAGCGCTCTGTTCAACCCACTCGATACGTAGATGTCGCCTGCCTAACAAAATTAGGCATTCGGGACGGCGTCCAATGGATGCCACAGAATGCCGGGTTGTGGTTCCTCTGCACAACCCCACAGCCAACGTACGAACAGTTAACCCTGGAGTTCCTGAGTTAATTCACGTACATGACCCCCACCGACGAAACAAATCAGCTTACCGGTGTTGCATGCTTCAGATTGTTTAGACAGGAATATCAGCTCAACCAAAATCAACTTGCTCAGATGCTACAATTCCACCACGGTGCTGATGCTCATTGCCATGTTCCCTCAGAACAATTCTTTCAGGATGCATTTTCACTTTGGAACCAACTCACCGGAACCACCACCGATAGCTGGGATAGCCTTAATGCCACATTCATTCACCATCCCGCTATCCGCTACTTCCACAGGGTGCTCGGCAACACTATCTTCGCTCGTGATAACAACCACAAGGTCAATTCTAAGGAATTGTTCTTTCTACAATGCGTCTTTACGCTGGAACCCATCAACGCCGCCCCATTCCTGTTGGCCCACATCCAGGAAAACTGTGGTCGAGGCTCAAAGCCTTTTTACTTCGGAGGTATCGTCACTTCCATTGCCTTATCACTCGACCTCGGTAATCGCCTCCAGGCCCTCCCATCCATACCTCCTATTTTCCTTGATATCGACTACTGTCGTTCTTCTCACCTCATCAAGGTACGAGCCGGCGGGAGATATCATTTGGTGGTTCGCAACCGCACCATCCGCAACATCATCCTTCCATGTCATGACCGTGCTCACCCTCAGATCAGAGCCAACTGGCTGTTTGACCCAGCGGCACCAGAGGCCAATGCTGCAGCACCTCAAGAGAATGTTCAAATGCACGTTGATGAGGTACAGGATGAACTGGACCGCGCTGCTCAGGCTGAAGCTCAGCAGCAACCACCTCCTGAAGGTCCTTCCTCCCGTCGTCGCCGCCACGAAGTAACCAACGAAGAGATTCTTCACAACATTTGGCTACAGAACGAGACCGCCATCCTACTTGAATGTCGTCAACAAGAACAACATCAGCAGGTCATAGATTTGTTGGTCGCCCAAGGGGAACGCCTCAATAACGTAGTAGATGAGATGGCCGCTCTAAACGTCCGTATGGATGACCTATACGACTCCATCTTTCACACCGGCGTCCTACACCCCATGACCTGAGGAGGACGACATCGCGGAAGAGGACGAGACAGAGAGTAGTGTTCTTTTATTTTCTGCATTTTCTTGTTTTCGTTGTTGTACACCTTCCACTATCGTTTCAAAGCAGTGAGGACACTTCTTGAGATGGTGTGGGAGCGGCACTTTATTATCCATTTCTACTATGTACTCTATTTCATTTTCAAAGTAATTTCAATTCAATAATTTTAATTCAGTTCAATTTCAGTTCAATAAAGCGCATTTCTTATATTCTTTTCCGTTACAAGAGTTGCCCCCGCTTAATCTGCTTTATTCGAGCTATACGAAAACTTTTTTGATGCAAACATCTAATGCGCCAAGATTAAGCCCGAGTCAAGGAAACTCGAGAAAGATTACTAACGCTACCCATACTGCTTTGACACCTTAGACCTCTTGTTTATGCGAGTCAGCTCCACTACCTACTGTACCGAAGCCTCAGGTTTGAGCACCAAGCGAAGCCCTTAGTAGTTTATAAAAGCAGTCAGCACCGCCTTAAGTGCGTACCACGTGGAAAGCCGATGCAAATAAGTGATCGGTAAGATCGTAAAGAAAAGAATTGCTCCGTAGCCATGTAGTGGTTATCTACCTCTGACATCTCGGAATAGCAAAAAGAAGAAGAAAAAAAAGTAAGCTCATAAAAGAAAAGAAGGTCTCTGTCAGATGGTCTATAGGTCTCTGGTTATGGACTCGGTAGGGCGAATCACGGTTCAGTCCCCCACAACTTACAAAGTGAACATATCATAGGGTACCGCACTCATGCACCAGACCCCGTAGAAAGAAGAGACCGAAGTCACTAACAGGCTATTCCACTACATGCGCGAAAAGAGGTAAAGAGCTTAATGTGATTGCGCTGGAACGAAACTGGGAAAAACTTGGTACGATGAACTTAATGCCGAGCTACAGCAGCATGATTGGAACCGTCTCGTATAAGGAAGAGGCCTTTGAGAGCGTTTCCGCTTAGTGTCAAGTTCGTATGCGTGTTGTTATGAATATTCTCCGAATTCCTGACTCGGCGCCTCAGAAGCTACTTTGAAAACACAGAGGAACGCATCGTGTAGCTGCATCGTCTCAGCTCTTAGGCTTTTTGCTTGAGGACAAGCAAAGATTCAAGTTTAGGGGAGTTTGATAACGCGAAAACGTATATATTAAATGCCATAATTTCATGCTACTAACGGTCGATTTCACCTCGATTTCGGACCATATCCGCATTGTTTGTTAAGTATTTTGCAGGTTTACGAAGTCAACACTTAAACGAAGCAAGACAAGGAAAACAAGTACTAAAAGACACATAACAGAAGAAAAAGGACGAAAAAGTAGCAGAAAGGAACTTTGATGATATGACAGTCGTCACAGGTCCCTTACGATCGTCACGTGCGTGACGATCGTCATGACCGTCATGAACGTCATGAGCTCCACGAGCGTCACAGGTCCCTTACGACCGTCACACTTATGAATTCAGCTCAACGTCCATTCTCAGAACGTGCAACAAAAGTCCAAAAACAAAAGCACGACTCCCTGGATTTTCTGACCCTCAATTGCACATCCAGAAGCAGTTCAAGTACAAACCATTCACTATAAAAGGAGGGCTTAGGGACTGAAATAAGGGGGCCGCATTGAAGACCACGAAGTGCTGCCGGATTTACTACAGAGAGCTTTTTCTTGTTTCTGTTTTGTTTCCTTTCCTTTGTTTTCTTTCCAGAATTCAGTTGTAATTTTCGTTCTTTCAATTTTCGTACAATTAATCGTCACCAGAGTAATCCTGCCAACATTGTGGAGGATTATCCAAGTGCCAAACCAGAATTGTTTACAGGTTCCGTTATTATTAATTAATTCTATTTGCTTTAATATGTATGTTTACAAGTTCCGCTATCTTAATTTAATTATGCTTGCTTTAAATTCCATGTCTAGCTAAACCGCATCGATCGGTATGTAATGAACTAGTAGAAAGAGATTCGATAATAACCGGCATATTTTTCCTTTTTTTCAAACTTGTTTCCGGCTCTAGTTTTTAATCAAATTTGTTAAACTAAACTTCGTCGCGACAGCGAGAATTTATTTAAAACAATCTCGCCACGATAGTGGGAGATTCACTAAGGTATGAATCGACATGCGAAAGCTGAGGCTAGGACCAGATAGTAAAAACTAGGCATCTATTTTAAACACAGCGAAAGCACTTTAAAAGAGATTAGAACTCAATGGTTTTCAAAAATCAATTTTAACCCCGAACGGGATAGTGAAAGCATACGTTCCGCCTTAGAGTTGCGACTAGCATCAACAACCATCGTGAGACAAAGGTCTTTAAACCGTTATTTTCTTCTGAAAACCATTTTGAAATAACTAAACTGCGTCGATAACTTATTGAATCCTCGAAGCACTAAGTCATTGCATACCGATTCCCGTATTAATATTCTAAGAAACCTTTTAGTCGTTCTTTAATGTAGCCTTTACTTTTGAATATTTTTCCCTTAAACCTTATATGACCTATCTAAACATAGTAACGTCCGAGAACGCTAGATTAATTATGAGTCCCTGTGGGGTCGATATCTTTATTACTACGCGATAGACTGTGCACTTGCAGTTAATTCGATTAGACTCGGAAAGTCGCAATCAATGGACGAACGAGAATGCGATGTAGCTGCGTCCAGCGAGGTCTTCGCGTGAGTGGCCTCTACACTTCATCACCCAGATTCGCTTTTTATGCCGAAATTGGTTTTGACACTTCCGTTTCATCATTCACGTGTTGCGGTTTTTTGTTTGTTTCTCATTGTAGCTTTTGTCTGTTTGCACAACTTGTCTTCTTTTGGCAGAGCCTAGTTTGTACTGGTGTATGGGCAATTCCTTTTTCTTGGTCATACAGGCATAACTTGCGTTGTGTGACATTGCCGAGGCATTGTCTGGCTTTGTTGAAATGCCATGGTGGTTGGAAATTGAGTGTGGTGAATATGGATGATGTTCTCATAAATTGTTTTTCTCTTTTTATTGGTACCAATTTTGTCGTGACTTGATAATGGAGGACTTATTGTTGTAACACCTTGTGATGCCATAATTTTCTCATAAGTTTGGCCTAATGATAATAGACTTGTATGGTATGGGCTCCCTTGTAGAATTTCCTTTTTCTTGCAAAACAAATTTGTAATGGACTTATCCTTGAACAATGGGCTTACATGTAAACAATGGGCTTTTATCACTTGCAACTCATTTATTATTATTTTTTTTTAATTTTCAAATAATAATTGCTTTTTGATTCACGACTAAATTCAAATTTTGATCTGAATATCTTACGAATACAATTTCATTATTATTGAAATTCTCCCGTGGGTATACCTCCGTACTTAACCCATAAGTCAAACTTGCTCCTTAAGTGTATTATGACATTGTCCCACAGATAAATCTTGAATCACTCCTGAACTAAGAATAGATGGATGCCTTGGATCTTTAAATCTTGAGTTTGGATTAATAGTCCTCATGAATGATGACGAGCAAAATATCAATTGAAACTAAATCTCACACAATGGGCCTTGCTACTAGTTCATGAGAAACTAAACCAAATGAAGCAATGTTGATCCTTGATTTGAAATGTGTCATACTTGAGTTGAATCCAATAACTACACTTAAAACCAATTTCCAACCAATCTTTGAATTCTTCTTGACTCAATGCCTTGAACCTATTTTTAAGAAATGGACCCAAAAATGAATAGGTCTTGGCCATTTGAATTGGTGCACTTTGCCTTGATAAACCTTTGCCTAACTGATAGATTGGGTTAAAACTACCGAAACTTAATTGATACCACACATGCCTCTAACTAGGCACCTTGGCCTAAATAAACCTCAACTGAACCTGCCCTGATCTAATCCCAACTTGCAAAACCCTGAATTTAAACCACAAACACACTTTTGATTCTTCTGAATAATGGTTGGTGGGCGGATGTACAAGATGAAAGCTATATACAAGTAGGACAAATTTGGGGTATGACAACCGTTCCTCTCCAGTTTGTTCCTGGATTGAACTTTGGTCTCTTACAGCGGTTATTTTTATTTTCTCTGGGCTGTGGAGCCTGGATGATGAGAAGGTATTTATTTCTCCCTTTTGAGGATTTATTTTCCTCGGCAGAAATCTGTTATTAATCCCCGCCAGAAGATGAAGATTTGAATTTCCCCAGTGGTGTTTTGATAACACTCTCTTGGTAATTTCTTGTGCGACTTCAAGTGGAAGCCTATTTATTTTAGCAGCTTGTGTGTCCCCAGCAAGGTAAACCTCACCTGGTAATAACTGGAAGCATCTTTATTAGAGTAACTTGGTAATCTTCATAAATTTATTGGTATCTTTGCTATAAACAACAAGTTCTTTAGTTCATCCTCAGCAGAGAAGTTTATTATCAAATGATGAATCCTTATCCGACCATCTTTTCCATCAAATGGCATCTCTGTGGAAGAATTTCTGGTGAGAAGTTTTTTGTGAAATCCTCAATAGATGGTTGTCTCTTTATTTGAGAAGTTTGTTGTATGATTTAACCTGCCCGTATCTCTTTTGAAGATCACCGACAATTATTGATATTTCATCTCAAAAAATGGTTGTCTTTTTATTTGAGAAGTTTGTTGTGTGATTTGAGCTGCCTAGTGGCAGGTAGCTGATAATATACCTCTTTCTCCTACCCAGTGACAAGTAATCGAGTATGTTTGTCCTGCCTAGTGACAAGTAGTCGAGTATGTTTGTCCTACCCAGTGACAGGTAGTCGATCTTTATTTCTTTCTTCTACCCAGTGACAGGTAGTTGAATTCTGTTTGTCCTACCTAGTGACATGTAATCGACCTTTATTTTCTTTCTCCTACCCAATGACAGGTAGTTGAATTTTGTTTGTCCTACCCAATGACAGGTAGTCGACCTTTATTTTCTTTCTTCTACCCAATGACAGGTAGTTGAGTTTGTTTACCCTACCCAGTAATAGGTAGTTGATTCTCTCATCAAGTGGATTTCTTTTTACCCAGTAACCAATAATAAGTAATACGTCTCTTTGTTTTTCTACCCAGTAACTGGTAGAAGATAATTCTTTTGTGTTTATTGCCCTTATTTTCTACTCAGTAACCAGTAGAAAGTATTTTACCTCTTCTCTTCGGTTTTAGTATCTTCGCCCAGTAACCGGCAGTTGGTATCTCTTCTCCAGTTGAGTTGATTCCTTTTCTTTATCAAAATGGAATCTTACTCTTTTGTTTTTCCCTGCGGAGTCTCTTTTCTTCTTGTGCTCCCCAGCAGTTTGTATGTCTCTTGTGGCATTTTTCTCCCCACATAGGTCTTGTGTTTGCATACCATTAGCATAATCATATCATTTTGTGGTCACTTAGGGACAAAAATTGGGTTTATTGTTATATTTAAGTCTCTTCTATTAGGTCGAGACAAAGATGTCAATCTTCATATCTCCAGATTGAAGAAACTTAAATAGGGGCAACTGTAATACCCTGATTTTTACCCCTAAGATCCCACATATCATTTGCATCTCATTCCACAACAAGATCGTAAGCTTTGATTCTCTTGCCTTCCTCTGTGTGTTTATTCTTGAGAGATCATCGAGCATCCTTGTTTTCTTGTTTGTTTGATATTTGTCTATGTTTATGTTTACTAACCATTATTCAAAATCCAAAAAATGTTTGTTTTTCCTTTACTATTTGTTTCAAGAAGGATTTGGATCAAAGATATCAAATACAAGTCCCTCATCTTGAATGAATTCCATTTGAACAAAGTCAAAGTTGATCAACAAACAGTTCAAAATCATCTGATCAAGAGTCTCCCAAGAATTGATTGACTTTTATTCAAGGGACTCCAAGTTTCATGTGTTTACTTCCCTACCTTCTTTGATAATCAAAAGAATCGAGCCAAAGCCAAGACAGCACATCAAAAGGCAATTTTTCACATTTTTTGATTGTGGTAACCAGTTACCAGTACTAGGGTAATTGATTACCCTATGCACATTTTGTGAAAAATTGTCAATTTCAAATTCTTCAGCATTTTTGGCACCAAATTCAAATGTTTTATCATGAGAATATCCTATATCACTTCATTTTAATTCCCCTACCTCATCATAATTAATTCCCACCATACACCTTCACTAATCACCATTTGATCTTGATTTTGCCTCCAAATTCAAATTCAAAGCCTAATTTTGATTCCAAACCACCAAATTTTCCAAGCCTAAATCCTATAAATAGAGGTCTCATTTATCTCCTTTCACAAGCTTTTGATATCCAAATTCACCTTGTCAAATTCTTTCTTGACTCTCAAACTACCAAATTCACCAAAGCTCTTTATTCCTTTGAAAGTTAGTAAGGTTGTCATTAGAACTTACTAATCTTTGAGCTAAACCTTCATCCATTCACTTTTCATCATCAATTTATGTGGATCAAGGCTTTGGAGTATGGTTTTTGGAGTTTCTTTGAAGAATTTTCATATTTGAAGTGGTAATCTCTTGATCCACCATTGTTGTTCTTGATACATCCTTCACAATGTGATCTATTGTTGATTCATGTTACTTGATCTTTGGATATTGCAAATTATATTCTATTGATGTTGTTTGCTGTTATTTTACTTGAACTTTCATCCTCAATTGCATCCTTGATCATAAGGTGTTTGAAGAAATGATTGATCAAGTTTTGCACATTTTAAAAGTGGATTTGCTGCTATTTTAGCAGTGGTAACCGATTACCTCCCTGAGGGTAATCAATTACACAGTAGCAATTTTTCCATTTTGGCTTTGTTTTGGGACAATTTTGATTCTTTCTTCTTCTTCTTCCATTTCCCTTTGGTTTTTCCTTTGCAATATAATTTTAAAGGTCATTTTCCTCTTTAAATTCATTATACTTAGGATGTAGATGAAGTTGGGTAAACATACACTAATTCAAATCTATCTTTAAAGTGAATTGTTCAATTCATTTTGGGTGCTTTAAATTAATGATATGTTTAGTGCTTTAATCCACCAAGATGAGTGGATGAACTTAAATATGGAATAATCTTGAAATTGTAATTCAATTTAGCTTTCCCACTCTTCTTCTCCTTTTTTCTCTTTTGGTCGATGAAAATCTTCGATATCATTGGAACTTATTTTAAGTTCTTGATGAAGATGAGATTGTTACCTTTCTTTTTGTGCGGTATTGCTTTCAGAGAGTGATCTACATATCACTTCTATAGCATGCATTAGCACTAACATTTTTATTTACCGACCTCAGATAGTCGTGGTTTCTATATAAACCCGATTACGATTGCTTAACATAGCGTTAAAATATCTCGTAATCGAAAAATGATCATTCGTGACTCAAATTGAAAGTCCAAGCATGGTTGATTATTTGTCTTAGGTCCATCGCTTATGAAACTTGTTGTTAGGAGGCTTTGATTTTATCAATCCTCTAATGAGTCTTCATTAACTTTGGCCTAAGTGCATGAGTTAACCATCATTGATCATTTGCTTTAACAACTAATCATTAACTCACTAACAATATTATTGTACTAATTTATTTATGTTTCCTTCTTGCTCCTTATCTCTCTTTTATTTTTATGCTCCATTATTATCATCTCATATCATATTATTATTTATGCTTCCGCTCTTTTACTTTTATCCATTTGGAGCATATCTTGTTTAAAACATTAATAAAGGATTAAACCTCTAAAAAACTTGGTGCTCTTAAGTTTGTGGTTATGCTCTTAGAGTGTTCTTAGACCTTGGGCCTCTTGGACTATTATTGGATCCTTGGACTTAGAATTAGATCTCTTTTCCTATGCTTGTAGTATTATGGATTTTTGCCTTTATTTGACTTGCTCATTTGCTTATGCTCAAGATGGATGGAATTCTTATTTGGCTTGCTATGAAGTGTGCTACAATTTGGTTAGATATTTCTTATCTCTACCTTTTATTTTTCTTTCTAGGGTAGTCAATTCATCTCCTCCACTTCTTAAATTTTCAAAATCTTCTCCCTTTTTTCAAAAAAAAAAACGTTCTTGTTTTCAAACTTAAAACCGCTTTCATAATAAAACCTTGACTTTTGTCAAGTGATTTTCAAAATTTGTTTTCTTTGATAAATTTTAATCAATGTTAATCATACTTTGACTAATTTCAAAAAGATATAAAAACACTTCACCTCATTCAAACCTGTTGTGCCCTTGTGCATTTTTTTCTTTTAAAACTTTTCATAAAGTTTAGACATGGGTCATTTCCATAGTTGAGATGTAACTCTCCTATTCCCTATAGTATTTAAGATGTTGACATTTTCCACTTAGATGTTGAGTGATAGACTTGTTGATTTTAATCCAAGTAAAATCCTCCATCTTTAGGTGATGCAAATGTTGTCTTATACTTGTGGGCGACTAGTCATAGTTTTCTTCTTAAAATAAAGACTTGTCTTTACATTTAAAATCAATCAAAACAAATCTTTTTGTTATTTGTACTACGAACTACGGGATTTTGGTCCTATATTGCACTTTGTGGATATGTAGATAAGTCTCTCCAAACACAAAAATCTTAAATAAATATTTCTCTTCTCATCTCCCCAATCTCCTTTCAAACAAACCTTTTCAAACCAAAAAGGCAGATGTTTCAAAGGGCTCCTATAGAGTACTATAGATGTTTTGGATGCTGACACCTTCCCATCGTGTAACCAACCCCCTTACCCAGTCTTTGTTTTCTTTTGTTCTTGTTTTAGAATTCTTTAGGTTTTGTTCACTCTTTTTCCTTTCCTTTTGGATAAAGTAAAAGTGCGGTGGCAAATATTTTATTTTTGATTTAAGTTAATCAATACCTTACACTCACAAATTTTCTCGCTACAGAAAAGTATAGTACTACAACAAAATAATAACATACTACTATTGTGTGTGTTTGACAACATCTCTTTTACCTCCTTTGCCTACTCTGCCTCCTTTGCCTACTATGCCTCCTCGATCATCAATCCCATTCGAACTTCAATGATGTATCTGATATAACAGTGTCCCATGTACCTCCTCCGTTATGGCATCTAACACTCTTCTGACACCAGACCCGTCAGGGAGATACCCTTGTCAATGTATGCCCGTGCAATCTCCACTATATGATGACACCTAGGCAAGACATCATCAGTATGATCTAGCTAAGCCTGCTACTCTTCTAGTATCTCCCGATTAGCTGGTCTCGGCGGATCTTCTGGAGCAGCATGCACCATGTACGGATGTGACACTCTGAAGAACCATCATATGTACCCTACGACATAGCTTCAATCTTCGAGGCTATGGTAGCTTGTGCCTCCTCTGGTACCAGATGACTCTAATAATCAGCAAACATCTCATCTATCTATCTACAAGTAAAGGCAGAAAAACAAGAGACAACACGGTGTCTATGAATGGTCTGGGTGTACCCGAACTACCGCATGACGCACTCGGGTAGATAAGGAGCAGTGATACTCAATCTGCATGCCAACCATCTAGAGTATAGTATTATCTCGTTAGATGACCGCGCTTAATGGTGACCCATGTAGCTATTGAAGTGCATGTCCTCAACAACCAAACAGTCAAGATAGACTTTAAAAGGCTTGACCTCCTGGTTCCCTCTAAGCGGGATAAAAGCACAGACACACAATCAAACTCGCCCAACCATCGATGCGCGGGAAGTGCTGGAGGATCCAAGCCTGGAAAAAAAAGTTTCGAACAAACAAATCATCAGCAATGGTTTCGCAAATACGAAATTAAAATGACAAAAAAATATTCTAGGATCAAGAAATATTACCACCAGTAGTGTCAAGCTACCTGTGACCTGCTTCGTCTTCCACCGTCATCCCTCTCTCAACTTTGAATAAAGATAGGCTAGGAAAGCCGCCCCCTAGTTCTACTCATGAATTTGAGTGATATCCAAGAAGTATCAGAGGTATGAAACATCAGTATAAGTGGCACTCGTGTCCACTAAAATGCAAGTGCCAGCCAAAAAAAGAAAGTATGCCCTCAAAGCACGAGCCTTGTATACTGCCACCTGCTCAGCAATA
Organism: Lathyrus sativus; assembly: GCA_963859935.3. Lineage (NCBI taxonomy): Eukaryota > Viridiplantae > Streptophyta > Magnoliopsida > Fabales > Fabaceae > Lathyrus > Lathyrus sativus. The sequence continues at coordinate 279,466,331 of OZ012739.1, forward strand.
CCATGAACCTTTTATGTACTAAGGATCTCATCATCATATATGTTCTTATGGAACTCAAATCTAGCATGATCACCCTCGGTCCTATCTACCTCATCCATCGCTTTCCCTGGGTCATCCCCCACAGGCTCTACCATTATCTCACTTGCCTCGTCTTTGGTCATCCTCTTATGATGGATGAATCTCCCCCTTATCAGAAAATGTAACAAACATGAGACATTATCGAGTGTGATAGGCATCTCACTATACGGGAGATGAAATGAAGAGGTCTCAGAGTTCCATCTCTCCACGAATGCATTAAGCATCTTGTGGTTGACCAGAGTATAACTCGTCATGCATAGATCCTTCAGGCCAAATAAGGACAAAACTGTCTGAAACCAATCATCCTTCTGCTGAGGCACTGCAACAATCTTCCTCATGTGGTTAAGAAACTTTTGGGGATCACGCTCTTGAAATTTCTTAGAAATAATCAATGTCTGGAATAATCAATGTCATAAATTATCAATGTTAGCAATTAAAATTAACGCATAACAAAATAAAGAATCCAACTAATGCTACCTTTCCATCCCAGATATGATTGTTGTATGGTCTGGATACAGAGGAAGTAAGGACAAATCATATGGACCTCCTCCAAAACCCTCTGGATCGACATCTTCAACAGCCTCACCCTCTAGAGGTGGCAATGGATTAGCAGCATCATCAGAGGGAGGTGAGTTTGGAACAAAAGCATCATTCGTAGGAGGTGGCACTGGTGAATCCTAACGTCTGCAGGATGATGGGGGAAGTGACACGTTAGATGGTGAACCTCATCTCCTACATGAAGAAGAAGAGGAAGGTGGAGTATCCAAAGGTAAAACACGAACCCCAAAAGTAGACGATGTCCTAGAAGTAGACACGTTTTCCTGACCATATGTACCTGGAGCCTCCGGAACCTGCTAGCTGTTGTGGTGAGAATCAGATGTCAAGCTATTGATTAACTTGAATCTTAATTCATTAAATTCACAACCGGACTTTGATTTATCCAAAGGAAAGGTTAAAGAAAGAAAGACCTTTTGTGCGATGTAACAACAATGCTAAGAGATCGGGGATCGGGGGTTGGTTATGCTTAGGGTAGGTATTTCACATCCTAAACATCTGTAGTACTCTACAGGAACCTTTTGTATGTGTATGATAAACTTGATATGGTTATGCTATGGCTTGAGATTAGGGTTAGGTTAAAGACCTAAGGTTGATGTTTCTAAGTTTTCTCGCAAACATATTGCATCTTCTGCCTATGTATCCTAACTAGCATAGAATCAAAGCAACTGTAGGTCACCTCACCAGGGATAGATGAACACTTGATTATGATCAATAGTTCAAAAGGGGAACAAATATAACAATGTTTGTATATAGTATAATAAAACTCTCTAGATCTAAGTTGTACACTCAAAGGGGTTGACTTTGACAAAAGCCAGGAGGGGGAAGTACGTAATTATCACCATGATTCTTACATAGAATTGACAAACTCTATCATAAAATTCTAATTGAAGGATACTGCTAACAAGGGGTAGGTATTTTAGAATTAAAGCAAAGTCTAATGGGTATGGGTTCTAACTTAACTAAGTTATGGTTCGAAATGACTTAACAAAGCCAAAGGGAGAGTAATGAGCTATCTATGACCTAAGGGTCAATAGAGAGACTTTTCTTTGGAATGGGAAAAGATGAGGCAACTGGATGAGAACTAAAAAGCTCCATCACTTGGGGAAATAACTTAACAAAGCTAAAAGCATACATAAGCATCCATTCAAACATGATGAACATATGAAAGAGCATGGTAGCACCAAGAAAAGATGCAAGCATGTGACAACATCAAGCAAAGATTACAATCAAGTCAAATGGTTACAACCATCACTAATCAAAGATATTACAATATCTATAAGAAGATGATAGAGATTCTTACAAGACCAAACATATAAGGCAAGATTAACTTTAAACATATTAACAAAGATGAAGAGCAATGAGGTAACAACCATCAAGGCAAAGAAAATAACATGTAATTCAAACAATTTTAAATGCAAGCAAGTCACAACTTGAGGCAAGCATGTTATAAGGATCAAAGAATGTCAAATGTAGCAACATAAGACCAACAATCATGCATTAATGACAATCAAGCAAATAAGCATACAAGAAGTGTGTAATACCCCAAATTTTGCCCTAAGATTTGTCGTCGCATTTCATTGCATTTAATCAATTACTAACAAATTTGTGTAGTCGTTTGACTTTTTGCAGGTAAATATCATATGGCATGTATTTTTTTCTAAAAAGTAAAAATGGCACAATTGGCAAGAGGAGATGTGTAAGGAGTTGTGAGTATGAGAGGTTGAGAGTTCGAATCTCACCTTTGTCACTTTTTGTTTTTTATTATTTTTTTACTCTAAATTTTTCTATCTTTCATTAAGAAATAACAAAAATAGTTTTTTATTATTATTTAATTATTATTTTCGTATTTTAATTAAATCATTTTTTAAAATATTATTTTTTTCACTTTTTTCTAAATTATTCATAAAAATATCCAAAAAAATCATAAAATAAAAAATATTAGAAATTTTTTTGTTCTTTTTATAATATTTTTGATTTTAGGAATCAATAGGATTATTAGTTTTATTTTAAGTTTATTTTAATTATTTTAAATTATTTAAATTTTATTTTTTTTCTTAACTAATTATTTAGTTTGGGCTTTAAAATGGGCTTTAGGGACATTATTGACAATTTGGTGTTAACCCTAATTTGTTCCCTATATATACATGTGTTGCCTTGTTGAAAAGGGGGCGGAAGGTTCAGACAGAGAGAAGAAGACACCAGAGAAGGAAAAAGGCGGTTGTTCTTACAACGCACAACCCTCATTGGCATTAAAGAATCGGACCTCTGAGCTCTCCAGTGTTCTCTTATTCAAACCAAACCAACATTCACCGAAGCAAGCCTCCGCTTCGAAGGTTAGATTCCTAAATCCTTTGCATTTTTCATATTTATTTGCATCCTTGCCATGTTAACCTTCATTGTTGTTTAGATCCGTAGATTTTGATCTGTATGAACCATGATTGTGTAGTATAGGATTGTTTGCATGTCCATTAATTGTCTGTTTGCATTTGCAATTCTATTGTTATTTTTTATCAAAACCTTTTTCAAAATCAAAACCTTTTTTTATTAAAACTAAGACTTTTTTTTTCCAAAAACCTTTTTTGTTCCCGTAAACATTTTTTCCCAAAAAAAAAACCTTTTTGTTCCCGTAAACATTTTTTCCCCCAAAAAAAAACCTTTTTTTTATTCCCTAAAACCTTTTTGTTCCCGTAAACATTTTCTTCCCAAAAAAAAACCTTTTTTAAAAAAGCCTTTTTTTTGTTCCCGTAAACGTTTTTTTCCAAAAAAAACTTTTTGTTCCCAAAAACATTTTTTTTTATATATAATTTAAACTTAACATTTTTTTATAATTTTAACTTAATTTTTTTATAATTTTAACTTAAATATTTTTTATTAAAAAATTAAAACTTTTTTTTTATAATTAAAATATTAAAAAATTAAAACCTTTTCGTAAGGAACTCCTGATGTTTGATGTTTGTCGTGTCATTTTATGTACCTTTTATTACTTTTCTTTCTTTGGGCATTTCATGTGCATGCTCGAGGTTGAGATGTGCTTGTGGTGGCCACAGCCCCACACTATTTTCCTCCCTCACTTCATTCTAAGTGTCATTACATATTTTCATATTCTTCATGTTTTCAGAAATGTTTCTTTGTTTCTTTATACCCTCTGCCTTTATTATTTTTCTTATTTCTGTACCTTAATTATTCCTCCATATAATGATTTGTCATATTTTCACATTTTTTTACAGTTTTATCCCTCCGAAGGATTAGGTCTAGCCGTTTGGCCGCCACGCCAATAGTCCTCAAAAGTTCAAACCCTTACAAACCCTAACTTTTCACAAATGTCTCGACGTGGACAAAATTACAAAACTACCCCTAGCTTTAGGTCAAAGAGTCGCCGCACTCATTTTAGGGTTTCCCGCCGCGGAATCCCTAACCTAACCCTAATGCACTTGACAATTTATAACATAGAGATCGGAGTTTAAGACTCCATGTAAGCGTGTCCTTAAGATGCGTTTATTCCCCTTGAGACCTTGACCACAGTCAAGACGTTTCTAACCTCCCTTTTGAGGGGAACTACAGTTACTCTGATTCCATTCCCGTAAGGATATGTAGGCACAAGATGCGATGTATTGCCGAGTAAACTTAGAATTAACCCCTAGGTCTTTTTTTAATTTTCAATCCTTTGTATATACCCTTAAGCAAAATAATTAATGAAATAAATAAAAAAAAATAAACAAAAGGTTCCCGTAGAGTACTACGGAAGTTTAGGGTGCTAATACCTTCCCTAATCTTAACCAACCCCCGAACCTTAGATCTCTCCCCTTTAGGTTTTTCCTTTCTTTAACCTTTCCTTCGGATAAATCAAAGACCGGTTGTAAATGAATTAAGATTCAAGTTAATCAATAGCTTGACATCCAAATTTCACCGCAACAGAAAATGGCGACTTCACTGGGGACTCTCCTAACTTTCGAGGGTTATCCCTATTTTATTTATTTTTGATATTTGTTTCATTATATATTTTTGCTCACCTGTATATATATAATTGGGGTACCTTACTTGGAGTTACTGTGTTGTGAGATAAGTCCTACACCCGGACTTGAGTGACATTATTATAGGATGGTGATATATTCGACGAGGCTTATAGGGAGTGAGTCCCGACTAAGTTGACTCGAGAATCACCGCTCAGTTGAGACACTTTCGAAAATGGTTCGGTTGATCGAGTGTAATCGTGAAAACTTTTACCATCATCGATTGGAGTCTGTGATACTGGGAACCGTAGTACCTTTACACCATCTTGGCCTTATATAGGATGTAGTGCGGGAACTATGTGGGAGTAGTCCTACAATGGTTGCTACATGATACTACACTCAAAAGAGGTTCTCTTGAGAATATTATCGACCCTTGAGTCAGTCGAGAAGTTGATAATACCCGAAAGATGGGCTGATGACTTTGGGCACTTTTTAGAACCCTTGTTCTGCGGGTACAATTAATCTATAGTACACACCACTTTGGGAAGGGTAGACCTTGACTCCATTCATTGTTCCTCTAAAATTAGGACCTTTGTTTGCTTATGTGCGTTTGTGCTTTGCATCCATAAAGCATCATATCATTTCTAGTTTCAAGGAATTCAAAAGTCCTTTGCAAATTTAAGAAGTCCTACATTTTAAAGTCTAACAGCTTTTCTCGCTTTCCTAAAAGGGAATGTTTGCAATCGACCGTTGAAATTCTTGAGACCATTGCATGGCATTAGCATCACATTTTTGCATTGCATTTATCCCCCAGTTTCTCCTTCTTGGTCCTATCGTCTTCTAGTGTACCTTTGAGTCATCAAGCTGATTCCTCGACACAGATATCAGACCAGAAACGGAACAGGAGTCACTTTGATCCTATTCTCATGACTTACACAGAGCTATATCCTGACTTAGTCCGGCAAGGACTAATTACTACAAAGGCTTTACCACCTCCTCTTAATCCTCCGGCTGGATTTAGGGTTGATCTCCATTGTGCTTCCCATGAGGGTGCCCCAGGCCATGACTTAGAGCATTGTTTTGCATTGAAGGCTAGAGTATGTGAATTGGTTAGAACTGGAATACTTGATTTTACAGACAGTCATCCGGATGTTCAGAAAAATCCCTTGCCAGTACATCAGAAATGAAGTTTTGTCACTAGGCCTTTTGTTTCTCGTTGTTTGCACTTTCCTTATTTTGTTTAAGTTGTTTGCTTTTAATTATGTTTGTACTTTCATTAATGAAATAAGCATTGCGACTTTTGATTCAATTCATTTCCGTCCATTTATTTGCATCTTTATGCTTTATTTTTCAAATGTTTACTTCTTGTCCAAAATTTTGATATGCTAAGATTGGAGGGAGGATGATGAAAACGTTATACCCATAATTGCTGTCAGTATGCTTTCAATCAAACCTTGTTGACGATGTAAGGCATTGTTTCAATTCCCAAACACTGGAGAAATAAGGAAGTTAATCCCTCGTTACCCCCTTCGAGCCTAGAAGTTGGAGTTTCTTTCGTTACAAAAAACCCACAATTTTAACCTTGGGATGGGTAGTTCTCAGTTAACTTAGTTGTGTGTTCATACGATACACCTTTCATTAACAAATTTTCCTTCGCACACGTCAAACAAGTGTCGAAGATGTTTTCTAATCAAAAGGTCGATGATGGTTCACCGTAATCATTAAAATCAAACAGTCACTTTCCTTCACAAAAAAAATAATATAAAAAAATCAAAAGAAGCCCGCTAAGTCAAAACCTATGAAGGAGACTTAGGCAAAACTGGGGCATCCCGCTGACTGTAAACTCTAAAATAAACAGTTCAAGCAAAATTTAGGGATAATACAAAGAGATTTTTAAATACTTATCTTGAAAATCCTCAATGTCAAAACAATCAAATGTTATAGGGGAGTAGTGGCTACCTTTTCATAGGTCCCTTTGACTTCTGAGTCATCATTGCTACGATCAATGAAATCCCTAACTTATGGGAACCTGAATGCATAGTATGAGTTAACTGAGCATAGGACTGAAGATCATCACGTAGATTGGGTGGGTACAAATAAATTTTGAGCCTTTATCTTTTGTTTCATAAACCGTGAACCAGGCCACATTACAACCCTCAAAAGACCTAATTGAAGCAAGGTTATTTTGAAAGTATACTACAACAAGGTTGCATAACCTGACTCCTAAAGATCTTTGTGAATAATTTATTTTGGCAGTACACCTTTGTTTTAAACTTTGAGCGTCTTGAACCGTTGTGTTCTGACTAACGACTCATGTATTTTCCATCTTTCAAAAATAATTTTGATTTCAAAAGTCGCATGAACTTTGCATTACCATGTTTGTATGAATATTTTTGTTTGCAAACTGGCTTTCCTCTAAGGAATTTTCAAACAATGAGAAACTTGGTCAAGTGATCTTATCAGGGGCAAGTTCCTTTTACATCCTGTCAAAGAATTAGTTCAAGATTTGTTCAAGGCAATATCTTCTCAGATTTGGTTTATCCAGAGAATTGTTCAAGACCCAGACTGGGGCAAGCCCTCCGAGGATACAGCAAAACAGTCGATTCCACGAATCAGACAGCTGAAGCAATTATCAATTCATTTGACCTGGGGCAGTTTACTTGCATAATCCCCAAGCAATTATTCATCATTCCTACAGTGACTATCAACTTGATACAGTTTAACAGAGTGACAGTGATCTCCGTGTTGAGGAATCAGTCCTCCAGTTTTGTCATCTCACAGAAAGAGTCGAGTCTTGTCGTCGACGTCTGCATTTGCATTTGATCATATGTCATAGCATAATTCCTATACATGTGCACATCTTGGGTGCTTTACTCCCCATTTACATTTCTATCTTGGGTGCTTTATTCCCCATTTACCTCTCTATCTTGGGTGCTTTACTCCCCATTTACATTTTTATCTTGGGTGCTTTACTCCCCATTTACATTTCTATCTTGGGTGCTTTATTCCCCATTTACCTCTCTATCTTGGGTGCTTTACTCCCCATTTACATTTCTAGCTTGGGTGCTTTACTCCCCATTTACATTTCTATCTTGGGTGCTTTACTCCCCATTTACATTTTTATCTTGGGTGATTTACTCCCCATTTACATTTTTATCTTGGGTGCTTTACTCCCCATTTACATTTTTATCTTGGGTGCTTTACTCCCCATTTACATGTCTATCTTGGGTGCTTTACTCCCCATTTACATGTCTATCTTTGGTGCTTTACTCTCCACTTACCTTCTATCCTTGGGTGTTTTATCCCCCATGTACCTTTATCCCGGGTGTTTTATTCCCCGTTTACCAGATATTCCTGGGTTTACCTAACATCATGGTGTTTTACCCCCATTTACTTTTTTTTTCTCCCTGAGGTCGTGTTTTACTCGCGTCTTACCTTGCGGACAATTTCTAATTTACTTGGCACCTATCAACAATTATGTGTCGTGTCTACCCGACGTTCTTCCAGATATGACATGTCTTCTTCCCTAGTGCAATTCCTCGATGGGTCGTCCCCTGTGACGTTGTTTCGTCTGTATCCGTGCATTTGTCATTTTCATCATACGCATCATATCAGATTCATATTATATTTAGCATTATAGTTCGTTTTGTTTTGTCCATATCATTGCATAGCACTGCGTCTAAAGGCAAAATTTTCGGTTATCTGTATTTAAATCCCTCCACCACGATTTCTCGAGTCTCCGTTGCTCGAATCACGCGGTGAAGTTATTTAAATAGGGGCAACTGTAATACCCCAAATTTTGCCCTAAGATTTGTCGTCGCATTTCATTGCATTTAATCAATTACTAACAAATTTGTGTAGTCGTTTGACTTTTTGCAGGTAAATATCATATGGCATGTATTTTTTTCTAAAAAGTAAAAATGGCACAATTAGCAAGAGGACATGTGTAAGGAGTTGTGAGTGTGAGAGGTTGAGAGTTCGAATCTCACCTTTGTCACTTTTTGTTTTTTATTATTTTTTTTCTTAACTAATTATTTAGTTTGGGCTTTAAAATGGGCTTTAGGGACATTATTGACAATTTGGTGTTAACCCTAATTTGTTCCCTATATATACATGTGTTGCCTTGTTGAAAGGGGGGCGGAAGGCTCAGACAGAGAGAAGAAGACACCAGAGAAGGAAAAAGGCGGTTGTTCTTACAACGCACAACCCTCATTGGCTTTAAAGGATCGGACCTCTGAGCTCTCCAGTGTTCTCTTATTCAAACCAAACCAACATTCACCGAAGCAAGCCCCCGCTTCGAAGGTTAGATTCCTAAATCCTTTGCATTTTTCATATTTATTTGCATCCTTGCCATGTTAACCTTCATTGTTGTTTAGATCCGTAGATTTTGATCTGTATGAACCATGATTGTGTCGTATAAGATTGTTTGCATGTCCATTAATTGTTTGTTTGCATTTGCAATTCTATTTTTATTTTTTATCAAAACCTTTTTCAAAATCAAAACCTTTTTTTATTAAAACTAAGACTTTTTTTTTCCAAAAACCTTTTTTGTTCCCGTAAACATTTTTTCCCAAAAAAAAACCTTTTTGTTCCCGTAAACATTTTTTCCCAAAAAAAAAAACCTTTTTTTTATTCCCAAAAACCTTTTTTGTTCCCGTAAACATTTTTTTCCCAAAAAAAAACCTTTTTTGTTCCCGTAAACATTTTTTTCCAAAAAAAGCCTTTTTTTTGTTCCCGTAAACATTTTTTTCCAAAAAAACCTTTTTGTTCCCAAAAACATTTTTTTTTATATATAATTTAAACTTAACATTTTTTTATAATTTAAACTTAATTTTTTTATAATTTTAACTTAAATATTTTTTATTAAAAAATTAAAACTTTTTTTTTATAATTAAAATATTAAAAAATTAAAACCTTTTCGTAAGGAACTCCTGATGTTTGATGTTTGTCGTGTCATTTTATGTACCTTTTATTACTTTTCTTTCTTTGGGCATTTCATGTGCATGCTCGAGGTTGAGATGTGCTTGTGGTGGCCACAACCCCACACTATTTTCCTCCCTCACTTCATTCTAAGTGTCATTACATATTTTCATATTCTTCATGTTTTCAGAAATGTTTCTTTGTTTCTTTATACCCTCTGTCTTTATTACTTTTCTTATTTCTGTACCTTAATTATTCCTCCATATAATGATTTGTCATATTTTCACATTTTTTTACAGTTTTATCCCTCCGAAGGATTAGGTCTAGCCGTTTGGCCGCCACGCCAATAGTCCTCAAAACTTCAAACCCTTACAAACCCTAACTTTTCACAAATGTCTCGCCGTGGACAAAATTACAAAACTACCCCTAGCTTTAGGTCAAAGAGTCGCCGCACTCATTTTAGGGTTTCCCGCCGCGGAATCCCTAACCTAACCCTAATGCACTTGACAATTTATAACATAGAGATTGGAGTTTAAGACTCCATGTAAGCGTGTCCTTAAGATGCGTTTATTCCCCTTGAGACCTTGACCACAGTCAAGACGTTTCTAACCTCCCTTTTGAGGGGAACTACAGTTACTCTGATTCCATTCCCGTAAGGATATGTAGGCACAAGATGCGATGTTTTGCCGAGTAAACTTAGAATTAACCCCTAGGTCTTTTTTATTTTCAATCCTTTGTATATACCCTTAAGCAAAATAATTAATGAAATAAATAAAAAAAAAATAAACAAAAGGTTCCCGTAGAGTACTACGAAAGTTTAGGGTGCTAATACCTTCCCTAATCTTAACCAACCCCCGAACCTTAGATCTCTCCCCTTTAGGTTTTTCCTTTCTTTAACCTTTCCTTCGGATAAATCAAAGACCGGTTGTAAATGAATTAAGATTCAAGTTAATCAATAGCTTGACATCCAAATTTCACCGCAACAAAGTGTTACAACAATTCAAGTATGAGTTCAAGATTTCATGGGGAAAGACATACAAGTTTTAGGGTCACAACCAAGACGAAGCAATCCTTAGCATGTTATGGTTCTAACAAGATACATAAACAAGTAGAAAATACATGGTGAAGACACTCAAGAGATTACAACATCAAGAAGTATAGTATGGTTCACAAACAAAGGTAAAAGTTTGGTTTTCAATAGATGCATTCACAAAAGCAAGGATTAAACATGGTAAGACTTCGAACCAAGTAACTTTGATCATTCAAGAATGTTAACAAACACATATGGACCACACACAATCAATCTTATAAGATAAATCAAATTGATAGTTGAGAAAAGTTTCAAAAGCTTCAAGGTGAAAACCTTAAAAACGACATGATTTTCAAATGAGTCAAAGTTTTTCTAGTATAAGCATCCTTGAATTCTTCACTCACTATTTGAAAATAGACATGATGAAGAACAACTTGCAAAAATAATGGTGCAAAAATGTTGAAAAATGAATAAGTTATGATAAATTTAAGTTGTGAAGAAAAATGAAGAGAAAAAGTGGTAAAAATAATGAAATGTCCTCCACAAGGATTGAACATACGCCTAGGGTTCACAAGGGTAAGACATTACCAAACCAGCTATGGTGCGTGTGTGATAACACAAAGGGAGAGAATCAAGATATGTTAAAAACCTTTAAAATGGTAAAAAAAAAATCAAAAAGAGTTATCCCTGACAAGGATCGAACTCGTCTGGGCAAGGAAAAGAGAGTATAAGGCGTATAAGTCTTAACCACTGGGGTGGTGATACATCCAATGTATCAAACCACCCCATAAAATAATAAGCCTTAAAACTTAGGATTTTTTGGCAGAAACTAGGCCAAACCAAGCAAGAAAAATCTCAAAACGTGAACCAACCAAACTCTCTCAAATCTTAATCGATTTTGGCAAAATTTTAGTCTAACATGATCGAAATTAAATAAGGAATGCAATGACATCCTTATTTTCTTCTGAAAATATCTACATTTTGAAATTCGAAGACAAATGCAAAATTGATGTAAAAGTGCATTTTAAACCCAAAGACATGTTCAAACATGCTATGACTAGAAAGAGGGTCCAAACACAATCTAGTTGTCATGTAGAAGGTGTTCAAAAGCATATGGAACTCATATCTAACCCAGAACCCTAAATGACATATGAAAATGCAATGGTATCATGTTGTGAAACAAAGAAAATCAAGGCAGTTTGCAATAGGTTTTGGCTCATCAATCAAATGGGATTCACATAATTCAAATAATATACAAGTGATGTTTTTAGATCACTCCAATATTGGTTCAATCAGAAACATGGCTTTTCTCATGAAAGTAAAACTTCAAGCCATCTCAAAATGCATAAACATAATGGTTCTCATACATACCAATTTCTCATTACACAATGTTCTTACATATTCATTATGACCTATAAACGAGTACAAGCATGCCTAAAACGTCAACCTTAAGCAGGAACAGAACACGACACATGGAAGAGCAACTTCAAACCATCTCAATATGCATAAACAAAATGATTCTTAAACACAATAGTTTCTCATCATAAAATGTTCACACATATTCAAAATGACCTATAAATGGAATCAAGCACCAACACAAACTGATCCTAAGCAGAATCACAACAATGGCTCGTGGAATGAAACCAAACAAATCACAAAATCATGCATATAAACTTATAATAGTTTACAACCTATGAGAACATCTATCTACCAAAGTTCAATCATGATTTGCAAGAGATTATAAGCATGTTCAGCTAATGCACATCAAGGATAGGCATGGTGCATAAAAAGTGTAAATGGAAAAAGTGACTTACCTCTTGAAGACCTCCTAGCAAGCTCTTGGTGCAAAGCTTCTAGTTTAGTATAAATGAGTTGGGTAGCTTCTCTACACCTCCACAGAAATATTTAAAAGATTCAAGTACCTTCCAAACAAGCTCTTTGTGCAAACAGAATTGCTTAGGCAAGAAGTAACAAGTGGATTCTTGTGAAAGATTTGTAAGATGGTGATACAGTTGAATTGTGATGGTTAGGATAGTGAATACACCTCATACTTGAGGTGTTTGAAGTGTTGAAAGGTATGGAACAAGTCTGAAAAGGGAGCTTTCTTGATTAATGCAGAAAGTCAACTTTCTTTGGTTTAAGGGTTAACTTTTGGAAAGAAAAGGTTTCTGGTGGAAGTAATGATTGGGGAAGCTTTAATATATCATTTTTGGCTTGCTAGGAGGGTTAGTGAAGAGTTTCAAAGGTTGGAAATGAATTTGGAATGAATTTTGTCCAACACAAATTTTGGGATTCTTTAGGGATTTCTTAGCTAGCAAAGAAATGGAAAACAGAAATGAGGAGCTTGTTTTTGCTTGAAATAATGGTTGTTCTGATGCATCTTTGATGTATAGAAGTTGCTCTATTTATAGGAGAAATGGAGAGCAAGGAGTTGGTTGAATTTGAAGTCTCTTGCTAACTAAACCATTTGAGAACCAACTTACCTGTCATGTTGACTTCCCTTGATTAATGGGATCAAGTACAAGGATTGATGGTTTCAAGATATTCTTCTGATTTTGAGAGGGAATTTGGAGTGTGGAAGGAGGTAAGGGAGTGGCTCAAGACAGATTTTGGGGGAAGAGTTGCTTTATCAAAATGGTATGGATCACTTTATGCCATAAATGGAAGTTTTCTTTGGTTCCACCCTTTAATCTTTGTGTAATCCTTGGATTTTTCGTGAAACCTCTTGTTTATGGTTTATCTAGTCACTAATACACTTAAAACAACTAGATTGACAACAAGGAAATGGTTTTGTAACATGTCATGACAAGTTGGGATTTTGTATTTCAATCTTTTGGACCCCCACTTCCCTCCTTCAAAACTCCTAGCTCACAAATTCTATGGGGGAGTTCTTATACTTTTTGGAAAGCCCTCAACATGCTATACAACTTTAATGCTTTACACAAATTCAAATTCCAAGTGGAACTATGTCAAAAATCCCCTTGAAGTTGGCTGAAAATGTGACTTAAAAGTGCCAAAAACATGAAATTTTTCTAAGTGTTTTTCTCCTCTTGCCTTGTCTTTGATCATAACTCAAAATCCATTCATTTTTTGAACATAGGTCACTGTGGAAATTTTTTAGAACTTCTCAAGACCTTTCCAACAAGATTTGAACCACTCCATTTGGATGTGTGGTTAGGAAGTTATGGTTTGCCCCTTTCAAAACCCTAATTTCCCGACTTTTCGATTACTTCTCAATTCTTGATCCAATGGTCACCAAAATTCATGATCAGATATGAAATAACATTGGGAACATAATTGGATTCAATTTTGGGTCAAAACCGTGTTGGTCAATGAGTTAACTTTTTAGTCAGACGAACCGAATGATAACCCCCGAATCGACTGTTGGTATTCTAGGTTCCCTGAGGCCTTGAAACTTCTTGAGGGGACTTCAATAAGTCATATAAGCTTTATGGACCATGATTCAACCATTGAAATTCCATTTAAATCAAAAGTCGAACTCCAGTTGACTTTTCTAATCAAAAACCCTAATCGGGGGTCCTGGACTGTACCGTTCTTCTTCTTTGGGTGACAACCTCAAAATGGATTAATACTTGATCCAATGTAGTACCTTTGATGATATAGGGAGTTGCTTCATGGAGAATCAATCCAAGACATTGATTGTTCACCTCATAGAAACCCTAACTCCTGACTGTGTGGAACCCTAATTCATCTGCATCTTGACAAAGATAAACTTGAAAGAGGTTAAGGTTAGATAAACAATGATGATGCTCTTAGAATGATGCCGGAATCTAGGGGTCAAAATTTGGGGTACAACACTAGCTCATTTCTCGCCGAATGGATGCGTGTTGAGAAACCTTGTCGTGTCTTAGTCTGTCAACTCTGTCAGCCATTATGTTTGTAAGGTAAAGTAAGGAATATCATTAGTGCACGCAAATAACACACACAAGCAAGAAAAAAAAAACATACTACATGAAATTTCGAAGATGCATCTCTGGAAACACCATTAAATTATAACGTTGAACAATTCCAGAGATGAATCTCTAGAAACACCATAAAACTATTATTGAACAATTCCGGAGATGCATCTCCAAAAGATTTTGCAACATAGAGGTCGCGTCAATGGCAAATGTACCTCATGAAAGTCGAATAAAAAAATGTTATGATCGCCATTTTCATCCAACAAACAAGTTATACACTAATTCTAAACTATGTTACATGTGATTTCTACAGAGTTCTAACCCTAACCATTGATTACTACTCGTTTGAACTAAAACTCAAACATTTACCGAAAACTCAAAAAACTTACTTGTAATTGATGATTCAGATGTTGTTTCCAATATTAGAGATAATCTTTGATATTACTTTGAGTTCCTTTGACCTTCATTTGATGAAATTTGATTTTGTGTAAGGGGTTCTATTAAGAAGAAGGTTGTGTTGAGTTTGAAGAAAAGTGTAAAATGAGGAAGGAGAAAAGTATGGTGTGACTTATATTCCAAAATGTTTCGGAGATATATCTCTAGAATATTTCAATGTTCACTTACGTTTTAGTGCATCCGGAGATATATCTTCGAAAACAGGGGACATTTATAAAATTTCACATGGTGAATTATAAGTATTAAGGGTGCTATAAGAAATTCTCTATTTAATTGTCACCTATTTACTCTTTTGGAGCCCCACAACCAATAATTTTCACTTTGTATATTATATGTTATTGTTGTTGTTAGAACACAGATTGGTGTTTAATATATCTCTATGGTTTTGATGATAACTCTAATGAAATTTTGTATTAAGAAAATATATACTCTAATTTTGTTCTAGTGTTTTTGTTTCAGATATTAAAATAAATATTCTTATGGAAGCAAAAATGCATCTGAACAGTATTTTACGCAAAGCTCTGAAGCATCAGAAGCAAGTCATCAGAAGACTCTGAGGGCTGCCAGAAGAGACTCTGAAGCAGAAGCTGCAGAAGACTCTGAAGCAGAAGCTGCAGAAGACTCTGAAGCAGAAGCTGCAGAAGACTCTGAAGCGTAGTTGAAGAATTTGTATGAAGAGTTTCAAGCATTGTTTCAAGAAGACTCTGAAGTACTTTACGCTGCAAGTACAAAGGCTCTCTTATTCAAACTCTGCTCTGATTGATATTCACGCTGAAGCACTTTGGCTGCAAAACTCTGATAACATCAAGACTCTGATGTTGATAACTTTGAGACAGAAGCATTGTTGAAGAAAATATTATTCAAAGATATATCCGTTGGCATATTCCAAACGAATCTTTCCTTATTCATGTATGGCACAGGAAATCAGATAAAAGGGATTTGTCTGAACATTGCTCTTCTGGGAAAGCTATAGTCAATAGAAGACAAAAGGCTACAACTACACAGCAGTGCACAGTCTTCAAGCGTTGGACTTTCTGCCTACAAAAGGACGTCTTCAACAACATTTCAAAGTTGACGCATTTGACGAATCAATTGAGAAATCAAACTGAAAACTACTCTCAAGCTCTCATACAATTTTATTTCATAAGCTGAATAGTTTTATTCGTTCTTAAACTAAGTGTAAAAATCACAGTTTGTGATATAGATTTTTAGAAGCAACTTAAACACTTGTTTAGTTTACATTAATTTGTAAAAGGTTCCTTAAGAAGACCAAGTTGTGGTCAGAATTTCTTGAGAAGACTAAGACAGTTGTTCTTAGTGGTTGACACTGTAATCTGTTTGAATATAGTGGATTAAGTCCTTGTTGAGAAAGGAAAATCACCTGGGTAGGGTGGACTGGATTAGTTGAGTTCAACGAACCAGGATAAAAATACTGTGTTATTTTTATTGTCATAATTATTTCAAAATCCTTATTCAACCCCCCTTCTAAGTTTTTTTCTCACCTTCAGTTGTTATTGGTCTTAGACATGAAAGTGTTGTTATTGATCGTTTTGTTGCCATTGATATCACATTCTCTTTTGATAAAAATCCGACAATTTTATCTTAATTTGTTGAAGCTTTCAACTAAGTTGGACATGAAGCCTTATTTATAGCATATATATATATATATATATATATATATATATATATATATATATATATATATATATATATATATATATATATATATATATATATGTATATATATATATATATATATATATATATATATGTATATATATATATATATATATATATATATATATATATATATATATATATATATATATATATATATGTATATGTATATGTATATATATATATATATATATATATATATATATATATGTATATATATATATATATATATATATATATATATATATATATATATATATATATATATATATATGTATATGTATATGTATATATATATATATATATATATATATATATATATATATATATATATATATATGTATATATATATTTCTTGAATTATATATATATATATATATATATATATATATATATATATATATATATATATATATATATATATATATATATATATATATATATATATATATATATATATATATATATATATATATATATATATATATATATATATATATATATATATATATATATATATATATATATATATATATATATATATATATATATATATATATATATATATATATATATATATATATATATATATATATATATATCTATGTCTTTTATGACATGTTTGTTTGGTCAAATACAAACCTTGTTGTTATGGCTACTTTACTCCACATAGGAACTAAATTCACCTTAGGTCAATATATTCTAATTTATTTTAACCACAATATATGTATCATGGCTTGTGTGCTTGAGCAAGGAAGTCTCATACTTGTATGTGTCAGCAAGGAAGTCTTGAGCTAGTGTGTTTGAGCAAGGAAATCTCATACTTATGTGTGTAAGTAAGGAAGTCTTGAGCTTATGTGCTTGAGAAAGGAAGTCTCATACTTTTTGTGTGAGCAACAAAGTCTTGAGCTTGTGTGCTTGAGCAAAAAAGTCTCTTGCTTATGTGCTTGAGCAAATTGTAATCTTGTTTGATTATAGTAAAAATCTCTTGTAAGGTTTGTGAGAGGAACCAAGATACATTTGTGTGTTATTATTCTTTCTTGAATTTTATATTTACTGCCTATCTCAAACTACCTTAGATTCTATAACATTTTGTTTAGAATCAGACTAAAGAGTTTTAAAATAAAGAAAAAGAAAACATAATACGACCCCCCTTCTTGTGTTTTTCTCACCTTTAGTTGGTATCAGAGCCTAGTCTGTGTTTAACACTTAATAGTGGTATAACAAAAATCTTGAGCAAAACATTTTGAAACATGTCTGGTGTTTGTGGATCATAAAGTGATACTTCTACTTCACATACTGGTATAACACATGATTAGATCAATCCAGAAAGGAGCAACTATACAGCTAGACCTCCAACATCCAATGGAGACTCTATTGAGTTTGAATGATGGAAGAGCAAGATGTATACTCATATCATAGGCCTTGATGATGAGTTGTTGGACATTCTAGAAAGTGACATTGATATTTCAATCAATTGAGCTAGAATAGTGTCTGAAAGAAAATCTCTCACACCAGCTCATAAAAAGGTTTATAGAAAACATCATAGAGTTAGAGGCATCTTGATTAATGTTTTATGTCATTCATAGTTGTTGCATCGCTGCGAAGAGGGGTCGGCAAAGACAGAAGAGTCTCCACCGTTTATTATTTATCCCAAAGAGGGGGAAAGGAAACGATCAGAGAAAACCTACGAAAAGGGAATAAGACAGATCATCGCAACCAAATCTCGGGTTCGGGAGTCGGTGTCGCTACTGCGAAAATCGGCGCCGGCTGAACAGAAGAGTCGCCACCGTGCGTTATTTATCCCACGGGAGGGAAAGGAAACGCTCAGAGTAAACCTCGCACAACACGGGAAAGGTATGGTCGTCGCAACCAAAACCTGGATTCGGGAGTCGGTTACGCAAGGGGAAGGTATTAGCACCCCTCACGTCCGTCGTACTCGACGGGATCCACGCTTGTTTTCAGGTATGGATTGTTATTCTATCTAAACTATAGGTCAAGGGTTAAAAAGAAAATAAAATGAAAAATAAAAATGACTCGGCAAAGTATCGCACTTTATGCCTACGTATTCCCGTCTGGAACGAGAAATCAGAGTCAACGTAGTTCGCCTACCTACGGGAAAGGAGGGGAAGGTTGCTCGCTAGGATATCGCATCCTATGCCTACGTACTTCCACACAGCATGGAAGATCAGAGCAAACGTAGTTCGGGCCACGTACGACACAAGTCTGCCTTGATTGATTTTATTCCTTCTGAAAAAGGGTTTTCTGATTAACAGTCCCAGCGGACAAAAATGACGTTTTGATGAGTTTACATTCTTTTACGGAAGAAGTGTCTTTTATTGTGTTTGAAATTTTATTGTATTTTCTGTTGGTTTTTGAGGAAGAAGAGATAGAACTCTAACCTACGGTTGCGAAGGGAAACAAACTAACCTAATGTTATCATGCATGGGTTAAGACCTAGTGTCTATCATGCTCCTCTCTTGCACAGAGAGAAACAGAGATCCTACGGGATAGGCAGAAACAGAAACAATATCAGATATATATAGTAAAACAGTAAAATGCATGGATGCAACAGTACAAGCGAGGCAAGGGAGTCCCACTCAACCTCGAACCTAGAAAACAATAGGCAAAAGTGAACAGACTTCACTTCCAACCCAGCAGGGTAAACAGCAAACAATACAACCAGGAAATCCAAACAATACATCAGCAAAGAAATACAACAGCAAAAGAAACAGCATCAACAGCTCTGAATCAACATCTGACTTCAAGTAATCTCCATTCAGCTACAGGCTTCAACAAGATCAATCTCCATCTTCATGGCCTTCAGGCAAGGGCTTTGATCATCAGTCTTCTATAGGCAATGGCTTTTCTTCAAGTCTCCAATCTTCAGGGATGAACATCAGTCAACAAGAGGAGAGGAATGTTAAACAGTAAATTGCCTACCAAGGGTGGCTCATTAACTGTTAACATTATACAGACAGGTTTCTCTCAAAAGTTCTATCTTTCAAATATATTCACTGATCCTTCCAAAGGAAGGAGGTGGATATTTGAAAGAGACTTTGAATCATAGAGAAAGGATGGATGCAGACAAGGCATTCCATGTTTGAGAAACAAGCTTTCTAATCTAGAGCTCTGCCTAGCTCCTAAACCCTAGTCTCCTCAGCAGCTGCTAGCAATAACCTCCTGTTCAACTCTGGCAATTGACCTTCCATCTCTGAATCTCCAATGGTCTTCATCTCCTCAAGTCCCCAGACAATCCCAATACCCAAGCAAGCAAGCAATAATCCCCAGAGGGCGCACCACACCAGTCAATCAGATATATACAGTACATTAATAGCAGTAGGGGAATCCTCACTTTTCTAAGGGGATCTAATAATTACCCATAGCCCCTATAGTCCCATAACTAATCTAGTTAAAACCCTAAGTCCTAAGGGAAAGAATCAAACTTCTTAAGTCATCACCTAAAAACCCTAATTTGCTCATGTTGTTCACACCTATACTAAGCACCTAAATTTAACTTCTAAAAAAGGGAACTAAATTGAATCTACAAGTTCAATGTCTAATCTAAACAACCTAAAAAGAATGGATGAAAAATATTAAAGCATCTAATAGAACAAAAATTAATAAAATCATGCATGAAATGACACTATTTAAAATGCTATTTATTTGGAAAATATGGGAAAAATATCAAATAAAAAATAAAATGCAATTTTTATTTTTTATAATTTTCTAGACATTTTAATGAAAATGATGCAAAAAGAATGAATTAAAAATGATTATTTTGCTATTTATTATGAATTTTAGAAGATGCATAAAAAAATTAAAGAAAATAAAAGAAAATAAAATGAAATAAAATGGAGGGGGTTTGAATAGCAGGGCGCCCTAGTTGTATTCTTGGATGGGCCAGGCAGTGGGGGTGTAACTAGCGAGTTTGTATTAAGCCCAGAACAAGTCAGAATTAATGAAAATAAAAAAAAGGTAAGAGGAAGCAGGGGGTGTATTCAGTAGGGTTTTCACGTGCAATTCACAATGGGCTCAGGTCACGGGGGTGTGGGTAGCGATCAAAGCACTAAGCCCGCCCGTTTCATTAAATGAAACGGTGTGCTTTGGCTTCTACATCTCTCCCTCCAAATTTCAGTACGAATGAGAGCCACACGATCTTGGTCTTGGGTCAATGGTCTAACACGCAATGGACAGCCACGATTGCTTCTTCTTCCTCCTTGTGTTCATGAAGCTAGGGTTTCCACCATGGATACACATACACGTATACACTTCAAGCTCTATGTTCTCTCTCCACAGTCCATGGATCAACACGATATAAACATGAAAAACGCTCCAATTTTCTTCCTCTACAAGACTATGGTGGTAGTTTGTTTTGAAACTCAACATAACTCTCAACCCGATAGCAATAAGCTCTGGCCACCATGAAAATGCTCTGCAACTTATCAGCATAATTCTCAATCAAACCTATACTAATCTAAACTACACTCCACGTAGATCAATCTAAACTATAAACCTAAGATTATCATGGCCTATCCTAAGAGTTCTAAGTCAAACCAGTTCTAACAACCTGCTATGAATTATCACTAAACTACTCCTAATTAACCAGAAATGCCCTACTAACATCCTACATCATTATTATACTAACAAACTAATGCTAAACTAACTAACTCGAGCAATGGCAGAGAAAATGCACCTGATGCAAAAGCTTGGAGATGTTGATGGAACTCGTGGATCTGAGGCTTTTGATGCTTGGATCTTGATCCACCAGTGCTGTGCTTGATTCTGTTTGCAAAACCTTGATGAATCTTGCCTTGAATCTTGATCTCCACTTGAAATTGCACTTTGTGTGTTCTTGATGGAAGTGCACGAAAATGATCAATATCCACCAAAACTTTGATTCAATTCTGATCCATGATGATGGTGAAATGTAGGAGGATCAATGTTGATGAGAATTGATGCTGAATTTGTGAGATTGAAGTGAACTTGCAACTTGGAGAATGAGAGAACTTTGGGAAATTTTTGGTGAAAAATGAATCCAACCCTTGATCAATCTCCATTTCATGTTTATATAGACCTCTATGGAAGTTTCCAGAACATTCTTGCACTTTCCCTTGCATTCCAAGCTTGATCCATTTTGGCTATGTTTCTTCAACTACAAGCAACCCTACATAACTTTGATTTTTTCCACTAAGCTCAAAAATGTACTTGAACCATTGTTCTTATAATGTGTTTTGGACCCAAAATCATATATGGGAAGTCTCCATTTGGACTTATAAATCTCTCAAACCATTTTTCACTTTGACTTTATTTAAGTTATAAGCCATTTTAGTTCAAATTTGACCAATCATGCAACTTCATGTTATGAGCTTTTCCAACAATTTGTGACCTTCTTTCTAGACTTAAAATCACATTTTGAACAACTTTCATGTTTTGAGTTTTTCCATTTGAGGCTTGGGAACAGGAGATATGGCCTTTGCTTAAAAATGGCCTATAACTGACAAATGACCAAAATACCCTTTGCTTGCCAAGACCATAAGTTGAGTTCCACACATCATATGAAGGCATGCCACACCATTCTAGAAAGCTAAGACAATGAGGAACAATTCCTATGTTGACCAGAAATTCCTTTGAAATCTCCTTGAGGGGTAAAACTAGCTTGGAAGTCAAGTCACTTTCACAGACAAAATTTCAGATACCTCAGATGACCTGTAACTTGCAAGGACCATAACTTGAGTTCTATAAATCTCCTTGATGTCTTCCACCACTCAAATTAAAGGTCTTGAGATCCTCTACAAGTTTCATGTTGGCCAAGGATCCATTTGAAGCTAGCATTTTGACTTATCTTGCTTGGAAATTTGACCTAAACTAGGGGATCTTACACAGAAACCCTAATTTAGAAGCTCCTCTTCTCCTTGACTTCTCTTGAATTCTTCTTGGCATATCTCCATATCCTTCTTTATATGTCCAATGATGAACCCCACATCTCTCCACTAGACTTGAATGCCCCTTAAATCAGTCAATTGACCTAGGGTTGACCTAGGGTTGACCCAGATGAAACCCTAGTTGACTGCCTTCAGCTATAGCTCTTGTGCTCTCATCAATGACTTGTCTCCTTATTTAAGTGACTTTCTAAGTCTCTCATAATGTCTAGATACTCTCCATGCCTTCAACTCACAGCTCACAACCCTCTTGTTGACCCTCAGATACCCTCAGCTAGGAGATGGACTCAAGGCTTGATCTGCTGAACTCTTTGCTTTCAAATTCTTTCCTGATGACTTGAATGAGATTGAATTGGGATAATAACCTCTTGATAGGCTTCTAGAGATGAGAATAATGATTGGTCCCCTGTTGAATGACTTGCTATGCTTATGCTATGCAGATGATTAGTCTATGTACATGACTCTATATGCAAATGCTAATGATATTGAAACATAAACCAAGTGAATAAGGTTGAGCAAATTTTAGGGTGCAACAGCTGCCCCTATTCAAGCGACTGGGACCCGATTGGGCGAAGAGCGAACGGCCTTCGAACATTCTAGGTACGAGACGGTTGAATACTAAGAACCCGGAAATTTGCCAACCGCAGAAATAAACTGCGCCCCTGCTTGGGGAACGACATTCATCAGCTGAATTTAACTGTTACGGCAACCCACTGATCTCGTGCGACCGTGCTGGGGATTGTCTTCATCGTTCTGAAGAGGATTCTGTCATAACAGATTGCTTGCTTGTCCAAGTTAGGACTCTGTCTGTCATCAATACGAAGAAATCTCAACTAGAACTGGTCCACGTTAGGATTCCACTTGCTGTTAACCCAGAAAAATCTCGGCAACGCCGCTGGGGATAATTCGTCTGCATTTCTATAAACTGAATCGTCCACGTTAGGAATAAAACTCTTCCACGTTAGGAGTAACACCTGTCCACGTTAGGAATCATTTCTTCTGTATCTGTCCACGTCAGGACTAACCCTTTCATCTTTCCACGTCAGGAAGCAATCTTCTTTCCACATAAGGAGAACTATATCAATCTGTCCACGTAAGGACTCCAATACCACTTGACATGTCCGCGTCAGGACTCCAATCTTTCCACGTAAGGAATTCAACTTTGGTTCTGAACCTGTCCACGTCGGGACTCAACTTTCCACGTAAGGATTACATCATTCTTCCACGTCAGGAATCAACTTTTCTTGAATCTGTCCACGTAAGGACCCCAATTTTTCCACGTAAGGAATAAATCTTCTTTTGAGTCTGTCCACATCAGAACTAAACCCCTTCCATGTCAGGGATACACTCTTTCTTTCCACGTCAGGAATACAAGCCTCTTTCCACGCAAGGAAACATAACTTTTCCACATAAGGCAGCCAATTCCTTCCGATTTGTCCGCGTCAGGACTACATTTTTCCACGTAAGGAATGCCATCTTAATCTGTCCACGTAAGGACTCCACTCTTTCCACATTAGGAATCACCTCTTTCCACGTAAGGAATCCTCTTCTGATATGTCCGCGTAAGGACTACATCGTCCACGTTAGGACCCACTTCTCCACGTTAGGAATAATAATTTCTTTGATTTGTCCACGTCAGGACACTGATCTCGTCTTGATTTGTCCACGTTAGGACTCAGGCGTCTTCGACCTGCTGAGGAATAAGACTTGTCCACGTAAGGACTCACACCCTTGTCTGATCTGTTCACGTCAGGGCACCAACACAAAGAGTAATCACTTTTTTGTCAACGTCATGACCTCCCATTCCACTAATTTCGAGAACCCGAATCTGCCCACGTTAGGACTAACACACCTCACCAATCCGGGGAAATAAACCTGTCCACGTTAGGACGCCCACTTCTGAAGAAATCCCGTCAATATAGGAATAAATTGTCCACGTCAGGACTTAGTTCTCCAATGATCCTCACCCACAAACTTCTTAGCACTGACGTGACAGCGACTTTGAGATGGACTCTACTGGGGATATTTGGAAACCAAACTACCGGACGCCTGTTCTGATAACCGGCGGTGGCCTCTGAAATTCTGATTCATGGAACCCCTGATGACAACTAATTCTGCCTGGGAATAAAGAGAAACTTATCCTGGTAACTCTGTGGGGAATACTGCCGAAACTGACATTATCATTGGATGTCTCATGCCGAGATCTTGAACATTTGGTTGTTCATTTAAGCAAGAGTTCTCTCCACCTGAACTGCTAGAGTACAGAAATTGCTTCAGCAAAATAAACGCTGAAGATAATGCCGACTCCGCCGGGGATAGCCAGATGCTACAGAATTATTCCAGCAAAATAAATGCTGGAAGGGTGAAGTCAACCCTGCTGGGAAATTGGGAACTCAAACCAAACACCCTATTGAGGTAACCCCCTGCTGGGGAAAATAACCTTGCTGGGGAATAGCAGATGTGCATAGTACGATCGGACTTTCTGCTGGAACGTGAACTGATATTACACAGTATCTCTGACAAAATAAATAACAGGAACCACCATCAACTCTGCTTGGTAGAGTCTTAATCTTCGAGTTCCACTGGAAGGAATGAAAACACTTGCAAAGAGAATTCCGCTGGGGATGGGATGATTCTCTTGGGGAAAATTAACTGACTCCACTGGGGGAGAGTGCATGACCCTGCGGGGAAAGATGAACCTGTCTGAACACAGCCTTACGATCTTGGAATCGTCAATTCCCTTTGCACATGCTACGACTAGCTGGAGAGCTCGATCCTTCTTCAGGAAGAACCTGCATGACCTGCGTGAAGACTGAGTCTTTCGTTATTGCAATCTTTCGATCATCTTTCTCGTACGGTTAGGAAACCTGCAACAACACAAACAAGACAAGACAAGCCTATGCAACCAAATCAACTCAGGTTAGCGACGTTATTTTCAGTTAATTCAAAGCTTTAGCAACTGTTGACAAGGGCCAGCGACGTTATACTCATGCTAGTTTCATCAAACTTAGGCGTTTTATCATGCACAAAACAGTAAAGAACCAGCATCAAGTACTGAATAACATATTTTATTGATCGGGCCCCTGAATGGGCGGAGTTTTATACATGGGATGTAACTCCTGAAATGAGGAAGCTACGCAAAGCAAATGCATAAGTATGCACAAGAAGCATGAATATTTTGACAAATTAAATTTTGTACACATGTCGGCAACGGGATGCAGATGAACACCACGAAATGATCCTCCTATGACTCATCCGACTCTAATGCTTTCCCGGTATCCCCACTTCTGAAGAGATTGTATCCGATAACTGGCTCCTTAAACATATTCTCCCGCATTGATGCTCATTGAATTCGGACTGCAGTTATTTGCTTTTCAAATCCCTAACTTTTGCGTGAACCGCCCTTTATGGGTTTTCAGTTCACCGGGATACCCTTTTTTGCCGAAGCCGCCCAGTGTAGGTTTTCAACTTCGCGGGTGTACATTTTTCAATTTTATCCCTAACTTTTGCCCGAACCTTTCATTCTGTTTTTGGTTCGCCAGGATGCCCCATTTTTGCCTGGACTCTCTTTTTCTGTCCAGCGGGTCTATTTTAAGCAAAGTATTTTTTAACTGCGTCCGAATTCACAGGTGACGTGAAGTCTTCTCCGTCCATGGTGGACAACACCAACGCCCCTCCTGAAAAGACTTTACTGACAACGTATGGCCCTTCGTAGTTGGGGGTCCACTTGCCCCTGTGATCTGCTTGCGGCGGGAGGATCCTCTTCAGCACAAGGTCGCCCGTCTGAAAGCTTCGCGGGTGTATCTTCTTGTCGTACGCTTTCTTCATTCGGCTCTGGTACAAACGACCGTATGCTAGGGAAGCCAGCCTCTTCTCGTCCATTAAGCTCAGTTGGTTCAATCTATTCGTTACCCATTCTGCCTCGTCCAGCTGAACATCTCGCAATACCCTCAGAGAAGGGATCTCAACTTCCAATGGTAATACCGCTTCCATTCCGTATACCAACGAGAACGGAGTTGCCCCGGTTGATGTGCGTACCGTCGTACGATAACCGTGCAAAGCAAAAGGTAGCATTTCATGCCAATCCTTATAGGTCACCACCATTTTCTGAACAATTTTCTTGATATTCTTATTGGCCGCCTCAACAGCGCCATTCATCTTGGGTCGGTAAGGAGAGGAGTTGTGATGTTCGATCTTGAAATTCTGACAGAGCTCCTTCATCATTTTGTTGTTCAGATTTGAACCATTATCCGTGATTATCCGCTCGGGAATCCCATATCGGCAAATGATATCTCTCTTGATGAATCTGGCCACCACTTGCTTCGTTACATTTGCGTAAGACGCCGCTTCCACCCACTTGGTGAAATAATCGATTGCTACTAGGATGAACCGATGCCCGTTAGAAGCCGTCGGCTCGATCTTCCCAATCATATCGATTCCCCACATCGAGAATGGCCATGGAGATGACATCACATTTAGAGGACTCGGAGGCACGTGTATCTTGTCAGCATAGATTTGGCACTTGTGGCACTTCCTCGCGAACTTGAAACAATCAGTTTCCATCGTCAGCCAAAAGTAACCTGCCCTCAGCAACTTTCTCGTCATAGCATGCCCACCAGCATGCGTACCAAAGGTACCTTCGTGAATTTCCTCCATGAGAAGCTTTGCCTCTTTCTCGTCTACACAACGCAACAATACCAAATCGTGGTTTCTTCTGTACAAGACGCCATCCGGATTCAAGTAGAAATTTCCCGCTAATCTCCTGAGAGTCTTCTGATCTTGACTGGACGCCCCAGCCGGATACTCTTTATTCTTCAGGAAATTAAGGATATCAAAATACCACGGTTTGTCGTCAGATGCTTCATCGATAGCAAATACATAAGCTGGCCTGTCAAGCCGAGAGATAGTGATTTGGGGAGCTTCGTTCCAGAAGTTGACCTTGTACATGGAGGACAAAGTGGCAAGGGCGTCAGCCATTTGATTTTCTGCCCGCGGTACGTGATGCAATTCAACCTTGTCGAAGAAAGGCAACAATCTCCTTGCATAATTCATGTAATGTATCAAATTAGGCTGCCGTGTCTCCCATTCCCCTTTTATCTGATTCACTACCAGAGCTGAGTCTCCGTATACATCTAGATGCTTGATTCGCAAATCAATGGCTTCTTCAAGCCCCATTATACAAGCTTCGTATTCGGCCTCATTGTTGGTGACAGCAAAGGTCAATCGGGCAGTAAACGGGATGTGCGACCCGTGTGGCGTGGTGATGATTGCCCCTATTCCGCTACCGTAAGCATTCACGGCTCCGTCAAATATCATCTTCCATTTGGACCCCAACTCTGGTCCCTCGTCTGGCAACGGTTCTTCACAATCTTTCATCTTTAGGTACATGATATCCTCGTCAGGAAAATCAAACCTCATCGATTGGTACTCTTCAATAGGCTGCTCCGCCAGATACTCAGACAACACACTCCCCTTTATAGCCTTTTGTGAGACGTATTGGATATCATATTCAGTCAAGACCATCTGCCAACGGGCAATTCTACCCGACAACGCTTGCTTTTCGAATACATATTTGATAGGATCCATCTTCGAGATGAGCATGGTTGTATGATTCAGCATGTACTGCCTCAAACGCTTGGCGGCCCAGGCTAGCGCGCAACAAGTTTTCTCCAGCATTGAGTATCGAGATTCACAGTCTGTAAATTTCTTACTCAGGTAATAGATCGCATGCTCTTTCCTCCCCGTCTCGTCGTGTTGACCGAGAACACAACCCATGCTTCCCTCAAGAACCGTCAAATACATTATCAAGGGTCTACCTGCCACTGGGGGTATCAGAACAGGAGGCTCCTGCAAATACTGCTTTATTTTATCGAACGCCTTTTGACAATTTTCGTTCCACGTTACAGCTTGATCTTTCTTCAACAGCTTGAATAACGGTTCACACGTGGCCGTTAGGTGAGATATGAACCGAGCGATGTAGTTCAACCTCCCTAAAAACCCGCGCACCTCTTTCTCTGTTCTAGGCGTCGGCATCTCTTGTATTGCTTTTATTTTTGCAGGATCAACCTCTATTCCTTTTTCGCTCACGATAAACCCCAGCAGTTTACCCGATCTCACCCCGAAGGTGCATTTATTAGGGTTCAGCCTTAGCCTGAACTTCCTAAGTCTTTTAAACAACTTCAGCAGATTCACCAGATGCTCTTCCTCCGTCTGGGATTTGGCAATCATATCATCGACATAAACTTCGATCTCTTTATGCATCATGTCATGGAAAAGAGTCGTCATCGCACGCTGATATGTTGCCCCAGCATTTTTCAAACCAAAGGGCATCACTTTGTAGCAAAATGTTCCCCAAGGTGTTATGAAAGTAGTCTTCTCCATATCCTCTGGCGCCATTTTAATCTGATTATATCCTGAAAAGCCATCCATGAAGGAGAATACAGAGTATTGAGCAGTATTATCAACTAACACGTCAATGTGAGGAAGTGGAAAATCATCTTTTGGGCTTGCTTTGTTCAAATCTCGATAATCCACGCACATCCGAACCTTGCCATCTTTCTTTGGCACTGGTACGATGTTGGCAACCCATGAAGGATACTTCGTCACAGCCAGGAACCCAGCGTCCCACTGTTTCTGAACCTCCTCTTTGATCTTCGTTGCCATATCTGGTCGAGTTCTGCGAAGCTTTTGTTTGACCGGCGGGCAATCGTCTTTCAGTGGCAGGCGATGCACGACCATATCTGTATCGAGCCCTGTCATATCCTCATACGACCAAGCGAATACATCACTATACTCTTGGAGCATTTCAACCAGTCTTCGCTTGACCTCACTCTGCAGTGCGGCTCCAATACGAATATTTTTCTCAACCCCTTCCGACCCCAAGTTGATAATTTCGATGACCTCGTCGTGAGGCAGAATGGCTCTTTCCTCTTGCTTCACCAACCAAGACAGTTCTTCAGGAACGTCGCTATCTTCGACAACCTCTTCTTCAGCCTGAAACACCGGGTGCTCAAAGTCGGGACGAGTCATAGGTGGTTCAAGGATGTCATCTGAACATGTTATCCTGCAAAAGGAATGGTTAAGTGCTTCAAAATGCGTATAAAACGAATAACCCCGTTGCCATTTTATTGAAAAATACAAAACAAGAAAGACAGGGATTACAGTATTTGCACATGAAAAACGCCATTTATTTAATGATTAACGCGCAATGCCGTCAAATGCTCTGACTACCAAATCACTGGGTGTACACAAAATCCCTCGAACATCCAGCTTCATCATCGCCTTCTTGGGCAACACATTCAAAGATGATCCGGTGTCAACCAATACGTGCGACATTACTGATCCTCTACACTCAACAGATACATGTAATGCCATATTATGATCTCTCCCTTTCGGAGTCAAGTCAAAATCGGTAAAACCCAAGCTGTGGCCTGCATTCACATGTGCCAATACTCCTTCTAGCTGATTTACGGAGACGTCTTGGGGTACAAAAGAAGTGTCCAGGACTTTCAGCAAAGCATTTCTGTGAGCTTCCGAACATAAGAGCAATGACAAGATAGATATTTTGGACGGTGTCTGCTGCAGATGCTCCACAATCTTATAATCACTTTTTCGAATTAAGCGCATGAACTCTTCTACATCCTTCGATGCTGCTTCTTTTTCACTTGCTTGTACCGGAACATTCTCAACCACTTTCCCTTTTCCTTTCGCTAGTCTTTCAGCCTCCACTTCAGGAGATATAAAGATCCTGCCACTCCTCGTCATGCCTCCTGAACCAACAACATTATCCACAAGCTCCGCTGGCCGCTTGTTAACATCAATTTTTATCCCGTCACAATATACTTCCAACCCATATGACCATGGGACTGCTTTCGTGTTCTCGTACGGGATTGGCCCGGCCTTAGTTATGGTGATCGGTGGTCGCTGAGCTGGTGCTGCAATAGTGATCGTCTTCCGAGGAATCGTTACCGTGGCCACATCACTCCGATTATCCACTACTGCCCCCGCAGGCTCGTCAGTTGCCATTCGATC
This sequence comes from Lathyrus sativus, assembly GCA_963859935.3. Taxonomy (NCBI): domain Eukaryota; kingdom Viridiplantae; phylum Streptophyta; class Magnoliopsida; order Fabales; family Fabaceae; genus Lathyrus; species Lathyrus sativus. The sequence continues at coordinate 279,496,893 of OZ012739.1, forward strand.
AAACTGCAATGTGCCGCCATCTATTAAAGCCTGAATGCCTTTCTTCAAATCCTCACACCCCCCAGCTAGGGTCCAACAGTCTAAGCAATACTCGTTACATCCTGGATAAACACCTCCTTGTAACAGTCGGCTCTTTATCTCGCTCAGCGGCGTCTTTAAATCTTCAACATTCATAATAAGATTCAGACCCTCCTCAGTCAGAATGGCGTTAGCCCCATGATTGGGCATGGGTTTCTGGACTATATTCGGACCTGCCGTTCCGAAATTGATAGTCTTGTTGTCTAAAAGATCCTGCACAACGTGCTTAAAAGCATGGCAACCTTCTATATCGTGACCCGGGGCTCCAGAATGAAACTCGCAGTGTCTGTTTGCATCGTAGCCGAACGGGGGAGCTCCCGTTATTGGTGCCAGAGTTCTTTTCTCTACCAGATTCAATCCCAACAATGTCTGCAACAAATCGGCATATGTTGAGGGAGGCTTCTCAAACACTCTTCTCGGTTTACTACCCTGGAATCTTCGTTGAACCTGCTGTGCCCCCTGCTGAGGCTGCTGCTGCTGTGGCAATGGCTGTTGCTGAACCGGTTGTTGTTGCTGGAGTGGTTGTTGTTGGTATGGGATAGTAACACTCGCCACCTGCTGCGGCTGACGATATTGACCTCGTCCCCTGCCTCGGCCCCGGCCTCGGCCTCCAAATACTGCGCTTGCCTCGCCCTGACGGCGTCCACCATAAGCTTTCCTATTACTGCCAGATGCAGTTGATTCCTCGACTTGGAACTTTCCTTGCTTAATGTTACGTTCAATCTTTTCTCCCATTAGAATCAGGTCTGAAAAACTGGCCAGAGACGTATGAAACAGCATATCATGAAACAGCCCTGTGAATGTGCCGACAAACATGTCATTCATTTCCTTATCTTCTACAGGAGGACGAACCCTGGCAGCCATATCGCGCCACCTTTGCGCGTACTCTTTAAAGCTCTCCCCCTTCTTCTGCGACAGTCCCGCCAATTGGACCCGATTGGGCGCCAAGTCGCTGTTATACTTGTAGTGAGCTACGAACGCCTCCGCCAATTGCTTCCATGTCTTGATATCAGTTGGCTCCAACCCCATGTACCACTCTAGGGAAGGGCCCGACAGACTATCCTGAAAGAAATGCATTAGCATTCTTTCATCAGTTGAGTATGCAGACATCTTTCTGTAATAAGCTCGTACATGCACTTTCGGACATGTATCTCCTTTGTACTTATCGAACGCAGGAGCTTTGAATTTAATTGGCACCCTCAAACCAGGTACCAGACCCATGGTTGCCATGTCCAATCCCACAGCACTTTGATTTAAGACTCCCTTCATCTACTCTTCCAGCATTCTAATCTTTTGGGAATCATCCATCGGCCCTTCGAAACCTCCTCCGGAGAAGGCGTCCTCCTGCTGATCTTCTTGCCACATACCATTTCCAGCCCCGTACCCATCGTATCCATTATTACGTCCAGCCCTGATCTGATTCATTCCCGGACCTCGGCCTCTGTTGCCGTACCCTTGAACACCTCCAGCAGGACCAAAAGCCATAAATCCAGTACCGTTTCCGTTTCCAAAGCCTCCGTAACCCTGATTGACCATACCATAACCATCTTGCCCAAAGCCTTGAGCATTAAAGCCATACTTCCCAGTGTTATCGAATCCCTGATCGTTGAATCCGAATCCAGTATTGACAAAGCCATTGCCTCCTAGATTATCTCCCAAATTGACATCACCCAGCCCAGCATTATGGACAGCAGTCTCATTCCCAACTCCGACGTTACCATTTACAGCAGTGGTAGCGTTGTTGACATTAGCAGCAGGTGTATTGATTACAGGCGGAGCCACTGGCGTGGGAGTACCGTCTCCATGAGCAGTATCGACCCGTACAGACTGATGATCTTCATTACCATGACCAGCGCTTCGGGCCAACAGAGGCTGGACCATGGCCTGCAAATTCTCCTGTCCTTTCGCTATAGCTTCCATGGTCTGCATGAAGAGGGCGAGCTTCTCGCACACATCTTGCATCTCGTTCTGCATTTGGTCCATGATTTTTCGACAATTGGAGCGGGTAGAATATCGGTGCGGATGTTGATCTGCAATCCTGTTAAGTACCTGTTAAAAGCAGGAAATAAGACACTATTCAAAGATTACCTGTAATGCAATGTGAATGCAATGCAATGTGTCTGTGCATTAGGGAAGTTCATTCCCCCAGTTCTAGTGTGAAAGTGCCGGTGCAGTGATAGTGTTGACAATAGGAATATCGGAGCTGAATCATAGAAAGCCTCATATATTGCAGGGAGAATCAATAAGCCCAGGGTACAATATCACTGAGAGTACAAAGAAGGCATGACCTCAACCAACAATCCTGGTGATGGTTAGCACTATGCAAATAAAGCATACAAGTTACTACATGAAATGATCAAATCCTCCCAAAAGTCTGGTACTCCTCTATCAACTTCTTGGTCTCCAGATGGCTTGGTCGATCAAGCAGCCCTTTAACAAGCTGGTTTCTCCTCTTAAGGACACGGCGTACGTCTTCAGCAGTTTCTTCCCATGTTGCTTCTCCGAAGCAATCTTCTAACTTTCGCTTCTGAGACACTGCTTCATCTCTGGATTTGATTGCCTTGTTCAGTGCATGCTGGACACTATACCGGGTCATCACTTCCTCCTCACACTTCTTGATGCTAGACTTCAACTTCTCTTCGAGGTCGGAAATTTGCTGCTTCAGCTTATCTTCCCTCTTCTTATTGTTGGTGAGTGTGGCGTTCCAAGTCTTATTGCAAGAGGAGATTTCTCGGTGTGCTGCGTCGAGCGCCTTCTTTTTGGCTTCCAGCATGTCATGGGAGCTTCTGAACTCTTGCCCCAGACGTTCACGCTTTTTCTTTTCCTCGGTCAACTCAGCCCCTAACCTGTTTAGCAGCTCGATTTGTTGTTGGAAAGCATATACGGCCTTGTTTTTCTCGCTGCGTGCCTGGGCCAACTCTTGCTCTAACCCTTCATTAATCTTCATCAAGGCTTCTTTTTCCTTCACAACTTGTTCATAGACTTCTCTAGAAACAGTAGCTGGCTCTGCTACCGGAACGGGAACAAGAATTGGTGCATCTGGAAACGGCATCCTCAACTGACTAGCCCTCTCCTGAATCCAAACTCTATAAGGTGCATAGGCCTGACAGTCATTCTTTCCTAACAAAGGCTTCCCTCTGCGGTTAATACGCGTCCAGGCATGTTGCAACTTGGCTAATAACTCCCCCTTCACATCTCCAGTGAAGTACAGAGATTCCTGTACTTCCTCCTCCTTTGGCGGGTTCTTCAGGGCGTATCCGAACTGACGGACGAACAGAGATGGGTTGTAGTTAATACACCCTTTTCTTCCTATCAGCGGCACATTAGGGTACCCAGAACAACTAAAGATGAGCTCAGACCCCAACAGGTCTCGATCAAACCACACAACGTCTTCGGAGTATAGCCTCATCAGGCGCTCTGACCAACTGGCTGAGGTTGCACTGTCTACAAATGGTCCCTTCATGGGGAGATGACCTTTGAACCACATATTTAATAGAGGAGCACAGCAGTAAACAACTTTTCCCCTTCGGTTTTCGTTCTTGTAGTGCAATGAGTGGTAGAAGTCTCCGATCAGCGTTGGCACTGGGTTGCCTGCAGCAAACAGATAGAAAGCATCCAGGTCCACAAAGTTGGGCAAGTTAGGAAACAGCACAATTCCATAGATGCATAAAGCCAAAATAGCATTGAAAACCACCCAACAACCGTTCTTGGCGTACTCTTGAGCTTTGCCAACTAAGAAATCAAGAGAGAAACCTGAAACCCCAAGCCAAGAAGTCAATAACAGTTCTGCAGCGTCCATATGTAAGGCTTTGGCTAAGTCCTCCAACTTGGGCTCAGCAGCAGAGTGAATAAAGGGAACCTTGTTCTGCACGGGAAGCTCGGTAAACTCCACATACTCCTCAATGGTAGGCCCTAGAATAAAGTCAGCAAACGTAAAACATCTCAATGCGGGATCATAGAACTGCATCAAGGTGTATAGCCCATTCATCTCATCAGCAGTGGGCTTGCAGACTAATCTCAGTAATCTCCCATGACTCATTCTGAAGCTTCTCCTAACCTCCTCATCGGCAAGAGATATCAGACCAAGCAAAGAAGTAATATCAGGGGAAGGCAGCTTATACGCAACTGTCTTCCTCAAACTAGCCATAGTCAATACTCAGAAGTCTGGGCACTAGAACTAGGGAAATGCACATGCACCTGCAGCACAGACACACGTTAGTGAAATGCAAATGGTAATGGATATGCAGGCAATGCAATGCAAGTAACATGCAACAGGGACCAAAGCTGTAGCTGAATAGCCTGAACCCAATCAAGAAAGGTCTCAGATAGACCATCCAGAAGTCATCAAACCGTGGTCTCAGATAGACCTAAAACAATGCTCCAATACTGGTCTCTGACAGACCTCAAACCATAACTCCCATTGGTCTCTGGTAGACCTCAAATCATATCTCCAATTGGTCTCTGACAGACCTCAAGACTCTCCTACTGGTCTCTGACAGACCTCAGAACACATCTCCAAACGGTCTCTGACAGACCTCATAACTCTCCATAAATACCCAGGATCTCTGATCGAGAACAACCCGGTATCTGAAGGTCTGGTTACCTGCATAACCCCAAATCCCCTCACAGGTGGGTGGCCCTATAACTGGCAATGGTACGGCATCCTATGCGGTCGTCGGCGTCACAGACTTTCAGGGTTGATGATACGATTCCCAGAAGGAGTGGCATCATCAAATCCTGAAGAGGCCTCACTTAGCCAACTTCCAAATGATCGGTTCCCGGAGTCGACAATTCAGCTGACCAACAACCCCTTCGACCCAAAGGGTAGAAAAAGAAGCCAACCAGAAGAACCTCGTCCGAGTGTAGATTTCATGAGACACTAATGCAAGCAAAGCCGGCACGCGCCCACTACTTTCTACGCTAATTCTAGGTGCACTCAAGCCCAGGTCCGGCTTATCTCTCAATATCAGAACACCCGTCACACCCCAAATACAGCAATAATAATCAATATACAAAGCTGAAAATACAAGGTTAGAAATATACAATAACTCCATACAAAATCCTCGACGGGAAAACAAGCGCTAGGATTGACTCGCTCAAAGGGACGTTGGATCCCAAATGCATAAGAACCATCGCAGTTCTTAGCAGCCAGGGGACGTTGGATCCCCAGCAGAGTCGCCAGCTGTCGCTACTGCGAAAATCGGCGCCGGCTGAACAGAAGAGTCGCCACCGTGCGTTATTTATCCCACGGGAGGGAAAGGAAACGCTCAGAGTAAACCTCGCACAACACGGGAAAGGTATGGTCGTCGCAACCAAAACCTGGATTCGGGAGTCGGTTACGCAAGGGGAAGGTATTAGCACCCCTCACGTCCGTCGTACTCGACGGGATCCACGCTTGTTTTCAGGTATGGATTGTTATTCTATATAAACTATAGGTCAAGGGTTAAAAAGAAAATAAAATGAAAAATAAAAATGACTCGGCAAAGTATCGCACTTTATGCCTACGTATTCCCGTCTGGAACGAGAAATCAGAGTCAACGTAGTTCTCCTACCTACGGGAAAGGAGGGGAAGGTTGCTCGCTAGGATATCGCGTCCTATGCCTACGTACTTCCACACAGCATGGAAGATCAGAGCAAACGTAGTTCGGGCCACGTACGACACAAGTCTGCCTTGATTGATTTTATTCCTTCTGAAAAAGGGTTTTCTGATTAACAGTCCCAGCGGACAAAAATGACGTTTTGATGAGTTTACATTCTTTTACGGAAGAAGTGTCTTTTATTGTGTTTGAAATTTTATTGTATTTTCTGTTGGTTTTTGAGGAAGAAGAGATAGAACTCTAACCTACGGTTGCGAAGGGAAACAAACTAACCTAATGTTATCATGCATGGGTTAAGACCTAGTGTCTATCATGCTCCTCTCTTGCACAGAGAGAAACAGAGATCCTACGGGATAGGCAGAAACAGAAACAATATCAGATATATATAGTAAAACAGTAAAATGCATGGATGCAACAGTACAAGCGAGGCAAGGGAGTCCCACTCAACCTCGAACCTAGAAAACAATAGGCAAAAGTGAACAGACTTCACTTCCAACCCAGCAGGGTAAACAGCAAACAATACAACCAGGAAATCCAAACAATACATCAGCAAAGAAATACAACAGCAAAAGAAACAGCATCAACAGCTCTGAATCAACATCTGACTTCAAGTAATCTCCATTCAGCTACAGGCTTCAACAAGCATCAATCTCCATCTTCATGGCCTTCAGGCAAGGGCTTTGATCATCAGTCTTCTATAGGCAATGGCTTTTCTTCAAGTCTCCAATCTTCAGGGATGAACATCAGTCAACAAGAGGAGAGGAATGTTAAATAGTAAATTGCCTACCAAGGGTGGCTCATTAACTGTTAACATTATACAGACAGGTTTCTCTCAAAAGTTCTATCTTTCAAATATATTCACTGATCCTTCCAAAGGAAGGAGGTGGATATTTGAAAGAGACTTTGAATCATAGAGAAAGGATGGATGCAGACAAGGCATTCCATGTTTGAGAAACAAGCTTTCTAATCTAGAGCTCTACCTAGCTCCTAAACCCTAGTCTCCTCAGCAGCTGCTAGCAATAACCTCCTGTTCAACTCTGGCAATTGACCTTCCATCTCTGAATCTCCAATGGTCTTCATCTCCTCAAGTCCCCAGACAATCCCAATACCCAAGCAAGCAAGCAATAATCCCCAGAGGGCGCACCACACCAGTCAATCAGATATATACAGTACATTAATAGCAGTAGGGGAATCCTGACTTTTCTAAGGGGATCTAATAATTACCCATAGCCCCTATAGTCCCATAACTAATCTAGTTAAAACCCTAAGTCCTAAGGGAAAGAATCAAACTTCTTAAGTCATCACCTAAAAACCCTAATTTGCTCATGTTGTTCACACCTATACTAAGCACCTAAATTTAACTTCTAAAAAAGGGAACTAAATTGAATCTACAAGTTCAATGTCTAATCTAAACAACCTAAAAAGAATGGATGAAAAATATTAAAGCATCTAATAGAACAAAAATTAATAAAATCATGCATGAAATGACACTATTTAAAATGCTATTTATTTGGAAAATATGGGAAAAATATCAAATAAAAAATAAAATGCAATTTTTATTTTTTATAATTTTCTAGACATTTTAATGAAAATGATGCAAAAAGAATGAATTAAAAATGATTATTTTGCTATTTATTATGAATTTTAGAAGATGCATAAAAAAATTAAAGAAAATAAAAGAAAATAAAATGAAATAAAATGGAGGGGGTTTGAATAGCAGGGCGCCCTAGTTGTATTCTTGGATGGGCCAGGCAGTGGGGGTGTAACTAGCGAGTTTGTATTAAGCCCAGAACAAGTCAGAATTAATGAAAATAAAAAAAAGGTAAGAGGAAGCAGGGGGTGTATTCAGTAGGGTTTTCACGTGCAATTCACAATGGGCTCAGGTCACGGGGGTGTGGGTAGCGATCAAAGCACTAAGCCCGCCCGTTTCATTAAATGAAACGGTGCGCTTTGGCTTCTACATCTCTCCCTCCAAATTTCAGTACGAATGAGAGCCACACGATCTTGGTCTTGGGTCAATGGTCTAACACGCAATGGACAGCCACGATTGCTTCTTCTTCCTCCTTGTGTTCATGAAGCTAGGGTTTCCACCATGGATACACATACACGTATACACTTCAAGCTCTATGTTCTCTCTCCACAGTCCATGGATCAACACGATATAAACATGAAAAACGCTCCAATTTTCTTCCTCTACAAGACTATGGTGGTAGTTTGTTTTGAAACTCAACATAACTCTCAACCCGATAGCAATAAGCTCTGGCCACCATGAAAATGCTCTGCAACTTATCAGCATAATTCTCAATCAAACCTATACTAATCTAAACTACACTCCACGTAGATCAATCTAAACTATAAACCTAAGATTATCATGGCCTATCCTAAGAGTTCTAAGTCAAACCAGTTCTAACAACCTGCTATGAATTATCACTAAACTACTCCTAATTAACCAGAAATGCCCTACTAACATCCTACATCATTATTATACTAACAAACTAATGCTAAACTAACTAACTCGAGCAATGGCAGAGAAAATGCACCTGATGCAAAAGCTTGGAGATGTTGATGGAACTCGTGGATCTGAGGCTTTTGATGCTTGGATCTTGATCCACCAGTGCTGTGCTTGATTCTGTTTGCAAAACCTTGATGAATCTTGCCTTGAATCTTGATCTCCACTTGAAATTGCACTTTGTGTGTTCTTGATGGATGTGCACGAAAATGATCAATATCCATCAAAACTTTGATTCAATTCTGATCCATGATGATGGTGAAATGTAGGAGGATCAATGTTGATGAGAATTGATGCTGAATTTGTGAGATTGAAGTGAACTTGCAACTTGGAGAATGAGAGAACTTTGGGAAATTTTTGGTGAAAAATGAATCCAACCCTTGATCAATCTCCATTTCATGTTTATATAGACCTCTATGGAAGTTTCCAGAACATTCTTGCACTTTCCCTTGCATTCCAAGCTTGATCCATTTTGGCTATGTTTCTTCAACTACAAGCAACCCTACATAACTTTGATTTTTTCCACTAAGCTCAAAAATGTACTTGAACCATTGTTCTTAGAATGTGTTTTGGACCCAAAATCATATATGGGAAGTCTCCATTTGGACTTATAAATCTCTCAAACCATTTTTCACTTTGACTTTATTTAAGTTATAAGCCATTTTAGTTCAAATTTGACCAATCATGCAACTTCATGTTATGAGCTTTTCCAACAATTTGTGACCTTCTTTCTAGACTTAAAATCACATTTTGAACAACTTTCATGTTTTGAGTTTTTCCATTTGAGGCTTGGGAACAGGAGATATGGCCTTTGCTTAAAAATGGCCTATAACTGACAAATGACCAAAATACCCTTTGCTTGCCAAGACCATAAGTTGAGTTCCACACATCATATGAAGGCATGCCACACCATTCTAGAAATCTAAGGCAATGAGGAACAATTCCTATGTTGACCAGAAATTCCTTTGAAATCTCCTTGAGGGGTAAAACTAGCTTGGAAGTCAAGTCACTTTCACAGACAAAACTTCAGATACCTCAGATGACCTGTAACTTGCAAGGACCATAACTTGAGTTCTATAAATCTCCTTGATGTCTTACACCACTAAAATTAAAGGTCTTGAGATCCTCTACAAGTTTCATGTTGGCCAAGGATCCATTTGAAGCTAGCATTTTGACTTATCTTGCTTGGAAATTTGACCTAAGCTAGGGGATCTTACACAGAAACCCTAATTTAGAAGCTCCTCTTCTCCTTGACTTCTCTTGAATTCTTCTTGGCATATCTCCATATCCTTCTTTATATGTCCAATGATGAACCCCACATCTCTCCACTAGACTTGAATGCCCCTTAAATCAGTCAATTGACCTAGGGTTGACCTAGGGTTGACCCAGATGAAACCCTAGTTGACTGCCTTCAGCTATAGCTCTTGTGCTCTCATCAATGACTTGTCTCCTTCTTTAAGTGACTTTCTAAGTCTCTCATAATGTCTAGATACTCTCCATGCCTTCAACTCACAGCTCACAACCCTCTTGTTGACCCTCAGATACCCTCAGCTAGGAGATGGACTCAAGGCTTGATCTGCTGAACTCTTTGCTTTCAAATTCTTTCCTGATGACTTGAATGAGATTGAATTGGGATAATAACCTCTTGATAGGCTTCTAGAGATGAGAATAATGATTGGTCCCCTGTTGAATGACTTGCTATGCTTATGCTATGCAGATGATTAGTCTATGTACATGACTCTATATGCAAATGCTAATGATATTGAAACATAAACCAAGTGAATAAGGTTGAGCAAATTTTAGGGTGCAACAGTCGGTTACGCAAGGGGAAGGTATTAGCACCCCTCACGTCCGTCGTACTCGACGGGATCCACGCTTGTTGTCTATCTAAAAGGGTGTAAAACTATCTAAACTATAGGCTCACGGGGGGAAAAGAAAAGGAAAGATACTCGATAGAGCATCGCCACTCTATGCCTACGTATTCCCTCATGCAATGGGAAAGTCAGAGTCAACGTAGTTCGGAAAACTACGGGTGATGGGGGGAAGGTTGCTCGCCAACACATCACCGTCTTGTGCCTACGTATTCTCATCTGGTATGAGAAATTAGAGCAAACGTAGTTCGGGCTGACACGACCACAAGTTGGTTCAAGTGTTTTAAACCGAGTAGGGTTAAACCTTTGCTCTAGCAGTTAGGTGTATCCAGCTCGACCATTGGAGACTTAGGCGTTACCTGTTTGCGGTAGAACCAAGAGTTAATGACACTCTCTTTGAAAATGATTTTCCATTAATCCCGAAGGATAAAAAGGTTTGGTATTTTTGTTTTTGTGTTTTTTAAGACAAAAAGTGAATTGAGTTATGGTTTGAAACTCATGTCGAACTAAAGACTATGACTCGAGAGCGAAGGCGTCGCATATCGCCCGAAGGGCATACGCTAAACACTCTAGACAGTTGAGAGGAGGCCCCCCAACCATCATTTCTCAAGTACTTAAGGCTCGTAGCGTACGACACAAATTATTCTTTATTAAGTGTTTTGAATTGTTTAGGAGATGAGAAGAGAAAGACACAAACTAAAGGGAAACTGGACCCTAATGTTGTCATGCACAATGCTCCTAAAGTTAGGATGAAAGGGAAGAACTACCCTAATGTTGTCATGCATAGGATTGAACATCTAATCTCTCTCCTGTTAGAACACAGATTGGTTCTTAATAATATCTCTATGTTTTGATGATAACTATTATGAAATTTTGTATTTAAGAATTATATACTCTAAAATTTGCTTGAGAATTTTTACTGCAGATAGTAAAGAAATTAACACTCCAGAAGCAAATCAGAATTGAACACAAGAAATTAGCTAGACTCTGAAGCGCCAGATGCACCCATTAGAAGATTCTGATTGCTGCCAACAGAAGATCCTGAGCGTAGCCTCCAGAAGGATATGAAGCAGAAGCTCCAGAAGGATCTGAGCAGAAGCTCCAGAAGGATCTGAAGCAGAAGCTCCAGAAGAATCTGAAGCAAGTCAGAAGCATCTGAACAAAAGAAGAATTTTGTATGAAGTGTTTTTCAAAGCATAGTTTCTACAGAAGATTCTGAAAGTACTAAAGCTGCCCGTACTGAAGTTCTGTCTCAAATATGCTCTGATCTTAAACACGCTGAAAGCACACCTGCTGCAGAAGACTCTGATTCAGCAAGACTCTGATTATCATCAGAAGGCTCTGATCTATTTAGACTCTGATGCATTTGCTGAAAACTGAAGAAGAATTATTCAAAGTTTATATCCGTTGGAGTGAACCAAACGTCTCTTTCCTTATTTATGCTAGACACAAGAACACAGACAAAAAGGATTTTTCTGTGCTTTCTTCTTCTAGGAAAGGTCACTTGATGTGAAGACAAAAAGGCTCAGACCTTTTGGACACTCTTCTCAATGTGAAGCTCACCTTGGATCAGCTGCCTATAAAAGCAAGACTTCACCAATTTCTTCAGTTGATGAATTATTGAAAAGAAATCAACATTCAAGCTCTCATACTATTTCATATTCTTTCTAAGAATTCATTTCTTTGTTCTTAATAGTTAAGTGTAAAATCACAGTTGTGATAAAGCTTTATAGAAGCAAATCTTAAACACTTGTATTTGTATTACATTTAATTGTAAACCTTAAGAAGATCCAGTTAGGATCAGTAGTTCTTGAGAAGACTTTGAACAGTTGTTCTTAGTGCTTACTATTGTAATCAGTTTATTAAATAGTGGATTAAGTCCTTGATTGAGAAAGGCAAATCACTCTAGGAAGGGTGGACTGGAGTAGTTGAGTTCAACGAACCAGGATAAAAATACTTGAGTTTTTATTTCTAAGTTTTAATCTTCATACTTATTCAACCCCCCCTTCTAAGTATTTTCTCACCTTCATTTGGTATCAGAGCTCCGGTTCTGTGTGTGCTACCACTTAACAGTGACAGTAAAGATCCAGAGAGAAATACTTTGATATATATATTTGGTTGTTACTATGGCTGATAATACAATGTCTAACATTAACAACAAATATGAAGAAAGGGACAGAATCAGCACCAAACCCCCTATGTTTGATGGGGAGAAATTTGATTATTGGAAAGACAGGATTGAAAGTTTTTTCCTTGGATATGATGCTGATTTATGGGATCTAGTCATAGATGGATATGTTCATCCCACAGATGGGAATGGCAAGAAGATAGACAGAAAATCTATGGCAGATGCTTAGAAGAAAGATTTTAGAAATCATCACAAGGCCAGAACAATATTGTTGAATGCAATATCTCATACTGAGGATGAAAAAATTACAAACAGGGAAACTGCATTTGACATGTTTGAATCCTTAAAGATGACTCATGAGGGAAACTCTCAAGTCAAGGAAACAAAGGCTCTGGCTCTGATCCAGAAGTATGAAGCCTTCAAGATGGAAGACTCTGAATCTGTTGAAGCTATGTTCTCCAGATTTTAAATACTTACAACTGGACTAAAGGTTCTGGACAAAGGATACTCTACTGCTGATCATGTGAAAAAGATCATCAGAAGCTTACCCACCAGATGGAGACCTATGGTGACAGAGCTGAAGATGGCTAAAGATATGAACAAGATCTCCTTGGAGGAATTGATCAGTTCCCTAAGAAGTCATGAAATAGAACTTGAGGAAGATGAACCTCAAAAGAAAGGTAAATCTGTAGCTTTAAAATCTAATAAATCTGCTAAAGCATTGCAGGTAATAGAGGAAAGCTCTGAAGAATCCTCATCTAAAGATGAAGATGAACTATCCATGTTGTCCAAAAGAGTAAACAAACTCTGGAAGCATAAAGGAAAGAAGTTCAGAAACTTCAGAAAGCCTGACTGTTGCGGTGGAAATAGGATCACAAACTATTAATGAGTTTGAATCGCAATTCAATTCACAACCGCTCTTTGATTTATCCGAAGGAAAAGGTCAAAAGAGGGAAAACCTATTTTTGCATCGTAAACACAATGCGGGGGAAGATCTAGGGTTCGGGGGTTGGTTAAATTTAGGGAAGGTATTAGCACCCTAAACTTCTGTAGTACTCTACAGGAACCTTTTGTTCAAATGTTTACTATTTGCTTTATTTATTCGCTTAAGGTATATGTACAAAGGGATTAAAAGTGAGAAAAGAGACTTAAGGGGTTAATTCTAAGTTTACTCGGCAAGACGTCGCATCTTGTGCCTACATATCCTTACGGGAATGGAATCAGAGTAATTGTAGTTCCCCTCAAAAGGGAGGTTAGAAACTTCTTGACTGTGGTCAAGGTCTCACAGGGAATAAACATGTCTTAAGGACACGCTTACGTGGAGTGTAGAAACTCCAAATCTCTATGTTGAATTGTTAAGTTGTAATTAGGGTTAAATTAGGGATTCCACGGCGGGAAACCCTAAAATGAGCGCGGCGGCTCTTTGACCTAATGCTAGGGGTAAAATTGTAATTTTGCCTGCGGCGAGGCATTTGTGAAAATTAGGGTTTGTAGTTTGTAGTTTTGAGGATTTGAAATTGAATGTGTGAAGTTTTACGGACTATTGGCGCGGCGGCCAAACAGTTAGACCTAACCTTCGGATGTGTGCAATGTGACAGAAATAATGGTAAACGCGTGAGATAATTGAATCATGCAAACAGAGAGATAATGTCATAATTTAAACCATGCAAGCAGAAATTTAAAGGCAGAATTTAAAGAGCGATTGTTAAGTTCGCGAGGTTACATGAGAGGAGGAGATACAATATGATAATGAAATTTGAATTGAACAATAACAAAATAAAATAAATAACGGTTCTAGTTATTATTTTAAAAAAAAGATTTTAGTTATTATTTTAAATTTATCTAAAAAAAGTTTTTCTTAAAAATAATAGGTTTTCATATTAATTTGGAAAAGATGTTAATGTTATTTATTTTAAAAAACAGATTTTTATATTATAACAAGTTTTAATAAATTAATGATAACAATAATAATAATAATGGTAATAATAATAATAATGATAATAATAATAAATAATGATAATAATAATACTAATAATAATAATAATAATAATAATAATAATAATAATAAAGCAATAATGAATTTTAAATGTGCCAAATAACTCAACAATGTTGCTAACGCAGAAATGCGCTCATCGCAACCAGATCTAAATCGGACGAAACAAAATTTATCGCAAAGAAAAAGAAATTAAGCAAAAAATAGTATTATTGCTCACACAAAAATGCGATCATCGCAACCAGATCGAACTAACACAAATGTCACGCGTCATGCACACAAATGTGCAAACATCGTATCGACATAATTCGATCAAAAATTAATCTTATATATATAAACTCTAACAATTTAAAAATTATATATATATATAAACGTAACAGTAATAGATAAAGAAAAAGAAATAACGGTAATAGATGAAGAAAAAGAAATAACGGTAAAAGATGAAGAAAAAGAAATAACGGTAAACGATGAAGAAAAAGAAACAATAGTAATGGATGAAGAAGAAAACTAAATAACGGCAAACGGCACTCACTCCTCTTAGGTTTTTTTCATTCTCCCCTTTTTTCCAACAAGGCAACACATGTATATATAGGGAACAAATTAGGGTTAACACCAAATTGTCAATAATGTCCCTAAAGCCCATTTTAAAGCCCAAACTAAATAATTAGTTAAGAAAAAATAAAATTTAAATAATTTAAAATAATTAAAATAAACTTAAAATAAAAACTAATAATCCTATTGATTCCTAAAATCAAAAATATTATAAAAAGAACAAAATTTTTTTCAATATTTTTTATTTTATGATTTTTTGGATATTTTTATGAATAATTTAGAAAAAAGTGAAAAAAATAATATTTTAAAAAATGATTTAATTAAAATACGAAAATAATAATTAAATAATAATAAAAAACTATTTTTGTTATTTTTTTAATGAAAGATAGAAAAATTTAGAGTAAAAATAATAAAAAACAAAAAAAGTGACAAAGGTGAGATTCAAACTCTCAACCTCTCACACTCATAACTCCTTACACATGTCCTCCTGCCAATTGTGCCATTTTTACTTTTTAGAAAAAAATGCATGCCATATGATATTTACCTGCAAAAAGTCAAACGACTACACAAATTTGTTAGTAATTGATTAAATGCAATAAAAATGCAATGAAATGCGACGACAAATCTTAGGGTAAAATTTGGGGTATTACAGTTGCCCCTATTTAAATAACTTCACCGGGTGATTCGAGTGGCGGAGACTCGAGGAATCATGGTGGAGGGATTTAAATATAGATAACCGAAAATTTTGCCCTTATATGTGGCGATATGCAATGTTATGGACCAAACAAGACTAATGCAGACAATGCCATGAATATGATATGATGTGTATGCTGGAATGATGAGTGCGAAAATGCTGACGAATACGACGACACAGGGACAGACGCTACGAGAAGAACACACTGGGGAAAACGACGCGCTGGGACACAGTACAACACTGGGGAATTCTAAAATGATGGTCAGCTGGTGCGAACACGACCAATTATCATTTTTAGACCGGGAACGAGATTCTCAAATGGAGATGGCACCTATGAGACGGCCTCCACTGGGGAATCTAAAAGTAAAACTGGATCATGTACGACTGCAAGATCGATTACAGAATGCTGGAGCATTGAGCAAAGAATAACATCCAAGCTTCTGTAAACTATCTCTCGTGACAGGATCAAACGGACTTTTCGGGAATCCGTAGCAAATATACAGGGTAAAAAAGAACCGGCTATATGCCAAAATAAATGGACTTTTAGAATAAGATCCTTAAATGGAGATGGCACCTATGAGATGACCTCCACTTGGGAATGTCTAATAATAATTGGACCTACACGATTGCAAGATCGATCACAGAATGCTGGAACATTGAGCAAAGAATAACATCCAAGCTTCTATAACCTATCCCTCGTGGTGGGATCGAATGGATTTTCGGAAATCCGTATCAAATATACAGGGTAAAGACCGGCTGTATGCCAAAGTAAATGGACTTTAATGGGAAATGCCCCGATAAGCTTCTCGAGGGAGAACTGTCACTTATCGTTGGAAGGGACTTACATGCCAAAACGGATAAGCACTCAAATAAAGAGGCTGCTGCTTATGTGATATATAAATCTTCTCATATTTAAGGTCGGTGCCTGGAATACGATTCTGATTTTTCTTAAAGGGTAAACTGAACTTCCTCATACTTCAAGATCGTGCTCTCCTGAATATGATTCTGCTCCTTCTTTTACTAAAGGGTAAATGAACTTCCTCATACTTCACGATCGTGCTCTCCTGAATATGATTCCGCTCCTTCTTTTACTAAAGGGTAAATGAACTTCTTCATACTTCAATATCGTGCTCTCCTGAATATGATTCCGCTCCTTCTTTTACTAAAGGGTAAATGAACTTCCTCATACTTCAAGATCGTGCTCTCCTGAATATGATTTCGCTCCTTCTTTTACTAAAGGGTAAATGAACTTCTTCATACTTCAAGATCGTGCTCTCCTGAATATGATTCCGCTCCTTCTTTTACTAAAGGATAAATGAACTTCCTCATACTTCAAGATCGTGCTCTCCTGAATATGATTCCGCTCCTTCTTTTACTAAAGGGTAAATGAACTTCTTCATACTTCAAGATCGTGCTCTCCTGAATATGATTCCGCTCAAACCTCCCCGTACTTCAAGATCGTGCTCTCCTGAATACGATTTGGTTCAAACCTTCCCATACTTCAAGACGACAGGTAAAATGGAAGCCCAACTGCTCAATGGAGATGGCCATTTGCTGCGAGTCATAACGAAGATAGGATTGGCTTCTCAGGCGAGAGATGTCGCTTATTTTGCAAGAGTAGCAATAATAAGCCTCTCATGTAAGAACTGCTTGTAGAGGTGATAACAGATGATGATAAGCTTCTCTGGTGAGAACAGGCGTGTATTGTGTTGTGTAAGGTTGTCATATCGATAGGTTTCTCAGGCGAGAAATGTATCATACCGATGCTGTAACAATGTAGGATTGTAAAGTGTTGTACTGATAGATTTTCCAGGCGTGAACTGACGTGCATCTGTAAAGGATTGTGGTTGATTTTCTTGAAAGATAGTGCAAAATAAATGCACATCCGGGTACAGTAATAAGTTTCTCAGGTGAGAACAGTCAGGTACCTGTCATGGTGTGGTGAAAATCTTCAGATGGTGCAAAATAAATGCACGTCCGGTTGGGCTTGACGACCGACAATACTGAGGTTCAATCTAGGATCGAGCTAGAAAGAAGACTGGTAATCAAGACTCCATCGAGAGAAACGATCTCGAAGGGTAAATATCTTATCCTGGCAAGGAAAGATAGCTGAAGTAACCGTCATCCACGAGGATCGAGCTCCGTGGGGAAACTGGAAACACATATGTATTTTATGCTTAGGGCTGACAATCTATTTGGAGAGAATGGACGAACCCAGTTACTCAGCGGTAACAACCAATGATGGTGAAACATAATGAACCTGTGAATGCTAACGCATATGTTGATGCATATGTTAATGTGAATGTATGTTAATGTCTATGTATGTAAATATGCAGGATGTTATGAAATGAGTATGTAATGAGTATGTAATGAATATGTAATGAATATGTAATGAATATGTAATGAATATGTAATGAAATAGGCATGTGATGCTTATGCCCTTGCGTATGCTGACGAAACAGACTAGAGACGGGACGAGAGATGAAATAAACATCTCGACGGACATACCCTGCGTTCTCTGCAACCAATACGTCAATCATGGGTAAGAAAGATCAATGGTAGAACCACATCTGGTTTTAAAGTTCTGAATTCTCTGGGGAGAAGGTAATCTGCTTGGGTGTACAGTATCACGTCTTCACATGGGGAGAAGAAAACCTGAGGGACACTTTTGAGTTACCCAAGAAAAAGTTGTCAGCTTATAGTCTCTCTGGGGACTGTCACTGGGAGCATGTCGGTGAAATCTCTGATGCCTTAGGGACCACCGGCTCCATCCAAAGTATTGTCAGCTTAAAGTCTCGCTGGGGACTAAATCAAAGCAATGGTTTAGGAACCTGTTGCAACACTGAGATTTACTGGGGAATGAAGGCCGCCGTGAGTAAAATCCCTCGGGTGCACGAAGAAAAGTTGTGAAACCACATGGTTTTAATCTTGAAGGACCTTATAGTAGTCGCCATTTGTTTCCTTTTTTCAAAAAACATGGTGCCCCAGGATACTTGTGTTGTGAGGTATGGTCATCTCAAGAGGATTTTATAGAGAACGCGGAGTCTGGTTGCCCCACTGTTTTCAAACTCTTTGAGATTAGTCAGGTCTCGACTTAACTGGCACAAATTAATCGTGTTACGACGAAATTTTTTGAGAAATAGCTCCTTAAGAACGTCAGCCTCGCGTTGGTAAGCGAATTGGGAAACTGCCTGCCCCTGTTTAGCAGGATCTTCAAGTTCCACGGGTTATGTTCATATGTAAATCTCTAAGATATCAAGCAAAGTTGTCATGCCTGAAATGCCTATCCTGAGCTTGTCAATGTACACATATATTTGTCCTGAATTTTTGTTTTGAAAAAAGATATCGCGATAACTTGTGACCGAAATCACTAGTCAGGATATAAGTTTTAATTATAATGCCAACATGAATTTTTTCTGAGCATAGCTCGTAGGAGTCAGGAAACGTGATCTTGTCGAGTATGCTTTCAACCGAAGTCCTACTTCAATTAGGTCTTTTACAGGTTGTATCGTGGCTCGGTTCACGGTTTGAGAAACAAAAGATAAAGGCTCAAAGTTATATTTGTACCCACCCATTCTTCGTGATGTTCTCCAATCCTAATTCAGTTAATCGGATACGAACGCTCATATCTCAAGCGGATTTGCTATGGTCGAGAACTTATCAAGGCTTTGGACATGGCAGTCACTCACCTATTTCTTTTGGCGTTTCTATCACACGACCTTGTTCTTTAATAGGGATTATAAAAAACTACTGGTTTGGTGTTCTTATTCCCTAACTTTTGCCTGGACAATGTCTTTTGATATGACTTTGGAGTCCAGCGGGATGCCCCAGTTTTGCCTAAGTCTCCTTCGTAGGTTTTGACTTAGCGGGCTCTTATTTTTTGAGTATTCTTTTATGCACAAGTCGTGTAAATCTTTTGAAAGGCTCGTGACTGTCCCACTCCTGAGGGATAGTCATTGTATTGGACTTCTTAAGATGCTAAGGATAAGTTCTCGAAGGTTTGCTCTTCCTTTGAGAGTCTAAGTGCTCGATCGGTTTAACTGAAACCTGCCCCAGGTTAGGATGAAGGTTCTTAAAAAAGAAAACTCCTACTTCATGGCTCAAAGGGTTGACTAGGGATTAACATCCTTATATCTCCAGTGTTTGGGATTTGAAACAATGCCTTACATCATCAGCGGGTTTCAATCGAAAGCATATGACAAGAAATCTGACGTTTTGCGTTCGTCATCCTCCCCCCAATTCTCCATCAGCACAAGAGATCGGGTAAAGTTGGCATTATAATTTATGAAAACGTTTTTTTTTGAATGAGTGAAACGAATGGATTTATTCAAGACAAACATATGCGTTGCATTAATTAATCAAAGATAAACAAGTTCGTACATGCTAAATATGCTTAATCGAAGAGAAATGCATATAAATAAACAAATGAACTGTCGGGAAAATCCTTCTAAATGTTTATGAAATCTTGCATTCAAGCGTAACAGTTTCCTTTGGCGGAGCCTCAATGGAAAGGACGTCTGGTTTACGATCACTGTGAGTCGTCATGGCTTGCCCCAGTTATGCTGGTCACATCTTCGACAGTTTTCAGTCGTTGCTTCAAAATAACCTTCCCAGATTCTTTGTTGATCCTGGTCATATCATCTTGAGGGTTACTGAAATGAAGCGAGCTAGGCATCTGAATAATTACTGGATTCGGCTGATTTGCTGAGAGGTCAACATACTTTGCAGAATTCGAACTCGACAAGTGAGGGACCCCGAGAGGAATCTCGATCTTCGGCTGAGCATTGCTAAAAGACAACTTCTTCGTTTCTAGCAAATTTCTGACAAAGTTCTTAAGAGCGTAGCAATTCTCTAGATCATGGCCAGGCGCACCCTCATGAAATAAACAATGAGCGGCAGCGTTGTAACCTACAGGTAACGGATTAGGCGGAGGACCCAAAGCACGGGTGGTAATCAGATCTTATTGTACCAAATGGGCGTATAACTCAGTGAAAGTTATCGGAATTGGAGGACAAGGCTTATACTGCCTCTTACGGGGATATGGAACCTGATTCTGTGATTGTTGGTGAACAGGAGCGTTGGGCACTCGTTGACTGTTGACAGGAACTTGCATGGGCGGATAACCGGAAGGTTGTTGATAAACCGGTGCTTGATGTACCAGAGCTGACTGCACAGGCTGGTATGTAGGAAACTGCTGATTGAAAGGAGGTGCAACAGTAGCTACATAAGGTTGTTGGACATATGGAAACGGATAACCTTGAACATAACTCTGCTGATGTTGCCAAGGTTGAGGAGTAGCCATTTTGCGGTTCCTCGAACGTGCAGGTCCTTTACCATGGTCGGAGTTAGGAGTTTTGCACTTTGGAGGGGTGGCTCGTCGAACGGGTTGAGCACTAGGAGGCACCAAACCGGATTGAAGACCGTGAGGAGGTACATTCTCGACAGTAACAGCTGGTAGAGATTCCATAACGGTATTAGTAGTCTTAGAAACAACAGTAGACTGAGCATCCACCTTCACACTAAGAGCTCGTAGCATCTCCAAAATCTGCCCTACACTTCCTCGAAGATCTTCGAGTTCATGGCTGACACGGTTGATCTCTTGGTTTTGATCTTCCATTCTTTTGAAGGGTCGTATTGATGCAGAGAACTTAGGATGACAAAACTGGAAGGTGAGAGAACCGAGTATGAGAAACCGGGAGACACATGCAATGCAAAAGTATGATGCTAAAATGTGAATGCAAATGAAGATTTCATGGAATTCAAATATTTACGAATATTGCGGAATACCAAGGAAACTTTTAATTCATTGAAGACAAATTACAAATAATATTCTTGCAACCAAAATAGCTAAATAAAAGCCTAGAAATTCCTAGAGAAGCATCTTCCACAACTTCAGTGAGCAGACGGAGAGTCGGAGGAAAATAAATATTCGTAGAGCCTTCTCTTCTTGTAGGATTGTATCTCATCATTCTTTGACTGAATCTGCTTTTGAAGTTCTTCGTACTCGCTGACCATCACATGGTATTTGTTCTTCCATGATTCTGTTTCGCGTTGTGATCTCTTCAAAGTGATCTTCAAAGCCTCAGCTTCAGTCATGAAATACTGGACAGGTTCTTCTCCTTGAGGTAAAGGATCTTGGCGAGAGTAAGGCATCTTCAACTCAATAGCTCTTCCTCGGACCCATTGAAGGAATGGTTCCATGGACACACAATTAGGTCTTCCCAAACTTTCTTTGTCCTTCTTATGCAGATGATTCCAAGAGGATAGAATCTGATCTTGAAGCTTTTTGTCGTCTTCGAAAAATATTTTCTCCACATGAATACCTTTAGGTGGTTCCTTCAAGGGGTATCCCAACTGTCGGCGAGCTAGGACTGGATTGTAGCTAATTCCTCCATTGAAACTGAGCAAAGGCACATTGTTGAATTTTCCACAACTATCAATGATCGATATCCCATCATACATGCGATTATACCAATCAATATCAGAGTGAGTCAAAGCCATAACTTTTTGCGACCAACGTTCTTGATTAGGTCTCCAGAACGGACCGGACTTGGGTAAGTGAGAAATAAACCACTTGTATAGTAATGGCACACAACATGAATCATTCCTCCACCATGAAAGTTTCGGAGATGTACTGAATGATAAGTATTACCCAATAGCGTTGGAACTGGATTTTTTCTCATGAAGGTCTTGATTGCATTAAGGTCCACAAACCCCTCAAAACTAGGAAAAAGCAGCAACCCATAAATAAGCAAGGCAAATATTGTCTCAAAGGCAAACATGTCTTTATGATCGGCATAAAATTGGGCCTTCTTAATTAGGAAGTCCCTGAGAAAACCGGAGGTCCCCCCTTTAGTGATCATATTGTTTTTGACATCGGATATCTTCAGACAAATGGCTTTAGCAATATCTCGTTCTTTAGGGTCTTCCTCCAAGAAGGGGAATGGAGACTTATCCAAGATAGATAATCCCACCAACTGAGAGTACTCTTCTAAGGTAGGTAAAAGCTGATAATCTGGAAAGGTGAAGCAGTGATAATCTGGATCATAAAACTGTAGCAAAGTCGCAAGAAGTCCTTCGTTTACTTGAACCTTCAACAAAGACAATAACCTTCCATATCTGTTTTGGAACTTTTCTTGATCTTGAACCAAATCTCTTAGCTTCTCTAGGACTTCCAAATTAAAACCCTTAAAAGTAAATTTCAAAGTATGCTTCCTAGAGTGATCCATGGTATCCTGCAATGTTCATAAATAGAGTTTGAATTCCATGAAATCTTAATGCGATATGATGTTTTATGAATGCAATGCATGAAAACACATAAAGTCCTAGGTTAAAGGAACGTGAGCGGAGTTAAGGTCTACCCATCCCCAAAAGGAGTGTACTATAAGTTAGTTGTACCTGCAGAACAAGGTTCTAAAAAGTGCCCAAAGTCATCAACCCATCTTTCGGATATTATCAACCTTCCGACTGACTCGGGGGTTAATAATATTCTCAAGAGAACCTCTTTTGAGTGTAGTATCGCGTAGCAACCATTGTAGGATTACTCCCACATAGCTCCCGCACTACGTCCTAAATAAGGCCAAGGTGGTGTTAAGGTACTACGGTCTTCAATATCACAGACTCCAATCGACCATGGAAAAAGTTTTCACGATTACTCGTTCAACCGAACCATTTTAGAAAAGGTCTCAACTGAGCGGTGATTCTCGAATCAGCTTGGTCGGGCTCACTCCCTATAAGCCTCATCGAATATATCCCCATCCTATAATAATGTCACTAGTCCGGGCGTAGGACTTATCTCACAACACAAGGAACAGTCCCAAATCAGAGCACAATATATACATGCAAATGAATAGTAAAACAAATAGTAATAAATATGAACAAATTAGGGGTAACCCTCAAAAGTTAAGGGAGTCCCCAGTGAAGTCGCCATTTTCTGTTGCGGTGGAAATAGGATCACAAACTATTAATGAGTTTGAATCGCAATTCAATTCACAACCGCTCTTTGATTTATCCGAAGGAAAAGGTCAAAAGAGGTAAAACCTATTTTTGCATCGTAAACACAATGCGGGGGAAGATCTAGGGTTCGGGGGTTGGTTAAATTTAGGGAAGGTATTAGCACCCTAAACTTCTGTAGTACTCTACAGGAACCTTTTGTTCAAATGTTTACTATTTGCTTTATTTATTCGCTTAAGGTATATGTACAAAGGGATTAAAAGTGAGAAAAGAGACCTAAGGGGTTAATTCTAAGTTTACTCGGCAAGACGTCGCATCTTGTGCCTACATATCCTTACGGGAATGGAATCAGAGTAATTGTAGTTCCCCTCAAAAGGGAGGTTAGAAACTTCTTGACTGTGGTCAAGGTCTCACGGGGAATAAACATGTCTTAAGGACACACTTACGTGGAGTGTAGAAACTCCAAATCTCTATGTTGAATTGTTAAGTTGTAATTAGGGTTAAATTAGGGATTCCACGGCGGGAAACCCTAAAATGAGCGCGGCGGCTCTTTGACCTAATGCTAGGGGTAAAATTGTAATTTTGCCTGCGGCGAGGCATTTGTGAAAATTAGGGTTTGTAGTTTGTAGTTTTGAGGATTTGAAATTGAATGTGTGAAGTTTTACGGACTATTGGCGCGGCGGCCAAACAGTTAGACCTAACCTTCGGATGTGTGCAATGTGACAAAAATAATGGTAAACGCGTGAGATAATTGAATCATGCAAACAGAGAGATAATGTCATAATTTAAACCATGCAAGCAGAAACTTAAAGGCAGAATTTAAAGAGCGATTGTTAAGTTCGCGAGGTTACATGAGAGGAGCAGATACAATATGATAATGAAATTTGAATTGAACAATAACAAAATAAAATAAATAACGGTTCTAGTTATTATTTTAAAAAAAAGATTTTAGTTATTATTTTAAATTTATCTAAAAAAAGTTTTTCTTAAAAATAATAGGTTTTCATATTAATTTGGAAAAGATGTTAATGTTATTTATTTTAAAAAACAGATTTTTATATTATAACAAGTTTTAATAAATTAATGATAACAATAATAATAATAATGGTAATAATAATAATAATAATGATAATAATAATAAATAATGATAATAATAATACTAATAATAATAATAATAATAATAATAATAATAATAATAATAATAATAATAATAAAGCAATAATGAATTTTAAATGTGCCAAATAACTCAACAATGTTGCTAACGCAGAAATGCGCTCATCGCAACCAGATCTAAATCGGACGAAACAAAATTTATCGCAAAGAAAAAGAAATTAAGCAAAAAATAGTATTATTGCTCACACAAAAATGCGATCATCGCAACCAGATCGAACTAACACAAATGTCACGCGTCATGCACACAAATGTGCAAACATCGTATCGACATAATTCGATCAAAAATTAATCTTATATATATAAACTCTAACAATTTAAAAATTATATATATATATATATATATATATATATATATATAAACGTAACAGTAATAGATAAAGAAAAAGAAATAACGGTAATAGATGAAGAAAAAGAAATAACGGTAAAAGATGAAGAAAAAGAAATAACGGTAAACGATGAAGAAAAAGAAACAATAGTAATGGATGAAGAAGAAAACTAAATAACGGCAAACGACACTCACTCCTCTTAGGTTTTTTTCATTCTCCCCTTTTTTCCAACAAGGCAACACATGTATATATAGGGAACAAATTAGGGTTAACACCAAATTGTCAATAATGTCCCTAAAGCCCATTTTAAAGCTCAAACTAAATAATTAGTTAAGAAAAAATAAAATTTAAATAATTTAAAATAATTAAAATAAACTTAAAATAAAAACTAATAATCCTATTGATTCCTAAAATCAAAAATATTATAAAAAGAACAAAATTTTTTTCAATATTTTTTATTTTATGATTTTTTGGATATTTTTATGAATAATTTAGAAAAAAGTGAAAAAATAATATTTTAAAAAATGATTTAATTAAAATACGAAAATAATAATTAAATAATAATAAAAAACTATTTTTGTTATTTTTTTAATGAAAGATAGAAAAATTTAGAGTAAAAATAATAAAAAACAAAAAAAGTGACAAAGGTGAGATTCGAACTCTCAACCTCTCACACTCATAACTCCTTACACATGTCCTCCTGCCAATTGTGCCATTTTTACTTTTTAGAAAAAAATGCATGCCATATGATATTTACCTGCAAAAAGTCAAACGACTACACAAATTTGTTAGTAATTGATTAAATGCAATAAAAATGCAATGAAATGCGACGACAAATCTTAGGGCAAAATTTGGGGTATTACACTGACCAAAGAAAAGAATCTTCTGGACACATAAGATCTGGCAAAAAGGAGGTTGTCTGTTATGAATGTAAAGAACCTGGACATTACAAAAATGAATGTCCAAAGGTGCTGAAAGAAAAGCCTAAAAGAAAATTTGATAAGAAGAAAAAGGTTCTGATGGCCACCTGGGATGATTCAGATACATCTGAATCTGAATCTGAGTCAGAAGAAGAATGTGCCAATGTAGCTTTGATGGCAGACATAAAAGATCAGGAGGAAGGAACTTCAGGATCTGAATCTGACTCTGAATCTGACTCTGACGCTGAAGAGGTAATGGCTAAACTTACTAAAGAAGAACTTATCAAAGTGTTATCAGAAGTTCTGAAAAGCTGTAACAATATTAAGCTCAAATACAAGAAGCGTCAAAACAATCTTGTATCTGAGAATAATATTCTCAAATCAGAAGTAGCTGAGCTAAATGAAAAGAACTTAAAATTCAAAAATGATTCTGAATTAGCTCAACAAAACTCTGATTCTGAACATGAATCTGAATGCAAAAATATTTTGGAAAAATATGATTATAGCTTTCAGAAGTTTCTTGCTAAAAGCATAGACCGAAGCAAAATGGCTTCTATGATCTATGGAGTTAGCAGAAATAACAGAAAAGGTATTGGAAATGAATCCCCCTCTGGAAAGGATTTAAATCCAAAACCTGTTGATAAAATTATCATCAAGAAAACTCCTTTATATTCACACTTTAAATTTGGTCACTTGAATGATATTGAACAAACACGCTCTGAAAAGAATATTCATGTGTTTAAATCTAAGCCTAGTCAGAATAAACCTTATGTTGAAAAACAGAAGTTTAGACAAACCATCAGAACCACTAACCCTAAAGGACCCAAGAAGATCTGGGTACCTAAAAGTAAAATAATTCCTGTTGCAGATGTTCTTAGCAGTAAGGTCAGGACACCAATCATGGTACCTGGACTCTGGATGCTCACGACACATGACAGGAGAAAAGTCTATGTTCCAAAGCCTGGAGCTTAGATCTGGAGGTGATGTGAAATTTGGAGGGAACCAGAAGGGCAAGATCATTGGATCTGGCACCATTGGAAATGGTAAACTTCCCTCTATTACTAATGTTTTACTTGTGGAAGGGTTAAAGCATAACTTATTGTCCATAAGTCAATTAAGTGACAATGGTTATGATATTACCTTTAATCAAAAATGTTGTAAAGCTATTAGTTAAAAGGATGGCTCTATCCTATTTAGTGGTAAGAGGAAAAACAACATTTATAAAATAAATCTTTCAGAACTTAAGGTTCAGAATGTTAAATGCCTCTTGTCTGTTAATGAAGAGCAATGGGTCTGGCACAGAAGATTGGGGCATATTAATATGAGATGTATATCTCATATTAATAAACTTAATCTTGTCAGAGGACTTCCTAATCTGAAGTTCACCTCAGATGCTCTTTGTGAAGCATGCCAAAAAGGGAAGTTTTCAAAATCATCTTTTAAATCAAAAAATGTTGTTTCTACTTCCAGACCACTAGAATTACTTCATATTGATCTGTTTGGATCAGTGAAAACTGCATCCATCAGAGGCAAGAAGTATGGATTAGTCATTGTTGATGACTATAGTAGATGGACATGGGTGAAGTTCTTAAAACACAAGGATGAGTCACATTTTGTGTTCTTTGACTTCTGCAAGCAAGTCCAGAATGAAAAAGATTTCAAAATTATAAAAGTCAGAAGTGATCATGGTGGTAAATTTGAAAATAAATATTTTGAAAAATATTTTAATGAAAATGGCATTCCTCATGATTTTTCCTGTCCTAGAACTCCACAACAAAATGAGGTTGTAGAGAGGAAAAACAGAACTCTGCAAGAAATGGCCAGAACCATGATCAATGAGACAAATCTGGAAAAACACTTTTGGGCAGAAGCAATCAACACAGCCTGCTACATTCAGAACAGAGTGTCTGTAAGACCTCTTCTGGAGATGACTCCATATGAACTGTGGAAGAACAAAAAGCCTAACATTTCATATTTTCATCCTTTTAGATGTATATGTTATATGTTAAATACTAAAGAAAATCTGAACAAGTTTGATTCCAAAGTGTTGCACCCTAAAATTTGCTCAACCTATTTCACCTGGTTTATGTTTTCATTGCATTTCATTTACATAGTTACATCATGTACATAGTCTAATCATTTGCATACCATAGAATAGCATGCCTAAAACAAGGGATCAAGATGTCTATCAAAAGAAGAATCCTATCTAGAGATGTTATCTGAGCTTAAGAGCATCCAAGTCATCAAGGAATAGGTTGAAGCTTTGAGAAGATTTGAGTGTCAACAAGTGGATTTCTCTCCTAACTTGAGGTGTATGGAAGGTCATCAATGGGGTATGAAGCATGGAATTGTGAATTTGAAGTGTGTATGAAGCTCATGGGATGACTAGAAGGCCTTATTGAAGCTTAGACAAGTCATTGTATCAAGTTCAAGAGCCATGGTTGAGGTGTGTACAAATAGGGTTTCATCTGGGTACCCTAGGTCAAGGAGAGCAAAGAAAGGACATCAAGATCTAGCTCTAGGCCATGGAAGTCATGGATTGTTATGTTGAAGCATGTGTATGGATGAGTCAAGATCAAATTCAAAAGAACCAAGAGTGGGTGGAGGTGTTTGAGACAGGGTTCCTAGGGTAAAATCCCCTGTATAACACTGGACTTCCCAGCCACACAAGTCAAGATACAAGTTTCAATTGGGGTTTTGGCCAACATAAAACGTTTAGGGCTTCTCAATAGCTTTAATTTTAGTTCTAGAAGTCTTCAAGAAGATTTGTAGAACTCAAGTTATGGTTCTTGCAAGTTACAGGTCACCAGAGGACACTGAAATTTATCTGTGAAAGTCCCTGGACTTCCGAGCAACTTTTTCCCTTCAAAGAGTTTCCAAAAGGATTCATGTACAACATAAGAGTTGTATATCTTGATCTTAGCTTTCAATAGAGTACTAGAAGTCATCAAGAGGATTTGTAAAACTCAAGTTATGATCTTGGCAATCCAGGGGTATTTTGGGCATTTGTGATTATAGGACATTTTTCAACATGTGTCACAATCTCCATCTTCCACTCCTCAAATGGAAAAGTGTCCAACATGAGATGTGCTTAAAATGATGTTTTTAGGCCAGATAAGAAGTCATGAGGGATTGAATTGGCTTGCTTCACAAAATGATCCAAAATGGCCTAAAATAAGGAAGGATTTTAAATGAATCAAAAAGGGAAATTGTGAATTTTGAGCTATAGGTCCAAACCAGTCCATATGATATACCAAATTGATCAGAAATTGGATTCTAAACACAATGACATTTCCACATTTTTGAATTGAGGCTTAACTTCATGACTTGCTTTGTAAAGTGCTTACTTACATTACAAGTTACAATGCCAAAACAAGAATCAAAGCATTTCAGGCCAAGCTAGCTATCCATTCACACTCACAAACCAATTTGCAGTTGAATAGAACATTATAGAGCAAGCTGGAAGCTCGGAATCGTGATTGGTGCATTTCATTTTCAAGAGGAAAATCAGAAATGATGGATCACTGAATTGGGCTTCAAACTGGGCTCAAAAGCCCATTGAGAGTTTCTATATATTGAGAGGAGTGAGTTCAGACTCATTTTGGTGCAGAATTCATGGAGGAGAGGAAGATTGAAGTTGAGTTTCAAGAGCTTCAACTCAGAATCGGTTTTGGAGTAGCAAGCCTATTCAAGTCAAATTAAAGGTTGAAGAAGCTTTATCTTGCATTCTTGATCGTGTTTGAAGAATCTTGGAGCTTGAATTGAGCATTTGATCTCTCTGTTCATCCAATTTCTTCAGGTATGTAATTCTCAAATTCCACATTGATCTAGGTTGAATTAGGTAGCAATGTGCATGTGGTTAGGTTCCCTATGATTGGTAGAATGATTTAGGTTTGGTTTGGCATCGTTTGGTGATGATCGAGTGTGATACACCATTTCTGTTTGAAGACGGTTATGCATAATCTTGAGGTTTTGACTTGAATTAGATAGCTAGTAATGATCAGTGCAACAAGAGGTAGAGATCTGTGGCTTTGTTTTTTGATTTGGTGTTGATCATTCTGGTGGTGGCATTTCTGTTTGCCTTCGAATTTCAAAACCTAGGAAGATCTAGTGGAAATGGATATGAGATTGGAGATCTACGTGAATTTCGGAGCAAGATGATGTTAAGTTTGAGATTTTTCCTTGACCTGCAACCACCACTCCAACGGAGAAGACGGTGGAAACCACCGTGAACCACCACCTGAGAATAGTCCCAGGTCGTCTGAGCTTTTGGAGAAGATGAAGTTCCAGCCCTCAGATTGCATTGACCGGTTGACTCAGATGATCATCCAATGGCTCGTGTTTAAACTTCAGAGTTCCCTCTTTAAACCAAAATGCATTGTTTCATTAAACAATGTGGCACGCCAGTCATCACCACACATGGACACGTTCTGAAGCCTCAGATGCGCTTACCAGTCAATTGATCCAATGGCTCCCATTTAATTCAGCATTTTAATTTCTTTTATTTTATTTTCTTTTATTTTTAATCCATTTGATTTCTAAAATTCATAATAAATCCAATATTGATCCAAAAAATATTTTAAAAATACCTCCATGATCTTGGATTTATTTGTGATTTTATGAAATCAAGAAATCCCATTTTCATCCATTTTTAAATTTAATTTGAATTTTTCCATTTTATTCTTTTCTTTAATTTTGTATATTTGCTACATGTTCTTGTTGATTTTCTTGTGACCAATTGGTGAATGTTTTTGAGATGATTCTTGCTGGATTGATTAGATTAGGGAAACATGTACCCTTAGAAATTTTATCACATTTTTTTGAATAAAATTTAGGTTAGTTTGAGAGGTGAATAGGAGAGGTGTTAGAATTAGAGTTTCAAAACAACTAGTTGTAGTTTAGAACATAGTTTGGGGACTTAATGATTGATATAGGTTCTGGGATTTATATGGGGTATTGGGTATAGGATTAGGTCCCCTTAAAAATTTAATTAGGATTTTGTGATGAGTTTTAGCATTTTATTTGATTTTTGCAACTTGTGTGGTGATGGTGGGTTTCTCCATTGGATATTTGGTTTGGTTATACTTGTGTGGGGCTATTTTGGGGGTGCTTTTGGCTTGGGCTTTGCTTGGATGACTTGAAGATCGAATGAAGTTGTTTTGGATGGCTTGAAGAAGCTTGGAGCATGGACATGAAGATCTTTCTTTTTGAAGATTGCTTTTGAAGACTTAGGAGTTAGGATATATAGGAAGAGCATTAGAGTAGTCTTGTTTCTTCTTTCAAACATAGCGAGCTTCTTGTGCCTCTATTCCATCCCATGACACAAGGTCCACCAAAGAAGTTCCATCTCTCCTTAGGAGGGATGTAGAGCATGCTTTGGTTGGGTAGAATCTTGAGGGTACCTTTCATTAGCAGTGTTAAGTTCTTAGTGATTTCCTTGGGTTGTCACTAAGCTTCTTAACATTTCAACTTAATCTGTTAATTGATTCTCTCTTGGAGATGGAGCTTATTAAAGATAGGAGCTTATCTAAAGCTTGAAGATTGTTGAAGATTGAAGATGGGGTCTTGCTTGAAGAAGTTGTTACTGTCAACCTTTTGCTGTTTGATCAACTGTAGCTGTCAGAGCTGTTGCTGCTTGTGATGCTTACTGTAGGAGCTTGAGTGTTGCTATCAAAGCTGGTGTTGGTGCTATTTTCTTTTTTTTGTATTGTTTGTTGGCTTGTTCAGCTTGCCCCCCAAAGGTTTGAAGTGAATACTGTTTCACTTTGCCTGTTGTTTTCCCAGGTTCGAGGTTGAGCGGGACCCCCTTGCCTTGCTTGTACTGCTGCATTGCATACATGTTTACTGTTTACTGTATATATTTGTTTCTCTTGTTGTTTATCCCCTAGGATCTCTGTTTCTCTCTGTGCAAGAGAGAAATATGACAGACATTAGGTTCTTACCCATGCATGACAACTTAAGGGTAGTTTTGCTTCCCCTTTCAACCATAGGCTTTTTAGAGCTTCTTTCTCTTTTCTCACCTCAAAACGATTCAAAACACAGTAATAAGGATAATCGATGTCGTACGTTACGAGCCTTAAGCTATTTGAGAAAAGGTTACTGGAGGGTCACTCTTCAATAATCTGATTGCTTAGTGTGGTACCCTTAGGGTGACATACGACGTAGTCACTCTCAAATCATAGTCTCTAGTGCGTCGGAGATTGCAAACACACTAAAAAACACTTCTCTCGTAAAAGATTCAAAACAAACATCAAGGTGTCATTTTTGTCCTCTTGGACTTTTAATCAGAAGAAACCCTTTTTGAAGGTAATAAAAAACAGTCAGACAAGCTTGTGTCTTCCGTAGCCCGAACTAAGTTTGCTCTGATCTTTCATGCTGAATGAAAGTACGTAGGCATAGGATGTCGTATCCTAGCGAGCAACCTTCCCCTCCTTTCCCGCAGGTAGACGAACTACGTTGACTCTGATTTCTCGTTCCAGACGGGAATACGTAGGCATAAAGTGCGATACTTTGCCGAGTCATTTTCTTTTCTTTTAACCCAGACCTTTAGAGTAGATAGAATAACAATCCGTACTAGAAAACAAGCGTGGATCCCGTCGAGTACGGCGGACGTGAGGGGTGCTAATACCTTCCCCTTGCGTAATCAACTCCCGAATCTAGGAATTTGGTTGTGATGACCATTCCTTTCCCTCTTTGCGTTAGGTTTACTCTGAGCGTTTCCTTTCCCTCCGTTGGGATAAATAACGCACGGTGGCGACTCTTCTGTCATAGTCGACACCGATTTTCGCAGTAGCGACAGCTGGCGACTCTGCTGGGGATTCTGGTTCTCTACGCGAGTCAATCCTAGTGCTTGTTTTCCCGTCGTGGGTGTTGTATAGATTTACATTTCTGTCTTTACTTTCCGCATTTTATTGTCAGCTTTATATTGTTATTGCTGTTGTGGGGAGGGGGTGATCTGTTGAGAGAAAAGTCGGACCTGGGCTTGAGGTTACATCTAGACTTAGAAGTAGAGAGTAGTGGTTAGCCTGCTTACTTAGCTCGCACCAGCTAGCCGCAAAATCTACGCTCGGACGAGATTTTCTTTGATGCTTCTTGCCTGGCCCTTAGGGCTCGACAAGTTGTCTGACCCAAGGATTGTCGACTCTGGGGACCGATCAATTGGAAGTTGGCTGAGGAGGGCCTCTTCAAGACATGATGATGCCATACCTTCTGGGTATCGTATCATCGGTCTTGAAGGTCTGTGACGCCGACGACCGCATAGGATGCCATATCTTGTGTCAGTTGATAGGACACCTACCTATGAGAGGGGTTGGGGTATGCAGGAAACTAGACCTCCAGATTACCGGTTTTCTTGACAGTGGTTCAGTGGTTTGAGATTTGGGGTTCTTCATCAAGACAGTGTTATTGGGTCTGTTGAGACCAGGCTGGAGCTTTGTTATGGGTCTGTTGAGACCGGGTTTGAGCAGTATCGTGGGCCTGTTGAGACAGATATTATGGATGGATCTCCTCAGCAATATATCACTTGATCCCTGTTGCATGTTTGCATATTGCATTGTTGCATACTCATTTTGCATATCATTAACGTGTATTTATGTTGCAGGTGTGTGCTTCCCCTCTGATTCTAGTGTATCTTCTGGCCAGACATGGAGTCCACGAAGAGGACAGTTGCTTATCGGTTGCATTCGCCTGATATCAGTTCCTTGCTAGGGTTGGTTGCTCTAGCAGATGAGAGAGTGAGGTCTGAGTTCAGAGTATCCTATGGGAGATTGCTTAGTTTGTTGTACATCCCTTCCGCATTTGAGATGACTGGGGTGTATACTTTGATGCAGTTTTATGAGCCGCAACTGAGATGTTTCTTATTTCCCGACTATATTCTGGCACCCACTTTGGAGGAGTATTCTGCTATGTTGGGAGTTCCCGTGTTAGACCAGATGCCCTTTATACATGTTGATGCTGAGCCTGATTTGGCTACACTTGCTGAGATTGTCAGTTTGGATGCTTCTGAGTTCCATGGAGGGTTGGTCAAGCTGAACGGAGCTTATGGTTTTCACTTATCTGTCCTGGTTGAGAAGGCTACACAGTGCACGAAGAACGGATGTTGGGTTTCCTTCAGTGCCATTCTAGCTGTCTGCATCTATGGAATTGTCTTGTTTCCTAATGTGCCAGATTTTATCGACTCAGATGCCTTCTTGATTCTTTCCTCGAAGAATCCTATTCCTACTCTCTTGGGCGATGTTTATCATTCCATTCACTAAAAGAATGAGAAATGTCGTGGCAAGAATGTTTCCTGCTGTCTTTCTCTTTTGTACAGGTGGTTCTAGGGACATCTTCCAAAAACAGGGCCGTTTGTTGATGTTGTTAATACTGTGGATTGGTCTTCCCGGTTGATGGGACTGTCTGCTGAGAACATCGTTTGGTTTGAGTGGAGCATGCTTGGCACCGATATTATATATAGTGGCAGTGGCTTTCCGAATGTTCCCTTGATTGGACGGAAAGGTTGTATTAATTATAACCCTTCTCTGCTGGTGAGACAGTTTGGTTATGCTTTGAGGGACGCTCCTATTGAGAAGGAGATACAAGAATCTCTGTATCTCACGGGCTTATTAGACGCGGCCGTTTTGATCAGATTGAGACATGCATGGGCTAACATCCATAGGAGAGGGAAAGCTTTGCTTGGTAAGAGCAACAGCAAAGCTTATGATCCTGATTTGGCGTGGGTCCGTGAGAGAGCTAGTATTTCCTTGATGCCATATCCTGCTGTGGAACCTCTGTATCTTCCAGTGATTGAGGCACCTACTTCGATAGAGATTGAAAAGTATAACAAATTGTTGGCCGGAAACGAAGAATTAAAGAAAGCCAATGATGAGTTAGAGAAGGAGATCTTCCAGTTGCGTCATGAGAAGAATGAAGCTACCTTCACTGTGAGGGAACAAATTGAATTGATTAATAGGTTGGGTTCAGAGTTGACGGAAGAGACCAACAAGAAAGAAAAAGTGGGAATAGCCTTGAACGGTGTTAGCAAGGTGCTTGCTTCCAAGAAGGAACTTTTAAACAAAGCTTATTCCCGCCTCAGCAAGTGGGAAGCATTATGGAATGCCACGCTTACCAAGCGGAAGGAGCATGAAGATGAACTGAAGCTGCAGATTGCCACGCTAGAGGCGCAGATTAGAGCCCAGGACGCAAAGATTGCTGAAGAGACATCACTTAGGAGCGCTTTTGAGGTTAGAGTAAGTAATCTTGACGAGAAGCTGAGAGTTTATGAATTGAAGGCCGGCTCCAAGAGATGTAGACCCGACGAGTGTGTTGGCGAAAGAACCTGCCAGAACGACGCAAAAAAGCTGAGATCCATTGCCGAGCGGCATGCCTTACTGATACAAGAGCTAATCTCCAGACTGGGTCGTTCGGAGACGTTGAGGATATTGGAAGACGTTAGAGAGCGCCACTTGGCCTGAGTTATCTTTTGCCTTGCTTTTGTTATCTGTACTTGTATTTTGACCATCGCCAAGCTTGTTGGCCGAGGTCTTCTCAGTTGTATTCAGTTGTACTCTGATATTCAGCCTCTTGGCATTTGTTTATATATGAGGGTTTCCTGATTCCTTGCTTGCTTGACGGGGACTCCATTGTCGTGATGGCCTTCTCTCCGAAACTAGAATCGGGGGGGGGGGGGGGGGATATAACCTGTAGCATATTTACACATTGCATTTGCATACACATTCATATTGCATTACCAGTTAATTGTGGAATATGTATCTTATTTCCTGCAT
This sequence comes from Lathyrus sativus, assembly GCA_963859935.3. NCBI lineage: Eukaryota > Viridiplantae > Streptophyta > Magnoliopsida > Fabales > Fabaceae > Lathyrus > Lathyrus sativus. The sequence continues at coordinate 279,532,451 of OZ012739.1, forward strand.
CTTCAGGGTTTTTTCAGGATTGAAGAACAAAGAGTCCACCGCTACTCAACCCGAAACAACTGCAAGAGAATCATGGATCAAGTTCAAGTTGAGATGCAGAAAATCCGTGAGAAGCTGAATCTGTTCATGCAAGCAATGGAGAACATTGCTAAGGGCCAAGAGAATCTTCAGACCGTGGTCCAGCCGCTGCTGACACGGACTAATGGGAATGGCAACAATGACCATAATTCTGTGCATGTTGAGACTCTTCCGGAGGATGGCCCCCTTACGCCTGTGGCTCCACCTGTAGTGACCCCACCTGTTGTGGTTGTAAACAATGGCGCTGACACTGGCAATGGCAACACAGGGAATGGAAATGAGACTGTTGTTAACAATGTTGGATTTGGGGACGCCAACCAAGGCGGTGGTAATAACAATGGCGGTAATGGTTTTGGCAACAATGGTTTCGGCTACAATGATCAGGGATTTGATTACGTCAATCAGGACGGGAAATTCGGCTTCGACACTTAGGGTTTCGGTTACGATGATTTCGGTAACACCAATCAGGGGTATGGGTACGGAAATGACGGCTTTGGTAATGTGAATAATAATGGGGCAGGGGTGATTCCTGTTAACGCTGGGTTTGGACCTGTTGGGATCAATCGAGGTTTCGGTAACAGGGGACGAGGTCCTATGATCAATCAGCAAGGGTTTGGTCACAACACTGGTTATGACGGATATGGAAATGAAAATGTGAATTGGAATGAAGACCGCCAAGGAGGACGCCTTTTCTGGAAGAGGCATGGGATTTGAAGGACCTGTTGATCCTGTTCAGAGGATCAGAACGCTTGAAGAACAGATGAAGGGGGTAGTGAGTCAGAACTCCACCGGTTTGGATATGACTACAATGGGCTTGGTACCAGGGCTGAGGGTGCCATTGAAGTTCAAGGCTCCCACATTCGACAAATACAAAGGGGATACCTGCCTTAAGGTCCACGTCCGCTCTTATTACAGAAGGATGTCCGCGTACTCGGATGATGAAAGGATGCTCATGCATTTCTTTCAGGATAGCTTGTCAGGACCGTCGCTTGAATGGTATATGGGGCTGGAGCCCACCCAGATTAAAACCTGGAAGCAGTTGGCTGATGCTTTCGTGACACATTACAAATATAACAGCGATCTGGCGCCAAACAAGGTCTAATTACAGGGTTTGTCATAGAAAAACGGTGAAAGTTTTAAAGAGTATGCGCAAAGGTGGCGCGATATGGCAACGAGGGTGCATCCTCCTTTAATTGAAAGGGAGATGAATGACATGTTCATTGGGACATTTACGGGGGTGTTCTACGAAAAATTATTTAGTGTGTCATTGAGCAGTTTCTCATATTTGATTCTTATGGGGGAGATGATCGAGAACGGGATTAAAGTTGGAAGGTTCCAAACAGGTGAGTCTATCTCAGCAGGAGGTACAAGAAAAGCATTTGGTGGCAGACGACAGGGTGATACTAGTGTCGTGTTCGGTGGCAGGGGCAGAGGCAGAGGAAGAAATCAGTATGTTCAGCCGCAACAGATAGCTAGTGTCACTATCCCTTTTCCTCAACAAAGGCAGCCTCAACAACAACAACAATAACAACAACCACAGCAACAGCAAGGACAGAATCCTGGTCAGAGAAGGATACAAAATGCGAGACTGAAAAGAGTGTTCGACGCACCTCCTTCCACGTATGCAGAACTCCTTCAGACCCTGCTAGGGTTGAACTTGGTTGAAAAGAGGACTTTGGCACCACCTATAGGGACGGTACTTCCTTATGGGTATGACGCCAACAAGCATTGCGAATTCCATTCCGGGGCACCCGGGCATGACGTAGAAGCTTGTCAGGCATTTAAACACAAAGTTCAGGATTTGTTGGATAACAAAGCTATCAACTTTGGACAGGTGGGTCCAAATACCGTACAACATCCTATGCCCAATCATGGGGCAAATTCCATCTTGACGGAAGGAAATTTGAATCTAGTGATGGATGTCAATGAGTTGAAGACACCGTTGGGAGAGGTTAAACGCAGGCTGTTAAAAGGGGGTGTATTCCTGGGTTGTGATGAATACTGTTTAGAGTGCTGGACCCAGCCAGAGGGTTGTAATGATTTGAAGCAGGGCATTCAGGCTATGATGGATGAAGGTACCTTGCAATTCGATCGAACCACGGTTGAAGAGCCTGTAGAGGCGTTATGTGATGGGCAGAACGATGTTGCAACGGTAACAATTCCGAGGAAAACAATAACGATAACGACGCCCGTCAGGCGGCCGACGATCACAATTACCAAAGCAGGGCCAGTCCCTTTTGAGAGTACTAAAGCAGTGCCATGGACTTACGGGTTGGAGATATATTGCGACGGGGAGAAAATTGAATTCAATGGACATCCAGCTGGGGTTGTAGATAATGTTGTCGGAACAGGGGGTATGACCAGAAGCGGAAGAATCTTCACGTCACCCGAGGTAGAGGCAGAAAGATTGACCAAGGGTAAAGCCAAGGCAACTGAGAGTGGCCCTTCTCAGTCGAATGAAAAGGAAATGTCACTTAAAGATGTGGAGGAGTTTATGAGGCTCATTCGTAAAAGTGATTACAAAATCGTTGAGCACCTCCAGCAAACGCCCTCAAAAATTTCCATCTTATCATTGCTATTATGTTCTGAGGCCCATCGGAACGCTTTGCTGAAGATTCTAGACACGACATTCGTTCCTCAAGAAGTTTCGGTTAATCAGTTAGAAGGGGTGATGGCGCATGTCAATGCGGGGCACAGTTTGGGCTTCACAGACTTTGATTTGACTCCGAGAGGGCGAGAGCACAATATGGCATTGCATGTGTCAGTAGAATGCCGGGGCACAGTCATGTCCCATGTTTTAGTAGACATTGGATCTTCCTTGAATGTGCTACCGAAGAAATCCATGATGAAATTGGATATCAGGGGGATTATCTGTACGCCCAGTGATTTAGTGGTGAGAGGGTTCGACGGAACGAGGAGGTCGGTCTTCGGATCAATAACATTACCGTTGCAGTGGGGCCTGAAATATTTGAAACCGAATTCTATATAATGGACATCCAGCCAGCGTATAGTTGTCTTCTCGGGCGCCCATGGATTCATGCTACCGGGGCAATCACATCCACGTTGCACCAAAAGCTGAAGTATATGGTGGGGGATAGTGTTGTCACTGTTTGCGGGGAAGAAGATATTTTGGTTAGCCATCTGTCTTCGTTTAAATATGTTGAGGTCGACGGTGAAATACACGAAACACCCTGTCAAGCATTTGAGGGGTTGTGAGTCAAAGACAAAGCTCCAGTGCCCAGCAAAGCGCTAGAGGTGGCCATATCATCTTATAAGGAAGCGCAAGCCTTAGTGCAGTCAGGTGAGACTGAGGGTTGGGATTAGGTGTTGGAGATTCTGGTAAAAATGGATAGATTCGGGCTTGGATATCATCCTTCGTCATCAGCATCCTCTTCAGGAACACCCAAGTTCAGAGGGCCGATAATAATTACACCAAATGGAGTATGCCATGAGACTATCAATGCTGTTTCCGATGCTGAAGATAGAGACAGCGACTGCGATATGGACGCGTGGATCAAACCAAGCGTGCCAGGACAAAGTCTCTGCAATTGGCCTATCTGGGAAACTGTTCCTGTGACAACTAAACAGTAATGATTTGTTTTCTTAATTGTTGAATAATCCTGTGTCCTACCCGGGGCATAGCGATTTTGCTTAGGGCCATTTGGTTATGTACATTACATTGTTTAATCATGAAATAAAGGCGTTTTTCATATACAAATTTTGTGATCCCTGTTTTTCCTGTTTTTGTTTTTAACAATAAAATGGCAATGTGGTTATTTGCTTTGTCTGTGTTTTGAAGCATTTAACTATTTCTCTTGTAGGATTACTATTTCAGATGACATCTATGAACCGCCTATGACTCACTTCGACTTCGAGCACCCGATATTTTAGGCTGAGGAAGAGATTGTTGAAGATGGTGACGTACCAGAAGAGCTGACCCGGTTATTGAAACAAGAAGAAAGAATCATTCTGCCTCACGAGGAAGTTATTGAGATTATCAATTTGGGGTCGGAAGAGGTTGTGAGAAACATCCGTATAGGGGCTGCGCTGCAGAGCGACATCAAGCAAAGGTTGGTTGAGATGCTCAAGGAGTACAGTGATATATTTGCTTGGTCGTACGAGGATATGCCTGGGTTAGATACGGACATGGTTGTGCACCTTCTGCCGTTGCGAGAGGAATGTCCGCCTGTTAAGCAGAAACTCAGAAGAACCAGACCAGACATGGCTGTGAAAATCAAGGAGGAAGTTCAAAAACAGTGGGATGTTGGTTTCCTAGCCGTTACAACTTATCCGTCATGGGTCGCTAATATAGTACCAGTGCCGAAGAAAGACGATAAAGTGTGAATGTGTGTAGACTACCGTGATTTGAATAGGGTGAGCCCGAAAGACGACTTTCCACTTCCCCACATTGATGTGTTGGTTGATAACACTGCTCAGTTCTCCGTATTCTCCTTCATGGACGGCTTCTCAGGCTATAATCAGATCAAAATGGCACCGAAAGATATGGAGAAGACTACTTTCATTACTCCTTGGGGAACATTTTGCTACAAAGTGATGCCCTTCGGACTGAAGAATGCTGGGGCAACATATCAACGTGCTATGACGACTCTCTTTCATGACATGATGCACAAAGAGATCGAGGTTTATGTTGATGATATGATTGCCAAATCCCAGACGGAGGAGGAGCATTTGGTTAATCTGCTGAAACTATTCAAGAGGCTTAGGAAGTTCAGGTTGAGACTGAACCCTAACAAGTGCACCTTCGGGGTGAGATCGGGTAAACTGCTGGGGTTTATTGTGAGCGAAAAGGGAATAGAGGTTGATCCTGCGAAAATAAAAGCTATACAAGAAATGTCGACGCCTAAAACAGAAAAAGAAGTGCGCGGGTTTTTAGGGAGGTTGAACTATATCGCCCGGTTCATATCTCACCTAACTGTGACATGCGAGCCGTTATTCAAGTTGTTGAAAAAGGATCAGGTTGTGACCTGGAATGAAAATTTTCAAAGGGCGTTCGACAAGGTAAAAGAATACTTGCAGGAACCTCCTGTTTTGATACCCCCAGTGGCCGGGAGACCTTTAATTATGTATTTGATGGTTCTTGAGGAAAGTATGGGTTGTGTTCTCGGTCAACACGACGAGACCGGACGTAAAGAGCATGCGATCTATTATTTGAGTAAGAAGTTTACTGACTGTGAGTCCAGATACTCGATGCTCGAGAAAACATGTCGCGCACTAGCCTGGGCCGCCAAACGTTTGAGGCAATACATGCTGAATCATACAACCATGCTAATTTCAAAGATGGATCCAATCAAATATGTGTTTGAGAAGCAAGCAATCTCCGGAAGAATTGCCCGATGGTAGATGGTGTTAACAGAATACAATATCCAATATGTCTCGCAGAAGGCTATTAAAGGTAGTGTTCTGTCTGAGTACCTTGCGGAGCAGCCTGTTGAGGACTACCAATCAATGAGGTTTGATTTTCTTGACGAGGATATCATGTACTTGAAAATGAAAGATTGTGACGAGTCGTTGACGGACGAAGGACCAGAATTGGGTTCCAAGTGGCAGTTGATATTTGACGGAGCTGTAAATTCCTATGGTAGCGGAATAGGTGCAATTATCACTACTCCTCAAGGGTCGCACATCACATTTACTGCCCGATTGACCTTTCCTATTACCAATAATGAGGCTGAATACGAGGCTTGCATCATAGGTCTGGAAGAAGCTATTGACTTGCGAATCAAGCATCTGGATGTATACGGAGACTCAACTTTAGTGGTGAACCAGATTAAAGGAGAATGGGAGACACGTCAGCCTAATTTGATACCATAGGTGAATTATGCAAGGAGATTGTTGCCTTTCTTCGACAAGGTGGAATTGCATCATGTGCCACGAGCAGAAAATCAAATGGCTGATGCCCTGGCGACATTTTCTTCAATGTATAAAGTTAACTTCTGGAACGAGGCTCCCCGGATTGTTATCTCTCGGCTTGATAGGCCTGCATTCATATTTGCCATTGATGAGGCTCCCGATGGTCAACCCTGGTACTTTGACATCCAGAATTTCCTGAAGAACAAGGAGTATCCGGCTGGGGCATCCAGTCGAGATGAGAAGACTCTCATGGGATTGGCTGGCAATTTCTATTTGAACCCGGATGGTGTCCTATACAAAAGAAACCACGACTTGGTGTTGCTACGCTGTGTAGATGAGAAGGAGGCGAAGTTGCTCATGGAAGAGATACATGAGGGTACATTTGGTACACATGCTAGTGGGCATGCTATGACGAGAAAACTGCTGCAGGCAAGTTATTTTTGGCTAACTATGGAAACAGACTGTTTCAAGTTTGCAAAGAGGTGTCATAAATGCCAAATTTATACGGACAAGGCCATGTGCCTCCAAGTCCTCTGAATGTGATGTCATCACTGTGGCCTTTCGCGATGTGGGGAATTGATATGATTGGCAAGATTGAGCCTACGGCATCAAACGGACATCGGTTCATTTTGGTGGCAATTGATTACTTCACCAAATGGGTGGAGGCAGCATCATATGCTAATGTGACCAAACAAGTGGTAGCCAGATTTATCAAAAGAGATATTATCTGCAGATATGGAATCCCTGAGCGGATTATCACCGACAACGGTTCGAATTTGAATAACAAAATGATGAAAGAGCTGTGCCAAAATTTTAAGATTGAACATCACAACTCTTCTCCTTACCGACCCAAGATGAATGGCGCTGTTGAAGCGGCCAATAAGAACATAAAGAAGATTGTTCAGAAGATGGTTGTGACGTATAAGGACTGGCACGAGATGCTACCTTTCGCTTTGCACGGTTATCGTACGACGGTATGCACATCAACCGGGGCAACCCCTTTTTCATTGGTATACGGAATGGAAGCAGTGTTACCGTTGGAGGTTGAGATTCCTTCCTTGAGGGTTTTACGAGATGTCCAACTTGACGAGGCAGAATGGGTTAAGGATAGACTGAATTAGCTCAGCTTAATGGATGAGAAGAGGCTAGCTTCTCTAGCATACGGTTGGTTGTATCAGAGCCGGATGAAGAAAGCGTACGATAAAAAGATATGTCCGCGAAGCTTTCAGACGGACGACCTTGTGCTGAAAAGGATTCTCCCGCCACAAACAGATCACAGGGGCAAATGGACGCCGAACTACGAAGGTCCATACGTTGTTAGGAAAGTCTTCTCCGGAGGAGCTTTGTTGTTGTCCGCCATGGACGGTGAAGACTTTACGTCGCCTGTAAATTCGGACGCAGTTAAAAAATACTTTGCTTGAAAGTGACCCGCTGGACAGAAAAAAGAGAGTCCAGGCAAAAATGGGGCATCCCGGCGAACCAAAAAAAAATGAATAAAAGGTTCGGGCAAAAGTTAGGGATAAAATTGAAAAGATGTACACCCGCGAAGTCGAAAACCTGCAAAGGGAGACTTCAGCAAAAAAGGGTATCCCGGTGAATTGAAAACCCGCAAAGGGCGGTTCACGCAAAAGTTAGGGATTGAAAAAGCAAATGATTGCGGTCCGAATTTGATACTACATTGCTTAGTGGTTTAGGAGTACCCGGGGGTTCATTTATCCAACACAATCTCTTCCGAAAATTGAATACCGGGAAAGCGCCAGAGTCAGGCGAGTCATAGGAGGATCAGCTCATGATGTTTGTCTGCACCATGTTGCCAACATATGTACGAATTTGATTTGAATTTGTATTAATGCTTCTTGTGCATGTTTGTATATTGTTTGTGCATAACTTCCTCTTTTCAGGAGTTGCATCCGGTGTACAAAGCTTCGCCTATTTACAGGCTCAATCAATAAAACATGTTATTCAGTATTTGATGTTTGTGCTTTACTGTTTTGTATGTGAAAAACGTCGATGTTTTGATAAACTCGCATTTGCATAACCTTGTCGGCCCTTGCCAATGATTGATAAAACTTCGAATTGACTGAGGGGATGTCATGGATATTAACCCGAATAGATTTGGTTATCTGGATTTGTTTTGTTTCATTTGTGTTTTGCAGGGTTCTCACCCTTGGAGTAGATAGTCAGAAAATTGTATCCCCCAGCCAGAGGCTCTGGATGAAGGACTTGACCTTATTTGACGCTATTTCCCAGCAGATCGCACCTCATCCCCAGAGGTTGAGATGATGTTATCCCTTACTGAAGGAAGGATTATTTTACCCAGAAGAGTATCCTCATGGAAGTTGTCCACAGGATATCCCCAGCAAGACAAGATCAGTGTCCCATGCAAAGGTTATACTCCCTAGAAAGTCGAGTAGGTGCACGTTCAATCCCCAGATGGGAGGATTTCCGCGGCGCATAACCAAGATAGTAGGTTCAGAAGGATTATCCCCACCGATGATGGTTTTCTTTCTCCCCACAGGTCGTCATATCTTCGTCAGGATGATTATCCTCAGCGGAGTGGTAGCTCCGAGTATGTAGACTGTGCCCAGACAGTAGGCCCCAGAAGGGTCACCTTTTCCCCAGCTGAATTTCTCTCCCCAGCAGAGATGTTGTTCTTTCCTCCTAGTGGAAATCGACGTTAATCTCCCCTCGGCAGAGTTGGTGATATTTCCGGCGTTTATTTCGCCTGAATGCTTTGGGATGCCCGTTCATCCCCAACAAAGTTGTATTTGTCCTCAGCAGTCGTGTGGATGAAGCAAGCTTATCAGAGCTTCCCCAACAGCTTGAACCTGCATTTGCATTTGCATATATCATCATATTTGCATCTACCTAAAAAACGCGTAGCATTTCCATGCCGTATGGAGCATTACGCCATTGTCAAACATGCGCATTGTGAAACATAAATCAGGTTGGTTAACTTTTTTGCTTTCAGGTGTGTTTCTCAACAGGAGTATGGAGTTCTATCTCGGATCTTTTTCCAGATATTCGAAGTCTCGCTGTGAGACATGTGATGATACAGTTCTTGTTATTATCCCCATAGAGTTACTGGTTGAAGTTTCTCTTATTCGACCAGCGGAGTGTTTTTCTTCAGGTTTGTTGTCGCGGCAGTATTACAGGGTTTCATAAATCAAAATTTCAGAAGTGGTCACTTGTTGTCGAAACGGGTGTCGGGCAGTTATTTTCAGAATATCCCCAGTGGAGTTAGCTACTACCAAGAATAAGCAAGGAAGCTATATCCAAGATGAACTTTCCTGTAAGAATCAGGCAGATGTGTTTTCCCGTATGAAGCAGGCAGACGAATGTTCCTGTATGAACCAGGCAGACGAACTTTCCTGTATGAACCAGGCAGATGAACTTTCCTGTAAGAATCAGGCAGATGGGTTTTCCTTTATGAATCAGGTAGATGTGTTTTCCCGTATGAAGCAGGCGGACGAATGTTCCTGTATGAACCAGGCAGACGAACTTTCCTGTATGAACCAGGCAGATGAACTTTCCTGTAAGAATCAAGCAGATGTGTTTTTCTGTATGAACCAGGCAAACGAACTTTCCTATATGAACCAGGCAGATGAGCTTTCCTGTAAGAATCAGGCAGATGTGTTCTCCCGTATGAAGCAGGCGGACGAATGTTCCTGTATGAACTAGGCAGACGAACTTTCCTGTATGAACCAGGCAGATGAACTTTCCTGTAAGAATCAGGCAGATGTGTTTTCCTGTATGAACCAGGCAGACGAACTTTCTTGTATGAACTAGGCAGATGAACTTTCCTGTAAGAATTAGGCAGATTTATTTTCCCGTATGAAGCAGGCAGACGAATGTTCCTGTATGAACAAGGCAGACGAACTTTCCTGTATGAACCAGGCAGATGAACTTTCCTGTAAGAATCAGGCAGATGTGTTTTCCCGTATAAAGCAGGTGGACGAATGTTCCTGTATGAACCAGGCAGATGAACTTTCCTGTAAGAACCAGGCAGATGTGTTTTCCTGAAAGAACCAGGCAGATGTGTTTTCCCGTATGAAGCAGGCGGATGAACTTTCCGGTATCCAGATAGATGATTCTCCCGTGATCGACAGAGTATGTGAGTTGTGTTCCGATGTTTGACAAAAGTATTTTCCCCAAGGAAGTCGTCGTGATTTCCTCGTGTTGACGCAATATTACTGGCCCCGGTAGAGTCCTCCTCCAAGTCGTTTGAGGGTGGGCCCAACGGAGTTAGCTAATGCAGAGATAAGCAGAGTTTCCTGTGATTAGTCATAAATGTTTCCCCAGCGAAGTCGTCGGGATTTTTCCATGTTGACGGAATGTAGCGTCCTAACGTGGACAAAGTTCTATTCCTGCGATGATAGAATCTTTTTCGAGTTGATGAAAATGATCCCCAACATGGTCGCTAATTTGTTTTCTCCGTATTGACAGAATGCGGAGTCTTAACATGGACAAAAGGTGAGGTGTTTTGATAAGAGGGAGTTCAAAGCCTATGGCGTTACACAGGCGGTTGACGTTGAATCAGATTTTGATATTGGATGACTGATCGGTTGTTGCCGTAACAACCCGATTCAGTTCTCTGGTTATGGTTCCCAAACAGTTGTGCAGTTTATTTCTGTGGTTGGCAAATTTTCGGGTTCTTGGTATTCAACCGTCTCGTACCTCGATTGTTTGAAGGTCGTCCTCTCTTCACCCAGTCGGGTCCGAGCCGTTTGAATAGGGGCAGCTGTTGCACCCTAAAATTTGCTCAACCTATTTCACCTGGTTTATGTTTTCATTGCATTTCGTTTGCATAGTTACATCATGTACATAGTCTAATCATTTGCATACCATAGCATAGCATGCCTCAAACAAGGGATCAATATGTCTATCAAAAGAAGAAGCCAATCTAGAGATGTTATCTGAGCTTAAGAGCATCCAAGTCATCAAGGAATGGGTTGAAGTTTTGAGAAGATTTGAGTGTCAACAAGTGGATTTCTCTCCTAATTTGAGGTGTATGGAAGGTCATCAATGGGGTATGAAGCATGGAATTGTGAATTTGAAGTGTGTATGAAGCTCATGGGATGCCTAGAAGGCCACATTGAAGCTTAGACAAGTCATTGTATCAAGTTCAAGAGCCATGGTTGAGGTGTGTACAAATAGGGTTTCATCTGGGTACCCTAGGTCAAGGAGAGCAAAGAAAGGGCATCAAGATCTAGCTCTAGGCCATGGAAGTCATGGATTGGTATGTTGAAGCATGTTTATGGATGAGTCAAGATCAAATTCAAAAGAACCAAGAGTGGGTGGAGGTGTTTGAGACAGGGTTCCTAGGGTAAAATCCCCTATATAGCACTGGACTTCCCAGCCACACAAGTCAAGATAAAAGTTTCAATTGGGGTTTTGGCCAACATAAAACTTCTAGGGCTTCTCAATAGCTTTAATTTGAGTTCTAGAAGTCTTCAAGAAGATTTGTAGAACTCAATTTATGGTTCTTGCAAGTTACAGGTCACCAGAGGACACTGAAATTTATCTGTGAAAGTCCCTGGACTTCCAAGCAACTTTTTCCCTTCAAGGAGTTTTCAAATGGATTCTTGGCCAACATAAGAGTTGTAGATATTGATCTTAGATTTCCATAGAGTACTAGAAGTCCTCAAGAGGATTTGTAGAACTCAAGTTATGATCTTGGCAATCCAGGGGTATTTTGGGCATTTGTGATTATAGGACATTTTTCAACATGTATCAAAATCTCCATCTTCCACTCCTCAAATGGAAAAGTGTCCAACATGAGATGTGCTTAAAATGATGTTTTTAGGCTAGATAAGAAGTCATGATGGATTGAATTGGCTTGCTTCACAAAATGATCCAAAATGGCCTAAAATAAGGAAGGATTTTAAATGAATCAAAAAGGGAAATTGTGATTTTTGAGCTATAGGTCCAAACCAGTCCATATGATATACCAAATTGATCAGAAATTGGATTCTAAACACAATGACATTTCCACATTTTTGAATTGAGGCTTAATTTCATGACTTGGTTTGTAAAGTGCTTACTTATATTACAAGTTACAATGCCAAAACAAGAATCAAAGCATTTCAGGCCAAGCTAGCTATCCATTCACACTCACAAACCAATTTGCAGTTGAATAGAACATTCTAGAGCAAGCTGGAAGCTCAGAATCGTGACTGGTGCATTGCATTTTCAAGAGGAAAATCAGAAATGATGGATCACTGAATTGGGCTTCAAACTGGGCTCAAAAGCCCATAGAGAGTTTCTATATATTGAGAGGAATGAGTTCAGACTCATTTTGGTGCAGAATTCGTGGAGGAGAGGAAGATTGAAGTTGATTTTCAAGAGCTTCAACTCAGAATCGGTTTTGGAGTTGCAAGCCTATTCAAGTCAAATTAAAGGTTGAAGAAGCTTTATCTTGCATTCTTGATCGTGTTTGAAGAATCTTGGAGCTTGAATTGAGCATTTGATCTCTCTGTTCATCCAATTTCTTCAGGTATGTAATTCTCAAATTCCACATTGATCTAGGCTAAATTAGGTAGCAATGTGCATGTGGTTAGGTTCCCTATGATTGGTAGAACGATTTAGGTTTGGTTTGGCATCGTTTGGTGATGATCGAGTGTGATACACCATTTCTGTTTGAAGATGGTTATGCATAATCTTGAGGTTTTGACTTGAATTAGATAGCTAGTAATGATCAGTGCAACAAGAGGTAGAGATTTGTGGCTTTGTTTTTTGATTTGGTGTTGATCATTCTGGTGGTGGCATTTCTGTTTGCCTTTGAATTTCAAAACCTAGGAAGATCTAGAGGAAATGGATATGAGATTGGAGATCTACGTGAATTTCTGAGCAAGATGATGTTAAGTTTGAGATTTTTCCTTGACTTGCAACCACCACTCCACCGGAGAAGATGGTGGAAACCACCGTGAAACACCACCTGAGAATAGTCCCAGGTCGCCTGAGCTTTTGGAGAAGATGAAGTTCCAGCCCTCAGATTGCATTGACCGGTTGACTCAGATGATCATCCAATGGCTCGTGTTTAAACTTCAGAGTTCCCTCTTTAAACCAAAACGCATCGTTTCATTAAATGATGTGGCACGCCAGTCATCAACACACGTGGACATGTTCTGAAGCCTCAGATGCGCTTACCAGTCAATTGATCCAATGGCTCCCATTTAATTCAGCATTTTAATTTCTTTGATTTGATTTTCTTTTATTTTTAATCCATTTGATTTCTAAAATTCATTATAAATCCAATATTGATCCAAAAAATATTTTAAAAATACCTCTATGATCTTGGATTTATTTGTGATTTTATGAAATCAAGAAATCCTATTTTCATCCATTTTTCAATTTAATTTGAATTTTTCCATTTTATTCTTTTCTTTAATTTTGTATATTTGCTACATGTTCTTGCTGATTTTCTTGTGACCAATTGGTGAATGATTTTGAGATGATTCTTGCTGGATTTATTAGATTAGCGAAGCATGTACCCTTAGAAATTTTATCACATTTTTGTGAATAAAATTTAGGTTAGTTTAAGAGGTGAATAGGAGAGGTGTTAGAATTAGGGTTTCAAAACAACTAGTTGTAGTTTAGAACATAGTTTGGGGACTTAATGATTGATATAGGTTCTGGGATTTATATGGGGTATTGGGTATAGGCTTAGGTCCCCTTAGAAATTTAATTAAGATTTTGTTATGAGTTTTAGCATTTTATTTGATTTTTGCAACTTGTGTGGTGATGGTGGGTTTCTCCATTGGATATTTGGTTTGGTTATACTTGTGTGGGGCTATTTTGGGGGTGCTTTTGGCTTGGGCTTTGCTTGGATGACTTGAAGATCGAATGATGTTGTTTTGGATGGCTTGAAGAAGCTTGGAGCATGGACATGAAGATCTTTCTTTTTGAAGATTGCTTTTGAAGACTTAGGAGTTAGGATATATAGGAAGAGCATTACAGTAGTCTTGTTTCTTCTTTCAAACATAGAGAGCTTCTTATGCCTCTATTCCATCCCATGAAACAAGGTCCCCCAAAGAAGTTCCATCTCTCCTTAGGAGGGATGTAGAGCATGCTTTGGTTGAGTAGAATCTTGAGGGTACCTTTCATTAGCAGTGTTAAGTTCTTAGTGATTTCCTTGGGTTGTCACTAAGCTTCTTAATATTTCAACTTAATCTGTTAATTGATTCTCTCTTGGAGATGGAGCTTATTAAAGATAGGAGCTTATATAAAGCTTGAAGATTGTTGAAGATTGAATATGAGGTCTTGCTTGAAGAAGTTGTTACTGTCAACCTTTTGTTGTTTGATCAACTGTAGCTGTCAGAGCTGTTGCTGCTTGTGCTGCTTACTGTAGGAGCTTGAGTGTTGCTGTCAGAGCTGGTGTTGGTGCTATTTTCTTTTTTTGTATTGTTTGTTGGCTTGTTCAGCTTGCCCCCCAAAGGTTTGAAGTGAATACTGTTTCACTTTGCCTGTTGTTTTCCCAGGTTCGAGGTTGAGCGGGACCCCCTTGCCTTGCTTGTACTGCTGCATTGCATACATGTTTACTGTTTACTGTATATATCTGTTTCTCTTACTGTTTATCCCCTAGAATCTCTGTTTCTCTCTGTGCAAGAGAGAAATATGACAGACATTAGGTTCTTACCCATGCATGACAACTTTAGGGTAGTTTTGCTTCCCCTTTCAACCATAGGCTTTTTAGAGCTTCTTTCTCTTTTCTCACCTCAAAACGATTCAAAACACAGTAATAAGGATAATCGATGTCGTACATTACGAGCCTTAAGCTATTTGAGAAAAGGTTACTGGAGGGTCACTCTTCAGTAATCTGATTGCTTAGTGTGGTACCCTTAGGGTGACATACGACGTAGTCACTCTCAAATCATAGTCTCTAGTGCGTCGGAGATTGCAAACACACTAAAAAACACTTCTCTCGTAAAAGATTCAAAACAAACATCAAGGTGTCATTTTTGTCCTCTTGGACTTTTAATCAGAAGAAACCCTTTTTGAAGGTAATAAAAAACAGTCAGACAAGTTTGTGTCTTCCGTAGCCCGAACTACATTTGCTCTGATCTTTCATGCTGAATGAAAGTACGTAGGCATAAGATGCCGTATCCTAGCGAGCAACCTTCCCCTCCTTTCCCGCAGGTAGGCGAACTACGTTGACTCTGATTTCTCGTTCCAGACGGGAATACGTAGGCATAAAGTGCGATACTTTGCCGAGTCATTTTCTTTTCTTTTAACCCAGACCTTTAGAGTAGATAGAATAACAATCCGTACTAGAAAACAAGCGTGGATCCCGTCGAGTACGGCGGACGTGAGGGGTGCTAATACCTTCCCCTTGCGTAATCGACTCCCGAATCCAGGAATTTGGTTGCGATGACCATTCCTTTCCCTCTTTGTGTTAGGTTTACTCTGAGCATTTCCTTTCCCTCCGTTGGGATAAATAACGCACGGTGGCGACTCTTCTGTCATAGCCGGCGCCGATTTTCGCAGTAGCGACACAAAGCACAGAAGTGTTTCATGCTTGGATATTCTGAACGCTCTAAAGGCTACAGAGTATACAACACTGAGACACAGATTGTTGAAGAATCTATTCATGTTAGATTTGAGGATAAGCTTGGCAATAAAAAGCCAAAGTAGTCTGAAAACTCTGCAGATAGAGAAGTAGTCTTCACTGACTCTGAAGTCCCAGAGGCAGACAAAGCTCAAGTGAAGGAACCAGAAGCAACGCCAGATGCTATTCCTTTAATTTCTCAGATGAACAATCTAAACATTTCTGAAGAATCAACTATTAGAGGATCATCATCCAGAATTAAAGCTTCTCATCCAGAGAATGTCATTTTTGGAAAGAAGGATGATCCCATCAGAACAAGATCCTTTCTAAGATCATCGGAAGCATCATTATTTGGACTGGTGTCAGAAATTGAACCATCTTCTGTAGATGAAGCTCTGCAAGACAATGATTGGATTATTGCCATGCAAGAAGAGTTAAATCAATTCACCAGAAATGATGTGTGGGATTTAGTTTAAAGACCACAAGGATTCAATATAATTGGAACAAAATGGGTCTTCAGAAATAAGCTAAATGAGAAACGAGAAGTTGAAAGAAATAAGGCAAGGCTTGTTGCTCAAGGGTACAGTCAACAAGAAGGTATTGATTACACTGAAACTTATGCTCTAGTGGCAAGGTTAGAATCTATACGCCTTCTTATTTCATTTGCTGCACAAAATAACATCACTCTGTATCAGATGGATGTTAAAAGTGCCTTTCTAAATGGTATTATAGAAGAAGAAGTTTATGTCCACCAACCTCCTGGTTTTGAAAATGAAAAATTTCCATATCATGTTTTCAAATTAAAGAAATCTCTGTATGGTTTAAAACAAGCTCCCAGAGCTTGGTATGAGAGATTGAGCAATTTTCTTCTGGAGAAAAATTTCATCAAAGGCAAAGTGGACACAACACTCTTTTGTAAATCAATTAAGAAAGATCTTCTAATTTGTCAAATTTATGTGGATGATATAATATTTGGATCTACCAATAGTATGCTGGGAAAGGAGTTTGCTACATGTATGCAGGCAGAATTTGAAATGAGCATGATGGGAGAACTCAGATTCTTTATAGGAATCCAAGTCAATCAAACTCCAGAGTGCACTTACATACATCAGACCAAATATGTTAAAGAACTTCTGAAGAAATTTAACATGACTGATAGTAAGCTGGCAAAGACTCCCATGCATCCAACTAGCTCACTTGGCAAGGAAGAGGTAAGTAAGAAAGTAGACCAGAAGCTCTACAGAGGTATGATAGGATCTCTTCTTTACTTAACTGCTTCTAGACCTGACATATTGTTCAGTGTATGCTTGTGTGCTAGATTCCAATCAGATCCTAGAGAATCACACTTGACAGTTGTCAAGAGAATTCTAAGGTATATGAAAGGTACTTCTAATGTGGGTTTGTGTTACAGAAAATCTGATGATTTCAAATTAGTTGGATTCTGTGATGCTGACTACGCTGAAGACAGAGTAGAAAGAAAAAGTACTTCTGGAAGTTGTCAATTTCTAGGAAGAAATCTAATCTCTTGGTACAACAAGAAGCAACCCACAATTGCACTTTCAACCACAGAGGCAGAATATATTGCTGCTGCTGGATGTAGCACGCAGATGCCCTGGATGAAAAGTCAGCTAGAAGATTATCAAATATTTGAAAGTAACATTTCTATCTTCTGTGATAATACTTCTGCTATATGTTTGTCTAAAAACCCCATTTTACACTCTAAGGCAAAACATATAGAAATTAAGCATCATTTCATCAGAGACTATGTTCAGAAGGGAATCATAAATTTAGCCTTTGTTGATACAGATCATCAATGGGCAGATATTTTTACAAAACCCCTTGTTGAAGATAGATTCAAATTTATTCTGAAAAATATTGGTATGGATTTTTGTCCAGAATGATATTTGTCAGAAGAAAATTTTACAGATGCAAAAATGCCTAATGCTCTGAAGTATTTCTTCTGATTGCTTATGTATTCTCTTTAATTATTTTTGTGAAACTCTGAACTAACAATCCTTAGAGGATCTGAACGTTGGTTAACGTTTCATTTATCAAGAGAATTCAGAAAACATGCAAGCAAACACGTGTCACTCCAAATCTGCAAAGGTGGCGTGTACACTACTGAAGAGACGTTTGAGGTGAAGTTTGAATAGTGAAAATCTTGATTTTCCCCCTAATTTGTCAAAAGCAATAAATGCTTGAAATGATTTTTATTCTTTTCATTTAATCTTTATTCTTTTTATTCTTTTCAGAAGCAATATGTTTTAGTATAAATACATCTCTTCTCTTCACATTCACACTTTTCACATCTCAGACATTTTATGCATTTCCATCTTCTCTTCTCTCTTCATAAAAACCCTAAGCGTGTGACAAAACCATCTTCAATGGCAACTTCATCATCAACTGCTGCACAATTTCAATCTACAATGGCTGCAGTTACCTCTGCTAACATGGGCGTAACTCCTTATTCTCCACCAAAAAGAACATTGCTCACACCTGTTGAAAAGCTGGAAGTTCTGTGTGAATCAATGGTAGAATTTGATTCACTTGCTGATAATGGATTTGAGTTTTGTTCCATTATAGGTGCTCAAGGATGGGTGAAGTATTTTGATAGAGTTTTTGGACCAGTTTACCCCCTTCTTGTGAAAGAGTTCTGGATCCATGCTTCAGTTTACCCTAAGTTTATTTTATCTTCTGTTCTGGGCAAAGAGATAATTATAACAGAAGATCTGATTAGGAAAATCATTGGCTATGAGGAAACAGATGGAGTATCACACTTGCCAGCTGGGCGTGTGGATATGGATGAAGTGTATGAAGAAGTGATGACTGCTGGACAAGCTTCTAATAAGTTCAAGGATCTGAAGCCTGACTACAAGATCTGGGCTAAGATCTTCATGGGATGCATTCATCACAGGAAGTCAACCAACTCTCCAGACTATGTCAATAATGAACAGCTCTATTTTATGTATTGCCTCAGTTAGAGCACCAAGGTAGATCTTCCATATATTCTCTTTATGCATCTTTGGAATCATATAAATGCCTCTAGAGAATATGTGAAAGAAAAAGGTCAGAAGATCAGAACCTGGATTCCATTTGGAAGGTTAATCTCAGATCTTCTAACTGAGAATGGACTTGTAACTGCTCTGTACGCTGCTGGAGTCACAGAGGAATTGGAATTTATTTTTGGAAAGCCTCTGAATGCTAAAAGTCTTCAGAGACTTAAAATAGTGGAAGAACTCACAGCAGCTCCCAAGAAGCTGAACATTTCTGAACTGAGTCAGAAGAGAACTCCTATAGATGATTACCCTCTGTTCTATGCTGAAGAACCAAGGGAAATTGTTGTAATGTATATTGATGAGTGCATGAAAAAAGGAAAGCCTATTCCTGCAGATATTATAAAAAGAGCAAGGCAACCATTACCTGTTGCAGAAGAAGAAGAACCACCAAGAAAGAGGACTCAACCAGAAGCAGTAGTTGCACCTGTTCAGAAGAAGATCAAGATTGCTGAGAAGCCACAGAAGCTGCTAGAGAGCAAAGAATCTGGAGACACTCCTTCTGTACCAGCTAAAAGAATCAAGATTAAAGGTACTAAAACTTCTGTATCTTCTACAAATCCTATTGTTATAAATGATTCTAATGTTAAGTCTATTCCAAAACCTCCCTCTACACAAAATAAATCTGTTACTGCTCCACCTCATGTTTCTACTCCATCTCCACAAAAATCTTCTACCCAAATTTCCATCTCACCACAAAAACAATCATCTGTTCCAACAACAACAACAACAAAAATTCAGACTCCACAACCAAAAGTTCCAACCAAACAATCTGTACCACAAAAACAACCATCAGAAAAACAACCCACAAAAAAACAACAAACAACAAAACCATCTGCACAACAAAAGTCATCTGAACAACAAAAGCAACCACAAGAAAAAACAACCAGAAAAACAATCTGAACCTCAACAAGAAAAAGATTCTGAACATCAACCACAAAAATCATCTGCACCTCAAACACAACAACAAGAGAAAAACCTACCATCAGATAATCCACCATCCAAATCATCTGAACCCACTAAATTTGTTCCAGTTTCATCTGAACCAATAAAAATTGCATCTGATCCACCCACCTCAGAACCCCCATCAAAACCCTCTGAAAATCCTTCAGAATCAACCAAACCTTCTGAAACCAACATCCCAGAGGCAGAAGTTCTTGATGTTACACCTCTGAAAACTATTTTTCAAGTGTCTTCTACTTCTTGCACACCAACAACTTCATCAAACTCCTCAGAATCTGACATTCACCCAGATTTTCTAATCTCTCCTTCTCACAGAGACTCTGAGTTAAACCAACCAGAACCTCCTGTATCATCCAAAGTTCCTATTCCAGATCCTACTCCCACACCTAATCCAGCATCTGAAATTCTCATCCCAAATCCTAACCCAACATCTACTCTAAGAACATCTATTTCATGTGCACAAGTCTCATCTCTGTTTCACAATCTTGCTTATGGTTTCAAGCTCAAAGATTTCTATGACAGAGTTGAACCATCTGACCCTATCACTCCCTTGAAACCCAAACTTACAATGACCCTACCATCTGTGCTTCTCACCTATATTCAATCCATGTCAGATGTAAGTTCATTAGCAACAATATCATATTCTGCTAAATCTGCAAAAGCTGTTACTTCAGCTACACCTGTTTCATCTGATAAAACTGTTGCTTCTGATGAACCTGCAAAATCTGCTTTCCAACCTTACTCAAATAAACCCTTTGATGTGGTTCCCTATCACACCAGAGCAAAACCAAATCTGTTAAATGCTTTAAACAGATCCAAACCAAAAAAATCCCCTGAAATTCCTTTCATACCATACTACCCTCCTCCTCTGATCTCCATTCAGAAATCCATTTTTCCACCTACTCCCCAACCAAAACCAATAACTTTGGAGACTCTGCTACATCCCAAACCTAGACTTAATGTTAATCGTTTATTTCAATCTTTTTTGCAAGAAATACAGTTGTATTTAGGTACTGCATAGAGAAAGTGTTCAGCAACAATGGATGCCCAAGAATCTGATGTCATCTGGAATGGATTCATCAGCAGATTCAACACTGTAGCATCAAATCTGAAGAACATATGTTCTGATGATGCGAAGCTCAGATTTGCTGAAGCTGCAAGAAATTTATTCTGGACTGTCAAGAGATCTGGACCACTACTTCTTGCAGATGCTCCTCCATCATCAGAAGAAACTACTGACTCTGCATCTGAAGACAACCCTTTTCCATGACTCTGGTAGAACTTCTTTCTGGATCTAATGCTCCAAGCTCTACAGACCCTATGCAAATTGACTTTGTTCAAGCTCCAGAAAAAGATCAACCTTCTTCATCTGAGATAAAGAAAGAACATCCAGATTTTGAGGATAAAATTGCTGCTCTAGAAGCTGGTCAATCAGAGATCAAGTCTTGGATGGCCAAACAGGATAAAAAGTCTGAAGACATGACAGAGTGGATGTCAAAACAGGATCAGAAGAATGAAACAATGGCTAAGTGGATGTCAAAGCAAGAACAGTCCTCCTCTGAGATCACGGATCTGTTGAAGATGCTTTTGTCAAAACACTCTTAGTTTTTCATTTTTTTTCATTCTGATGTTTTTGCATCTGATGTTTGCTTATGTATTTTTTTTGAATATCTTCTGATGCATGTACTTTGGCTCTGAACCATTTTGAATGAAATCTCAAAGTTTTCTCCACATGATTTATCTTCTTTACTGTTTCCTTTTATTTGTCTTTTTAAAGTTTTCACTTTTTGCTTATGACAAAAAAGGGGGAGAAAATATAGATCTGATCTGTTTAATTAAACTTCACCAGAATGAAACTTCAGACATATCTATTATATCTAACATTTAATCTGAGTATTTCAGAACATTTGATAAGTACACTCTGTAAAAGAAACTCTGTGACTCTCAGATCACTTGACAATTATCAAACTCTGACTCTGAAATTTGCAAGACACTCTGACTCTCAAATGTTAAAAGAACAATCAGATCTAACTCTAAAAATTACTCAAGACAAAAGGGAAGTTTCTATTCCTTATTTGTATTTAATTCAGGGGGAGATTCATCATCTCAGGGGGAGTTATAATTATTATATTTTCAATTAAACAAAATTTCTGATGTTTTTGTCATCATAAAAAAGGGGGAGATTGTTAGAACACAGATTGGTTCTTAATAATATCTCTATGTTTTGATGATAACTATTATGAAATTTTGTATTTAAGAATTATATACTCTAAAATTTGCTTGAGAATTTTTACTGCAGATAGTAAAGAAATTAACACTCCAGAAGCAAATCAGAATTGAACACAAGAAATTAGCTAGACTCTGAAGCGCCAGATGCACCCATTAGAAGATTCTGATTGCTGCCAACAGAAGATCCTGAGCGTAGCCTCCAGAAGGATCTGAAGCAGAAGCTCCAGAAGGATCTGAAGCAGAAGCTCCAGAAGAATCTGAAGCAAGTCAGAAGCATCGGAACAAAAGAAGAATTCTGTATGAAGAGTTTTTCAAAGCATAGTTTCTACAGAAGATTCTGAAAGTACTAAAGCTGCCAGTACTGAAGTTCTGTCTCAAATATGCTCTATTCTTAAACACGCTGAAAGCATACCTGCTGCAGAAGACTCTGATTCAGCAAGACTCTGATCATCATCAGAAGGCTCTGATCTATTTAGACTCTGATGCATTTGCTGAAAACTGAAGAAGAATTATTCAAAGTTTATATCTGTTGTAGTGAACCAAACGTCTCTTTCCTTATTTATGCTAGACACAAGAACACAGACAAAAAAGATTTTTCTGTGCTTTCTTCTTCTAGGAAAGGCCACTTGATGTGAAGACAAAAAGGCTCAGACCTTTTGGACACTCTTCTCAACGTGAAGCTCACCTTGGATCAGCTTCCTATAAAAGCAAGACTTCACAATTTCTTCAGTTGACGAATTATTGAAAAGAAATCAACATTCAAGCTCTCATACTATTTCATATTCTTTCTAAGAATTCATTTCTTTGTTCTTAATAGTTAAGTGTAAAATCACAGTTGTGATAAAGCTTTATAGAAGCAAATCTTAAACACTTGTATTTGTATTACATTTAATTGTAAACCTTAAGAAGATCCAGTTAGGATCAGTAGTTCTTGAGAAGACTTTGAACAGTTGTTCTTAGTGCTTACTATTGTAATCAATTGATTAAATAGTGGATTAAGTCCTTGATTGAGAAAGGCAAATCACTCTAGGAAGGGTGGACTGGAGTAGTTGAGTTCAACGAACCAGGATAAAAATACTTGAGTTTTTATTTCTATGTTTTAATCTTCATACTTATTCAACCCCCCCCCCCCCCTTCTAAGTATTTTCTCACCTTCATCTCCTACTCCCATCCTGAACGGAGGGACTAGGAATCCTAGGGGGATCATGGCACAAGGCCAAGTAAATACTAAATAATTCACTCACAAATGAAATAAGAAAGAAAGGAAATTGACTTGAACAAGTCAACATGCAATGCAAACAAATGAGATGCAAAGAAAATATGCAACAAACAAGGAATAGAGGGAGGAAAACATGCAATAAACAAGTGACAAGCCACAAAATACATTAATTTGTAAATTTAATTAAAATGGAAAAAATAAATGGAAAATCAAATAAAAATGATGAAAAATAAATTAACACATTAAAACAATAAAATATGATTTTTTTTGTGGACTTTATGATATTTAAAACTATTTTTAAATAAATAAAACAAAACAAGAAAATAATTAAAATAAAATAAAAAAATAAAAAGAAACAAATGCTAAAAATAAGAAATGCCAGTACTGAAGTTCTGTCTCAAATATGCTCTATTCTTAAACACGCTGAAAGCACACCTGCTGCAGAAGACTCTGATTCAGCAAGACTCTGATCATCATCAGAAGGCTCTGATTTATTTAGACTCTGATGCATTTGCTGAAAACTGAAGAAGAATTATTCAAAGTTTATATACGTTGTAGTGAACCAAACGTCTCTTTCCTTATTTATGCTAGACACAAGAACACAGACAAAAATGATTTTTCTGTGCTTTCTTCTTCTAGGAAAGGTCACTTGATGTGAAGACAAAAAGGCTCAGACCTTTTGGATACTCTTCTCAACGTGAAGCTCACCTTGGATCAGCTGCCTATAAAAGCAAGACTTCGCCAATTTCTTCAGTTGACGAATTATTGAAAAGAAATCAACATTCAAGCTCTCATACTATTTCATATTCTTTCTAAGAATTCATTTCGTTGTTCTTAATAGTTAAGTGTAAAATCACAGTTGTGATAAAGCTTTATAGAAGCAAATCTTAAACACTTGTATTTGTATTACATTTAATTGTAAACCTTAAGAAGATCCAGTTAGGATCAGTAGTTCTTGAGAAGACTTTGAACAGTTGTTCTTAGTGCTTACTATTGTAATCAATTGATTAAATAGTGGATTAAGTCCTTGATTGAGAAAGGCAAATCACTCTAGGAAGGGTGGACTGGAGTAGTTGAGTTCAACGAACCAGGATAAAAATACTTGAGTTTTTATTTCTATGTTTTAATCTTCATACTTATTCAACCCCCCCCCCCCTTCTAAGTATTTTCTCACCTTCATCTCCTACTCCCATCCTGAACGGAGGGACTAGGAATCCTAGGGGGATCATGGCACAAGGCCAAGTAAATACTAAATAATTCACTCACAAATGAAATAAGAAAGAAAGGAAATTGACTTGAACAAGTCAACATGCAATGCAAACAAATGAGATGCAAAGAAAATATGCAACAAACAAGGAATAGAGGGAGGAAAACATGCAATAAACAAGTGACAAGCCACAAAATACATTAATTTGTAAATTTAATTAAAATGGAAAAAATAAATGGAAAATCAAATAAAAATGATGAAAAATAAATTAACAC
Source organism: Lathyrus sativus (assembly GCA_963859935.3). Taxonomy (NCBI): domain Eukaryota; kingdom Viridiplantae; phylum Streptophyta; class Magnoliopsida; order Fabales; family Fabaceae; genus Lathyrus; species Lathyrus sativus. The sequence continues at coordinate 279,556,893 of OZ012739.1, forward strand.
ATTAAAACAATAAAATATGATTTTTTTTGTGGACTTTATGATACTTAAAACTATTTTTAAATAAATAAAACAAAACAAGAAAATAATTAAAATAAAATAAAAAAATAAAAAGAAACAAATGCTAAAAATAAGAAATGCCAGTACTGAAGTTCTGTCTCAAATATGCTCTATTCTTAAACACGCTGAAAGCACACCTGCTGCAGAAGACTCTGATTCAGCAAGACTCTGATCATCATCAGAAGGCTCTGATTTATTTAGACTCTGATGCATTTGCTGAAAACTGAAGAAGAATTATTCAAAGTTTATATACGTTGTAGTGAACCAAACGTCTCTTTCCTTATTTATGCTAGACACAAGAACACAGACAAAAATGATTTTTCTGTGCTTTCTTCTTCTAGGAAAGGTCACTTGATGTGAAGACAAAAAGGCTCAGACCTTTTGGATACTCTTCTCAACGTGAAGCTCACCTTGGATCAGCTGCCTATAAAAGCAAGACTTCGCCAATTTCTTCAGTTGACGAATTATTGAAAAGAAATCAACATTCAAGCTCTCATACTATTTCATATTCTTTCTAAGAATTCATTTCGTTGTTCTTAATAGTTAAGTGTAAAATCACAGTTGTGATAAAGCTTTATAGAAGCAAATCTTAAACACTTGTATTTGTATTACATTTAATTGTAAACCTTAAGAAGATCCAGTTAGGATCAGTAGTTCTTGAGAAGACTTTGAACAGTTGTTCTTAGTGCTTACTATTGTAATCAATTGATTAAATAGTGGATTAAGTCCTTGATTGAGAAAGGCAAATCACTCTAGGAAGGGTGGACTGGAGTAGTTGAGTTCAACGAACCAGGATAAAAATACTTGAGTTTTTATTTCTATGTTTTAATCTTCATACTTATTCAACCCCCCCCCCCCCTTCTAAGTATTTTCTCACCTTCATCTCCTACTCCCATCCTGAACGGAGGGACTAGGAATCCTAGGGGGATCATGGCACAAGGCAAAGTAAATACTAAATAATTCACTCACAAATGAAATAAGAAAGAAAGGAAATTGACTTGAACAAGTCAACATGCAATGCAAACAAATGAGATGCAAAGAAAATATGCAACAAACAAGGAATAGAGGGAGGAAAACATGCAATAAACAAGTGACAAGCCACAAAATACATTAATTTGTAAATTTAATTAAAATGGAAAAAATAAATGGAAAATCAAATAAAAATGATGAAAAATAAATTAACACATTAAAACAATAAAATATGATTTTTTTTGGGACTTTATGATATTTAAAACTATTTTTAAATAAATAAAACAAAACAAGAAAATAATTAAAATAAAATAAAAAAATAAAAAGAAACAAATGCTAAAAATAAGAAATGCCAGTACTGAAGTTCTGTCTCAAATATGCTCTATTCTTAAACACGCTGAAAGCACACCTGCTGCAGAAGACTCTGATTCAGCAAGACTCTGATCATCATCAGATGGCTCTGATTTATTTAGACTCTGATGCATTTGCTGAAAACTGAAGAAGAATTATTCAAAGTTTATATCCGTTGTAGTGAACCAAACGTCTCTTTCCTTATTTATGCTAGACACAAGAACACAGACAAAAAAGATTTTTCTGTGCTTTCTTCTTCTAGGAAAGGTCACTTGATGTGAAGACAAAAAGGCTCAGACCTTTTGGACACTCTTCTCAACGTGAAGCTCGCCTTGGATCAGCTGCCTATACAAGCAAGACTTCACCAATTTCTTCAGTTGACGAATTACTGAAAAGAAATCAACATTCAAGCTCTCATACTATTTCATATTCTTTCTAAGAATTCATTTCGTTGTTCTTAATAGTTAAGTGTAAAATCACAGTTGTGATAAAGCTTTATAGAAGCAAATCTTAAACACTTGTATTTGTATTACATTTAATTGTAAACCTTAAGAAGATCCAGTTAGGATCAGTAGTTCTTGAGAAGACTTTGAACAGTTGTTCTTAGTGCTTACTATTGTAATCAATTGATTAAATAGTGGATTAAGTCCTTGATTGAGAAAGGCAAATCACTCTAGGAAGGGTGGACTGGAGTAGTTGAGTTCAACGAACCAGGATAAAAATACTTGAGTTTTTATTTCTATGTTTTAATCTTCATACTTATTCAACCCCCCCCCCCCCTTCTAAGTATTTTCTCACCTTCATCTCCTACTCCCATCCTGAACGGAGGGACTAGGAATCCTAGGGGGATCATGGCACAAGGCCAAGTAAATACTAAATAATTCACTCACAAATGAAATAAGAAAGAAAGGAAATTGACTTGAACAAGTCAACATGCAATGCAAACAAATGAGATGCAAAGAAAATATGCAACAAACAAGGAATAGAGGGAGGAAAACATGCAATAAACAAGTGACAAGCCACAAAATACATTAATTTGTAAATTTAATTAAAATGGAAAAAATAAATGGAAAATCAAATAAAAATGATGAAAAATAAATTAACACATTAAAACAATAAAATATGATTTTTTTTTGTGGACTTTATGATATTTAAAACTATTTTTAAATAAATAAAACAAAACAAGAAAATAATTAAAATAAAATAAAAAAATAAAAAGAAACAAATGCTAAAAATAAGAAATGCCAGTACTGAAGTTCTGTCTCAAATATGCTATATTCTTAAACACGCTGAAAGCACACCTGCTGCAGAAGACTCTGATTCAGCAAGACTTTGATCATCATCAGATGACTCTGATTTATTTAGACTCTGATGCATTTGCTGAAAACTGAAGAAGAATTATTCAAAGTTTATATCCGTTGTAGTGAACCAAACGTCTCTTTCCTTATTTATGCTAGACACAAGAACACAGACAAAAAAGATTTTTCTGTGCTTTCTTCTTCTAGGAAAGGTCACTTGATGTGAAGACAAAAGGCTCAGACCTTTTGGACACTCTTCTCAACGTGAAGCTCGCCTTGGATAAGCTGCCTATAAAAGCAAGACTTCACCAATTTCTTCAGTTGACGAATTATTGAAAAGAAATCAACATTCAAGCTCTCATACTATTTCATATTCTTTCTAAGAATTCATTTCTTTGTTCTTAATAGTTAAGTGTAAAATCACAGTTGTGATAAAGCTTTATAGAAGCAAATCTTAAACACTTGTATTTGTATTACATTTAATTGTAAACCTTAAGAAGATCCAGTTAGGATCAGTAGTTCTTGAGAAGACTTTGAACAGTTGTTCTTAGTGCTTACTATTGTAATCAATTGATTAAATAGTGGATTAAGTCCTTGATTGAGAAAGGCAAATCACTCTAGGAAGGGTGGACTGGAGTAGTTGAGTTCAACGAACCAGGATAAAAATACTTGAGTTTTTATTTCTATGTTTTAATCTTCATACTTATTCAACCCCCCCCCCCTTCTAAGTATTTTCTCACGTTCATCTCCTACTCCCATCCTGAACGGAGGGACTAGGGATCCTAGGGGGATCATCGCACAAGGCCAAGTAAATACTAAATAATTCACTCACAAATGAAATAAGAAAGAAAGGAAATTGACTTGAACAAGTCAACATGCAATGCAAACAAATGAGATGCAAAGAAAATATGCAACAAACAAGGAATAAAGGGAGGAAAACATGCAATAAACAAGTGACAAGCCACAAAATACATTAATTTGTAAATTTAATTAAAATGGAAAAAATAAATGGAAAATCAAATAAAAATGATGAAAAATAAATTAACACATTAAAACAATAAAATATGATTTTTTTTTGGGACTTTATGATATTTAAAACTATTTTTAAATAAATAAAACAAAACAAGAAAATAATTAAAATAAAATAAAAAAATAAAAAGAAACAAATGCTAAAAATAAGAAATGCCTCACCCAAGGCTTGAACCCAAGACCTTGGGGTCATGGGCTTAAAACAACACCAACCCAACCACTAAACACACGTGAAAATAAATGGAAAACAAGGTAAAAATATTAAAAACATGAAAATAATGAAAAAAAAGCAAAAAATGCCCTTGCTGGGGGTCGAACTCAGGTCCAATGGCATGATAAGGTTCTTAAGGCAAGGCAAGCAACCACTGGGGTGGCGATACATCCGTTGTATCAAGCCACCCCAATAAATGATAAACCAAACACATGCGTTTTTCTGGGCAAACCTCATGGCACACATTCAAGTGATAACTCAAAAACGGTTTCGCCATAACTTCTTCAAATCTCCACCAAATCTCATGAAATTTTAGTCTAACTCACTCAATTTTTCACAAAGATGATGATGGTGCCAACCAAATTTCCAAATAATGCACACAAAATGAAATTCGAAAGAAAGTGCACTTGTGAAGTTTAAAATGCATTGGAGCTTCAATAATCCAAAACAGATGAGATTAAAGCCATGTAACAGTTTGAGCAACCTTCAAGTGTGATATGGAATAGGTTCCGACAAGAGCATTTATTTAAAAACTCATCAGAGCAATATGTGAATGGTGGTTGGTAAAATTTGATGTTATGGATAACTTTGCAAATCAACAATGTTAATGATTCCATGACAGTAGACAAGTTATTAAATCCAAAACCACAAGTTGAAGCATTCTGCACACTAATTGCAAGGGTCTCAACAACAAAGAACTTGAAGGTATTTGTCCAATTCCAAAACAACAAACAATTCAAGATATGGTGCTTCATGACATCAAAGGTTTAAACTGATCCAACAGTGGTAGTACTTGAATTCCATTCAAGACGTTTTTTAAAGCAAAACTTATTGTCTGCTAAAGTGAATTAACCAACTCAGCTCAATGATAAATCCTGGCAGAGTCAAAACAGTGACTCTCATGGCCACAAGCACAGGCAAACCAAACTCAAATGAACCTATGCAGCCACCAAGACCTGACCTCTACAAGCTCAACTGAGATCTCATAAGGAAAAGAAGCTAACAGACCTCAAGATTCAAACAAACATTGCTCATTGAAATGGCAACCAAACCTATCATAAGTGAAAACAAACTCTAGCACAATGCAATATCAACTCACATATGGTATATACTAAGTAAGTTCACATCAAATCAATCATGCTGTCATGGCAATGTTCAACTCAAATAGTTACTTCAAGGACAGTTCTTTTGTAATACAAACAAAAGCAAGCACAACATATTTTGACAGCAGGGTGCAGCAAATAATAGTCCAAAGTCTCATACCCTTTAACAGTGTTCAAAATAGTTTGGTGTTGAACTCAACATAACAAGGTTTAAAGCATAAATTCATCAAGTGTTCAACATTATGTCTTCATAAAAATGATAACACACACACACTACTCTAATGGCAATCCAACAGCCACACTCTTGCAAAAGCAAGCAAACACTTTTAACAATGTAGATCAAACAACCCTCTTGGGTAGCCACCACAGCCTAAACCAAACCCTCAACCTGATAAACCAACCTTGGCAGCAACAGTAAATGATTAGACAAACTCCCTCTCTAAGAGCAGTCATAGATGGATTCAAGGTATTATGTCCTTACAAAAAAATTAATCACCATAACAAGAACATGAGAAAATACTTTACATGATTAGAAGGTTGGATTGTGGCAACAGTTACTCATGAGCTAAGGACAGTCCTATCAATATTACCCTGAGTTTCAACATGATTATGCTAGCATCATCGTCAACCCTATACTTCAATCATCTACACAAACTTACAAGCCAAATGAGGGTCCTTACAAGGCAATGAGTTAACAGACCTCTCCTCACCACATCCGAATAGTAGAGAAAACTACCACATTCTAAACTCCACTAGGCCATGCCTGTAGACAATAGCAGCAAGGATCCAACACAAACCACACCTAAAAAATCAACTAACAGCCAGCCAGGACAAACTTCTTCCAAAGACCTAAATAGATTGAGGCACACAACCTTAAGCCTTCAAGGCACTCCTTACTTGGTCCTCCAATCCTGTTCTAAACTAACAGCATAAACCTAAACATTAAAAACCTGAACCACACCCAAACTGCCATCATGGTTCCAAACAGAAATGAGGCATACAAACCTAGAACCTTAAAATAGCCTCTCCTAGACTGTCTAGGATTTACCATCACGGATTAACCAACTCTAATGCATCATAAGTCCAAGACTTGATGGCACCAGTCTCATACCATTTTGATCATCACAAAACCAAACACATACTAAGTCCAAAAAGTGTTAGATGAAAGCTCTCAATTTTGCCAAGACAAAAATCACAACTAATCTTAGTATGAACAATAATAATAAACATCCAGCAATCAAGACTTAATAATCTCATACTTCAATAGTGCAGCTGCAAATCTAATTAGTGGAAAAGGATAAGCTTAAGACTAAAGGCCATCCCTAGTGTAAGACATATGACAGCAGCATAAGTGCAACAAACCATCAAACCAAACGACAACTCTAATATCTTAAAGCTCTTGACAGTTTCAATGCTTAAACACAACAATGTTGACATCTCTAACAGTCAAATCATTACATACTTCAAATGAACAGGTCACAACCTCATGACAGCAAGTATGTCAAACAAAATCAATCATATTTTTACATGAGAGTTACAACTTTTAAGCAAGCATAAATCAATTTCAACACATGATGCATATCAATGGTAGGGTTTGAAACCACATACCTCTTGTAGACTCCTCACAACCAGCTAGCAGCAAGATATCCCTCCCTCCTTTGAGCAAGCTTTGAAGTTCCTTTTGAAGCAACAAATGATTTTTTATGACAGTTCTCACAAGTGATGTTCCAACTGTTTTTTAATGATTTGGACAGTTGGTACAACATAAATATGTGGTGTTCAAGGTGTCAAAGAGATCCAAACTGATCTAGGCAATGAGTTTTCCCATATTGTGCAGAAAAGTCAAACCAAAGGGTGTGAGAAGTTGACTTTTGGTGTTATGGTATTTTTGGCCAAACTAATGGTTGGAACACCTTCTAATAATTATTTTGAGGTTGTTTGGATGATTTTTATGGTGGTTTAAGGATTGGAAAGGATGCTGGTATGAAATTTGCACAAGGCAGTTTTTTGTGGTTTTTTGGAGGAGTTCAAAGCTCAAGTTCTGGTTTCTCTTGCAACAGTGGTGGCTAGGGTTTCTCTTAACTGTTCTTCTGCTTAAATATGAGGGGAGAAAGGGATTTTGGGGGTTTTTACTATGGTAAAAGTTGAATGGACCAGATTTCACAATTTCAGGCTTTCTTTCATCAATGGTGGGTGATGAACAAGGACAAGAGCATGCTTATCTTGGAGGTGGTTTTGTTTGAGTGGAAAGCAAATCAGAATGGACTGTATGAATTCAGAGTGCAAGCAATTTGTCTCTTCCTTGTTTTGGAAAAAGATTCAAAAATGGGCCAACGAGGTACATGCCTTGGTTTGGCTCTTTTAGGCAATGTTTGGTAGGCTTCCAAATCTCAAATCCTGCGCATGGGACAAAGACCTAGCAAGATCATATGGCTGATAAACAAAAGCAAGTCAGAATGTTATATATTTCATCCCATGAAGAAGTGTTCAAAACACCAACTTTGAGCAATGATAACTTGGTGTATAAAACTTATTTTGTCCTAAACTTGAGCTCTAAATAAAGAGGGCATGGCAAGGAACAACTTTCATGTTGAACTCATATTGATTTGAGGATTGGAAGACCATGAAAACTGATGTTAAAAATCATGCCATGCAAGCTGCTCACAAATAACTTAGAAAAAATTCGAAGTTATGGATTTTGACTTATTTTTCCTCAACTTTGCACATCCATAACTTGAGCTTCAAATATCATATGGAGGACTTCTAGAACTTTTTGGAAAGCTTGGAGCAAGGTCTACAACTTTCATTTGGGACCAAAGTTCATTTGACATCAATAACTTGATGGAATTTGGCTTGTAAATTGGGTCCAAAAATCTGCCTGAACTTGCCAATTTTGAAGTCATTGAAATCCCCAACTTTGAATGATCATAACTTGAGCTCCAAGTATCATATGATTATGAATTGGTACTCAAACGAAAGCTTGAAATACAAGGAACAACTTTGATGTTTGACCCAAGTTCATTTGAAACTTTGATCATGAAGAAAAGTAGCCTTGAAGATGGCTACTTCAACCATGAAACTTTCCATAAATGGAAAGTACATGAAACTTTCCATAAATGGAAAGTTTCTAAAACCCTAATTCCCCAAAATGGCAACTTTCAACAACTCTTGATTTTTCATGATTCTCTTGACTTTTCTTGATCAAATTTCATCCATTGGTCATATTGAACTTGAGGAACATGATTTTGACCTCAAAAAGTCAAGAGTTGACTTTTTCACTGCACAATTGACTTTTTTCCCCAAATCTTCTAACTTTCAATTAACTGATCAATTGAAGCTCTTCTGATTAAAATTGATGATCAATTTTCCATCCCCAAAAACCTTAGGACATATGGAAGACCATGGAAAAAAGTTTTTGCTCCAAAAAACAAATTTATCCTGATTGAAAGTGAAACCCTAATTTCACCCTTTTTGCCTAGGCATTGCTTAGATGAACTGTGTGACCATTTCTACTCCACCATGTCATCTGAGGTACTCAATAAACTTCTACCTCATGATCACACCAATGATAAAACCTCATGAACCCCTTGACAACCCTCTGATAACTTCATAATAATAACACCCACTTGATGGCTTGTACTAGTGCCTTTGCTTGAGCTTTAAGCCAATAAAGACTCCCCTCTTAGATGACATACAAACACAATCACTTGATCCCCTGTAAGAATTATGCTATGCAAATGCAAGATGCTAGAATGCAATGAAACATAAGCCAAAGATTAAGAAAAGAGGTTGGTCGAATTTTGGGGTACAACAATAGTACATCAAAATCATTGATAAATCTACTTCTAAGACCATTTTCAAATCCCAGTGGGAATCAACAAGTTTAGGAAGCTAAGGTTAACCTTCTAGTTTAGCACTATGAGTTGTTTAGAATGAAAGAGGAGGAAGACATTTAAACCATGTTTTCTAGGTTTTAAGTTCTTATATCTGGACTTCAGGTTCTGAGCAAGAGCTATATTATGTATGATCATGTCAAGAATATTTTTAGGAGTCTTTCTGCCAAATACAAACCAAAAATGATATTTATTCAGGAGGCTAAAGACTTAAACACATTAAGTATTGAAAGTCTCATCAGTAATCTTCAGAGCCATGAGATGGAGCTCAATAGAGATGAGCCTGTTAGAAATTCAAAGCCTCTAACTTTGAAATATGTTGGTAAAACTGCAAAGGCTCCTCAAGTATGGGAGTATGAAGAAACTTCCCATGCAGAAGGTTTTGAAGATGACTCATATGATGAAAAAATGACCTTCGTCATTAAAAGGTTTCAGCATATGGATAGGAAGAACAAGAGATTCTCTGGAAGAAGTAGTGGCTTTAGAGGATCTAGCTTCAGAGAAAAGAAGGACGATCAGAAAGGATGCTTCAATTGTAAGAAGTATGATCCCTTCATTTTTGAATGTCCTGAGTTACAAAAGGATAAGCCAAAGAAGGGAAACTTTCAGAAAGATAGCTTCAAGAACAGATTCAAGAAAAGTATAATGGAAACATGGGATGAAGTGGACAACGAGGAAGACTCTGAAAAGGATGAAGAGCAAGTCAACCTTGCACTAATGGATATTACATCTTCAGATGCAGAATCTGAATCAGATTCTGAGGTACTTTCTAAACTATCTCGTTCTAATTTAATTACCTTTGTTCAGAGCTTATGGGAAGATGTCAAGAGAAATCCATACACATGAAAATATTGAAAAAGTAATATGATCTTTTGACATATGAATTAAAATATGTTCAAAATAAAAATGAAGCTTTAGAGAAATATCATATTGCTCTAGTAAAGGATGTTTCTGGTAAACCTTTTGATGAGCGTGAAATGGCTCTTTAAGAATTTCTCATAAATGGCTTTAGTAGAACTAAAATTAATTCCATGATTTATGGAGTAAGTATAAGCAAAGGGGAAGGTTTGGGTTACTCACAATAAGCATTTGACCCAAGGTTTGATACCTTGGGTAAACCAACAGACCCTTCCTTTTCAAGCTCTGCTCAGAAAGGGCTTGACTCTTGTTTTGTACATGCTACTGAAAACGCAAAGGTTCTAATTCAGTTAGAATCTAAAGTTGTCGAGTCAAGGGTTCTGAAGAAGCCAGAGCCTAAGACTCTAAAGTCAAAGGTTCTGAAGAATCCATATCCTAAGATATCAGAAACTAAGGTTCCAAAAGACTCAGAATCTAAGGCTAAGATTCATCTAAGACAACAAACTTTTAAATCAAAAGTCTTGAATAATCCTAAACCTTACAATATGAAAGCAAAGGTACAAAACAAGAGGAAACTTGCCATAACTAACCATAAAGGACCCATAAGATTATGGGTACCTAAATATCAAATTGTCTTTTCTGCATATATGGTTCAAGGGAGAAGCAAAACAACAATCATGGTACCTGAGTGGCTGATTGTTGCACCCCAAAATTTGCCCAACTTTTCTTTACCTAGCTTATGTTTCATTTCATTCACATTAGCATTATCATTTGCATTTCATTGACATGTGTGTAAGAGATCAAAAGGTATGATTACCAATCAAGATCTATACAAGACTTTGAAGCTATATGGGAGGCTTACTCAAGTGTTCAAGGGTTGATAGCCTTGTCAGAGAAGTTAAAAGATCCTCAGAGAAAGTGATTGAAACCAAGAGGGTGTGTCTCCTAACTTGAGAGTTGTGAGAAGACATCAGATGATTCTGAGGTCATGGAGATGGACTTGAGGTCTTGAGAGAGCTCATGAGAAGATTTGAAAATCACTTTGAGGCCTATCCAAGTCATTGTGCAAGATTAAGAAGGCTCAGCCATGAGTGATGCAATTAGGGTTTGACTGGGTCAACCTTAAGTCAACTGATGATTTGAAGAAGGTTGAGATCTAATCCAAGAGCCATGTGATCATGGATTTATACATTAAGATGTTCTAAGGATGATTCCAAGGTCAACTCATCATGATTGAAGAGTTTGAGAAGATTCAGGCTAGGGTTTCTAAGGCTTGACAGTGTAAAATCCCCTAGTTTGACCCCTATCTTCAAGGCAATTTAGCTCAAGATGTGGTTGTCATCTCATCTTACCCACAACATGATTGTTGTATGGCATGATCTTAGCTTTAATTTGAGTCCTAGAAGTCCTTGATAGGATTTGTAGAACTCAAGTTATGGCTTTGACAAGTTACAAGTCATCTGAGGTATGTGAATTTGGAGCTTGAAAGTTACCCAACTTGCATGAAACATTTGCCCTAGAAGGATGATTCCTATGAACTTTTGGTCAACATGAACGTTGTTCCTTATCTTCTTAGCTTTCTAGAGAGTACTAGAAGTACTTGATAGGATTTGTAGAACTCAAGTTATGGCTTTGACAAGTCAAGGGTATTTTGGACATTTGGTGATTATAGGTCATTTGTGATCATAGGCCATTTTCACCAACTTAGAGGCTTCAAATGAAGTTTTGTTCAACTAGAAAGTTGCTCAAAATAGGGTTTTAACCTTGTCCATGCATCAAGGAGGCATTTAAATGGCTCAAGGAGAGACTTGGTTCAAGAAATTTTGGAAAAAGGAAGAATTAAAAGGATTTAATGGTCAAAAATTCAAATAATTCATTTGGTGACCAAAGGAGACAAACTTATAGGTCATTTTGATTGGAAAATACATTCTAGAAACAACGGCAATATTAATTTTTTGAATTGAGCCCAATTTCAATCACTTTTACTTTATTTCTTCATGGTGAATTAACATAATCAACACATGCCTTTGGCTTGCAAGCAAGGAAAATAACACTCTAAACCAATTCAAAATCTCATGAGAAGATGATTACACACATAGCCATGCCAAGAAGGAGTCAGAATGGTGGTTGCCATGGGTGGTATTTTGAAGAGAAATTGAAAATCCAAAATCTCATTTGGATGGATCCAGAAGTTTCTAGATGAGTCTAATCATTTCTATATAAGCTAGTGAGTGAGCTCAACCATTTTTTGGAAGGAATTGAAGCTGGTAAGAGAAAGAGCCGTTGAATTTTTGAAGGTTCAAGTTGAAATCGGGTTTTCAATTCAAGAGAGAATCAAGCCAAATCAAGGTGTGCAAAGGCTTGGAGATTGAATTTGGAACGTGTCTGCATCATCTTGGCAGTTGAAGTAAGCAAAAATCACCTCTGTTACCTCTCTGAAACCAGGTTTGTATATTTCATCATTATGCATGATTTAGGAGGAGAAACTTAGAAATATATATATGGTTAATATCCTGGTAACCTGTAGTTGGATTTAGGATCATAAGTTGGTGAATTAGAGACAAAATAGGTGTGTGACCATTTTCTGTTGAGGATGACATCTCACGATTCTTGAAGGGTTATTCATGGCTAGATGGTGGAAATTAATCAGTGAAGAGTGAGGATTAATTTGAGACCTTTAATTTAAACATTGGTGAAAATCAAGATTTGAGTGAACTCTGAAAATGGCATCGTGTTTTGAGTTAGAGATGGAATTAGAGAATTCTGAGGGTGGATTCGTGATCAGCATCAAATTTGGAGTAGGATAGTGATTGGTTTTGTGGTTTTTGATGACTTGTGGAGGTTGGCTCACCGGAGAAGACGGTGGCGCTGCAACTCAGGCCACCGTCTGAAGGGTTCCCTCCATCTGAGTTTGAATCTGGGACGATGACGCATGCCCGTCGGAAGTAGGTTTGACCCTTGACTCAAGCATGAAATGGAAGGCCACGATCTGTTTGAAAATTCTGAAGAGAGACATTAGAATGAAACGCACCGTTTCATTAATTGAGTTGTGTTGGGCTTAGCACTCTGATTGATATCAACACCCCCCCCCCTTGGCCCAATCCAGAAATAAACTGAGTATTCTTGCTATTTGCCACGCTTGTTTATCAATTTCTCTTATTTTCTTTTAACTTTCATCATTTCATGTGACTTAGTAAAAAATTCATAAAAAATTGAAGACTAACTCAATTAATTCCATTATTTTTTCCATTGATTCATGATTGAATCTAGTTTTTTTTAGATAAAAAAAATATTAATATTTCATGCATTTTTTATTTTATTTTCATTTGTTGAATTTTAATTGATATTAAAATAACTAGGTTGATGCTTTGTTTTGATGAATTTGGTTTGAGCATTTGGTAATGATTCTTGCCTTGATTTTTTGTTTGTAGCTAGAATAGATATGCATGTTCCCCTTAGATTTTTATCACATTTTTGTGATGAATGTAGGTGGTAGTTTTAAGTTGAAACTTTAGGAGCTCCATTTTTAGGGTTTATGGTTAGTACCTTATGATTTAGGTTTTATTTCTAGAACTTGGTGGATGATCCAACCTCTGAATTTTGTATGGTAGATTCATGATTGAATTAGGGTCCATTAGGAATTTTTATAGAAATTTATAATGTAGTTTACTGTTTTAGTTTGATTTTATTTTAGGTGCTAACTTTAGGTGATCCTAACTGGCTAATTCAACTAGAATGACTTCTTTAGTTCCCTTAGATTAGGGTGTTGCCTCTCTTGCTCTTGGATGGTGTTGAAGACAAGCTTGGGATACCATGGAGTGCTTGAAGAAGCTTGGATGTGAAGATTTCCCTTCTTTTGGTGTAGTGTTGATTAGGTGTTAAGATTAGGGTTTGTAGGCAGAGCTTCTAGATAGATTCTCTTCTTTCATAAACATGGAAGGTGTTGATCACTTCCATTCTTTCCTATGATGCAAGGTCCCCTTGTAAAGGCCTCATCCCTCCTTTGGTAGGATGTGTGGCTCTTTACAAGTTGGTAGAACCTTTGAGGGTCCCTTTCTCTGATGATAGGATGCTTAGTGGTGACCTTTGGTCTTCACTCTGCTACCAATCATCCAAACTTTGCTCTTGTTAGATGAATCTTTCTCCCTTGCTAGAGGATGGAGTTCCTTGCTTGAAGAAGATTGAAGGCTAGAAGTTGATACTTCTCTGTGTTTGAAGACTACCTTTGGAGCTGAAGCTTGAGGATCAAGAGGAGCAAGTTGATACTTGTGGGAAGAAGATCAAGCTGAGATTGAGGGAAGAGCTGAAGCTTGAAGAAGGTGAAGAATAAGTTGATACTTGTGAGAGGAATCCATTGGAGATTGAGTGAAGAAGCTGAAGCTTGAGGTTGGAAAGCAAGTTGATACTTGTGAGTTTAATGCACTGTGTAACACCCCAATTTTTAGTAATTATTTTATTAATTAAATTAATTGATTAATTATGTGATTTTAGGCCTAATTGAATTAACTAATTTATGTGATTTATTTGATATAATTGAATTAGTTGATTTATTGAATTTATATAAATTATTTGATTTATTTGAGTTGTTTGGATTATTGGACATATTCGAAATAATTGATTTAATTTTATTATTTAACTTATATGATATATTATAATTTGTAGAATAATATAGAATTGTTAGATTAATTGATTGGGCCTATTTGGGAGTGTGAATAGACATGAGTTATTAAGCCCATTGGGATTACTAGGTTAATTAAAATTGTGAGAATTATATAAAATAAGAGAATGAGATAAAAGAGTATAGAAAGAAAGAAAAGATAGAAAGGAGAAAAGAGGCAAAGAGAGGAGTGGAGAAGAAGAGGAGGAAACTCAAGAGAAAGAGCAAAAGTTCAACGAATTCCAGGTAAGGGTGAGTTTTTGCATATTTATTGAGATTGTTTGATAATAATTAGTGGGTAGAAATATATTTAGATTTAAATCCTCAAATTTCCATGATTTTGTAAATGTTAAGTTTTGATGATAAACTTTAAAATATGATAATTAATGGTGCTGAAATTGATATTTTAGGTATACAATAGAGACATTCATTATTGTAGGATACCAATTGGAAAATATATATATTGATGAATAGCAGCGTAAAAATGAAAATATTTTGTATACTGTAGCAACATGATTTAGTAAATAAAGTAATTGGTAGGTATTAATTGGATAGTTAGTTAATGAGAATGGTTAGCTAGTAGTAGAATTATTAAATGACAGGTAGTTAGAATGTGAAATTGAAGTTATAAACACATTCCTATTGCATTGCTACAAGTATAGGATTTTGGACAACGAGGTATGTTATTAACTGATACTTGCTGCAACACTGGTTTGAAGTTGGAATAGTTATTTATTAAGTGGGTTCCAATTGATTGTAAATGAATGTTATTGTTAATTCTAATTATATGAACTTGAGCTGATTTGAGAATTTTGAATTGAATTGTTGGTGTTTGATGTGAAAAGATGTGGATCTTAATTGCGGGGCTGTTAGCTTATGTTAGTAAATAATGGATTGAAGATATTGTTAGGAATTAAAAGTTCAATTAGTTAGTTGCAGTTTGTGGTTGAACAATTATTGAATTAGTGTTACGGTGGTGTTATTAGATAAATTGGATGTTTAGAATTGAATTTGAACTTTTGAAGTTAGTGAGTTAAAATATTAGTTAGTGAATAAAAAAATGTGGAAGTGAATAATTCTACAAAGTGGATAAAAAAGTTAGTGAGTTTGTTTGCTAATAAGAGAGTAGAAGACATTGGAGTTGAATAATTCTACAAACCAAAATGTAAATACCTTATATGATTGGTTACTGTAACACACTTTTTGAAAAAAAAAATTAGAAACATGAAATTGCAAGCTAGATATTGTAGCGCAAAAGAAGAAACACCATAGGACAAAATGTGAGTTTTCACTAAATCATTACTGTAGCATATTTATATACTTTTGAATTAGAATATTAATTAAAATTACTAATATATCAATTAATTAGTTAATTAGTGAATTGTTTATATAGTAATTACAAATATATTAATCATTTATTAAAATATTGAATATTTATTTAAAATTGAATATTTATTTAAAATATTGAATTACTTATTAAATATCGACTTTTTAATTATTGATGATGAATTAATTATTCTATATTTAATTAGTGATGTGTGTTTTGTGAATTGAGGTTGGATTGTAGTGATGCTTGTGTATGTGCAAATGTGTGGTAATTCAAGTGTGATGAATTATCAAAGATATGCATGAATATTAAGATTTGAGTATGGTCTTAATTGCATATGATTGTTGAATTTGCATATACATCATTTGTGTCAAGAGACAATGCTTGTTAGTTCCGTGGGAGCTAGTGACTTGTCCCAAACCTAGAGCGGGGTTTGAAAGCTTAGGGAATGGGCTTTTGTGTGTTATTGGTCTAGGGAACGGACCCGGTTTAAATGTAAAAACCGAAAAATAATAACAAGTGTTGGTACCACATGACATGAGTTGCATTGAGTTTTGCATTGAGTCTCATTGTGCATATGTTTGTGATATGAGATTATGTGTAACTATGTGAATTGTTGAATTGGTGAAATTGTGGATTGTGTGTATATCCTTGTGAATGATATGGTTACTTGAGTAATACTTTTTTTTGATGAAACTTTGAAGTGTGAGAATAATAGTGATTATGTTTGTATGCCTTAAATTATATATTATCTTATAATTTCAATAATTATGTGGATTCTCACCCTTCTGTTGGAATGATGTTTTATACGACATCGCTCAGGTACTGAGGAGTAGAGTTGCTTCTAGCACGAGGTAGCCGTTGGAGTAGCTTGAGTTGTGTCTTTATTTATTTTGGGTCGAGTCATGCTCTGATTATGTAACACCGGGGAATATTTTGATTTCATATTTGGAGAGATATTTTATGTACTCTACTTTATTCTGTTGTTGTTATTTTGAATTATATGAAGGATTGGCTTTTAAGCCTAAGTATAAAAAAATGAGATGAGCATGAGACTTCTATTATGTCCATCATGATTAAAGCAAATCCGCTGCTACATGTTAATGTGAAGGTGTATGAAAAGCAGGAAGTTATTTTTATATTATTGAGCATGACAGGTGTTGTGTGATGTTTTGAAAAGTTATATGACACCCTTTTGTGAAATGCATGATAATTACTCTGATCTATTTATATTATTCTGCGGGGTTAGAAGGGTGTTACATTAGTGGTATCAGAGCAGGTCGGTCCATCCGACCAGGTTGTCTAATGTTGTTTGTTCCCTAGTATGCGACATGTGTGTGAAAACACTGTCGGTATATGTTTCTTTTTCTAACCCTTGTCTGCAGGAGTGGGATTGAAATAAGTGGGGGAGAAGCTTGTGCTTCTCCTAGATGCTTCAAGTGTGGAGTGGTGGCTCAGTGTGTTGTTAAATGCTATGATAGTTTGGTAAAGATGGTTTATGCCCCATCATGATTTTCGACTGTCTATTGACAAATTGAGGAACTGATCACCCTTAATCTCTTGTTGATGGTGGACGAGAACATGTTTGATGGAATAGACGTGTCTTGCGAGCATAGATGGTGTATATAGTGAATTGTTTGGAGTTAAGCCAAGTTCTTACAGATTGTTTTGATGAGTTGGTGCAGGATGGTACTGAGATGTTTATGTTGATGGCAACTTTTTAGTGTGAATGGAAGTGGTGAAGTTGGTGGTTTGCTAATTATTTGTGATCTCCCAAAAGTTTTTCCTGATGAGATAAGTGATTTACCGCCATAACGTGAAGTGGAGTTTTCGATCGACTTAGTTCCTCGAACTAGTCCGGTATCAATGACTCCATATCGTATGTCTGCATCGGAATTGAAAGAGTTGAAGAGTCAACTCGAAGATCTTCTTGAAAAAAGGTTTATTCGCCCGAGTGTGTCACCATGGGGTGCACCAGTTTTGTTGGTTAAGAAGAAAGAAGGTACTATGAGGCTTTGTGTGGATTATAGACAATTGAACAAGGTGACTATCAAGAATAAGTATCCACTTCCAAGGATCGATGATTTGATGGATCAGTTGGTTGGTGCAAGTGTGTTCAGTAAGATAGATTTGAGATCTGGGTATCATCTGATTCGTGTGAAGGCTGAAGATATTCAGAAGACTGCTTTTAGAACAAGGTATGGACATTATAAGTATTTTGTGATGCTTCTTTGATGGGTTTCGGAGGTGTGTTGATGCAACATCAGCAAGTTGCAGCTTATGCTTCAAGGAAACTTAAAGTGCATGAGAGGAATTATCTGACGCATGACTTAGAGTTGGCCGCTGTTGTTTTTGTGTTGAAGCTTTGGAGGCATTATTTGTTTAGTTCGAGATTTGAGGTATTTAGTGATCATAAGAGTTTGAAGTATCTCTTTGATCAGAAAGAATTGAATGCAATGCAAAGAAGATGGTTAGAACTTCTAAAGGATTATGATTTTGGTTTGAATTACCATCTGGGTAAAGCAAACATGGTAGTCGATGCATTGAGTAGGAAATTTTTGCATATGTCGACGATGATGGTAAAAGAGTTGGAAATGATTGAGCAATTTCGAGATATGAGTTTGATTTGTGAAGAGACATCTTATGGAGTTAAGATGGATATGTTGAAACTTACTAGTGACATTTTTTATGAGATACGAGAAGGTCAAAAATATGATTTGAGTCTAGTTGATCGGTTGACTTTGATCAATAAAGGTCAAGGTGGTGATTTTAGGATTGATGATAATGGTATTATGAGATGTCGTGATAGAGTTTGTATTCTAGATATTGTTGAGCTGAAGAAGAGTGTTCTTGAGGAAGGGCATCGTAGTGGATTGAGTATTCATCCCGGTGCTACTAAGATGTATCAAGATTTGAGGAAAGTATTTTGGTGGCCTGGTATGAAGAAAGATATTGCCAAGTTTGTGTATTCTTGTTTGACTTGTCAGAAGTCGAAGATTGAACATCAGAAATTGTCGGGTTTGATGCAACCGTTATCTATTCCTGAGTGGAAATGAGATATCATATCGATGGATTTTGTATCTTGTCAACCTAGAACACCGAGTAATCATGACGCTATTTGGGTTGTTATGGATAGATTGACGAAATCACTCACTTTATTCCAATGCGAACGGATTACCCATTGGAGAAGTTGGTGAAGCAGTACGTTGAGAGGATTGTCAGTTTGCATGGTATTCTGTCTAGCATTGTGTTAGATAGAGATATGAGGTTTACTTTGAGATTTTGGGAAAGTTTGCAAAGTTCTTTGGGTACAAAGTTATGTTTGAGTTCTGCTTATTATCCGCAGACAGATGGACAGACTGAGAGGACGATTCAGTCACTTAAGGATCTTTTGAAAGCTTGTGTGTTAGAAAAGGGAAGAGCTTGGGATAGCTACTTACCTTTGATTGAGTTTACTTACAACAATAGTTTACGTTCGATTATCGGAATGGCACCATTTGAGGCATTGTATGGTAGGCGGTGTAGGACGCCATTGTGTTGGTATGAGTCGGGAGAGAGTGTTGTGGTTGAACCCGAGATAGTCCAGCAGACTATCGATAAGATTAAGATGATTCGAGAGAAGATGAAGATTTCTCAGAGTCGTCAAAAGAGTTATCATGACAAGAGGAGGAAAGCACTTGAATTTCGAGAGGGAGATCATGTGTTTCTTCGAGTTACTCCGATAACTGGTGTTGGTAGAGCGTTGAAGTCACATAAGTTGACGCCGCGTTTTATTGGTCCTTATCAGATTTTGCAGAGGATAGGAGAGGTAGCCTATCGTGTCACTTTGCCGCCGTCGCTTGCTAATCTCTATGACGTGTTCCATGTATCTCAGTTGAGGAAATACATTGCGGATCCGTCTCATGTAGTCCAAGTAGATGATGTGCAGGTAAGAGATAATCCGACTGTGGAGACATCACCTATGCGGATAGAGGATCGGGAGTTGAAGCAACTTCGAGGTAAAGAGATTGCTTTGGTGAAGGTCGCTTGGGGAGGACCAGCTGGTGGAAACGTGACTTGAGAGCTTGAGAGTCAGATGCGTGAGTCTTACCCCGAGTTATTCGTTTGAGGTAATTTTCGAGGGCGAAAATCTTTTAAGTGGGAGAGGGTTGTAACACCCCAATTTTTAGTAATTATTTTATTAATTAAATTAATTGATTAATTATGTGATTTTAGGCCTGATTGAATTAACTAATTTATGTGATTTATTTGATATAATTGAATTAGTTGATTTATTGAATTTATATAAATTATTTGATTTATTTGAGTTGTTTGGATTATTGGACATATTCGAAATAATTGATTTAATTTTATTATTTAACTTATATGATATATTATAATTTGTAGAATAATATAGAATTGTTAGATTAATTGATTGGGCCTATTTGGGAGTGTGAATAGACATGAGTTATTAAGCCCATTGGGATTACTAGGTTAATTAAAATTGTGAGAATTATATAAAATAAGAGAATGAGATAAAAGAGTATAGAAAGAAAGAAAAGATAGAAAGGAGAAAAGAGGCAAAGAGAGGAGTGGAGAAGAAGAGGAGGAAACTCAAGAGAAAGAGCAAAAGTTCAACAAATTCCAGGTAAGGGTGAGTTTTTGCATATTTATTGAGATTGTTTGATAATAATTAGTGGGTAGAAATATATTTAGATTTAAATCCTCAAATTTCCATGATTTTGTAAATGTTAAGTTTTGATGATAAACTTTAAAATATGATAATTAATGGTGCTGAAATTGATATTTTAGGTATAGAATAGAGACATTCATTATTGTAGGATACCAATTGGAAAATATATATATTGATGAATAGCAGCGTAAAAATGAAAATATTTTGTATACTGTAGCAACATGATTTAGTAAATAAAGTAATTGGTAGGTATTAATTGGATAGTTAGTTAATGAGAATGGTTAGCTAGTAGTAGAATTATTAAATGACAGGTAGTTAGAATGTGAAATTGAAGTTATAAACACATTCCTATTGCATTGCTACAAGTATAGGATTTTGGACAACGAGGTATGTTATTAACTGATACTTGCTGCAACACTGGTTTGAAGTTGGAATAGTTATTTATTAAGTGGGTTCCAATTGATTGTAAATGAATGTTATTGTTAATTCTAATTATATGAACTTGAGCTGATTTGAGAATTTTGAATTGAATTGTTGGTGTTTGATGTGAAAAGATGTGGATCTTAATTGCGGGGCTGTTAGCTTATGTTAGTAAATAATGGATTGAAGATATTGTTAGGAATTAAAAGTTCAATTAGTTAGTTGCAGTTTGTGGTTGAACAATTATTGAATTAGTGTTACGGTGGTGTTATTAGATAAATTGGATGTTTAGAATTGAATTTGAACTTTTGAAGTTAGTGAGTTAAAATATTAGTTAGTGAATAAAAAAATGTGGAAGTGAATAATTCTACAAAGTGGATAAAAAAGTTAGTGAGTTTGTTTGCTAATAAGAGAGTAGAAGACATTGGAGTTGAATAATTCTACAAACCAAAATGTAAATACCTTATATGATTGGTTACTGTAACACACTTTTTGAAAAAAAAAATTAGAAACATGAAATTGCAAGCTAGATATTGTAGCGCAAAAGAAGAAACACCATAGGACAAAATGTGAGTTTTCACTAAATCATTACTGTAGCATATTTATATACTTTTGAATTAGAATATTAATTAAAATTACTAATATATCAATTAATTAGTTAATTAGTGAATTGTTTATATAGTAATTACAAATATATTAATCATTTATTAAAATATTGAATATTTATTTAAAATTGAATATTTATTTAAAATATTGAATTACTTATTAAATATCGACTTTTTAATTATTGATGATGAATTAATTATTCTATATTTAATTAGTGATGTGTGTTTTGTGAATTGAGGTTGGATTGTAGTGATGCTTGTGTATGTGCAAATGTGTGGTAATTCAAGTGTGATGAATTATCAAAGATATGCATGAATATTAAGATTTGAGTATGGTCTTAATTGCATATGATTGTTGAATTTGCATATACATCATTTGTGTCAAGAGACAATGCTTGTTAGTTCCGTGGGAGCTAGTGACTTGTCCGAAACCTAGAGCGGGGTTTGAAAGCTTAGGGAATGGGCTTTAGTGTGTTATTGGTCTAGGGAACGGACCCGGTTTAAATGTAAAAACCGAAAAATAATAACAAGTGTTGGTACCACATGACATGAGTTGCATTGAGTTTTGCATTGAGTCTCATTGTGCATATGTTTGTGATATGAGATTATGTGTAACTATGTGAATTGTTGAATTGGTGAAATTGTGGATTGTGTGTATATCCTTGTGAATGATATGGTTACTTGAGTAATACTTTTTTTTGATGAAACTTTGAAGTGTGAGAATAATAGTGATTATGTTTGT
The DNA here is from genome assembly GCA_963859935.3 of Lathyrus sativus. Lineage (NCBI taxonomy): Eukaryota > Viridiplantae > Streptophyta > Magnoliopsida > Fabales > Fabaceae > Lathyrus > Lathyrus sativus. Next base: position 279,579,085 of record OZ012739.1, read on the forward strand.
ATGCCTTAAATTATATATTATCTTATAATTTCAATAATTATGTGGATTCTCACCCTTCTGTTGGAATGATGTTTTATACGACATCGCTCAGGTACTGAGGAGTAGAGTTGCTTCTAGCACGAGGTAGCCGTTGGAGTAGCTTGAGTTGTGTCTTTATTTATTTTGGGTCGAGTCATGCTCTGATTATGTAACACCGGGGAATATTTTGATTTCATATTTGGAGAGATATTTTATGTACTCTACTTTATTCTGTTGTTGTTATTTTGAATTATATGAAGGATTGGCTTTTAAGCCTAAGTATAAAAAAATGAGATGAGCATGAGACTTCTATTATGTCCATCATGATTAAAGCAAATCCGCTGCTACATGTTAATGTGAAGGTGTATGAAAAGCAGGAAGTTATTTTTATATTATTGAGCATGACAGGTGTTGTGTGATGTTTTGAAAAGTTATATGACACCCTTTTGTGAAATGCATGATAATTACTCTGATCTATTTATATTATTCTGCGGGGTTAGAAGGGTGTTACATTAGTGGTATCAGAGCAGGTCGGTCCATCCGACCAGGTTGTCTAATGTTGTTTGTTCCCTAGTATGCGACATGTGTGTGAAAACACTGTCGGTATATGTTTCTTTTTCTAACCCTTGTCTGCAGGAGTGGGATTGAAATAAGTGGGGGAGAAGCTTGTGCTTCTCCAAGATGCTTCAAGTGTGGAGTGGTGGCTCAGTGTGTTGTTAAATGCTATGATAGTTTGGTAAAGATGGTTTATGCCCCATCATGATTTTCGACTGTCTATTGACAAATTGAGGAACTGATCACCCTTAATCTCTTGTTGATGGTGGACGAGAACATGTTTGATGGAATAGACGTGTCTTGCGAGCATAGATGGTGTATATAGTGAATTGTTTGGAGTTAAGCCAAGTTCTTACAGATTGTTTTGATGAGTTGGTGCAGGATGGTACTGAGATGTTTATGTTGATGGCAACTTTTTAGTGTGAATGGAAGTGGTGAAGTTGGTGGTTTGCTAATTATTTGTGATCTCCCAAAAGTTTTTCCTGATGAGATAAGTGATTTACCGCCATAACGTGAAGTGGAGTTTTCGATCGACTTAGTTCCTCGAACTAGTCCGGTATCAATGACTCCATATCGTATGTCTGCATCGGAATTGAAAGAGTTGAAGAGTCAACTCGAAGATCTTCTTGAAAAAAGGTTTATTCGCCCGAGTGTGTCACCATGGGGTGCACCAGTTTTGTTGGTTAAGAAGAAAGAAGGTACTATGAGGCTTTGTGTGGATTATAGACAATTGAACAAGGTGACTATCAAGAATAAGTATCCACTTCCAAGCATCGATGATTTGATGGATCAGTTGGTTGGTGCAAGTGTGTTCAGTAAGATAGATTTGAGATCTGGGTATCATCTGATTCGTGTGAAGGCTGAAGATATTCAGAAGACTGCTTTTAGAACAAGGTATGGACATTATAAGTATTTTGTGATGCTTCTTTGATGGGTTTCGGAGGTGTGTTGATGCAACATCAGCAAGTTGCAGCTTATGCTTCAAGGAAACTTAAAGTGCATGAGAGGAATTATCTGACGCATGACTTAGAGTTTGCCGCTGTCGTATTTGTGTTGAAGCTTTGGAGGCATTATTTGTTTAGTTCGAGATTTGAGGTATTTAGTGATCATAAGAGTTTGAAGTATCTGTTTGATCAGAAAGAATTGAATGCAATGCAAAGAAGATGGTTAGAACTTCTAAAGGATTATGATTTTGGTTTGAATTACCATCTGGGTAAAGCAAACATGGTAGTCGATGCATTGAGTAGGAAATTTTTGCCTATGTCGACGATGATGGTAAAAGAGTTGGAAATGATTGAGCAATTTCGAGATATGAGTTTGATTTGTGAAGAGACATCTTATGGAGTTAAGATGGATATGTTGAAACTTACTAGTGACATTTTTGATGAGATACGAGAAGGTCAAAAATATGATTTGAGTCTAGTTGATCGGTTGACTTTGATCAATAAAGGTCAAGGTGGTGATTTTAGGATTGATGATAATGGTATTATGAGATGTCGTGATAAAGTTTGTATTCTAGATATTGTTGAGCTGAAGAAGAGTGTTCTTGAGGAAGGGCATCGTAGTGGATTGAGTATTCATCCCGGTGCTACTAAGATGTATCAAGATTTGAGGAAAGTATTTTGGTGGCCTGGTATGAAGAAAGATATTGCCAAGTTTGTGTATTCTTGTTTGACTTGTCAGAAGTCGAAGATTGAACATCAGAAATTGTCGGGTTTGATGCAACCGTTATCTATTCCTGAGTGGAAATGAGATATCATATCGATGGATTTTGTATCTTGTCAACCTAGAACACCGAGTAATCATGACGCTATTTGGGTTGTTATGGATAGATTGACGAAATCACTCACTTTATTCCAATGCGAACGGATTACCCATTGGAGAAGTTGGTGAAGCTGTACGTTGAGAGGATTGTCAGTTTGCATGGTATTCTGTCTAGCATTGTGTTAGATAGAGATATGAGGTTTACTTTGAGATTTTGGGAAAGTTTGCAAAGTTCTTTGGGTACAAAGTTATGTTTGAGTTCTGCTTATTATCCGCAGACAGATGGACAGACTGAGAGGACGATTCAGTCACTTGAGGATCTTTTGAAAGCTTGTGTGTTAGAAAAGGGAAGAGCTTGGGATAGCTACTTACCTTTGATTGAGTTTACTTACAACAATAGTTTACGTTCGATTATCGGAATGGCACCATTTGAGGCATTGTATGGTAGGCGGTGTAGGACGCCATTGTGTTGGTATGAGTCGGGAGAGAGTGTTGTGGTTGGACCCGAGATAGTCCAGCAGACTATCGATAAGATTAAGATGATTCGAGAGAAGATGAATATTTCTCAGAGTCGTCAAAAGAGTTATCATGACAAGAGGAGGAAAGCACTTGAATTTCGAGAGGGAGATCATGTGTTTCTTCGAGTTACTCCGATAACTGGTGTTGGTAGAGCGTTGAAGTCACATAAGTTGACGCCGCGTTTTATTGGTCCAAATCAGATTTTGCAGAGGATAAGAGAGGTAGCCTATCGTGTCGCTTTGCCGCCGTCGCTTGCTAATCTCTATGACGTGTTCCATGTATCTCAGTTGAGGAAATACATTGCGGATCCGTCTCATGTAGTCCAAGTAGATGATGTGCAGGTAAGAGATAATCTGACTGTGGAGACATCACCTATGCGGATAGAGGATCGGGAGTTGAAGCAACTTCGAGGTAAAGAGATTGCTTTGGTGAAGGTCGCTTGGGGAGGACCAGCTGGTGGAAACGTGACTTGAGAGCTTAAGAGTCAGATGCGTGAGTCTTACCCCGAGTTATTCGTTTGAGGTAATTTTCGAGGGCGAAAATCTTTTAAGTGGGAGAGGGTTGTAACACCCCAATTTTTAGTAATTATTTTATTAATTAAATTAATTGATTAATTATGTGATTTTAGGCCTAATTGAATTAACTAATTTATGTGATTTATTTGATATAATTGAATTAGTTGATTTATTGAATTTATATAAATTATTTGATTTATTTGAGTTGTTTGGATTATTGGACATATTCGAAATAATTGATTTAATTTTATTATTTAACTTATATGATATATTATAATTTGTAGAATAATATAGAATTGTTAGATTAATTGATTGGGCCTATTTGGGAGTGTGAATAGACATGAGTTATTAAGCCCATTGGGATTACTAGGTTAATTAAAATTGTGAGAATTATATAAAATAAGAGAATGAGATAAAAGAGTATAGAAAGAAAGAAAAGATAGAAAGGAGAAAAGAGGCAAAGAGAGGAGTGGAGAAGAAGAGGAGGAAACTCAAGAGAAAGAGCAAAAGTTCAACAAATTCCAGGTAAGGGTGAGTTTTTGCATATTTATTGAGATTGTTTGATAATAATTAGTGGGTAGAAATATATTTAGATTTAAATCCTCAAATTTCCATGATTTTGTAAATGTTAAGTTTTGATGATAAACTTTAAAATATGATAATTAATGGTGCTGAAATTGATATTTTAGGTATACAATAGAGACATTCATTATTGTAGGATACCAATTGGAAAATATATATATTGATGAATAGCAGCGTAAAAATGAAAATATTTTGTATACTGTAGCAACATGATTTAGTAAATAAAGTAATTGGTAGGTATTAATTGGATAGTTAGTTAATGAGAATGGTTAGCTAGTAGTAGAATTATTAAATGACAGGTAGTTAGAATGTGAAATTGAAGTTATAAACACATTCCTATTGCATTGCTACAAGTATAGGATTTTGGACAACGAGGTATGTTATTAACTGATACTTGCTGCAACACTGGTTTGAAGTTGGAATAGTTATTTATTAAGTGGGTTCCAATTGATTGTAAATGAATGTTATTGTTAATTCTAATTATATGAACTTGAGCTGATTTGAGAATTTTGAATTGAATTGTTGGTGTTTGATGTGAAAAGATGTGGATCTTAATTGCGGGGCTGTTAGCTTATGTTAGTAAATAATGGATTGAAGATATTGTTAGGAATTAAAAGTTCAATTAGTTAGTTGCAGTTTGTGGTTGAACAATTATTGAATTAGTGTTACGGTGGTGTTATTAGATAAATTGGATGTTTAGAATTGAATTTGAACTTTTGAAGTTAGTGAGTTAAAATATTAGTTAGTGAATAAAAAAATGTGGAAGTGAATAATTCTACAAAGTGGATAAAAAAGTTAGTGAGTTTGTTTGCTAATAAGAGAGTAGAAGACATTGGAGTTGAATAATTCTACAAACCAAAATGTAAATACCTTATATGATTGGTTACTGTAACACACTTTTTGAAAAAAAAAATTAGAAACATGAAATTGCAAGCTAGATATTGTAGCGCAAAAGAAGAAACACCATAGGACAAAATGTGAGTTTTCACTAAATCATTACTGTAGCATATTTATATACTTTTGAATTAGAATATTAATTAAAATTACTAATATATCAATTAATTAGTTAATTAGTGAATTGTTTATATAGTAATTACAAATATATTAATCATTTATTAAAATATTGAATATTTATTTAAAATTGAATATTTATTTAAAATATTGAATTACTTATTAAATATCGACTTTTTAATTATTGATGATGAATTAATTATTCTATATTTAATTAGTGATGTGTGTTTTGTGAATTGAGGTTGGATTGTAGTGATGCTTGTGTATGTGCAAATGTGTGGTAATTCAAGTGTGATGAATTATCAAAGATATGCATGAATATTAAGATTTGAGTATGGTCTTAATTGCATATGATTGTTGAATTTGCATATACATCATTTGTGTCAAGAGACAATGCTTGTTAGTTTCGTGGGAGCTAGTGACTTGTCCCAAACCTAGAGCGGGGTTTGAAAGCTTAGGGAATGGGCTTTTGTGTGTTATTGGTCTAGGGAACGGACCCGGTTTAAATGTAAAAACCGAAAAATAATAACAAGTGTTGGTACCACATGACATGAGTTGCATTGAGTTTTGCATTGAGTCTCATTGTGCATATGTTTGTGATATGAGATTATGTGTAACTATGTGAATTGTTGAATTGGTGAAATTGTGGATTGTGTGTATATCCTTGTGAATGATATGGTTACTTGAGTAATACTTTTTTTTTATGAAACTTTGAAGTGTGAGAATAATAGTGATTATGTTTGTATGCCTTAAATTATATATTATCTTATAATTTCAATAATTATGTGAATTCTCACCCTTCTGTTGGAATGATGTTTTATACGACATCGCTCAGGTACTGAGGAGTAGAGTTGCTTCTAGCACGAGGTAGCCGTTGGAGTAGCTTGAGTTGTGTCTTTATTTATTTTGGGTCGAGTCATGCTCTGATTATGTAACACCGGGGAATATTTTGATTTCATATTTGGAGAGATATTTTATGTACTCTACTTTATTCTGTTGTTGTTATTTTGAATTATATGAAGGATTGGCTTTTAAGCCTAAGTATAAAAAAATGAGATGAGCATGAGACTTCTATTATGTCCACCATGATTAAAGCAAATCCGCTGCTACATGTTAATGTGAAGGTGTATGAAAAGCAGGAAGTTATTTTTATATTATTGAGCATGACAGGTGTTGTGTGATGTTTTGAAAATTTATGTGACACCCTTTTGTGAAATGCATGATAATTACTCTGATCTATTTATATTATTCTGTGGGGTTAGAAGGGTGTTACACACTGAGTCCCTGAAGGAACAAGTTGATACTTGATATTAGGATTGAGTCCTAAAGGTGGAGTTTACTTTGGAGCTGAGGCCTGAAGAAGAAAGAATAAGTTGATACTTATGTTTGATGTATTAGAAGCCTGAAGAAGCAAGTTGACACTTGCTATTAAAGATGAAAGACTTGAAGAGCAGTTGCAGGTTGAGGACTGAACTGATGTTAGAAGAGCTTTGCTGTGAAGCTGTGGAAGTGGTTGATCTGCTTTCTTTTCTTGTCTGTTTGCTTTCTGTGCAAATGTATTGATGTGACTTGTTTGATTTGCTTGATGCATTAGAATAAGTTCATATTTAGATTGATTTAAGCTAGGAGCATGATTGCACTAGAGGTTGAGTTGCCCCCTCTGCTTGTATTTTTACTGTATGGCTTTGCTTGCGGGTATTCGGTAGAGCCCAACTCCCTTGCCTATGTGGTCTGGTGTGTTTGCTTGATGGCATTTTATTTCATTTCCTCGGTATGATTACAGTCACTCATATTTTGCTTGATAGCATGTTATTTCCTCTGTATGACTGCAGTTATTCATATCTGGCTTGAGGTCGAGATGAGCTTGTGGAGGCTGATGCCCCACACACATTTCCTCCCTCACTTGCATTACATGCATTTTACAGTCGTTTACTGTTTACTGTTTAAGTTGATGCTTTATCTGTTTCTGTTTATCATTAACATGATCCCCTAGGAATCTCACTTCCTTTGATAAGGAAGTGATGATTAGAACTTTAGGTTGAAACCTATGCATGATAACTTCTAGGAGATCCCTGTTGCAAACTTCACCATAGGATGAATCCTTGGCATGACAACATTAGGACTTGATAGTCTCCCCTTAGTTGAACTTGTTCGTTCTCTCTTCTCATCTCAAAACAAATCAAAACACAGTAATAAAGGTCAACTGACGTCGTATGTTAAGAGCCTTAAGCTATCTGAGAAAGGACTGTTGGAGAGTTTCTTTTCAACAGTCTGGATGTTTAGTATGGCACCCTTTGGGTGACTTGTGACGCATTCACTCTCAGGTCATAGTCTCTAGTGCGATATTGGTTGCAAACATCCATAAAAAATAGTTCTTCCGTAAAAGACAAGAAACAAACTTCAAACCTTTTTGCCCCGTGGGCCCATAATTCAAAGGAAGCTTTTCTAAAGAAAAGAGTGTCGTTAACTCCCAGTCCTACCGCAAACGGTAACGCCTAATTCTCCAAAGGTCGAGCTACGTACACCAAACTGCTAGAACTGTTTGTTAACCCTACTCGATAAAATAGATGAATCTGAATTCCTGTAATCCGTATTATCCCGAACTACGTAAGCTCTGATCTCTCATACCTGTTGAGAGTACGTAGGCACAATACTGATGTATTGGCGAGCCACCTTTCTCATAACCCGTAGTTAGCCGAACTACGTTGACTCTGATTTCTCATTCTCTGATGAGAATACGTAGGCATAAAGTGTGACGCTTTGCCGAGTCATTTTCTTTTCTTTTCAGACCAGCCTTGATAGGTAGATAGATAAACCAACCCGTCAGATAAACACAACAAGCGTGGATCCCATCGAGTACGATGGACGTGAGGGGTGCTAATACCTTCCCCTTGCGTAACCGACTCCCGAACTCAGACAATGGTTGCGATGACCTTGTCTTATACCTTTTCGTCAGGTTTTTCCGATCGTTTCCTTTCCCGTTCTGAGGGATAAATAGCGAAAGGTGGCGACTCTTCTGTTTTGCCGGCACCTTATTTTTCGCGGTAGCGACACTGATCACGACATATGATAGGAGAAAAACTTATGTTCCAAACCCTAACTTTGAAAGAAGGAGGAACTATAGGGTTTGGAGGAAACCATAAAGGAAAGATCACTGGTATGGATACTATTGATAACTCCTATATTTCAATTAATAACGTTTTGCTTGTAGATGGAATTAAATATAACCTACTGAGTATTAGTCAATTTTGCGATAGTGGTTACGAATTCATGTTTAGTAAAGAAAATTGCGTAGTCATGAACGTATTTGACAAGTACATAGTGTTCAAAGGGAAGAAAAAAAGGCAATGTTAATAAAATCAAATTTTTCTAAATTGGTTGATCAGAAGGTACTTTGTCTTCTATATGTGAGTGATGAGAAGTGGATCTGGCATAGAAGGTTAGGTCATGCTAACTGGAGGTTAATATTTAAATTTAACAAGTTGAAATTTTTTAAAGAATTGCCATATCTGAATTATTACTTAGATGCTCTTTGTGAAGCATGTCAAGTAGGAAAACTTAGCAAAACTTCTTTCAAATTTAAAAACTTTGTCTCTACTTCTAGACCCTTAGAACTACTTCACACTGATTTGTCTGGTCCTATCAGTACTGCATCAATTGATGAAAAGAAATATGGTCTAGTTATTATTAATGACTATAGTAGATGGAATTAGGTTAAATTCCGAAGAACTAAGGACGAATCATATGATATTCAACATCTTCTGCATACAAGTACAAACTGAAAAAGAATCTAAGATTTTAAAGGTAAGAAGTTATCATGGTGGTGAATTTGAAAATGAGTCATTTGAACTATTTTGTGAAAAACTTCAAATTCTTCATGAGTTCTATTCTCTTAGAACTCAATAATAAAATGGAGTTGTGGAGAGAGAATAGATCTTTACAAGAAATGGCCAGAACCATGATCCATTAAAACAACTTACCTAAGTACTTTTGGATAGAAACTGTAAACACAACATGTTATATTTAGAATAAAATATATATTAGACATATTCTAAACAAGGCATCATATGAGTTGTTAAAAGGAAGAAATCCAAGCATATCTTATTTCCATTAGTTTGGATGTACTTGTTACATTCTAAACAACAAAGCCTATATGAAGAAATTTAATGATAAAGCTCATAATGGTATCTTTTTGGGATACTTTGAACGCTCCAAAGCATACAAAGTGTATAACTTTGAAATCAATATGGTTGAAGTGTCAATACACATTAAATTTGATGGCAAAGAGCCTGGCAGTAAAATGCCAGAGCTAGTTCAAAAAATTTTAGAAATGTGTGTATCTAAAGACACATCAAGAGCTAGAGGTTAAGAATCTGAAAGTTCAGAATAAATCAATCCATAAATAGTTGAATGCTTAAAAGCCATCAGAACTCCAGAAGATAATGGTTCTATAGGGACTCATATAACACCCCAAATTTATTGGAATATTAATTTAATTTATTTAAATATGAATATTCAAATTTTTGGTGATTTTCGATGGTTGGTGTGAATATTGCAAATTATGGATTTTGAGTTATTTATTTAAATAATAGTATATAATATGAATATATTGGCATTATTATTAATTTAAATTAATATAAGTGAGTTGAGGGCAAAGTGGACTTTTGAGGAGGAGTTAGTGAGGATGAAATTGGAAAGCCCATTTTAAGGCCTAAAGTTAGGTTTAACAAAAAGGAATTTTGAGGGAATTAGGATTTATTCTTGTTAGACTGTGAAAAGAGAAGAAATAGAGGCCAGAGCTCTGAGGAAGAGGATTTAGGCAAAGCTTCGCGAGGTTTCCAAGAGTCAAGGAGAAAGGCTTAGAGTCGGCAATTAAGGTATGGGGGAGTATTACCTTCATTGTTTTCAATATATGATTCAAAGTACTTAAAGCCGATTTAAGGATTTAGGAGGTTTTTGAGTTTGGGAAAATTAGGCCTTCGTGGCCAAATCTGTTTTTGAGGTTGTTTAAGTATGGAGAATATTACCTTCATTGTTTTCAATATATGATTCAATGTATTTAAAGTCGATTTAAGGATTTAGGAGGTTTTTGAGTTTGAGAAAATTAGGTCTTCGTGGCCAAATCTGTGTTTGAGGTTGTTTAAGTATGGGGAGTATTACCTTCATTATTTTCAATATATAATTAAATGTATTTAAAGTCGATTTAAAGATTTAGAAGGTTTTTGAGCTTGAGAAAATTAGGCCTTCGTGACCAAATCTGTTTTTGAGGTTGTTTAAGTATATGGAGTATTACCTTCATTGTTTTCAATGTATTTAAAGCCGATTTAAGGATTTAGGAGATTTTTTAGTAAGGGAAATTAGGCCTTCGTGGCCAAATCTGTTTTTGAGATTATTTAAGGGAGTATTACCTTTATTGTTTTCAACATATGATTCAATATATTTAAAGCCGATTTAAGTATTTAAGAGGTTTTGAGTTTGAGGAAATTAGGCCTTCGTGGGCAAATCTGTTTTTGAGGTTGTTTAACCCTGTAGGGTAAGTGATTGTGAGAACTATGATGACCTTGGGGTATTTGTATGAATTTATGAGAATAATGCATGACTGTATAATGAATTCCCATAAGTAATTGTGATAATTTACGATGTTGATTTCATGAGGCTTTGGTGATTTTATGATGACATGATTATTATGATGATTTTGATGAATGATGATGCACCTAATGAGTTTATTATGAGGATAATATTGACGTGTGTATCATGCATTCATATGCATTTCGGACTTCGGTCTAGTGTTTGATTCTTGTGGCTTCAGTCCCATTGTGCGGATGTGAAGTATTTTGTTGTGCTTCGGTTCTTTTGTAGAATCGATCCTATTGATGGGGATCTATGGAGGGTTGATGGCCTAATTTCCATCGAATTTTAATGAATTGGTACCACACGCATGAGTCTTGTTGCATTTGCATTTATGTGACAATTTGGTGTAATTTATGATATTATGGCTCTTTGATGTTTCCTTGATGATTATGATGATGTTGAATACGAAAATGACGCTATTTTATATATTGATTATTATGAATCATTTTACTCACCCTGCCGGTTTGAATGTTTCCTCCACGTGAGTAATGTGCAGATGACCAGGTTTAGCCGTGGATGCCGTCGAGGACTTTTTGGAGTTTTTGACTTTTAGTTGACTTTGAGGGTCTTGCTCTGATAGTGTAACATCGGGTTGGTGTCTTTGAGTTAAACCATGTTTTATTGATTATTGTTATTTTGATTATGTTGCTGCGCAAGGAAAACTTTGGATTTTGCCTTTTTGAGTTCCGCTGCCTTTTGAGCAATTTTTGAGTAATTTTGGGAAAACCGTTGTTTACGGAGCATTGACTTTTATTTGAGTTATTGAGAAACGTACGCCCTTTGAGGTGATTTTTATTGTGTTTAATATTTTACTCTGATAAATGTGATTGATTTGCCATTATATTTGTGGGGTAGAAAAGGGTGTTACAACTCACACCCTTGTGAGGGCAAGGTTCCTTAGTCCTTACTTTAATGATGTCAAAACTTGTATTAGCTCGTATTTTGTACTTTGGATGATATTATTGCGTCTTAGATTACATTCAATCTTTAAAATGCACAAAATATTCCATGTTCATGTGTCTATACATGTAGGAGCATCTTATATATGATATTTGTGCACTTGATCATATTAGATACCTTAGGTCTACACAAAAATGGTTTAGGTGGACCAAAATATTAACAAAGAACTTGTTTTTTCCATTTTAAGGTCCTTGCATCGACTCATAGTCCTGTGGAGATCGACGCATACATGTTGATCGAAAATCAATTGCTCTCGGGTCTGCTCACGTCGACCCATGGGTTGACTCATACTAGAAGAAAAAAATCATTTGTTTTGAAGTAACCTTGCATCGATACATGACCCTGTTTTGGTCGATGCATCACTTGATTTTTTGTGTAGTTTTGCATTCGGGTGTGCACAGGTCGACCCACCAAATTCCTAGGTCGATCGCTCGCTGTAGTGAGTCAAATTTTATGGTATGTTGCGGTTCAAAATGCTGTTATGTTAGTTATTGGGTCTTGGCATCATATATATTCATTTTGTCTCATCATTAAATCAATAGAACAAGAAAAGTGAAAGATATACATTTATTTTTGCTCATCATCTTCATTCTCAGTTGCATTCTTCAACTATTACACATAGCAATTTTTGTTGATCTTGTACACTATCGAGGTGATAACGTCCAAATGTAGGATTGTGTATCTAGTTTGGGTTAAGGATTCAGTGGATTTTTCTTGAATAAAACCATTGGGGGTTTTCCCTCCAAGATCTTGAGGATTTGGGGGGTTTTCACAAATCTTTGCCTCACAGGTTTAGCCGAGTGAAAGGTTTGAAAAACGCTGGGATCGTTCAAACAAGTAACGGTAACCAAAGGATTATGAAGAAAGATTTAGGGTCGAACGTCTTGCGATTGAAATCAGCCGATAGAAAGTTTTTAAGAATGATGGTTCGTGCAAACAAGTAGCGGTAATCGGAGGTTTATTCGGAGTGTTTGACACACTTGATTCGACTTGAATCAAGGAGAGAGAAGGGAATAGTAACAACTTCAACAATTAGGATTCAGTGGTGATGACTATTACTTCTCTTGTATAAATTTTGCAATGTGATAATAAATATCTCAATTCTAGTTTTAGAATTGGGGGCATACGTACCCGAAGCGAGGACGAAAAGAGGAACTACCTAAACAAATCTGGTGGTGTTCTCTCTTTCTCTATATCTTTTATTTGTGTAGTTAACGTTTGTGTGATTTCGATTATTCGATAAATTTTCTCTGTTGTATAGTGCTGAAATATTGTTTTTCAAAACTAATTACAATTTCTTGGATTGTGATTGTGAAAAGTCTGCACTAGAATTATGAAGGAAATTCAACTTTGGGTGTTGTGCACACCAAGTGGTCAACGTATTGAGTATACACAAATTGTCTGTGATATTGCCAATTTAAGTTTACTTTTTACAATTCATTGGAAATAGGATAAACTAAGTGTAAATTACTTGTATTGATTAATTGGCAAATCATTTATTCATTTTCTCATTCAATTTTATTCCGCTTGGCTTTTTGCATATCTGATCTTTTCAATAATGGTTTGTTTAGACGATTTGGTTCCTCGGCCGCTTTCGCATATTTTGAGAAAAAAATTTTAAGCTCCGACTCTTGTTATAAATTAGTGATCTAATCAACCCCCCTTCTAGATCAATGTCATCGTCTAACAAGTGGTATCAAGAGCATCTGTTTATTTAGGGCTTCACATATAACTTCTTAGAAAATGGCCAACGAACCAAAAAGGGCGTAAAGTAGAGAACCAGTTTTTGTGGGTGAGAACTATAGTTATTGGAAAGATTGTATGTATGTGCATATCAATTCCGTTGATAGAAAGGTATGGAACGTTATTCAAAATGGTCATATGTAAATAACCATGACCAAAGCGAATAATGTTGTTGTGCCTAAGCCAGAAGCACAATTGAACAAAGAAGATGAGAAAAAATATAGTTACGATTGAAAAGCTAGAAATATTCTCATTTTCTCTTTGGGAGTTGATGAATATTATATATTTTCTCATTGTACTACTGCTAAGGCTATATGGAACGCATTGCAAGTTGCCCGTGAGGGAACTAATGATGTCAAACTAGCTCGAATCAATACTTTGATACAAGAGTTTGATCTCTTTCACATGAAGCAAGGTGAAACCATTACTAAAATGCAAAAGATATTTTCTCATGTAATCAATCACTTAAACACATTTGGAAGACCCGTTTCCAATGAAGTTGCTACTAATAAAATTTTGAGATGTCTTAATGGGGAATGGAAACCAAAGGTCATGGGGATCAAGGAAGCCAATGATCTCACTATATTGGACATCACAACTTTGTTTGATAAGCTTGATGAACATGAGCAAGTGATCATTAATTTTGACAAACATGAGAAAAGATAAAAGAAAGAGAAGGCGAAAGACACGGATAATAAGTCTATTTATCTTAAGGCTTCTAGCTCAAAGTCCTCAACACAAGAGCATAGTGAAAGTGAATCTAATGATGATGATGAAGATACGAGTGAATATTTGGGACTGTGTGTGAGAAGATATAATAGATATATCAAGAAAAATGGAATTCAACACTCAGACAAGAATCTCATCAACTTTCGACGACAATCAAAGTCCTCTAAGAATGAAGGTAACAAGAGTGGTAAATCAAAAGGGTCATGTTACAATTATGGAAAGGTCGATTATTACAAGCCAGATTATCCATTAATAAAGAAAGATAATGGATAAGAGAAGAATTATCACAACAACAACAACAAAAATCGGGAAAACCTAGAAGGGCATACATTGGTTGGGAAAGCGATAGTGAGTTCTCTAGTGAAGATAGCTCAAGTGATGAAGACGAATCCGTCAATATTTGCCTCATGGCTCATCATAAGAAGAAAAAGGAGGTAACCCACTATAAGTATGAACACTCTAATAAAATGTCTCATTTCGAGTTACAAAAGGTTTTTGATATTTTACACCATGAGGCTAAAGAAGCTTTTAAACGTTTAACTTCAAATAAGCAAATTTTTTGTCATCTAGAGAAAAAGGTTTCTGATTCCAAAAAGGAATTAGAAGCTCTTAAGAACTCTATGGTGGAAGCAACAAAAGCTGAAATTGAGGATGACAAGAGTATTTGGTTAAATTGGGGTTGTGAAACTTGTCACATTTGGCAAAAGGAGTGTTAGAACTCTTAAAGCCAAATTAGAAAAGGCTCTAAAACCTAAAGTCACATTTGCTATTGATAGGCCACATTTTAGAGAAAGCATGAATAATACATATCAAAAATACACTTATGTGATTAGAGATAAAGATAGCAAAAGTAACACCCATGTTAACCTTACTTGTCTATATTGTTGTAAGAAGGGTCACACCATTGCCAAATGCCGATTTAGGAGATTTTTGGTTCCTAAAGGTATTTTCCAGTGGTTTCCTAAATGCAACCAAAGTCTCACTCACACCCAAGGAGCCAATAAAGATTGGGTACCTATTTCCCTTGTTTGAAATGTGTAGGTACAATGTATTTAGTCTACGGAGAGAAGATGGTTTCTTGATAGTGGATGTTCAAGACACATGACGGAAGACACTTCCTTATTCATTGACTTTGTGGCAAAGAAGAAAGGATTCATGACCTACAGTGATAATAACAAGGGAAATATACTTGGCAAATGTAGTATAGATAATCCCTCTTCTACTACTATCTCGGACGTGCCATTAGTTGAGGGTCTTAAACACAACCTCATTAGCATTAGTCAATAATGTTACAAAGGTTATAAAGTCACATTTTCAAAAGATTGTTGCATGATTGAACATAATAATAAAGGATGATGTGTTCAAAGGCCTAAGGGTTAACAATGTCTATATGCTTGACTTGAGTGAAGTATCGTTAAGTAGTACTAAATGTCTTGTCACCATGAGTGAATATTCATGGCTATGACATAGGCGTTGAGCGCATGTCAACTTTGATTTTCTAAATAAAGTACTCTCTAAGGATCTAGTAGTCGGATTAACCAAAATCAAATTTTCAAAAGATCGCTTATGTGATGCATGCCAAATAGGAAGGATCTCGTTCAAATCTTAAAAAGTTGTTTCTACAACGAGACCCTTGAACTCCTCAATATGGACCTATTTGGACCATCTAAGATTAAAAGCTTAGGTGGTAATTACTATAGTTTTATGATAGTAGACAACTACTCTAGGTTTTGTTGGACTATTTTCTTAGCAAGCAAGAGTGATACCTTTTCAGCTTTTGAGAAGTTTTCCAAGCTCTCTCAAAACAAATTTAATACAAGCATCGTAACAATCCAAAGCGTTCATGGAGGTGAATTTGAAAACCACCTCTTTGAAGAATTTTATGATAAGAATGGCATTGTTCATAATTTTTCCGCATCACGTACTCCACAACAAAATGGAGTAGTGGAACACAAATATTGTGTTTTAGAAAAACTCGGAAGAACTATAATCAATGAGAGTGACCTTCCTAAATACTTTTTGGTCGATGCTATTAGTACGACATGTTATGTTTTGAATAGGGTGCTTATCCATCCTATTCTTAACAAAACTCCATATGTGCTATTAAACATAAAGAAGCCTAACGTATCACATCTTCATGTTTTTGTTTGTAAATGCTTTGTGTTGAATAATGGTAAAGAGAACCTTGGTAAGTTCGATTCAAAAGCAGATGAAGGTATCTTTCTTGGATACTCTCAAACTAGCAAGGCATATAGAATATTCAATAAAAGGTTACTTACAGTAGAAGAATCCGTACATATTACTTTTGATGAATCTTATCTGTAAAATGTTGGAAAAGGTACTTCTTTTCATGGTGCGGGTGTATCTTCAGAAGACATAGTCAAGGACACTGAAAAAGGGATCAACCTGAATCGGTGAAAGTTGAGGAGGAGGAAGATAACAACATTGAAAAGATTGAAGAGGATCACCCAATTAGCAATGATGACCTTCCTCTAGCTTGGAAATCCTCTAAGGATCATCCAATTGACATCATACTTGGAGATATATCAAAGGGAGTAACTATGAGATCCAAGCTAAGTAACTTTTGTTATCACTTTGCTTTCGTCTCTTAAATTGAGCCTAAAAACTCCAAAGAGGCCTTACTCGATGAAAATTGGTTTTTAGCAATGAAAGATGAGCTAAATCAATTTAAAATAAATGAGGTTTGGGACCTTGTCCCCCCTCCACGAGATAATCGAGTGATTGGTACTAAATAGGTATTTAGGAACAAACTTGACGAAAATAGAGTTATAACTAGGAACAAGGTAAGCCTAGTGGCGCATGGCTATAACCAAGAGGAGGGTATCAACTATGAGGAAACTTATGCTCCTGTTTCCCTCCTTGAGGCTATACGCATATGGCTTGCCTATGCTTGTTCCAAAAACTTAAAATTATTTCAAATGAATGTTAAGAGTGCTTTTCAGAACGGATACATTAATGAAGAGGTCTATGTATCTCAACCTCTCGGATTTGAAAGTCATGAGTATCCTAACTATGTTTATAAGCTTAAGCATGCTTTGTGCGGTCTTAAACATGCCCCTAAGGCTTGGTACGAGCGTCTTAGAAATTTGTTACTAGATTAAGGATTCTCAAGAGGGAAGGTTGATACTACTCTCTTTATTAAACGTCAAGGAAAACACTTCATATTAGTACAAGTTTATGTAGATGACATTATATTTGGATATACTAACATGCATTTGGTCAAGGAATTTTCTAAGTTGATGCAGGGTGAGTTTGAGATGAGCATGATGGGGGAGCTAAACTACTTTCTCGGACTTCAAACCAAACAACTCAAAGAAGGAATGTTCGTGAGCCAAACGAAGTACTTCAATGAGCTACTCAAGCGCTTGGATATGGCTGACTCTAAAGCAATTGACACTTTAATGCCTACAGATGTAAACTTGGACTGAGATAAGAATGGTAAGGCCATAGATGTAAAAAGGTACAGAGGTATGATAGGTTTTCTCCTCTATCTCATTGCATCTCGTCCAGATATCATGTTTAGTGTATGTATGTGTGCTATGTATCAATAATATCCCAAGGAATCTCGTTTAAAGGTCGTCAAGCGCATACTTAGATACATATGTGGTACTCCCAAGTATGGGCTCTAGTTTTAAAGGGAAGTGATTGTACTTTGGTTGGCTATTCTGATTCCGACTTTGCTGGTTGAAAATCGGATAGGAAGAGCACTAGTGACACTTGTCATTTCTTATCAAATTCCTTGGTGAGTTGGCATAGCAAAAAGCAAGTTTTTGTTGCTTTGTCAACAGCCGAGGCGGAGTACATTGCAGTCGGTAGTTGTTGTGCCAAAATCTTGTAGCTTAAGCAAGAATTACTTGACTTTAATTTTAAACTTGAATGTATTCCCATTTTGTGTGACAATACAAGCGCCATTAACTTAATCAAAAATCATGTATTACATTCACGCACAAAACATATTGAAATTTGTCATCATTTCCTTAGGGATCATGTAGAGAAAGGTGATGTCGTATTTGAGCATGTTGATAGCAAGAATCAACTTGCCGACATTTTTACTAAACCACTTGTGATAAAGCCCTTCTTCAACATCCATAGAGAACTTGGCATTCTCAATATCTCAGATCGTGTTTAATTTGAATAGTTGCATGCTCTATATCTACGCTTGTCTATACTTTGACTAACTACGTTGATAAGTGCAAGTTATGTAAGGTCATTCATCGTTTATCTTCATTGGAGGTAATATCGTTCCTATCTATTTGACTTGTCTTGATCAATATATATATATATATATATATATATATATATATATATATATATATATATATATATATATATATATATATATATATATATATATATATATATATATATATATATATATATATATATATATATATATATATATATATATATATATATATATATATATATATATATATATATATATATATATATATATATATATATATATATATATATATATATATATATATATATATATATATATATATATATATATATATATATATATATATATATATATATATATATATATATGAAATTGTATTATGACGTGTGTTATCTTGATGTTCATTCTATTGTTGGACCCATTTTTAATCCATTTTTATGTTTGAAGTATGTGTGGGCTTGTAATTTATTGTATGTGTTGCATTTATAACATGTTTTCTTCATTTTTCCATGTTTGGACTGCATGTGTCGACCGCAACAGGGCATAGGTCGACTCATGCCTCTCATATTTCAACATATTTTGCTTCGGGTCAGCACAAGTTGACCCATGCATCGACTCACAATGTAATAATTTTTAACCTGCATGCGTCGATGCATCCTAGGTTTAGGTTGACACATCGCTGTGAAACTCGGACTTTTTCCTTGGAAAATGGAGTGCAGCCGTTTTTCTTGGGAAATTATGATCATTCAATGTGGTGTCTCATTTCAAATGTTCATTATCATAATCATTTTCATCTCTTCATCTTATTTCTCCTCTCCTACTCTCTAAAACTCTCTATAAACCCTTAGACCCATTTCTAAAACTTCATCAAATCAGAAACTTCAAGTTTACATAAGCTATCAATTGGGTTTCTCATCATCAATATCTACCCGGGTACTATTCATCTTTCACAAAATCATAATTACAATGGCTTCTACAAGAGAAACGAGAAAGAGGTCCACTCGAGCGTCCACTTCTCGGAAGGTACTTCACAACCTCGATCAAACATTCCAGTAAATACTCTTTCCTTACTCTTTGATGAACTGGTTGCAACTTATGAAAAGAATTTTAGGAAAATATCAGTGTAATACCCTAATTTTTACCCCTAAGATCCCACGTATCATTTTCATCTCATCCCACAAACAAGATTCCAAGCTTTGGTTCTCTTGCCTTTCTTTGCAGGTTTGTTCTTGAAAGACCACCGGGCACCTTTGTTTTCTTGTTTGCTTGATATTTGTTTATGTTTATTTTTACTAACCATTGATTAAAATCCAAAAATATGTTTGTTTTTCTCTTTACTAACTTTTTCAGGAAGATTTGGATCAAAGGTATCAAATACTAGTTCCTCAACACGAATGAATTTCATCTGAAAAAAGTCGAAGTTGATCTACAAACAATTCAAAATCATCTGATCAAGAGTCTCCCAAGATTTGATTGACTTTTATTCAAGAGACTCTAAGGTTTGTGTATTTATTTCTATGCCTTCTTTGACAAGCAAAAAGAATCGAGCTAGAGCTAAGACAACACCTCAAAAAGGCATTTTCCACCATTTTTGTCTGAGGTAACCGGTTACCCAATATAGAGTAATCGATTACTCTAGGCGAATTTTGTGAAAATTGGGCAAATTCAAATTCTGCAGCATTTTTGGCACCAAATTAAAATATTGCAACATGGGAATATTCTAGATCACTTAATTTTAAATCCCCTACCTCATTATAATTAATTTCCACCATACACCTTCACTAATCACCCTTTGATCTTGAATTTCCCTCCAAATTCAAATTCCAGGCCTAACTTTGTTTTCAAACCAAATTCCAATCCACCAAATTTTCCAAGCCTAAATCCTATAAATAAAGTCTCATTTCTCAAGCTTTTGATAGCCAAAATCACCTTGTCAAACTCTTTCTTGACTTTGAATTTTTCTCCAATTACCAAATTCACCAAAGCTCTTCCTCCTTTTGAAAGATTAGTAAATTCATCATTAGAACCTATTAATCTTTAAGCTAATCCTTCATACATTCACTTTTTCATCCTCAATTCTAGTAGATCAAAGCTTTGAAGTGGTGTTTGTGGAGTTGATTTATAGAATTTTCAGATTTAAAGTGGTAATTTTCTTGATCCACCATTGTTGCTCTTGATGTATCTTTCACAATGTGATCCATTATTGATCATTGTTGCTTGATCTTTGGATCTTGCATATCATGTTCTATTGGTGATTAATTGTTGTTATTTTACTTGAATTTTAGTTCTCAATTGCACCCTTAATCATGAGGTGTTTGTAGAAATGATTGACCAAGTTTTTGCCATTTTTTGGCCATGTTTTGATGCTGTTTTTGCTGAGTTTTTGCTGCTGTTAGCAGAGTAACCGGTTACCTTATATAGGGTAACCGGTTACTCAATGATATTTTTGATTTTTTGGCTTTATTTTGGGATTATTTTGGTTCCCACCTCTTTTTCTTTCATTTCCTTTTGGTTTTGGCCATGAAATGCACTTTTAAAGGTCATTTTCCTCTTTAAATTCATTGGACTTAGGGTGTAGATGAAGTTGGATAAACATTCATCAATTCAAATCTATCTTTAAAGTGAATTGTTCAATGCCTTTATTTGGCTTTCTTACTTGCTTATGCTCAAGATGGATGGAATTATTTTAGCTTGTTGTAGAGGGTGCTACAAGTTGGTTAGATCCTTCTTATCTCTAGCTTTTATTTTTCTTTCTAGGGTAGTCACTTCATCTCCTCCCCTTCTTAAATTTTCAAAATCCTCTCCCTATTTTCAAAAACCTTTTTTTTTCAAACGTAAAACCGCTTTCATAATAAAATCTTGACTTTTGTCAAGTGATTTTTAGACTTTCTTGTTTTTCTTAATAAAATTCAATCAATGTTAATCATGCTTTGACTAATTTCAAAAGACATAAAAATACAAAAAAAAATCATCAACTATTTTTGTGCCTTTGCGCACTTTTCATTTTAAAACTTTTCATTGTGTTTTGCCTTTTCCAAGTGTCTTATTTGTTTCTTTTGGTCTTCGTTCAGTCAAGCTGTCGCATCACTACAATACTCGAGCTAATCTTAAGAAAAAGATGGATCAATTGCAACAAGAGAACTGTGAGCTCCGTGAAGAGGTATCAACTTTGAAGGATAGTATGGAAAGACTCACTGCTGCGATGGAAGCTCTGGTGGCTGCTCAGAATCAGCCACCACCACCTACTCCTTCTCCTGTGCAGATAATTGTGATTTCTGAGATCGGATCAACGCCCATTTCTGTGGCCCTGGTTAATGCTTCTCAATATCAGATGCCTACTGGTCTCCCTTTGGGCATGCCTTTCAATTATGTTCCAGAGGGATATCAATCTCCTGCTTTTGAAGGTCCGAGAATTCTTGTTGTTATGACTGTACCACCTCCTGTGGTTTATATTATTCCTAATGCTGAGATTGCAATTGTTCCTACTGTGGTACATGTGCCACCGCCCGTGGTTCACACTTCACCTTATGCTGAAGAGAAAATTTTCCACATTGTTCCTAGAGAGAGTTTGGATGTTATTGATCGTATGGATGATTTTCAAGATCAGTTTGCTGAGATGCAGAGAGAAATCAGGGCTTTAAGGGGAAAAGAGTTATTTGGAAAGAATGCTCACGAGCTTTGTCTTGTTCCAAATGTGAAGATTCCTGCCAAGTTCAAGGTTCTGGATTTTGAGAAATTTAAAGGGAATACTTGTCCACAAAGCCATTTGGTCATGTATGCCAGGAAATGTCTACCTATACTGACAACCATCAATTGTTGATTCACTATTATCAAGATAGTCTTACTGGTGCTGCACTGAAGTGGTATATGGGACTTGATAGCTCCCAAATCAAGACATTCAATGATCTCTGTGAAGCTTTTGTTCGTCAGTATAAATACAATCTGGACATGGCACCGGACCATGATCAACTCCGCGCAATGTCTCAGAAAGAGAAAGAAACTTTTACAGAGTACGCGCAAAGATGGTGCGAGATTGCAGCTCAGATAAGCCCTCCTCTTGAAGAGAAAGAGATGACCAAGATCTTCCTGAAGACTTTGGGTCCATTTTACTATGAAAGGATGGTCGCAAGCGCTCCGAGTGATTTCACAGAAATGGTTAATATGGGAATGAGATTAGAGGAAGCTGTCTATGAGGGAAATTTGACTAAAAAAGGTAGTTCTGGAAATACGAAGAAGTTTGGTTCTAGTTTTTCTAAGAAAAAAGATGGACAAACTAATGCCATATCTCAAGAGAGGCCTAGAAGACGCAGGGTTGTGAATAATAATGGTAGTCATTGTTAGCAACAAGTAACATCTGTTATGCCACTCATCAATGCCGCTCAAGCTACTCCAATTTATCAACCACGTTTCCAACAGAAAATAACTCAACAAGGTCGTGCATAGAAGAAAGCGCAATTTGATCCCATTCCAATGATGTATACTGAATTATTTTCGGCTTTGATAAAGAAAATTTTGGTTCAGCCTCGTGACCTGTCGGATGTTCCTACTGAAATTCCATGGTGGTATAAGCCAGATGCCCATTGTGCATTTCATCAAGGTGTCCTTGGGCATGATATTGAAAATTGTTATCCTCTGAAATATGAAGCTGCAAAGCTCGTAAAAAGTGGTATGCTGTCTTTTGCAGATACCAACCCTAATATGCAATCAAATATGTTGCCTAATCATGGTAACGCGACTGTCAATATGGTATATGGGTATCCTGGTACATATCGTATTTTCGAATATTCACTGGATTTGGAGGTCGCTTATGGAAATGTATGCTACTTTGAGTGAGTTTCATGATATCGAACATGATTATGCCGCTTGTTGTATTTGTTTGGTAAACCCTTGTGGATGTGTGGTTGTAAAGAGGGACTTACAAAAGATGATTGATCAGAACCTGATTCAAGTTACTGCAAATAGAAATGAAGTTGAGAATGAGGTGAATGTCATAGTTCCACATTTCAACATCCCGGAACGAGTTGTAATTTCATACAATAGTCAGAAATATGATGTGACGCCTTTGGTCAGTCGTTTTCCTGGCCCAGTACCGTATGAATCAGATAAGGTTGTTCCCTACAAATACAATGCTACTATGTTAGAGGGTGGAAAGGAGGTTCCAATTCCTTCTCTTCCCTCAGTTGTGACTATTGTTGATGTAGGACGCGTGACCAGAAGTGGTCGAGTCTTTGCTAATGTACCCTTGAAGATAAGTGAAGAAGTTGTAGGTAAGCAAACTCAGTTAAAGACTTCTGTTGAATCTGGTCAATCAAGCGATGCGAACACAAAATCAGATAATGATGAGGTATTGAAATTGATCAAGAAGAGTGAATATAATGTGGTAGATCAATTGTTGCATACACCATCAAAAATATATGTTTTATCTCTATTAATGAGCTCTGAGGCTCATCGTGAATCATTGCAAAAAATATTGGAACAAGCTTATCAAGATCATGATGTGACTGTTAACCAGTTTGACAGCATTATTGCTAATAACACTACGTGTAATAATCTGAGCTTTTGTGATGAAGAGTTGACCGAGCATGGAAGAAATCATAATTTGGCTCTCTATATTTCCATGAATTGTCAGAAGGACACTCTATCCAATGTGCTAGTTGATACCGGGTCATCGTTAAATGTGATGCAAAAATCTACTTTATCCAAATTGTCTTATCAGGGTACTCCTATGAGGTTCAGTGGGGTCATTGTGAAAGCCTTTGATGGCTCAAGAAAAACTGTGATTGGAGAGGTTAATCTCCCTATCAAGATAGATCTGTGTCTATTCCAGATTACTTTTCAAGTCATGGATATTCATCCTGCTTACAGTTGTCTTCTAGGACGCCCATGGATCCATGAAGTCGGAGCTGTCACTTTGACACTCCACCAAAAGTTAAAATTTGTGCAGAATGGTAAACTTGTTGTTGTTGGTGGAAAACATATTATGCTGGTAAGTAGTTTGTCATCTTTTTCTTATATTGATACCGACGAAGATATTGGAACTCCGTTCCAGGATCTTTCTATGGTTGATAATGCTATTAAGAAAAATGGGGTGTCCATGTCTTCTCTAAAAGATGCACAACATGTGTTGGAGAATGGCCAAGCTTATAGATGGGGCCGAGTTATTGAAGTTGCTGAGAAAAGAGATAGAGTTGGTTTGGGTTTTACATCTGGTTCAACTCGCAAAGAGCTGAAGAATATTCATAATGTTTTTCAAAGTGTTGGGTTCATCCATACCAAAGATCATTCTACAACTGCAATTGTTGAAGATGACTCTGAAGGTTACATCTCATATGGTTTTGAAAGTGATTCCATTCCTGCTGAACATTGGGAGCCTTATTTGGAAGATCCAGGATATGATTCTGAGACAGAAGAGGCATATGTACCATTCTACTCTCCTCGACCAAGACTTAAGAGATTTGAGTATGAATTTTGTGTTATCACTGATGATGATCAAGAGGAAGAGACGCCCAACTTTGTGACGCATGGGTTGATACGCCAGAATTGGATCACTGTTGACATTCCTACTGTTGTTCATGTTTCAAAGTAATTTGTTTTTGTTTCGTTCAAAAATCCTTTCACTCTGCCCAAGTTGAAAGTGAATTTGTGAGGGCTTTGTTTCAACTTTTATCATCATCAATAAAATGTTATTCTATTTATCCATATTTTATTTTCCCTTTTTGCTTTATTTTTGAAAAATGGTAACATAAAGAACCAAAAAATAATGATGTGATTATCACTTTTATCTGCATAATACTTGCATTTCTTGTTCATATTCTAAAATCAAACATAAATCATTGTGAAGATTGTTTGTTAAACCCATGAAAAATAATGACCCTATGCCCTCTCCCAACTTTGAGTTCCCTGTGTTTGAAGCGGAAGAGGAGGATGTTGAAGAAATTCCTGATGAAATTTCTCGATTGCTTGAGCACGAGGAAAAGACCATTCAGCCTCATGAAGAGCCGGTGGAATTGGTTAATTTGGGTTCTTAAGTTGATAGGAAAAAAGTCAAGATTGGGGAATTGCTTCAGTCAGATGTTAAGAAGAGGATGGTAGAGCTTCTTAGAGAATATGTTGACGTACTTTCTTGGTCCTATCAAGAAATGCCTGGTCTTGATATTGATATTATGGAGCATCGTTTACCGTTGAAGCCCGAATGTTCACCTGTGAAGCAGAAATTGAGAAGAACTCATCCTGACATGGCTGTGAAGATTAAGGAGGAGGTTCATAAGCAAATTGATGCTGGTTTTCTTGTGACTGCTGAGCATCCTCAATGGGTGGCCAATATTGTGCCTGTTCCAAAGAAAGACGGAAAAGTCCGAATGTTCGTTGACTATAGAGATTTGAATAAAACAAGTCCGAAAGATGATTTTCCACTGCCACACATTGATTTGCTGATACATAATACTGCTAAGTTCAATATTTTTCCTTTATGGATGGATTTTCCGGTTATAATCAAATAAAGATGGCACCTGAGGATATGGAGAAAACAACATTCATTACACCCTGGGGAACATTCTGTTATAGAGTGATGCCCTTCGGTTTGAAAAATGTTGGTGCAACGTACTAGAGAGCTATGACCACTCTGTTCCATGATATGATGCATAAAGAAATTGAGGTCTATTTGGATGATATGATTTGTAAGTCGAAGACTGAAGAAGATCATATTGAATACTTATTGAAGTTGTTTCAACGTTTGAGAAAGTCTAAGCTCCGTCTGAATCCTAATAAATGCACTTTTGGTGTCCGTTCTGGAAAGTTGTTAGGCTTAATTGTCACTCAGAAAGGCATTGAAGTTGATCCTGGTAAAGTTAAAGCTATTCAAGAAATGCCTGCACCCAAAACAGAAAAACAAGTAAGAGGATTCTTGAAACATTTGAACTATATCTCCCTATTTATATCCAATATGACTGCCACGTGTGCGCCGATCTTCAAGCTTCTTCGCAAAGATTAGTGTTGTGTTTGGACAGAAGACTGTCAGAAGGCTTTCGAAAGAATTAAAGAGTATCTGCTTGAACCTCCTGTTTTGTCTCCTCCCATGGAAGGAATACCTTTAATCATGTATTTGACTGTGCTAGAAGAGTCTATGGGCTGTGTTCTGGGTCAACAAGATGAATATGGGAAAAAAGAATTTTCCATTTATTATTTGAGTAAGAAATTCACTGATTGTGAGTCTCGGTACACAATGCTTGAAAAGACATGTTGTGCTTTAGCTTGGGCTGCCAAGCGCCTCCATCAGTATATATTGAATTGTACAACTTGGTTGATATCTAAAATGGATCCAATCAAGTATATCTTTGAAAAGCCTGCTTTAACTAGGAGGATTGCTTGTTGGCAAATGTTATTGTCAGAGTATGATATCGAGTACCAAACTCAAAAAGCGATAAAAGGAAGTGTTTTGGATGATCATTTGGCACACCAGCCAATTGATGATTATCAACCTATCTGGTTTGATTTTCTTGATGAGGATGTGATGTATCTAAAGGTTAAAGATTGTGAGGAACCGTTACCTGAAGAAGGACCTAAGCCTGGATCCCTTTGGGGTTTGATTTTTGATGGAGTTGTTAATGAATATGGCAAAGATATTGGAGAAATTATTGTTACCCCTCTTGGTTCTCATATTCCTTTCACTACAAGGTTGGTTTTCACTTGCACAAATAATGTGGCTGATTTTTGATGATGTGATGTATAAGAGAAATTATGACATGATCTTGCTCAGATGCGTAGATAGACATGAAACAGACATGTTGATGAAAGAAATTCATGAAGAATCCTTTGGTACCCATGCCAATGAACATGCAATGGATAAGAAGATGTTAAGAGCAGGTTACTATTGGCTGACAATGGAATCTGATTGTTGTAAATACGTGAAGAAGTGTCATAAATGCCAGATTTATGCTGACAAGATTGATGTGCCTCCAACTCCTCTCAATGTTATCTCTTCTCCATGTCCTTTCTCCATGTGGGGCATTGATATGATTGGAATGATTGAGCCTAAAGCGTCAAACGGACACCGTTTCATATTGGTGGCTATTGATTATTTTACCAAATGGGTTAAAGCGGCATCATATACCAATGTGACCAAGCAAGTAGGGTCTGGTTTATCAAGAACCAAAGCATCTGTCGATATGGTGTTCCGAGCAAGATTATCACCGATAATGGGTCAAACCTGAATAACAAGATGATGAAGGAATTATACGATGAGTTTAAGATTGAGCATCATAATTCTTCTCCTTACAGACACAAGATGAATGGGGATGTTGAAGCTGCTAATAAGAACATTAAGAAGATCATTCAGAAGATGGTTTTTACATACAAGGATTGACATTATATGCTCCATTTTGCTCTGCATGGGTATTGTACATATGTTTGCACTTCAATAGGGGAAACCCATTTCTCTCTTGTTTGTGGTATGGAAGCAGTGCTTCCGATAGAGGTTGAAATCCCTTCTATGAGAGTTTTAATGGAAGCTGAATTGCCTGAGGCTGAATGGTGTCAGAGTAGATACGACCAGTTGAATTTGATTGAAGAGAAGAGAATGACAGCTTTGTGTCATGGCCAATTGTATCAACAAAGAATGAAGAAAGCATTTGATAAGAAGGTTCGACCTCATGTGTTCAGAGAAGGCGACCTTGTGCTCAAAAAGATCTCGACTTTTACTACTTATTCTAGGGGCAAGTGGACTCCTAATTATGAAGGCCCATATGTTGTTAAGAGAACCTTCTCTGGTGGTGCATTAATTCTTACAACTATGGATGATAAAGAGTTCACTCGTCCTGTGAATGCTGATGCAGTCAAGAAATATTTCGCCTAAAAAGTAAATAAGAACAGCTCACTAAGTTGAAAACCCAAAAGGGCGGCTTAGGCAAAAATGAGCGTCTCGATGGATTGAAGACCCGAAAGAGCGGTCCAGGAAAAAACTAGAGACAAAAATAGAAATAATCATCCCGGTAGGTTGAAAACCCGAGAGGGTAATCTAGGCAAAAGTTAGGAACATGGCAAGTAACTACATCTGGCCAGTCTTAATCGCTTGAAGCAGCATTTCCTATCAAGGATTTTACTTCAATTATCCTCAGCTGAAGTCTCAAGCACAGTTGGAATTCAAAGTTGTTAGGGAGAATAGTGGTTATTGTATTTCAATGTAGCCCTTTCCATTGTACTTACCATTTTTCAAACCTTGTAATGATCCGTGGAGTTACGCCTTTTTGCAGACTACCATTCTATCAATAAAATTTGGGCCTTTATCCCTTTGTTTGAAATTCTTATTTTGTTTATGTTTACATAATTTCATTTTATTTTTTATGATGATTTTTGAAACGAATGTGAATAATTGATTTAAAATTTTGAAAATTATAAGAACATTTTTCTTTGATTTATGAATGTAAAGAGGAATGTCGATAGTAATCCCAAGAATGGTAGAATCTCGAAGCGCAAAGCTTAGTGTTTTCCTCAGTGGAGTTTGTTCTTGTTGATACAGCTCTCCAGTAGAGTTGTGTTGAGGTTTCTCCAGTAGAGTTTGTTGATACTCCCTTAGCAGAGTTTTGTTCCTAAGGATAACCAGATAAGTATTATTCGGTTTTCCCAGCTAAGTCTTGATTCATGTTTTCTCCAGCTGAGTATGTTTATTCATCCAGCCAGGTTATTGTCAGGCGGTTAAGTAGTTTAAAGACCACCTATCCTTGATGTTATTTCCCATGCAGATATTTGTCTTTGTTGATTCCTGGTAGAGGTTAGGCCTATTTACTTTGGATTATTCCATAAGTAGAGAACAATATTGCTTACTTCTAAGAAGTGTTGATATAGCAATCACCTGTCGGGTTTTCTCACACCTTGTGTTGGGTGTTGATTTAAAATCCATCACAACTTAACTTTTTTGCTATGAGGTTAATTTCTTATTCCCGGCAAGTCCAGGATGTTTCTCTCAGTGTTGCATAATATTCAGAGAACCTTTTTTCGGATATCCCCAGAAGACTTGTGTTATTCCCTAGTGGAGTCGTGTAGCTGTTTACATGATTCCAATCCTCAGCAGATCTCTTCATCCCTTTTAAGCAAATTTCATACGGATTTTTCTTATCCC